>CM053625.1:170246195-170263664 GCA_028646595.1 Phalanger gymnotis | reverse complement strand
AGCAAAATATAGTTAGTCTTTCACAACATGAGTATTGTGGAAGAGTTATACATAATGATACGCATGTGGCTCATGTTGAATTGCTTGACTTCTTAGGGAGGGTGGATGGGAAGGGAAGAGGGGAGAAAATTTGGAAGTCAAGGTTTTAAAAAAATAGATGCTCAACAGTAAAAAAGTTTTTTTTTTCATACAACTAGAAAATAAGATGCACAGGCAATGGGGCATAGAGATTTATCTTGCCCTACAAGAAGGTAAGGGAAAGGGGGATGGGAGGGGAATGGGGGGACGGAGGGGAGGGCAGACTGGGGAACAGGGCAACCAGAGTGTACGCCATCTTGGAGTGGGGGGAGTGGAAATGGGGAGAAAATCTGTAATTCAAACGCATGTGAAAATCAATGCTGAAAACTAAACATATTAAAAATAAATTTAAAAAAAAAAGATAGACCTATTCATGGATTTCACTCCTTCATAGTCAAATGTAATATTACTTGGCTTCCATATATTTCTTACTTATCCTTCTAAAGAGAATTTTCGAAGTTCTAAAACTTTAAAAGGTCGGAAGTGTTAAAATCTTAGGTTGGGCTCTTGAATATTTCATGATTATGAATTTTATAAAAAACTTTGATATGCTGAAGATAATCAAACAACTCATGGAAAATCTTTACTCCAAGTCCAAAAGGAGTCTTTTCCAGAAAAAATATCCACAAATCTCTCCCTAATGATTTAAACAGCCATTTGCACTCACTTTCGCAGAAATACATTCTTAGAAGTAGCTAACATGAAGAGGCCTTTATAACTGGAAGCCACATCCTAGATGGCTATATGGTCTTAAATTTTTGTTTTTGTTTTTCCTTAGAAATAAGTTAAATTTCCTTTTTCTTAGAAACATAAGATGTATAAATAGGATCTTATTACCTTTTTAAGGTTCAGATCTGAAAGTGTCTTTCCTAAAATTTAAAAATGATAATGTTTACTGCCAGGTGTAAAATAAATGAGTTATAACTGTGGCAAAGGACTACTAGTACCCTACTTGCCCCAACCAAAATTTTAAATATTTTTTTTCTGGTGCTCAATATAAAATTTTACCTCTAAGCCAATAAAACCACCAATTACTTTTGGAGCATCATCAACTATGGCTTCAAAATTTTCCTTTTATGCTACATTGTTTATAAAAAATTATACTTCAGTCCTGAGAATAAACCTCTTTACTCTTTTTTTACATCTCTGACTTGGCTAAAGTTGGCTTTACTGTTTTCCTATTTCTTATAAAAGGGAAATTAATTTTAGAAGTTTTGAAAATATGGTTTCTGGTTTTAGGACCTTCTCTACTGTTAGTAGACTCTGGGCACGGTTGCATAGTATTAGTGAATTACTGGGACATACGGCTTTGTAAAAGTTTTATTATCTAAGTCTGCTAATTTTCATTTGTCCCTTTTTTCTTTTTAAAATAACTGAGCAAACATTTTTTTACGCATAAAACATAGCCAAAACTTTGGTAGAACCCACTTCCCTGGAGATCTTAAAAACATGAAACACACCTGCATTATTTTGGTGCAATTCTACTGAGAGTCAGTAGGATTGCCCAGGATTCATTCTAATTTGAGAAGCCTGGTAAGTACTAAAAAAAAAGATAAGAATAATGGAGCTGAATTTGCTTAGCAAATTGAGAAGAAGGAACTGACTTTAAGTATTTTTGGAAAACTGTCATAAAGGTAAAGGAAAATCCACAAAGAAGGGTAACTAGGATGGTGAAAGGCCTAAAAATCATGGTACATTGGGATCATCTGGATGAATTATGAATTTTTAGATTGAATAAGAAAAGACTTACAGGGACTATCATACCTGCCTTCAAGTATTTGAAAGGTTATTATGTAAAAGGAATATTAGGCTTGCTTTGATTGGTGCCTAAGAGGAGGAGGAACAGAACTGGGAACAACAGATATTGGTTAGAGACAGATGTAGGCCTATATTAAATCAGTAGGCAATTTTCAATAGTCATCTAGTATAAATGATACTGCCCTAGGAGTGAGGAAACTCTAGTTCTACTGGCCCTGTCACTTCCCTCAAGCTATCACGTTATATCTCTCCTTTCTCAGATGAATTCCTTTAAAAATCTACACTTACTACTTCCAGTTCCTCTCTTCCCCCTTACTCCTCAGCTCTTTGCAATTTGCCTTTCAGCCTAATCACTCAACTAAAACCACTCTCTCCCAAGTCACCAATGATCTAACTGACAAATTTGACAAGTTTTCTCATCCTCAAACTTCTCAAACTGTGTGGTGCAATTTAACACTTGGCTAAAGTTAGCTTTACTGTTTTCCTATTTCTTATGAAAGGGAAATTAATTTTAGAAGTTTTGAAAATATGGCTTCTGGTTTTACGACCTTCTGTACTGTTAGTAGACTCTGGGCACAGTTGCATAGTATTAGCAAATTACTGGGACATATGGCTTTTTAAGTTTTATTACCTAAGTATGCTAATTTTCATTTGCATCTTTTTCTTTTTAAAATAACTGAGCAAACATTTTTTTTTACACATAAAACATAGCCAATCTTTCTTTTAAGATAATCTTTACTCCCAGGATTTTCATGACATTAATCTCTCCTGGTTTGCCTCTCACCATTATGACTGCCCTTTCTCAGCATCTTTTGCTAGTTAAACTGTGTACATAAGAGACCTGAACTCTGGGTGTTCCCCAAGGTTCTGTCCTGGGTCCTTTCTATACATTCTTTCTCAGGAACATCATCAGCTACCAATGGGTTAACTAACATCTCTATGGCAGATGACTGCCAGGTCTGCAAATCCAGACCTTCAGACATATATCACCAATTAATCATTTGGATGTTTCAAACTGGAAGTCTGGAGATAGCTTGAACTCAACATGTCTAAAATTGAACACTTTACCTTTCCTCCTGCCATTTTTACCTTCACAACATCTCTCATATCCAAACTCTTAGGTCAGGCCCACATCACCTCTCACTTAGATTAGTGCAACAGCTTCTGAAAGTTTCTTACCACACCAGATCATCTTCCAGCCTATCGACAAAGGAATTCATTTTAAATGTAGTTCTGATCATGTCATGCCCTACTCAACTAACTCCGTTGGTTTCCTATTACCTGTAGAATAAAATATAAGCTGCTATGTTAAGCTTTTAAAGTCCTACACAACCTGGCCCAAACTACTTTCTAGCCCCACTAGTTGGTAATCTTCCTCCTATACTGCCATACTAGTGTGCTTTTTATTCTTCACTCATCACAATCCACCTTTCATCTCTGTCCCTTTGCATTGGGTGTCCTTCATGCCTAGAAAACATTACCTCCTCACCTCTACCTCATAGGGTCCCTTCTCTTCCTCCCTTTAAGATGCAGCTCAAGCACAATATTCTGAAAGAAGCCTTTCCTGAACTCTCAAATGCTAGTGCCCTCCCTCTCATAGTATACCTGTATTTAAATGCTTTGTAATATTTGTATGTGTATATTCATTAATTAATATAATTAATAATTAATATTTATATATTACTAATTAATATAAATTAATATAATTAATTTATAATTATGTTACATATATATTCACATGTAATTGTTGTCTACCCCATTATAAGCTAATTTAAAGTCATTCCTTGTATTTCTATCCCTAGAGCCTGGCACAATGCCTGGTATACAGTAGGAGCTTTATAAATGTTTAGTGATTGATGGATTGATGTTGAGTTTCAGAACCTTTAGCAATATTTTGAGTTATACTGAATGACACCTAAGGGTCCTTTCAGCTCTGCTAATCTAGTCTTCTAGGGATCAGGGAGAGTTAATATGGGCCTGAACTTTACAGTCTTGACTTTAGGAAGGAAATGCAGGAGATGGGTGCACGTGAAATATGGGAAAGAGAACTACAGACTTAGTGACTGATTTGTGTTTCAGATTAAAGAGTCAAAGATGCATTTGATGCTTTGAACCCACTTGACTGATAGAATGGTGATAGCATTAGTAGCAACAGAAAAGATAAAAAAAAAAGCAGAGAAGGAAAGATAATTAGTTCAGTTTTTTTTTTTGGTCCTATAACTATATGATAGCATGGACAACAGCAATGGTATCTAAGTGTTTCAGTGGACTTGGAATCAGAAGATTTGCCTGAATTCAAATTCTGCCACAGACACTATCTGTATGAATTTTGGTAATTACTCTTAGCCTCAGTTGTCTCTTTGTGAAAATGGAAATAATAATAGCACCTATCACACAGGGTTGTTGTTAGGATCAAATGATATGATGTATGTAAAATGCTCTGTAGACTTTAAAGGGCTACATGTTAATCATTATTATTATTTATAATAACAACAATAATAGCAGCCCCAGGTTGTAAGAGAGTCTTCACATATATATGCCTTCATTTATTCTCTCTAGTGCCCTTGACTCTGTCTTTCTGACCCTTACATCTGTACTGACAGACACCACATAGAGAAAGAGGAAAAATAATTTTGATGTGTAGGAACATGAACTACACTTGATCTGAATCATATAAGTCTTTAAATTAGGATTAGAGGATCAAATATTTAGAGCCGAAACAGACCTTAGAAAACATATATTCAATCTGTGGCCAAATCTTGTTTTTATATTCACGATAACATTCATGGCCATCATGTTCTTTACACTCACACAGCCACCACCCTAGTTCAAGCCCTCATTACCATTTACTTGTTGCTTTGGCCTTCTAATTGGTCTCTCGGACTCAAATCTCTCTCTAATCCATTCTCCATTTAGCTACCAAAGTAATTTTCCTGAAGTACAAATCTGACCATGTCACTCTTGCTACTCAATAAATTCCTGTGGCTATCTATTTCCTCTAGGATCAAATATAAACTCCTCTGTTTAGAAATGAACAACCTTTACCATTTGGCCTCTTTATACCTTTCCAGTTTTCTTATACTTTATATTTCTCCACCACACCATAATAACAAAAAACAACAGCCTGAAAAAATACAAATTAGTTCATTCAAAGAAGCCTTTTCTTGACTCAGATTCAATCTGGCCCACTTGTATTACAAGCATCACAAATTCTCAGGATAGTCTGCCCATTATGGCGAATCTTTAATAAACTTTATTTTTCTTTAGCTGAGAAGGTTTAAGTCGAATTCGTTCAAAACAAGACGTGGTGCATCAGTATTTTGGGGTCCCCTAAACCACAGGTTCCCTGACCAGAAAAAACTGCTTATTTCAAATTCTTCCCCAGCCAAGACTGGAAATACTCTGGAAAGAGCTTAGAAGAGCTGGGAAAAGAGAATGGAGCCCATGACCTTGTTCAAAAGATCCAGGGGGCTTTTTGGCATTCCATCGCTTGAGAATCCACATTTGCTACCAAGGAAGCACCGATATCTTGAGGAGCAATAAGGTATGACTGCTTCCAGAGTGGTGAGTGCTTTGTCCCAAGCTTCAGGAGTTTTGTGCTGCTATTTTCAGAGCTACTTCTATTCTGAGGTGGTATGATACTCCTCTCCTGGCCTATGCTCTGGTATGTGAGTGTTCTCTTAGGCACTCCTTTCTGCCATGTAACCATCAGGAGGACTCCCTCTCCACAGCCACCACAAGCTCTGCCACACCAGCGCTAACTTCCCCCAAGGACTGCCAACCAGGACTATGATCCAGATTCAAGCAGGGCAAAGCAAGAGAACCCTGCCTCAGTGCCAGCAAAGACATCTCTGCATTCCCGCACTGATCAGCCAGGTCTCTCACCCAGGTGTAACAGTTCCTACTAGCCTGCTAAGTTGTCTTAAACTTGTGGGTTGAGAAGTCTGAAAACTGCCATACTTGCCAGTGATTCAGTGCCCTGAGGCCTGCCCCTCCCAATCTACTCTGGCCTGGTCTCTATAGCGGCTTTGGGCTGGAGACTTGTTTCACTCTGTCATTTTGTGGGTTCTGTAGCTCTAGTATTTGTTGTTGGTTTTTTTTCCGAGGGAGGAAGGCAGGGCAATTGAGGTTGAGTGACTTGCCCAAGGTCACACAGCTAGTGGGTATGTCAGTTGTCCGAGGTGAGATTTGGACTCTGGTCCTCCTGACTCCAGGGCCAGTGCTCTATTCCCTGCGCCATCTAGCTGTACCCTAGAGTCATTTTTTACAGATGTTTGGAGGGATTTGGGGGAGAGCTCAAGAGAATCCCTTTTTTTTCACAATGCCATCTTGGCTCTGCCCACAAGCTATTTGGTATTTGACCTTTTTATTGGACTGATTTTTATCATCCAAGTAGTACACAAAATTCAACTGTCCTTTTTTCCTAATTCCAAGTTGGGAATTGGATATGATTTTGTGATTTTATAGCAATTACCTAGGAAATCTATTTGGAACAACTGTAATTTTGAAGACTGAACCATGCAGATATGAGAATGATTCCATATTTAGGAACCTAGTATTGTATTTTATTCCTGTTACAATTTTTAATCTAGTATTTGGGTCCAAGTACCCTTTAGATGAATAGAGAATAGAGTTAAAATAACTTCTACATAAATGTTTACGGAACTTTTATCTGAGTTTTATACATGTAATTAAAAAGGTACTGGAATTTAAAAAAGGAAGTCTTTTCTTACTTTTAGGGTAACTTTGTATGGTCTATTTATAGAATTATTTATTTTTAAATAAATGCAAACTAGTATGAAATTTTTATGAACATTGCACATATAATTAAATGGCTTATGGTCTCATAGGAACTCATTGAAGGTTCTGATTTTTTAGGCTAACACATAACTTAAATTACAACAATCATTTAGATGAGGCTTCACAGTAATAAGCTAGTAGCATCTGTCATGTTCATAAAGGACTGGTTTTAATTACTTCTTTTTTATTCTTTACCTCAAAACGTACAATTCTTCCCTTTCATTTAGGGACTGTATAGCCATTTGTAGTTAAGGAAATTTAACAAGGAAAATTAATTCATAGAAATTTGAAATGATCAATCTCAGGTTATTTGATAATTAAAAATTTATCTTACATTAATAATAATAATATTTAAAATTCAAACTATAGTTTTAGAGAGTAGAAATTCATACTAACATGGCATGTATGATTATAAGAATTTTGAATTTTTAAAAATTTTGACATGTGACTTCATACTGGAAATTCCTCTATACTAATGCAGATCTGCACCTCCTCTGCAATGTATATAGTCTTAGAAAGTCTCCTAGGGTATTGAAAAGTCAAATGACCTAACTAGAATCATACAGTCAATATGTATAAGAAGAAAGATTTAAACACAGGTTATCCTTTCTCTGAGTCCAGCCCTAGGTCTAATCTGCCAAGCTACACCATGCATATTATCTAATTTTTTTTTGATAAAACATGGTTACCAATGCCTAGGCTTGCAGATCACCATGAGTTTTCACAGGCTATTTCAGAAGAGCACAAGCTCTGGCAGGTCCTACCATGCAGGCATCAGACACTTCTTGGAGACAGACTTACATGTCTAATTCATTTAAGTCCAGCCTAACTATTGCTTAGAGAGACTCATCACCAGATTGGCCACAAGGTCATGCACTTTTCAACCACAGCAACTCACAAAGATGATCTGCTAAGAAGTTGCACATGCACTGTTGTAGAGGTGTCCACTACAATGAAATCACAGATCCTTCAAGAATAGCCCTTAAAAGGTCTGAGTTACTGATGTTCCCAACACCAGCCTTATAAACGGTTCCCAAAAGACTTTGATTTTTAAAAACCTGCAGCCACTCTTAGAATATTTCATTTTTACTGAATAAAATTCTTGCTTACTTTTCAGTGACAGAGAGAACAGGAAACCAGTGACTGAGAAAAGAAGCTAGAAACTATTTAAGTCATGGAACCACTAGTTACTTATGCCACAGATGATGGACTCTTCATATTCACCCTTTCAAAATGTAATATAATTTGGCCAATTTGGATAGTTTCTACACATTCAATAGCTCTCTAAAGATACATGGGATGGAGGTAGATACCTAGACTATGATTAGCACACTATGATTCCTCAGGATTACTACACTAAGTGATCTGCGAACAAACTATGTGATTGTCAAATGGAAGTCTATGAGAGCAAGGTATATCAACAAAGGATAAGCTGGAGGCTGAAAAGTGAGTCTGACAGAGCATGAAGGCATGGTGGCAGCTGCATCCTGTGGTTACAATTAAAGAACTACATTCAAATGGCTGAAACTTAAACCAAAGCTAAAGATGAATGACACAAGTTACTAGAACATGCTCAATTCAACAACTATTTTCTAAAGGCCTACTATGTTCATGACATGATGATATATATTGGATTAAATCAATGAGATCTAGTCCACAACTCCATGAATGTACAATAGAGTAAGATAGATTAATTTTCACAACATTAATACTGAGAGGCATCATGGTTAGTATTGAGAGGCTGTAATGCTTAGTACTGAAAAGCAGCATAGTATAGAGTAGTACCTTCAGAATCAGGAAGACTGTGATTTAAGTTTCGCCTCTGCCCCTTACTGCCTGTGTAAAACTAAGCAAGTTACCCAGCCTCTTGTTGCCCTAGAAAATTCTGAAAGGATTGGCAGAATAGTTGCCAATCTGCATTGGTGGAAGAAGTCTCCTCATCTGGAGCTTCCCTGTGCTAATGAAATCACAGATCTGGACATTAGAAATTTGTTTAAATCACATAACATAAGCAATTATAACTGGAAAAAACTTTTATTACCCACTGATTTAAAGCCAAGCGAAGTAGCAGAGTTGCGGTTTTTGTAATGCAGAAATCCATGAAAAGTTTTAGCATTAGTGACTCAGACCAGCCAGCCTCATATCCCTAGGCTGGGAAATATTGTAAACTTTCCAAAAGAATCTATTGTCTTAATGTCCTTTTGAGGTCTTCTGGCATCAGATCACTACATATAACATTATCATAAAGCTCTAGCCGAGGAAAACAATATTTCTCTTTGGTTGCTCGTATAATAGATTATTATGCTTTTTCTTTGGTTTCCTAACTCCAAACCTTTAAGATGATTGTCTCGATCCTCCCTTGTCTCCTAATCCACACTCCTAAGTTGAGTTCTCTCATGCTCAGAGTAAGTCTGGCATCAATATTTTGTTTCAACTTAGCTGGAGAGCTAGTTCAACAATTGCCTGCTTTTTTTAGTCCTAGTTTATTCTCCATAACACAGTAATTAGTTTCAGATGAAACCAGTCACTCCCTGGTGGTGCTAGCAGTAAGAACAGGCACCTCTTGCTGCTCTTTAGTTACAGTTCAAGAACTGGGGTACTCTAGTGCTCCCTAGCAGAACCTTCCCATCTATACTTCCAAAATATATGAAAATTTGAACCTGGATTCTCAGAAGGATATGCAATTGTTCACATGACTTACAAATACAAAAATCTTCTCAGTTCATGTTTATGAAAAATATTCTGGTGCCTTACTTGCTTTTTCTACCATTCTTCAGACTGGGGACTCTGGAGCTGGCAGGGCTAACTTTAACTATGCTCCCTTCATTTCTGGCATGTCTCATTCCCTGGACTTCTCCATCTCCTCTTCTAGCCATCTCCTAGCTTTCTAGCACCTTTTTTACCTTGTTGTGATCCCTCATTAGAATGTAAGTTCCTTGTGGCTCATATCAGCATCCCCAGCATTAAGTACTATCTACGTAACTGACTAGACTTGTGATTTAATTGGTGTAGGAAACTGTGTCTACCAATGCAATTCAGCCTTTGCTCTGGAACTAGGGTCTCAAAGAGCTGCCTGGGAATCATTAAGCTCAGTGCCTCGCCAATGGCTGCACAACCAGCCTGTGCCAGAACAGGGCCTCAGACAGAGGTCTCTCTAATCCTGAGGCCAGCTCTAGGTTTGCAAGGTCATGTGGACTCTCAACCAGATATAATAAAGATCCAATGATACAATGCTTCTTAACATATTTAGTGCTGTGTTTTAGCAAGCTTGAAGAGTAAGACAGTGTCTTCCTTCTTCTATGGATGGGCCTACATGGGGCTAACAAGTGCTAACTATTGAATATTAAGAAGCTTTACTAGTAAACCACTAAAGTGTGTGGAAGAAATCACAGGATAAAGTTGCTGCTGACAAGTGCACAGAGAAAGCACAACAGAAATTTTTTTAAACAAATGTAATAAAAGAGATAATCGACAAATCACAGACTATATTACAGATTATATCTTTTGTCATGGTCTCTTTGCTCTCTCCATCTCTGCATTTTAAAATCTCCTTAACCCATTACCAATCACAGAACCAATTTGGATTTGCTCTAATCATCACCTCAGGTTTACACATCATTGTAACTTTTGAGCTGTACTTTCAAACTATGAGTCACTTGATATAACTCTGGAGGCCATGTTATGAATACTCTAGTACCTTGGAGACTGTGCCTACTTAAACAGAAATTAATCACCTTCCTGCCTTATTATGTGATTTCTACCAAATTTCTTCTTTCTCATCTTACCTTCACAAGTTTGGCTGTCTGCAGAGATGGAGAAACCTTGTTCACAGATGCAGTGAAAAGAACCATCCGTATTCAGACATTCTCCATGAGGACCACAGAGCTCTTTCTGCTCACATTCATTGATATCTGGAATTTAAAATGAATTGCAAATTATTAAAGAATCTTCTTTCATTTTCCAGTGACATCAGACATAAGACCCAGTGACTGACATCTTCAGAAAAATCTCTTAAGGCAATGGTAGAAATTTCCTTTGTTTTTTTCTTTTTAATTTTAAAAATTCTATTTTTAGTCATTACCATCAAACAACAATGCAAATATGAAAGCATAATAGCAGTTACTATGCATAGAACCATGAGCTCAATTCATTTAAAATTTAACAAAGCCATTATAATAACACCCTATTTGCTTCCACATCTCCTTCTGACTTTTTATTTCTGTATTTTTTGAACATTGTAGTTATTACTATTTTTATATAATCACAGTACACATAAAGTTGCTCTAATTTTGCTCTACTACTGTGGTTAGATTAAATTGAACTTATTTTGGAACTGGACTAGAGTAATCTCTCTATAAGACAAGTCACAATGTAGAAGTTGCATTATTATGAGTGGTAGCTAGGCTACGTGCTCCATTAAAGGATGCCAAACCTCTAGAAAATATTTACTGGACAAAGAATGTTTTGTTTTATTTCAAAATAGATGTTTACAGAAGAGATATTTTGCATTTTCAGACATCAATTAGATTTATTCAGTCTATTTTGTTAGTGGCATGCCCTCAACATGAGTGATTATTATCTACTCAGCAGGGATCCTGAGGTACTACAAAGCTGTTGACAAAAATGCATAATGTGCTTTGCAGCAATTAATGTTTGGATTATTTGAGCTGTTCTTATCAAATCAGACATAGCCTCAGAGAAGACTAAAAATGAGCTCTTGGCAGGCTACATAAGAACTAAGAGATAGCACAGTCAAGAAAGCCAAGAGGGATTGCTTCTCTCCATGGTCTCTCCTTTACCAATTTATCTTCTTCCATTCCCTAAATGAGTGTCCACCAAGGTTCTAAACTTGGCCTTCTCTTCTATCAATATGATCCTATAGTTATCATTTTTATTTGGATCACTTTTAGTCTATATACCCAACCTTATCTCCCTGCTTAGTTGCATTCCTATATTCATACATGCCTATTAGACACCATCTGGTTGTCCTACTATTACTTCAAATTGAAAATGCCCTATATTTAATTCATCAATTCGCCATACTACCCAAATTACATCCACACTTATGAAACTGAAAGGGAACCAACAATTTTCTATATTCACCATTTCTACCTTGTATCTCTCCTCCTAATCTCTAAGTGAAAGGCAGCGCAGTATAATAATAAAAAAAATACTGTGGAATATAAGTGGATATAGCACTTTGTAATAGCAATTTAGATTTGAAGATCTTTCCCACCCATTAATAGGCCCTGTGACCTGCTTATGTCACAGGAAGCCTAAATCACATGTGGTGGGAGGAGCTTTCTGACAGGAAAAGGAAGTTATGTCACAGGAAATGTTGAGAGAGAGAGGGAGAGGGAAGGAAAGAGAGAGAGAGAGAGAGAGAGAGAGAGAGAGAGAGAGAGAGAGAGAAAGTTCAGTTATGGCTGCTGGTGGCTGCTAATGGCACCCTCATGATGGTTAGAACTGAACAGGCTGACTTAGCTGTACTGTAAGTTTGTTTTGGGGAAGACCCCAGCAGGGGGTCGGAGAGGTTTTGGGATGGAGAGGCTCCAGGTTGTGATAGGCTGTTTTAAGTTCCTTGCTGTTATGATAAAGTAGGCTAACTGGCTGTGGGAGCTGAACATGTGGTTATGGATTATGGTTCTCTGGTGTCTGAATAAATGTTATACTTCTTTTATTTTCTTTATGGAGAGTCTCTCATACTTTGCAAAACAGAACTACACAGGCATATTCATGATTACTGTTGATATTGTGTTTATTGCCTTACTGATACATACTTATTACCTGTGAAACTTTAAGTAAACAATTAACCACACTAGGTCTTTGTTTCTTCTTTTGTAAAGCAAGGGTGTTGGACTAAATGACCTCTAAGGTCCTTTCTAGCTCTAAATCTGTGATCCTAGAGAATTACGTGTGTGTGTGTGTGTGTGTGTGTGTGTGTGTGTATTTTATTATTAGATATATTCTATTATGTTTAATCAATCATTAAATACTTACTAATCCCCTACTAAGTGTCAGGCACTACTTTATGCACTCGAGATATAAAAAATAAGACATTCCATACTTCTGAGGAGCTTACACTCTACTGGGGAAAACAATATGCACACAGAAAATAAATACAAGATAAACAAATACAAAACAATTTTGGGGAAGAGGGCACTACAAACTAGGGGAACAATGAAAGGACTCTTGAAAAAAGGTGACATTCAATCCTTGAAAGGAACTATGAATTCCAAAAAGAAAAATTAGAGAGAATTGCTGGTATGGGAGACCACTTGTGCTGAGACTGGAGGTAAGAGATGGACTGTTGGACAGAAGGTATAACAAATGGGCTAACTGGGCTGAAATTCAGAGGGTATGAAGAGTAATGTGCAATTAGTCTGAAAAATTAGACTAGAAGCAGGACTAGACTAGGAGCAGGACTAGAAAGGACTTTAAATACTAAACAGAGGAGGTTGTATTTTATTCTAGAACAAGGGTCTTAACCTTTTTTTGTGTTGTGGATCCCTTTGGCATTCTAGTAAAACCTATGCCCACATCTGTTGACTATATTCCTATTTGAAGGAAATGTTAATTTCAGTTAAATGTTTGTAAAATAGAAGGGATTTCACCCTTCATCCAAGCTTACAGTGGACTCCCTGAAATCTATCCACATATCCCTTTTCGGTCTATGGACCTCAGGTTAAAGACCTCTGTCCTTAAGGGGGAAACCACTCTTACTATAGTCAGTGAGGGCCTCCTTACTTTCAAGTCCAAAAAATGTTTCTCCATTTTCACTCTTCTCAACCTCTTTACAATTTCTGAAATGAAGTATCTCAATCTATCATCAAGTCAGTCTCAAATATCCCTGGCAACACTACGAGAATACTGTGTTTATGTCAAACACCTCCCATCAACTGTTATCTCCTAAAAAACAACATATATCCTTGGTCCCTTATTTTTCTCCTATACACCAGGAGCATATAAGTCTGTACACTCAGATAACAGAAACATGTTTGCCCTGAGATCTTTGTCTTTCATCCAGTTGCTTACAAGTATCCTGACCAGGTATTTCAGATGTTTGACACCTCAAATTAATGTGGCTAAGATTAGGATGTCAGTATATCTGGTTCAAAATCTTGTCCTAGAAGTTTTCAGAGGAAGAAATTAAAGCTATCTATAGTCACATGAAAAAAATGCTCTAAATCACTATTGATTAGAGAAATGCAATTCAAAACAACTCTCAGGTACCACATATCTCCTGTCAGGTTGGCTAACATATCAAAACAGGAAAATGATAAATGCTGGAGAAGATGTGGGAAAATTGGAACACTATTGCATTTTTGGTGGAGTTGCAAACTGATCCAACCATTCTGGAGAGCAATTTAGAACTATATCCAAAGGGCTATAAAATGTGCATACCCTTTGACCCAGCAATGCCATTTCTAGGGCATGTACCCATGGGGTAAGGACCTGTATGTACAAAAATATTTATAGCAGCCCTTTTTGTGGTGGTAAAGAATTGGAAATCAAGCAGATGCCCATCAATTGGGGAACGGCTAAACAAATTATGGTATATGTACGTAATGGAATACTATTGTGTGCTATAAGAAATGAGGATCAGATGGACTTCCTAAGAACCTGGAGAGTCTTATATGATCTGATGATGAGTGAAGGGAGCAGAACCAGAACATTGCACACAACCACAGATGCTTCACTTCTATGATGACTAACTTTCATAGACTTGGCTCTTCTCAACAGTGCAAGGTTCTAAGATAGCTCCAAAAGACCCATGATGGAAAAAGGTATCCATATCCAGAGAAAGAATTATGCAATGTGAACACAGATGGAAGCAAACTATTTGCTGTCTTTTTTATTTTATCTTTGGTTTTGTTACATCTTTCTCAAGGTTCATTTCATTGGTTATAATTCTTCACAATTTGATTATTGCAAAAATAAGTTTAATGTGAAGGTATATGTAGAACCTATATCAGATTACATGCGGTCTGGGGGTGGGGGGAATGAGAGGGAAGGGAAGAAAATTTGGAACTCAAAAACTTGTGGAACTGAGTGTTTTAAACTAAAAAAAATAATTAATTAAAATATCTTGTCCTATAGTCGATTTCATAGACATCATTGGATATTGAGCTGAAAGGAAGCTTAGTAATCAGCAAGTCTAATACCCTGAAATTACAGATGAGGAAAGTGAGGTTTACAGAGGAAGTGAGTTACCTAAGGATAAATAATTACTAAATAGTAAAGCTGAGATTTAAACCCAGGTTTTCTGATTCCATACCTTGGGTTCTCTCCATTACACCACCCAGCCTTCCATGATATAATGACCATAAGTACTGTTTATCTGAAAATTCATACAAGAACAGAGCAATTTTCAAGTTATCACAGTTTATTTCCCAGCACATTCATCTGACTGATAAAGCTCAGCACTTCCTAATCTCTTGTATCCTTCCTTATCTTTTGATCTTTATTAAAAAAGCATAGCCCAAGCCCTGGTAATCTCTTGCCTGGGCTACTACAAAGTCATTCTTAGTGCTAACACCACTCCCTCCAAACACTGGCTAACTTTTGTTTTCTTTCCAGGCATACTGACTATGCCACATGCCTTTTTCAGATTTCAGTTTGTTTCTCATTGTTTCATGGATCAAATCCAACTTCCACACCCTTTACCAGAGGCCCTTCTTATTTCCTTGGTTTTTTTCTTACACCTTACTGTTGTTCATTAAAAGCTTCATGTACCTATTCTAAATTAGATAAAACGGGCATAGAATTCTGTAAGTTATTAATTAGCCAATGATCTTTTTTAAAAAAAATTTCTTACATTTTGACGACAGGAACTGCAAAAGAAATCCCAGAGTTTTTCCAGGAAACTGCTAACAAAGATCGGCCTGGATATCTTGATCTAGAGAAACATATGCATTCAATTTGGGCTACACTTATTGAAGCATTTCTAAACCAGTCTTGCTAGCAGCTTTGAGCTAAAAACCAGACTGTATTTGAGTTGGGTCTCATTCAGCAGTCCCAAATTCCACAGAACAACAGAATCTTGAGTCAAAATTTGAAACTCAAATAGATTCAGAATCTCAGTTTACCTACCACATTATCAACATGAAACAGTTAAAACACTCTTAATATGCGCACAATTTTAGTAATTATAGGCTTTGTCTCTAATTTTACAAATGTCCTAATTGGAGCACAGAGTGGCTAAGGGATTTGCCTAGGGTCACAGACCTAGTAAATATCTAAGTAGAATTTGAAAGTAGATCTTCTTGACTCTTGGTTCATTGACCAACCTATCCATTCCACCACACAGCCTCCACCACACAGTTAATGGGAGAGAACTGCAAAGTCAATCTGCTACTCATGAAGGAGCTTACTCTTTAAACAGATCTGAACTAATTAATGTGCTCTGAAAATATCTGATTTTATTTCTCCATGTAGAAAATTAATCCACTCTGGAAATCCCTAATAACCAAGATAGCAAAGAATTGTCATTGATTTAACAATGACTTGCAGTTCCTAACAACAATAATAGCTAGCATTTACATGGTGGCTAGGTGACTCAGTGTGTAATGCTGAGCCTGGAAACAGGAAGACTTATCTTCCTGTGTTCAAATCAGACATTCAGTAGCTGTGTGACCCTGGGCAAGTTACTTAACCCTATTTCCCTCAGTTTCCTCATCTGTAAAATGAGCTGGAGGAGGATATGGCAAACCACTCCAGTATCTTTGGCAAGAAAACTCTAAACAGAGTCATGAAGAGTTGGACGTGACTGAATAATGACTGAACAAGCATTTATATAGCACGTTAAAGTTTGAAAATGCTTTACATATGTTATCTCATTGGATCATCATAACTCTATTGGGCAGTTGCTATTATTGTTTTCATTTTATAGATGAAGAAGCGAGGACTGAGAGAAGATAAGTGACTTGCCCTGGGTCACACAGATAGTGAGCGTTTTTGTTTGTTTTTTGAGACTGAGTCCCCCTCTCAGCATGGGAATTGGAACCTATGGCTCCATTTCAGACTGGGGCCAGATTGCTTCTCCTTAGGCAGCCAGGTGGTCCCCTCCCTGCCAACACAACACGCACTCTTGGTGGCCTACCACATTGGTATCAAACTTAGTATGGACACCCTGTCAGGTTTAGCAATACGGCAGCTCAGAACTCCCAAAGGATCCACTAGCCTCAGCAACTCCATTAGGAGGGATTCCAGGCCTCCACCACCACACCCAGGGCGTAGGATAGGATATGAACTCAGATCTTCCTGACTGAAAGTTCATTGCTATAGATTGTGCCACCTAATTGCCTAAATGAGATAGGAATAATAAAAGAGAAGATGGTGAGACAGACAAATGCTTGAAATTTTCTATCAAATGAAAAACTGCGACAAAATATGTATTTTGCAAATGACTGGTGGTAAAGAGGACTATTTAGGGGTGCTGGACTAGAAGATAGACAGTACTTAACAAATGTTTATGGAATTCAATTGAATTGATTTGATTTTGAAGAACAGATAGGTATAGAAAATATAGCTAAATGGGACTGAATGAACCTCAAATGAGAAAAGATTATTGAACAATGAGGAGAAAGAAAAGAAGGAGAAGGAGAAGGAGAAGGAGAAGGAGAAGGAGAAGGAGAAGGAGAAAGAGAAGGAGAAGGAAAAGGAGAAGGAGAAGGAGGAGAAGGAGAAGGAGAAGGAGAAGGAGAAGGAGAAGGAGAAGGAGAAGGAGAAAGAACAGGAGAAGAAGGAGAAGGAGAAGGGAGAGGAGGAGGAGGAAGAGAAAGAGAGAGAGAGAGAGAGAGAGAGAGAGAGAGAGAGAGAGAGAGAGAGAGA
>CM053625.1:170200978-170246095 GCA_028646595.1 Phalanger gymnotis | reverse complement strand
TTCATTTTGTTAAAATGTCAAAGCATGCCTGAAAATATATTCATGTAAATTTACAACTTAAATGTTACCGCTCTATTATTTTAAAACCAATGCAATTTGTCTGAAGAGTTGGAAAGATGGAAGTAGTAATTTTAATCTAGCATCGCAGTAATGTTATATGGAATTCATAAAAACATTGGTGAAAGTTCAACAAGGAGCACAGTCATATATTTGATTCTTGGGATATCTGTCAAAAGTGGTTTGGAGAGACTGTAAGCAAACTGAAGGCAAAAAACATGTTTTATACTTTCTTTAAATCCCTAGCTCTTAGCACAATGTCTTGTACACAATTTAATTTCCTCAACAAGAATTTCTTAAGTGTCAGGCACTGTGCTAGATACCGGGGCCACAAAGACAAAATGAAAACTTCCTTTGCTCTCAACGAGCTTACATTCTATTGAAGGAAATTCCACCTCAGACACTTACTAGCTGTGTGATCCTAGGTAAGTCACTTAATCTCTCTGTGCCTCCATTTCAGTATTTGCAAAACAAGATGGAATTGGACTCCAAGGACCCCAGAAGCTCTCTTCCAGCTCTAAATCTATCATGTACATATCTGACATATAAATATATGAGAATAATCCAAAAAAATTATTATGCACCTACTACGTGTCAGGCACTACTAAGAGCTGGGGATAAGATTATTAAAAAAGACTGGTTCTGCCCTCAAGGGGCTTACCATCTAATGGGAAGAGACAACACAGAAAAGGAGCTAGGAAAATGAGGTGGGGCAGGCATGATACCAGGGGGTATCTTACGGGGTTGAAACCAGGCCGAGCAGAGTGAGCCCAGAAGTCCAACTTCTCTCCTTCATAATGGAAGGCATGGGAAGAAGTTTGGTATGTCACCCTCCAGCCCTTAAATCAGAGGGGAGAGGAAGCATAGGGAGTTGGTGTCAATCAAGGCTTGAGTTAGAAACTAGATGATGAGCTTCACCTGGGATGGACTTCTTATTCCATGGAAGAACAGCAAGTCAGATTAGAGAGAGGTCGCAAGCAGATGGGTCAATCAGGAAAGGCTAAAGGATAGTACTTGAGATGAGTCTTAAAGGAATTAAGAGATGTTATAACATGTAGCTGAAGAGGAAGGAAATGCATTATGAGCATGGAGACAACCAGTACAAAGGCAAAGAAACAAGAAATCAGAGTAACACATGAGGAATAATTAAAATCCAGTTTGCCCAAGAGTAAAGAGGAGAAGTAACATACAACAAGGCTTGAAAGGTAGGTTAGGGCTACATTATGAAGCTCACAGTAGATATTTTCAATATTTATTTCTTGCTGCTGACTCAAGTAAAAGTTACTTATGTTATCATTCAAATATGTTTAAGAGGGTGGACACAACCCTCTGCCTCCAAGTAAATGCTATTAGAGAATGTATAGCTATCTTCAATGAAAATCATCTGTGTCTGTTACAATGTGGCAATAAGAAGACATTCACCAGAATTACATTTCTAATTGTATGTTAAGAAGTTCAATAGAATCAAAATAACAAAAGACATATACAACATAAAATTAAATATTACAGTAAATTTTCAGGTTGAAAAATATGGTAAAGAATTGAGGGAAATGGAGGAATGATTTTAAGGTGGAGAGTAATGCATTAGGAGACAGAAGATCTGTTTGCTATCCTTGAGCCCAGCACTGAGTCCCAGGCTCAATTCTGATCAAGTCAAAGAATCATTGCTGTTAGAGCAGGAAGAACAGGAATCTTTTCTAACCCCTTCATTTCCAGATAAGAGAATTGAGACCTAGAGTTACAGTGACTTGTCCAAGGTGACAGAGTTTTTGAATAGTGCAACTGTGGCTACCAAAACCTAAGACTCCTATTTCCAATCCAATGTGCTTTCTACCATGCTGTGTTGTCATACAGCCTCAATGTATCTTTGTGTCTTTATCTGTAAAGTGGTTCCTCTGTTCATGAAACTTAAGGTTTATGTGCATAGAAAAGACAAATTAAACAAAAATTCAGGTGATAACATTTCAGTAACAATGGAAAAAATGTCAAAGGATAGGAAAGATTGGCTCAATTCTGGGTTTCATTTAATTTGTGCACTTCTGTGTACAGCAACGAATTATATAAATGGATGAAGTAAAAAATGTAGATAATCTCTTCCTTAGCTTAATCACATGATTATTGTGAGGCTTAAATACAAATATGAATGCAAGATTATTTTGAAAAAATAATAATATATATAAGTATAAATTAGAGGAGTTACAGGCAAAATTTAGGACAAAATTATTGGAGAAGCTGTACCTCACAGAGAAATGGTAGGTATTGCACAAATGGTGGCATTCAAAAAAAGGGACATTTGATCCATCAGAGAAGGTGGGGCATGCATGTCAATGGAAGACTTAAAAAATAAGGGGTGAATCAAAGTCCTTCAGTGAATGAGTGAAATCAACATATACCATAGGTGAAGAAATCTTGAGAAGGAGCAATATGAATAATCTGGATTGACAAAGCTCATTTATAAACAAATAAGTAAGATTTAGAGATAGAAATAAGTCTGGGATCAACTAACCCAAAGTAATAAGAGTAAACAGAATAGCGCAGTATTGGACCATGGCCAGGAAAAACTGTAGAAGTTAAGAAACGTGAACAAAATAAATTTTATAACAAAACAGTACCTTGACACTCCTTATTATTAATTAGCTGGAAGCCACTGGAACAAGTACATTCATAAGAACCTTCAGTATTAGTGCAGTCTCCTCCCTGGCAAACACTGCTGTCCTCCAAGCATTCATTGATATCTGAAATCCAATCAACAGCCAAAACAACTTATACATATGGTAAGAGAAAAGTCTGTGGCATTTTTCCTTTACATTTAAAACCCCAAGTTATGTAAATTATAATATGTATCATTTATCAAATGTGATAATTGGATAAGTGGATGAGAGTGCTTTCATTTCTGGATTTTTTCATCTAAACAATGATACACCTTCAAAATGGCTTGGCTTTTGACAAAAATTTTAAAGACTATCTCTGCAATTTCCATTAACAAACAGGAAATAAATAAAAGTCTGGATTATATAACTAGCAATGGCTAACTTGGCTATAAAATTTATAATGATTCTTGTATTAAATAAAAATACATTGTAAAATCTTGGATCAATTGATCAAGAAATATTTTGAGTACAATGTAATATGCGTCAGAGGCAACAAAAAGGAATATTAAAACATTAAGTCCCTAACTTTAAGACCTCACAATTTATCTGGAAAGATAAATTAAATAATAATTAAAAAGTGACAATAGAAGGAATAACATTATTTGCAAATTAGTGGTACAGACATTAGATCAAAAAAGGAATTGGAGGAGAGAATTACTGGATGACACAACTGTCTGAAAATATCCTTTGCAGAGATATTCACATTGCTGCCACCCTGGCCTTCACTCTTACTAAGGCTATTTTTATGCCTTCCTGATTGGTCTTTTGCCTCTAATCTTATCATTCACACCAGAGCCCTAATGCGTAACCATATCATGAGTCCTAATGCCTACCTGCTCACATTATCCCTGTGCTCAAAACCCTTAACTGTCTCCCTTTTATTGGTCTGGACTTGTGGTACCATCAGCGCATGGATTATGCATCAGAGGTGGAATTTGGATGCTGGTCTTCCAGAATATAGGCCTGGTCTTCTATCTACAAGGCTATGTTGTCTCCCATTAGAACCTCCCCCCTTCTCCACCTCCTCTTCTAATCAAATCAAATAAAAATTCCTTGGCTTGGCATTCAATTCATTACAGCTTGGCTCTAAACTATATTGCCAGTGTTGGTGCATTTTTTTTCCCTTCCCACATTCTGCAATTGCGCATCATTTTCTGATATTATCCATTAATTTTCTGCTTCTGTACTTTTATATACACACTGTTTTCTTTACCTGGAATGATCTCCCTCAACATCTCTATCTGTTGAAAACATTCCCTTTCTTTAGGGTATCTGTTTGGTAAAATCACCATCCTAAGCTCTCCAAAAATTAATTGTATTTGTTTAAAATTGGCAGGCCAAAGACAGAGGAATTGTAAAATAAGATTCCCTTTTGAAAGTAGGTAATTGGTAGAAGTTTACTCTTATATATAAAAAAAAGTTATCCCTGATTAGGAGGAAAACACAAGGGATGAAAGGATCACCAATTTAGATTTGGAAGGGAATTTAAAGGCTGAATCCAAACCTCTCATTTTACATGGAGGTTAAGTGACTTGCACAAGGTCATATAGTTCGGCAAATGTAAGGGACAGGATTTGAACTCAGGTCTTTCTAATTACAAACTCAGGACACTGTCCATTGTGCTACCTAGGAGGTAGAAAATGATGAAGATTAGAGAAAACTTTGCATCAATTGTCTCCATATTTTATGTTCTGTTTGGGAGATAAACAGATTAAGAGATAAACAATATAACATGCTAACATAAGTAAGACTGTTCTTCTAAGCTCATGTGAAGTAGACCCTGAAAAAAATAGTAGAACAAGAGAATCAGTTTAAAATCAGACTTTCTCATTATAATCAAAGCAGAATTTGATTTTGGTTATTTTCTCAATTTGTATTAAGATCACCATACCAACAAAAAGGAAATTCAACATAATATGGACAATGCAGGTGATCCACTGGCAGAGCTTCAAAGGGAACTGAAAATTCGTAGAAGGAGACATCACTATTCTAGTCCAACTCTTTCATTTTAAATGAGAAAAATGAGACCCAGAGTCTTCCCTAAGTTTGCATAGGAAATTGTAGGATCACAGATACCACATGTGATAGAAAGAATCTTGGAGGTGATTTAATGCAGGGCTTCTTAAACTTTTTCCACTCATGACCCCTTGAGAGCTTCTTAAATGTGGGTCACAACCCCATATGGGATCAGTAGTGGATGCATTAGTAGTGGAAACTGAGATCTAGAGACATTAAGTAATTTACCCAAGCTCATAGTCATTAAGGAATAAAACCAAGATTTGAATTAAAATCTTCTGACTCCAAAGACTATGGTTTTTCCATTGTAAAAATAGTATTTGAACCCAGATTCTCTGACAACAAAGGCAACAATCTTTCTACTCTATTATCACACCTCCGAGTAGAGGTAGGCTTTGAAACTGACTCCTCTGACTTCAAAATTTGTGTTACTATCTCTATACTACATAGCTGCAAGAAAACCAAATCTGTTTATAGAGGCAGGGAAACAGGAATGACATGCAAGACAAAGGTGTCTGGTGGCATTTAGGTTTCTGTTATTTAATCTGCATTTTGTAAAAGGCAACTTCCAATCAAAGTTTAATTCTGATTGGGGTATTTGCTCTATTTTGATAATAAAGAGTAAGTCTAATTTTACAATGTCATAGTTTGGCCTTTCATTAAATAAACATTTTGGGGTTCAAATATCTAGGCTTTTGAATAAGCAGATTAATATGAGCCAACTCTTCAAATCACAAAACATAGAAAGATCCCCATCTAGTGGTGATTCATTATCAGGGCTTTAGCCCTATGTGACCCATTCACCTTCCGGGGTCAGACTTGGTAGCAAGTTTACTTCTTTACATCCTTAACTACTTTTGTTATGCTATAAAAATGCAACTCCACATACCAAACTTACTTCCCTCTCTAAACAAACTTCTAAGAAAAATATCTCATGCAAATAAACTCACCAATAGCATTGTAGCAACCATTAGCATTTCCCAAATAGTAGTTATTTAAAGAAGCTTGTACCAAAAATCAATAATCAAACTGTGCTTCAGAGAAAATTAGCGTTAAAAGGCTATGCAGAACCAAGGCAGTCAGGATACAAAAACAAACTTGAGAGGCTAGAAAACTGGACAAAATTAAATAAGATGAAATCTGATAGGAGCACAAGTAAATCTTAGACTTAGACTCAATAAACTGACTTTACAAGTACAAGATGGGGGGAAGCATGGTATGACAGAAAGTTTTATGAAAAAAATCTTGGGGCCTTAGGGGACTATAGGTTCAATATGAGTCAATACTATGATATAACAGCAAAAAAGCTAATGAAACTACAGGCTATATTAAGGGAGGTATATCTCCTAGAAAAAGTTGAGTAAGTCCCATAAGCTGCCCTAGTCAGACAACATCTAGAATTTGTGTTCACTTCTGAATACTACATTATATAAAAGATACTAGAGAGTAGGAGAGACTGTGTAGTGGAGCAACCAGAGTTGTGTGAAACGCATTAAGCCCAATGCCATACAAGGATTAGATGAAAAAAAAATTGAGACATTTAGCCTAGACTAGAGAGAAGATTCAAGAGGAACATGGTAACTGTCTTCACATACGTAAAACCATAATGTAGTAATGTGCTGAAATTTATTCTATTTGGCCCCAGAAGGAAGAATTAGAAGAAGGAGCAGAAATTGCAAAGATACATATGTTAGAACTGAAGCAAGAAAATACTTGATGGTAATTAGTGCTGTTCAAGAATGAAAATGGCTGCCTTGAAAGGTAATGGATTCTCTCACTGGAGAAAATGATCCAAGCCAAGGTTGAATGATGACTTCGGATGGGGAGGGGGAGAGAAATGTTAAGTGGAGTTGTATTAGGGATATTTTTTTGGTATGGGACGGATTGGATGGTTATTAAATTCCCTTTCAACTTTGAAATCTGGTGATTCAGATTTATAAGACAAATTCTCACATTTATAAGACAAATTCTCAACTTTTTCTAGAAGCTATACCTCTCTTAATGCAGCCTATAATTTTATTAGCTTTTTGCTGTTGTATCATAGTATTGACTCATATTGAAGCTAAAGTCCCCTAAGGCCCCAAGATTTTTTTCATAAAACTTGCTGTCATACCATGCTTCCCCCCATCTTGTACTTGTAGTCAGTTTATTGAATCTAAGTCTAAGATTTACATTTGCCGTTTCTGATTTCTAGGATTAGAAATTCATTTTCAACTTGAGCCCTTTTCTAAATAATTTGTAACTAAGAAGAGTTATCCTGATTTCTCTCTTTTGTTGAAGTAACTCTGTTACAGAGCAGCTTGGGCAGTAGAAATAGGAAATGGTTAAAAGCCATGAAGCTTGAAACCTAGTCCTAGCTCTACCATAACCTTTTTACATAATATTTAAAAATCATTTTGCCTCTCAGAGCTTCAGTTTCAAATACGAAATAAGTAATTTGGACTTTGAAGTTCCTCTTAGAGTTCTAAAGTTATATGTAAGAATCAAGTCCCATAGCCAAGTCCTTACCTTCACAATGGTCTCCTACTGCAGATGCTCTGTAACCCTGATCACATAAGCACCTGAAAGATCCTTCTGTATTTCTACATTGTCCATTTGTACACAGATGGCTGTGCTCACATTCATCAATATCTGTGAACCAAAATTAAACCTATGAGGTGGTGCTTTTAAAAAATATTTTTATCATTCATGTAAATAAACAATTTATTTCAGTAATTATTCTACCATACAATTGATAATCCAATTTGCAATTTTCAGTAGTAATTTTCTATCAATTGAAATCTCCTAAGAGGAAAATCTATCTTGCAATGGAAAAGAAACTGCATGGGATTCTGCATCTATTTAACCAAATTGTTCATACTATAAGTGACAAGTGACTCATTGCCTGTATTCTATAGTCCCTGAGTCCCCTCAGCACTTCTGTATTGTCTTTCCAAATGAATATTTGCAAATACTTCATATTACTAAATTTTCATTCTTCTAACTCTATCTTAAACTTCTTAAAGGAAGGAATCCATAATTTTATGGCTTTATAGTGAGCGTCTTTGCCTAACTATACTAAGGACAATGCTCTAAATAAAAAAGATGTTCAACAAATTAGTAAACAGGATTAAGTCAAGAATCAATCAATCTGAAAACATTTATGAAGTGCCTACTAAGTGCCAAGGATTATGGTAAGTCAAATAGTCCTTGCCCTCAAGGAGCTTATATTGTTCTGGAGTCTTGAGTAGGAAGACAAGAGTGGCTACTTACTTATTTGGGCAGGTACTAGAGCAACTCAATTTCTTTGGGTTTCAGTTCTACATTTCTAAAACACCTATATATGGCTCTGTGTATTCTTATATATCACATTTGTATATGCACATATTATCTTACCTATATATGATGCATTTAATGGATCAATTCAAAGTCTTTATATTTACTAAGTTATTATGTAGAGTACACTGCTTTTCTTAATTCCTCATAATTTTCAAAAGTATGAAACCACCCAAAACTTCTAAGAGCAATATTATCCACATTCGAGGCTTCTTCACAGTATTGTACTCAATTCTCTGCCAAAAAAAGTGATTTTCATCATGTCTTCTTGTCAATGCAGCAGCTTTGTGTGACCTCCTTAGAGGGCTGTGACAGCTATGCATCTATATGAGGGTTTTCAGAAAGTCTGTAATTCAGCTAAGCTCTATTAATAAACTTATGCCATACTCCTACCTTCACATTGGTCTTTTGTGGCAGAGAGATGATACCCTTTTCCACAGGTACACTTGAATGAACCCTCTGTGTTTTTGCACTGCCCATGTGTGCAAAAGTTACCATGTTGACATTCATCAATATCTGTAAGTAAAAAAACCAAGGGAATGTTTTAAACCAGACTCATTGACTAAATAGCTAATCATTTGATTAGGTAGCTAGCCAGACTACAAAGTGCTCTCTTTCCATTTCTTCTAAATCAGTCTCAGAGCTTAGGACCTATGCTTAGGACCAGAGTCTCATATTCAGATGAAAAAAGAAATCTCAGGAGGATCCTAGTTTCTCTGCTGATTTTTCTGCCTCTGGGAAGACACAAATCTGACACCTCCTTGTATAGCTAAATATTTATGTTTGCAGTACATACCATTGTATAGTACACTGCAGAACACAAATAATTATTTCCAGATATAGTACTTACAGCACCCAGTGCTTCACACAGTGTGCGGCACACAGTAGGTATTTAATAAATGTGTACTGACCGACAAAAATATAAAGTTTCTGCTTACTATTAAAAAATTAAAGGTAAGGCTGATAAGATTAAATCAAGTCAAAAATCTGTATCATCACACTCACAGAAACTCTTTAGAGAGAAAGAAGATAGGTCAGAAATGTTCAACAGAACATATTAGGTTCTTAAGACAGGTGACATCCTTGAGCACGAAAGTATAACTGACAAGCAGTCCTAGACCTCGGAAATTACATGAAAGGCAGAATTTCAAGAGCATGAAGAGACCAAAAAGATGTAGAAATAAAACCAGGGGTGAGGAAAAAAAAGGTAGAAAGAAAGACGGGTACCAGATGCATAAAGAATACTGAGAGAGCTTTGAAAGCGAACGGAAATTTCTATTTTATTATCAACGTAAAGATCTAGGATAGGAGAATGTGACTGGTATAAAAGGAAAATAAGTCACATTTTAAAGGGAAAATAAGGAGAAAATGTGACTAGTATAAGGAAGGCTACAAGAAATTCAAAGAAAAAAAGAAATGATTTGAGGGGGGCTCAAACAAAGAAATACTGGGAAACTTTTATTTAAGTTTTCTGTAGGATATCACATATGTTTAAGGTTGTAAATATAGCTAGTAGCAGCTGAAACTTATGTAATCCTTCAAGGGTTTCAAAATACTTTATATAGATTATCTGATTTGATCCTGAGGTAGGTGTTTTTTTTTTATTATACCTATTTTATAGATGAAAAAACTGAGCCTCAGTGATGTAGGATAACAGAGTTAGCAAAATGTCTGCAGTAATATTACAATCAATGTCTTCCTAAACTCAGTCAAGCATCTTACCTACTGTGCCGCACTGGCCCTAAGGGAACAAAACAAAGGACTATTCTAACTGCCAATCTGGATATTTTGGGCAAAATAATGAGCTTTTTTATACACCGCAATGTTTTAATAAATGTAAACTATCATGTTAACAATTAGACATGCTCTGCCTACCTCAGAAGTTTATTGGGAAGATCGAATGAGATAACAAGTAAGAAAGCACACTGAAAACTTTAAAGCAGTGTGCACAAGCAAAGAAGGTATCATTCACAAAAGTGAAACAAGGTGGCCTACATTCATGGTGTGAGAGATTAGTAAAAGTTAGGTAAAGTTAAGTTTCCACAGAATAATTAATGAAGTGTCAGCTTGAACAAAGAAGGGAATAAAAATTAACTAAGGTATGTGGACCCAGTCAATTAGAGAAGGGCTAGTGGTTTTCTGAAAACCACAAACCCAAGATGTTAGGAAAACTGTTTTGAACCAGTCATGTAAGAATCAGAGTTGAAGGGAGAACTAGGTCAAATGGCTACCACGTATGCTTAATTGACTAATTGAATATTACCTTACACACCCATAGGGAGGAGTTTTCCCCCTTTTTTGAACATAGGACATATGTTGGGGGAGGGAGAGGACATACCAAGGAGCTGCATGTGAGGGCCATATATGGAAGACTGTAACCTAGAAGAGAGCGGACCAATCTATTGTCTGAAGAGAGGTACTGAGCTGAGGCTGCATCAATCTGCATCAGTCTTACAGAATAAAGCTGGTCTTGCTCCTATATTCCCCACCCCCTCTTCCTAAATAAGGGCAGAGCCCACTCCAAGCCAATTCCTTTGGATTCCTCAATAACAACAAATTGCCCTTGATACCTGAATTTCAGTGTCAAGTGTATTTCTAACACGTGTTCCTCAGCTATTCCAAAAGCTGTGAGCTTTTGCCTTATCTTACTGGAGGACCAAGACTTCTAAACAATTTCCCAATCATCTCAACATCATTTCTTCTGCTCTTGACCATCACCCTCATTTTCTTCTGACCAGAGTCTTGGACTTTGCCTCAGGCATCCCCAAGCTCTGATACATGAACTTTTGGCCTTATCCTACATGGCAGAGATCTCCACTCCAATTCCCAGTCATTATTTTCTTGCACTCCTTTAAATCTTGTCTTACCCCATTAGAAAACAAGCTTCTTGAGGGAATGGACTATCTTGCTTGCTTGTATTTGCTTCTCTGGTGATTAACTCGGTACTGAGCACATAATAATCACTTGATAAATCCTCTCTCTTTGTTCACACAAATACACACACACACACACACACACACACACACACACACACATACACACACACGTTTTCCTAGAGGGGTGGGAGTGAAATCTTGGTTTCAAAGGACTGAAGAAAAAAAGGGTAATGACAAAGTGAATATGAGTACAGTAGGAATAAATAGTAAGGGACAGCTTTAAAAAGCAATATAGACATGCAGGAAAAAAGCACCTGATTTTTCCCTCTTCCTCTTGTGAGAAAATTGCCATCATCAAGAGAAGCAACTCTTTCAGGCCATTGGGGCTTAATTTAGAACATTACTAGTGTACTGAAAGAGTTCATTTACCACACCAAGCACTGAACATACTCCCAAAAAATCACTGGGGCTCTGAGAAATTCAGCTCATCAGCCTTCTTTCTCAAATAAAAATTATTCGTTTTTTCCTCCTTTTAAGAACAAACTTCAATGGCATTTATTTTAAAAAAAAGCTGAAGTAGTTCACAGCCACCACTGAAAATGTATTTGTTTTCTCTCTTAAGCAAACTAAGATAGATATTTCCTATGTTTAATGAAGAAAAGTTTTCACTTTCAAGAAATGTATTGGGTAAGCACGTCTATTCAAAGTCATAGATTTTCAGAGCTAGAAGAGATCACAAAAGTCATCTACTATGATCCCTATCTCTACAAGATCCTTGACAAGTAGGCATCTAGGTTTGAATGAATGAATGTATAAAAAGGCATCTATTAAGCACTTAAAATATACTTGGCACTATGCTAAGTAAACCTTGATTTGAAGACATTCGAGGGAAGAGGAATTCATGGAACACAAAAGCATCCCACTTCTGGACAGCTCTAATTATTAGCAAGCTTTTTCTCAGGATAAGTTGAAATTTAACATTCTGCCCATTACAACAAACAAAACAAGTCAAATTCTGCATTCACATGACACCCCATTAAATACTTAGAAAGAGAACTCATGTTGCCTTTAAGTCTTTTCTTCTTCAGGTTAATCATTCAAAGTTTCTTGGAGTGATACTCCAGTTTATCGATGTTCTTCCAAAGACTAGACAACCAAAAATAAATGTAATATTCCAGATGTGGCTAAACCCAGTACAAATTACAGCATGACTATCACCTCCCTTGTTCTGGACACTGTGCCTCACTTAAAGCAATCCAAAGACTTATTTATAATGCAATATAATGCTTATGATGCAAAGGTCTGCTCACTTTGTAAATGGTCATCAAGAGTTGCTCTGGTCCCAAAATTAATGAAAGAATCACAGAATTTTAGAGATTTATGGATATGGCTTTAATGGCTAGCCAAAAAGGAAATGTCCCTGTAATATACTTTACAACTGATTATCTAGTCCCTGGAAAAAGACTGTCAATGAAAGGGAATTTCTCAATGCAGCAGTCTCTTCTACTTTGAGATCACTTGTAAGTTTTGTTATTTTCTTCTTACATTATGCCTAAATTTCCTTCAAGCATAGGTTGAACTAGAAAGCTACTGAGAATGCTTCTAATATTCAAATTCTGTGATTGTGAGAAAGGCTTTAGTAGAATGTTTTATCATATTATATTTTTGGCTGCCATATCAGACTGCTGATTTATGTTCAGTTTATAGTCCTATTAAACATCCCCAGTTGATACAACACCAAAAGATTGGCTATTTAAGAATAACCAATCAAATTTTTAAAGAACTATTTTCATTAATGCACTTACCTTTGCACTGCTTTCTATCAGGTGTTGGCTTATAACCTCTATGGCATGTACACATGTAAGAGCCCTCAAGGTTGGAGCAGCTGCCATTCTTGCACACTTTTGGGTCCAAGCACTCATCAATATCTTGAAGGAATAAAATGGAAAAGAAATTTTTAGAAAGAGAGAAAACATCAGTAAGGTTATTGAGAGGAAATATCCTTACTCAAAGTTTCAGAAAATTCAACAATTGCTTCAAAATAATATTCCACATTAGATAAATAGCTTTAGTAGGAAAAGACTGTGTAACACAAGATAAACTATTTTCTGTAGTTTACCTATAACAAAATCTTGTCAAACAATTCAATTTTATAATATGAAATTACTCCTTACTGTACAGCCTTTAAGAGAACCAAGCAAATTCTGTGAATAAGCAATTAACCATCAAAGGAAAAGCTACAGCTAGAAGGAAGCATTTTTAATTTCAGAACCTCTGCCCTCAAGGAGTTTTTAATCAGCAAATCTTGGAGAACTATCTTTCAGGATATGATTGGGGAACTAAAGACTCAGATGGAATTGAAGGACCACCAGACATAAGAGGTGAATCCTTTGTGGCAAAGAAAAAATACAGGAGAGAGAAACTGAGGACTGAAAAAAGATAGATCAGGACATTAAAAAAGGTTTTTGTCTAAGCTATAGGAGATTCAGAAGGATTTCGTAAAAATGAAATATTCTAACAGTACTATGAATCAGTGAGAACTCAAGTAAAAAGCCTAAGCTGATCCACAAGTTAAGTCTACTAATGGTATAAATTAGACAGAAATCTTGAACTAGAAGTAATGCCAGAGAATTTAGTTTCCTGCAAGAAGAGGTAAGAAATAAAATAAAATAATAGAGAATATATCTAATAGCTAAATGGATAAAAATGTTACACTTATCATTTGTGTTAAAGGGGTATCTTATATTCTTTTAAGTTAAAGTTTTATTTAATTAACTAATTTTAGTAGTTTTTAATCAAATGTTTTAATTTTTTTTGAAAAAGCAATTGGAGTTTCATGCTCAATTTCAGTTTTTAGACACACACTCCCCACATGGACTCACATCATTATCTTCCTTAGTAACAGCACATGTATTCTACAAAAATGAGTACACGAAAGGAAAAATTCAAACCAGAGTGCAGAAACAGCAAGTCTAGAGTCAGAGTATAAGCTGAATGAAAAATACATTTTTCATGAATCACATTTACAGCTTCTACTTTTTCAAAGCAAGAATACACAAATGGTACTCTATAGGCAAAAGCAAAGGGCATCTGTAATTTTGGAAGGATGAAACAAAAGGAATTGTATGGACACTAAATATGCTACTTTGTCAAGACGCCACTTCATGACCTAGGTTAACTGGCTTGGCATCAATGCAACAAAAACAGCACTTTCTAACAGCCACTTGCTTGCCCGATGTGCATCTCTATCTTTTAATATTTGGAATCCATTTTGCTCCAAGCAAAAACTAGAAGAAGGAGCCAAGAGGCAGAGCCAAAGTAAATAATGAAACAGGACTAGCCTAGACACCATGCATAGAAATTCCAGACAGAGAAGGGAAAATATCATGTCTAGTACCTGGTTTGGTTTCAAAAATGTTAACAAGTTCAGAAATGTATGAACGGCCCCCTTTAATTATGCAGTCACTGGAGACTTATTTATTTACAGGAAAGTAGCACTTAATAGCAAAAACAATTCCTAAGGCCATATTTCTTTCTTAATTCAAATAAATTAACAAAATTGTTTTCAGGCCAGTTTCTAGAAGCACGCATAAAACAAGATTTTTGAAAGTAGTTAATAAAGAGACAGAGTGCCCTGAAATTTCTGGTGGCTTAAAAAGATTCTTTCCTATGCTTATCAGAGGCAGCATAGTGTAGTCTACAAGACAGAGAAGATCTGGATTCAAGTCCTTCCTATGATGCAAATCAGTCATGTGACCCTGAAACAAAGCACTTAACTTCTCAGTACTCTAGATCAGCGGTATCAACTCAGCATGTGGAGTACACACACCCGGTGCAGCTGAAATCAGATTAAAATATAATTGGGAAAAGTTTGGCAAAGTAAAAATACAAGAAACCAGAAATAACAGATTTTAAAACTAGGTCAAACAGGCATCCATAAGTATCCTTATGTGTTTGACGTCACTACTCTAGTCAACTCTAAAAGTTGGAGAGGAGGTAACTGATAACTTGCACTGCTGGTAGAGGGAGTTTCCTTGCTTGGGAGTTCCCTGTACCAGTGAAATGAAAGGTCCAATCTCTACTCCTTTTCAGATATATGTATCAGATATGTACCAGAATCTTGTCAAACCACAAATTAATAAACAGATATATTAAGGTGTTTTTTTTTTTAAATATCTAAATGACTAAATAGGCTTAATAGTACTAGTATGTGTTTAGGAAATAACTACATACTCTAACACTATTAAAGAATCTACAGAAGAAAGCCACCTTAGATGCTAATCATCAAACATTGATCTGATACGAGTATAGTAATATCAATGCAATGACTGTATCTGCTTTGGTGCATGCCCATTTGGAATCTCAAGAAAAAAACATCCAAGGCAGATAGATATTTTCAGAGGGTGACCAATCATTTCAATCATTATGTATTCTCTATCCTCCTCCTGTTTGTCTGCCCAGAATGGATCCTTAAATCAGAGGCGGGGTGAAATGGTAGTATACTTGGCACTTATACCTCAATTCTGGTCACTTATCGTGACAACTGTACCAAAAATACTAAAATGGATAAGTAATGGATTGAGTCTCATTATTTTTACTTTTTTTACTGCTATATTTTGTTTTTTTCCAGCTACATGTAAAAGCAATGTTTAATATTGTATTTTTAAAATATTTTATTTCTAAATTCTCTCCCTACCATCCTCCTCTCCTACCTGAGATAGCATGTAATTTGATATGGGTTATACATCTTGTAGTCATACAAAAATATTTACATATTAGTCATGTTGTGAAAGAAAACAGACCATAAAAACAAAAAAGAAATTAGTATGCTTAATTTGCATTAAGACTCCATTAGTTCTTTATCTGGAGGTAAATAGTTTTTTTTTTTCAAAAGTCCTTTGGAACTGTCTTAGATCTTTGTGTGGCTGTGAATATCTAAGTTGTTCACAGGTGATCATCATACAACATTGCTATTGCTGTGTACAATGTTCTCTTGGTTCTTCACTTCGTATCAGTCCAAGGAAATCTTTCCAGGTTTTTATGAATGCATACTGCTCATCATTTCTTACAGGATAATAGTATTCCATCACAATCAAATACCACTACTTGTTCAAGCTTTCCCAAAATGATGGGCATCCCCTCTATTTCCAACTCCTTGCCACCACAAAAAGAACTGCTAAAAAAGATTTTTGCATATGTGCGTCCTTTTCCATTACAGAAAAATCTCTTTGGTATGTAAACCTAGTAGTGAGTGAGTGGTGTTACTGGGCCAAAGAGTATGCAGAGTTTTAGATTCCTTTGGGCATAGTTGCAAATTGTTCTCCAGAATGGTCAGATCAGTTCACAACTCCAGCAGTGCAATAGTGTCCAAATTTTTCCACATCCCCTCCAATATTTGTCATTTTCCTTTTCTGTCATATTAGCCAATCTGCTAGGTGTGAGGCAGTAACTCAGATTTGTTTTGATTTGCATTTCCCTGATCAATAGTGATTTAGAGTCTTTTCCACATGATTGTATAGATAGCTTTGACTTCATCCAAAAACTATCTGTTCATATCCTTTGACTATTTATCTGGGGAATTGGGTTGTATTCTTATAAATTTGATTTGGCTCTTTATGTATTTGAGAAATGAGGCCTGTATGAGAGAAACTTGCTATACATGCAACGCTCTCTACCCCAGTTTTATGCTTTCCTTCCAATCTTGGCTGCATTGGTTTTGTTTGGGCAAAAGCTTTTTAATTTAATGTAATAAAAATTGTTCATTTTACTTCCTGTGAGGAAATCTTTCTCTTTTTGGTCATAAATTCTTCCCTTAGATCCACAGATGTAACAGGTAAACTATTCCATGTTCCCCTAATATGCTTATGGTCCTCATCCTTTATGTCTAAATCATGTACCCATTTTGACCTTATCTTAGCAGATGGTATGAGTTGTCTATGCCCGGTTTCTGCCAAACTTGCCAAATAGTAAATTTTTGTCTCAGAAGTTGCGATTTTTGCATATACCCAACACTATAGTACTATTTTCACTATTTACCACTTATTGTGCCTAATCTATTCCACTGATTTACCCCTCTATCTCTTAGCCAATACCAAAATGTTTTGATGATTATCACTTTATTATACAGTTTGAGATCTGATATGACTAGGCCACCTTCCTTCACATTCACCCCTCCCCTTTAATTTCTTGATATTCTTGATCTTTTGTTTTTTCCTGATAAATTTTATTTTTTCTAGTTCTATAAAATAATTTTAGGTAGTTTGATTGAATAAGTAAATTTATTTAAGTAGAATTATTATATTGGCTCAGCCAATCCATGAGTAATTAATATTTTCCAATTGTTCATATAAGACTTTATTAGTGTGAGAGGTGTTTTGTAATTGTGTTTCTAAAGTTCCTGAGTTTCTCTTGGCAGGTAGATTCCCAAGTATTTTATATTGTCTACAGTTATTTTAAATGGAATTTCTCTTGCTGCTGGATTTTGTTGGTAATTTATGAAAAGGCTTTATTTTATATCCTGCAACTTCACTAAAGCTGTTATTTCAACTAGGTTTTTAGTTGATTCCCTAGGATTCTCCAAGTATACCATGATATCATCTGCAAACAGTGATTTTTGTTTCCTCATTGCCTATTTTAATTCCTTCAGTTTCTTTCTCTTTTCCTATTGCTTTACCTAAGCATTTCTACTATAATATTTAATAATGATGGTAATAACGTATCCTTGCTTCACCCCTGATATTATTAGGAAGGCTTCTACTTATCCCCATTACAGACAACACTTGCTGATGGTCTTAGATAAATACCATCTATCATTTTACAGAAAGATTCATTCATTCCTGTACTTTCTGGTGTTTTTTATAGGAGTGTTGTATGTTGTCAAAAGCTTTTTCTGCACCTATTGAAATAATTATATGCTTTTTGTTGGTTTTGTTATTGACATGGTCACTTATGCTGATCATTTCCCTACTAGTGAACCAGCCCTGGTCATAATGATCTTTGTGATACATTACTGTAATTTCCTTATTTATATTTTTTGTTTAAAATCTATATCAATATTAATTATGGAAATTGGTCTATAGTTTTCTTTCTCTATTTTTGCTTTTACTGGTTTAGGTATCAAAACCATATTTGTGTCATGAAAGAAATATGGTAGGACTCCTTTGCCTATTTTTCCAAATAGTACATATGGTATTGAAGTTAATTGTTCTATAAATGTTTGGCAGAATTCACTTGTGAATCCACTTGGTCCTGGGGATTTTTTTTAGGGAGATCATTGATGGCTTGTTCAATTTCTTTTTCTAAGATAGGGTTATTTAAGCATTCCATTTCTTCTGTTAATTTTGGCAATTTATATTTTTATAAATATTCATCCATTTCACTTAGATTGTCAGATTTATTATAATATTATTGGACAAAATAGTTCCTAACAATTCCTTTAATTTCCTCCTTCATTTGTACTGAATTCATCCTTTTCATTTTTGATACCGGTAATTTGGTTTTCTTCTTTCTTTTTATAAAATAAAATTTATGGTTTATCTATTTTATTGGTTTTTCCCATAAAACCAGCTCCTAGTTTTATTTATTGATTCAATGGTTTTGTTAATTTTGATTTTATTAATCTCTGCTTTAATTTTCAGGATTTCCAACTTGGTAGTTAATTTGGGAATTTTTAATTTGTTGTTCTTCTAGTTTTTTAGTTGCATGCTCAATTCAATGATCTGCTCTTTCTCTATTTTATTGATGTAAAGGGTTTGAGATATAAATTCCTCCTAAGTACTTCTTTGGCTGCAACCCATAAATTCTAATATATTATCTCATTGTTGTCATTATCATTGATGGAATTATTATTTCTGTGATTTGTTCTTTCTTTAGTATTAGATTAGTTTCCAATTAATTATTAATCTATGTTTCCATGGCCCTTTATTGAATGTAATTTTTAATGCAATATGATGTGAAAAGGATGCACTTAGTATATATGCCTTTCTGCATTTGGTTGTGAGGTTTTTGTGCCCTAATATATGGGCAATTTTTGTGTAGGTGCCACATACCACTGAGAAACAAAAATATATTCCATTCTATTTTCACTCACTTTTCCCCAGAGATCTATAATGTATAACTTCTCTAAAATCCTATTTACTTCTTTAATTTCTTTCTTGCTTATTTTGTGGTTAGATTTATCTAGTTCTAAAAGTGGAAAGCTGAGGTCCCCTACTAGTGTAGTTTTACTGTCTATCTCCTCCTGTAATCCATTTCACTTTTTCTTTAAGAATTTAGATGCCATATCATTTGGGGTATGTATGTGTGTGTGTGTGTGTGTGTGTGTGTGTGTGTGTGCACGCGCATGTATACACATACATATGCAAGTGTGTCTGTGTGTTTAGTATTAATATTTTTTCATTGTCTATGGTGCCTTTTAGCAAGATTTAGTTTCCTTGCTTCTCTCTTTTAATTAGGTCTATTTTTGCTTTTGTGTGAGATCATGAATGCTACCTCTTTTTCTTTTCTTTTTTTTTTACTTCAGCTAAAACAGATTCTGCTCCAGCCCCTTACCTTTACTCTGTGTGTGTGTATGTGTACACACACATGCGTGTATATGCTTCAATTATGTTTCTTTTAAACAACATGTTGTAGGATTTTGGTTTTTAATGTGCTCAGCTCTTTGCTTCCATTTTATAGGTAAGTTCATTCCATTCACATTCACAGTTGATTACTGTGTAATTTCTCTTGCTCCTTTTTCCCAGTCCTCCTCAAAAGTGTTTTGCTTCTGACCACTGCCCCCCCCCAACTTTGCCCTCCCTTCTATCAGCTCCCACCCTATTCTCTTATTTCCCCTCCTCTCCTACTTCCCTGTAGGGTAAGACAGATTTTTATACCAAATAGAGTGTGCATCTCATTCCCTCTTTGAGCCCATTCTAATTAGAGTAAAGTTCAAGCATTGCCTGCCTCCACTACCTCACCTTCCCATCCAATGTAAAAGCTTTCTTGTGCCTTTTTAATGTGAGATTATTTATCTCATTCAACCTTTCCCTCTCCTCTTCTCTTACACCATACCTCTTTATAACCCCTTCATTTTGCTTTTTGGACTATCATCCCATCATAGTCTGGACTCTTCATTTATGTATATTCCTCTCAACTGCCCAAATAATGAGAAGGTTCTTAGGAGTCATAAGTATCATCTTCCCATGTAGGAATATAAACTATTTAATGTTATTGACTCTCTTATGATTTCTCTTTCCTTTTATCTTTTTAATGTTGCTACTCAGTCTTGTATTTGAAAATCAAATTACGTGTTCAACTCTGGTCTTTTCATCAGGAATGCTTGAAAGTCCACTATTTCATTAAATATCAAATTTTTTCCCTGAAGGATTACATCCAATTTTACTGGGAAGGTGATTCTTGGCTGTAATCCTAACTTTTTTGCTCTGAGGAATATCATATTCCAATCCCTCTAATCCTTTCATGTAGAAGGTACTAAATCCTGTGTTATCTTGACTGAAGGTTTACAATATCTGAATTATTTCTTTCTGGTTGCTTGTAGTATTTTCTCCTGGGAGCTCTGGAATTTGGCTATAATGTTCCTGTGAGCTTTCATTTTGGGATCTCTTTTCGGAAGTGATCACTACATTCTTTCAATTCCTATTTTACCCTCTGGTTCTAGGATGTTAGGGCAGTCTTCCTTAATAATTTCTTGAATGATGTGTAGATTCTTTTTGTGATCATGGCTTTCAGGTAGTTCAATAATTCTTAAATTATCTCTCCTGCATCTATTTCACAGATCAGTCATTTTTTCCAATGAGATATTTCAAATTTTCTTCTATTTTTCCATTCCTTTGATTTTGATTTGATTTTCTGGCTTATCAAGGCAGACTTGATGCTGGCCTCCCAGGGCATGGCCTACACTAGACTATACTCCACTCTCACCTCAGTGAGACAGACTTTTCCTGTCAACCTTCCTAAGCTGCTTGGACTGGAAAATTGCTTCACCCCCATCTTTTTGTTGGTTCTATTGCTCCAGAATTCATTTTGAGGAATTATTTTCAAGTTATTTGGAAGGGGATTTGGCAGAACTCAGGCGAGTCTCTGCCTTTACTCTACCATCTTGGCTTCAGCCTTCATCTCAGTATTTTTAAATTGTATTTTCATTATAACAGAAAAGGAAGGTGGAAAAAAGTTAATTCTATTCAAAAGATCTCATAGGGACATCCCTTCATTGCTTACTATTTTATTTCAACCCACTCTCACAAAACAACACTGAGTCACAGCAAGAAAGAGAGAAAGAGAGCATAACCAGTACCATCTCCAACACTGTCCCCCAAAATTTTTTTTAAAATCTTAAAATGTGCTGCCATCATGAATTCAAATATGGTCCAGAAAGCTAATAGAGTCACTGCATGCCAATTATCTTCAAGATTTAGTCCAATATATAATCAAGATTCATTATGAAATAACCAAGTGTAATCAAGATTGACAAAAGTTCAATGAGACAGATCTAACTTGTTTTCAACTAGAAATGGGGTGTGTGTGTGTGTGTGTGTGTGTGTGTGTGTGTACAACATAATGAAAGTAATATAAATGGGTAAACATTGCCAGAACTACCAAGTGCTAAAATTCTATCTGGGGGTGATACACACAAATTCATCATGCCTTCAGAGTTCCATAAGAGCTGCTGCTGACAAAGCCAGTCCACCAGGGAATGAATTGTGCAGAGACAGAAAAAAAGTACATTTCCTCTCTTCCTTACTTGAAAATGGAAAAATTAGGTGGGAGAGGAAGGAGGGGAAATTGAGCAGTAGTACAAGATGGAAGAGAAGGTTGGGAAATACAGTATGGAAATATTTTAAACTAGGCATAATGGTAAAATGAAATAACATAACTCAGCTTCTCAGTACAGTCCTTTCATTCTAACAGGAATTTATTAAGCCCTTGTAGAATATATTATCAAGGTTTGATTTGACATTTAATAAGAAACTCTCCAATTAGTCAACAAGCCGTCCTTAACCGTCTTCTATGTGCTAGGAGTTAAGCAATCAACATAAAGATAGAAACAATCATTACTCTCAAGGACCTTGCATTCTAAAGGGAAGATAAGTAGATAAACATGTGTATGTGCACGTAGATATAATATGGAGAGATATAAAGAGGTATATAGGCATGTGTGTGTGCATGTAAATATCTGAGAGAAAGAGAATAAATATAATAAGAGTAACTACAAAGTAGTTTGAGACAAGGAAAAGGTAGTTTGGGAGGGAAGAAGCCACTAGCAATGTCTCTAGGTAGGATGTTTCAGGTAGGAGATCCTTGAGCTGTATCTTGAAGGTAGAAAAGAATTCTATGAAGGAGAGGGAGTGTGGAGAACTGGAGCTGGCACAGAGGTAAAGAAAAGTATAATAAAAATAGCAGGAAGAATAAACTAATGGATATTTTATGAGACTCTGGGTAAGAAAACCAAGGGGACTATGTGTTGATGTTAAGCTATAGAAAGGGGTTTTGTAAGAAGAAAGAGTATTCAGTAACAACATGGAGGATTCAGTAAGAGCAAATAGACCACGCTGCCACTGAGGTAGAAGGTTTCAAAAAGATCATTTGGTACCTCTTTCTCTCCCCCATTCACTCCTCTGCCAATGTTATTAGATTCACTTAAAGGCAGCTAGCAGGCACAGTGAATAACAGATCATTGGACCTGGAGGCAGAGAAGACCTGAGTTCTAATCCAGTTCGGTCACTTACTAGCTATGTGACCCTGGACATGTCACTTAACCTTAGATTCAGAGAAGAGATAAGAAAATGTATTTCCATCCATTACTTGCAGAAATGAGGGAGAATGGGTGTGGAATATTACATAATATGTCAGACGTGGCTAATGTGTTGGTTACCTTTTCAGATATGCTTATTGTTCACCTTTTAAAAATCCTTTATTACAAAGGATGGCTTATGGAGTAAGAGAAGGGAAATAAAGGTGATTTTTTTAAAGAAGCTACAAATAACAACTTTTTAAAAGAAAAAAAATGCCTCAGATTGTTTAAGCTTCAGTACATCTGATGGCTGGAAAGTATACTCTGTGAACTTAGCTACATAAATTCTTCATACATCAGATTTTCAGTCCATCAAAGTGCCCTGTGCAGAAGGCTTTCCAATTTGGTAGGTCCTGGCAAATCTTGCTCTCCACAAGTGTAGTCTTCAAGAACCCAGGGTTTTGAGTCAGGTTTTTGATGGAGGTTCAGTCCATGACACTGGCTGTTCCCCATGCAGAACACTGTCTCTCACCTCTGTGCCTTTACACAAGTTATTCTCCGCACCTGTGCTCTCTCCTCACTTCTACCTTTCAGAAGCTTAAATTTTCTTCAAAGGACATCTCTAATGCCAGCTCTATGAGAACTTTCTGATCCTTCCAAATGCTAGTATCCACCTCTTGCCCCCAATTACACACCCAGAGCCACATATTTTGTATATTCTCCTAAGTAAAATGCCAACCCTCTCTGAATAGATGTTTTTGAGGGCTGGGACTGTTTCATTTTCCTTATTTTATTCAGTCCTTTGGACAGTGCCTGGTGCATAGCAAGAGCTTAACAAATTGCTCCATTCATTCATATTAAAACATATTTGACAGAACTAGAATGGATCTTTTGAATGTTCTAGATCTTAAAAAAAATTCTGTGCATAATAGCTGCATAATACATGTAACAGTTCTAATTTTTCTTTGAGAACTTTTCTGTACTTTCAAAACATCTAATGTGATGAAAACTAAATGAATATTTGATGATGAAATAATCCATTTAGAATACCTTCAGATACAAGCTCCTGGAATGAAATGCTCACTGCCCCCAACTAGCCTAATTCATGGTAAGTTTAAGAAGAGAACAGCTTCTGAAGACAAAAAAATCAGAAACAAAAACCTCAAGAGATCAGCTTTTCTGAACACATATGTGTATGTATGTACACATATGTATATCTATATATACATACTATATATACATATACACACACTATATATACATATACATATGTGTATGTATATATATATGTGTGTATGTATGTGTATATGTACATATATATATATGTATGAGTTTACATGAATACTGGTCATGAAAAATGGTCAAGAAATTTTGTGGTTCTCCAATTTTCTGAAAATAAAGATAGGGGGGTTTTTTGCCTTCACTTTTAACAAGTTTTCTAACCACCTATCTTACATATTGGCAAGAATTATCTTTAGGGTAAAGAGTTGTACAAGTCTGAAAAGAGGGAAAACAGAAGTCAGGAAAATTAGTTTTTTAAATAATATAAGGAGACAAAAAATCATCCACAGAATTAATTTTCCATTATCTTTGAGGAAATTAAACATAACAAGATATGGGAAGAGCAGTTAGGTGGCTCAGTCGATAGAGTGCTTGGCCTGGAGTCAGGAAGACTCATTTTACAGAGTTCCAATCCATCCCTCAGACACTTATTAGACTTACTATGTGACTCTGGCCAAGTCACTTAACCCAATTTGCCTCAGTTTCCTCATCTTGAAATTGAGCTGGACAAGGAAATGGTAAAGTACTCCAGTATCTTTGCCACAAAAACTCTGAATGGGGTCACAAAGAATAAACAATCACCAAGATATAGAAAATTAGCCCCTTCACTTTATCTCCTGCACTAAGATCATACAAAGGGAAGAACATTTTACAGATGATTAAATGGTGACAGGAGAGACGGATGCTTGCAAAGATGAGTGTAATGAAGTAACTTCAATGGATAATATGCAGAAAATCATCAGGGCTAAATGACCCTTGCCCTCAACGCTAGAGAATCTGAAACATGCATAAGCAGAGCTACTGACCAAAAGGTTACATAATACTTGAAATCCACAGCTTCTTAAATCTGGAGAAAGCCCAATATCGCACAGAGGAAAATGAAGGCAAGGATGACCTCAGAAACTCAGTACACAAATCCCACCAAAGTGGGAACTCCCCCAGAATCGCCTTTCAAGAAGTGCTCCTGTTCTTTCAGCCAAACTCACCAAGGTCTACTTATAGCTCTCCCTCTGTGTCTGGTTCTGAGAATCTCTCAGTGATCAATCAATGCCTTTGAAAGAGGAGGGAAAAGCAACTTAAGCAGAACTTTCTAAGAATTCTTACTATATGGATTGTTTGCATCACACAATTTAACATGGTATTTAGTGTAGCTTGTTTTATTCCCTAGTTGTTAGGTCCTCCTGACAACAACGAATACATGCTCCCTGAGGCCAGGGATCTTGTAAAATTTCTTTGATTCCACAGAGCAACTTGAACAATGCAGGGCACAGAAGAGGGCTATTCAAATAGCTGGTGACTAATAATAGATATGATGCCAAAGCTTTTCCCAAAAGGGTATGGAATTCATGGAGCGCCTATCATAGATTCAGAGCTGGCGAAAAGCTCAGAGGCTATCTAGTCTGGTCCTTTCATTTCACAGATGAGGAAACAGAAGCCTGGGGAGAGCAGATGACATGTCTATGGCCAAGGAGCAGTACACTGATACCCTAAGTACTATCAGATATTCCTGGGAAGCACCAGATTAAAATGTGAACTCACAATAGAAAGCTGCTCTGCAATAAAGCACAGGAAGACTAAATGAACTTATAAAAAGCCAATTCACTTCAAAGATAAGGAAGTCATGGGTCTGAGAAGTTAAATGGTTTGCTCATGATCCCATAGGCAACTTACTGCATGAAGCAGGATGTAAAAACAAGCTTTTAGGCTGAGCCCAGAACTCCACCTATCATGTAATTTTGCCTCCTGTTGCTTTATCACAATTCATTCCTTCAACCTTAAGTTTCACTGAATAAAACATTATTTTTGACAGCCGGGGTAACATAAAATCACTGTTCCTAAGGGCTAGTCACTTAGGCTAATGTCAAAATTATTTTATAACTCAGAAACAGAGGCTAAGAGAAAAAAGGGACTTATCCAAGGTCACACAGGGAGACACTGGTGAGTCTTTTCTAGGACTCAGGTTCTAGACTTTGAATATGAAACTGGATAGCTCAGGTCCTCAAGGATTTGCTACAGTAAAGTCTGCCTCAGCCCAGGTTCCGATGGTTCAAGGAACCCTGGATAAATGGCAGCCAGACCTTTTCACAAGACATGGCCCTGCCCTGAACTGGAGAAAGTAATGGGTGGTTAAATAATAATAAAATATTATTTAGCACTTTACAGTTAGAGAAAACATTAGAATTACCAAGCATCTTGCATGAATTCCATTTAATTCTAACAACCACCATTGAAATGAGGTGGTGTCAAATATTATACACATTTTACAGATAAGGAAGCCCACTCTCAACCCAGAGAAGTTGTGAAATTCCCAAGCTCAAAAAACTGGCAAATAGCAAGGCCAGAACTTGAACCCCAGCATCAACCAGTCAGTGCAATCCATTCCTGTATAAGTAGCCCTTCTATAATATGCTTCAAGAGCAGTCAGTCAACTTTTGCTTGAAGGTCCAGAGGGACGGGGAACTGGCCTAACCAAGGGAGCTCATTCTATTTTTGGACATCCTTAGATGTTTTCCCTGATTTCAAGCCCCAATTTCTCTCTTGGCAACTTCTTAATGCTTCTAGTTCTGCAATATGGGTTCTAATAGAACAAATCTAACATTCTCCACCATGGCAGTCCTTTCTTCAATACCTGAAAGCAATTATCGTTTCCTAGAGAAGACTTATCTTGTACAGGCTAAGCATCCTGCAAATGATCCTCCATGATAATGAAGCTGCTCACCATCCTGGTTCAGTCTCTTCCATTGAACAACAGGGACAGAGACTGCCCCAGGATTTCATTGGTAGAGGGGAAGCTCAGGTGGAATTCCCAATGTAGGTTGACACCTTAGCTGCAACTTACTGTTTCAGAAAGTTGCTTATAGCCCTGAGGGTGGCTTATAAAAGGTCACACAGTCAGAACTCAGCTCTTCTTGACTTTGAGACTGCCTCTCCACTCTTGATGCCACATTGCCACTCAGTTTATCAGTCTTTTCTAAAATGTGTCTCCCAGAACTAGATGTGATATGACCAGGGCAGGATACATGCAGTGAGACTATTACCAAGTCCTAGATGATATGCCTCACTTAAGTGCCTTAGAACACATTATCACTCTTGGATACCATATAGTGTCAATTCATATTTGGCTTGCAATCTACTCAAACCCCATTTTCTTTTTGGATGAACTGATGTTTACCCAAATGTGCCCTATCTTGTACTTGTGAAATTATTTTTTTGAATCTATGTAAACTCTGCATTTATCCCTGGTAAATTTTATCTTAACAGATTCATGCAACCCATCAAGAATATATGGTCTCTTTAATGAATTGGTGGTGGAGCTGTGAACTGATTTAACCATTCTGTAACCATTCCAACCACTCTGTTGGAATTACGCCCAAAGGGCTATAAAAGCATACTTATCCTTTAACCTAGCAATACCACTACTAAGTCTGTATCCCAAAAGAGACAAAAAACAAAAAGGAAAAGGACCTACATACACAAAAATATTTCTAACAACTCTTTTCTGAGGTAAGGAATTGGAAATTGGGGGTATGTCCATCAATTGGGGAATGGCTGAACAAGTTGTAGCATGTGATCATGATGGAATATTATTGTATTATAAGAAATGATGACCAGGGATGCTCTCAGAAAAACCTGGAAAGGCTTGCATGGGCTGATGCAAAGTGAAATGTACTGTGTATAAAATAATGGCAATATTGTGAGATGATCAGCTGTGAATGACTTAGCCATTCTCAGCAATACAATGATCCAAGAAAACACTGAAGGACTTATGATGAAAAATGCTTTCCATCCACAGAGAAAGAACTGATGGTATCTGAATACAGATTAAAGTATATTTTTTAAACTTTCTTTATTTTTCATGAGTTTTTTTGTCTATGTTTTCTTTCACAGCATGACTGTTATGGATATGATTTGCATGACTACACATGTATATAACCTACATAGAATTGCTTGCTTTCTCAATGGGGTGGGGGGAGAGGGAGGAAGGGAGACAATTTGGAACTCACATTTTTTAAAAAAAAAGAATGTTAAAATTGTTTTTACATGTAAATGGGGAAAAATAAAATACTAAATAAGACAAAAAAGAATATCTGGTTTTCTGATTCCATAAATTTTAGGTTATAGGTGGGCCACTGAGAGTCAGGACATTCTCATTTAAACTACTGAAGGTTTGAACAGCAGAAGAAGATCCTGAGAAGTTGAAGGCAGAGGTGTGGAAGTTATAAGAAGTCAGCTGCCAGTCTAGCTGAGCAACTCCTAATCAGAAGTTCCAGTGAAAAGTGGGCACACACTTTTAAGAACCCGGAAAGAAGAGACTTAATCTTTTCTATAGAAAATAGAAAGAATTAACTTCTCTGGTCAAAAGCTCTGGTGAACCTATTGTCCTTCAGTGACATCTAGAGTTGGAAAACCCTGAAGCTTTTCATAAAAGTTTTGCAGATATTTTGGTATCCTGGCCAGCTAGCGCTGTGTTGCTATGAGCACAGCATCCGGATGTGTTAAAAACTGGCTGGACTGGTCTTTCTTTATAAGCCAGAGAGAGCCAGTTTGATGAGCTCTGCAGTTCTTCAAACTAAAGAGAACTGACTGCTATTTTATCTTATATGGTTAACTGAAAGAACTTGTAAAACCTGTGTGTCAACAAAAGGGAGGAGAGGTTTTCCTTAGCTGAAGTGAAGAGAGCAGAAAAACAGTTTCTTATGATGGAGAGATTTGTGAATGCACATTTCTGATACATTGAAGTCCAGAGCTGTGAGTTATCCTAAGCACATGAGTGTTTCTCCATTATGTGCTCATCTGCCAGGTTTCCATAAGTGTGTGCACACTCTTCACCAGAACAATTGAGTGTACTAGTGGGAGAGTATGCCTTGGGTTTACATTCCTATTGTGATAAATTTTATTATGTATTAATTTAATGTATGAGCATCCATATTATTATTTCTTTTACCTTACCGTTAAGTAAATGCTTATGTCTAAGACCTAAAAGTATCATTATTGAGAGTGGCCGATTGTATAAAAATCACACACCATGTAGATGCATTACCCTGTGAGTTGTTGGTAATGTATTGGTGGGGAAGGGAAGATTGGATTTCAAGAGGAAAAGTGGTACATAAGGAAGTATATGTTTCCTTGCAACAGTTGCCCTAGTACCAATGTAACCATGTGGTGGGTGGTTGCCTATTTCTTGTTATACCTGCCAGTGTGAGAATAGGCTGGAGTGAGCAAACCAAACACAGAAAGAAGTAGGGTTTTGTTGACAAATCTAGCTTGGACATGTGAAGCTTCACGTTGTGAGCTCTGACTGTATACCACTGCAGTGACTAGACCTCTACCTATAGTACACATTACAAGAGCAAAATCTGTAGTAAAGATAAAGGATTAAAAAAATTTTTAACCTAAACTATTTTATGTCCAAGCACATGCTAGTGATACCTAAATTAATTCAATTCAACAAATGTTTTTAAGTATCTACTATGTGCAAGGAATTATTATGCTACATACTAGAGATGCAAATTTAAAATCTACAAAATTGAGTACGAAGTTATATTCTCCTGGGGGTATTCAACATGCGCAAAGATAAAGAAATATAAGTTTAAGGAGGAAGAGGCCACCAACAATCAAGATCAGAGAAAGCTTCCTGAAGGGTGTGGCATTTGAGCTAAATTCTGAAGAAAGCTAAGAATTCAAAGAGGCAAAGAAGGAGGGGGCGGGGCATTTCAAGAACAGAAGACAGCCCAATCGGTGGTTGATAGTCCATGTAATGGTGCAGAGTCTGCAAGAAATGGAATTCTGAGTTTTGGGACATGGCAATTAGGCTACTTTGGAAAGAATATAGTGTATAAAAGAGAGTAATATGAAATATGCCTACAAAAGTAAGATGGAGTCAAACTGTATTTTACCTACATGGCTTTAAATACCATGCTGTAAAATTTACATTTTATCCTAGAGAGAGTAGGAAACTATTAAAGATGATTGAGCAAAGAAATGATTTGGTAAAATATTTGCATATTAAAATGACTTTGGCAAGTATATGAGGAATTATTTAGAAGAGAAAGACTAGAAACAAGGGATTATATGAGAGACAGAAGTGAGGAGAATGTACATGAGATGTCCAGAGAGTGCAAAAGCAATGGAGTACCAAGAATGAGGACGAGAAAGAATGTCAGTTTGTAAGATCTTTCAGGACAAAGACTGTATCTTATTTCATTTTCATATCTCCAGAATCAAGCATGATATATGCCTTTAATAAATGTTGTTATGGACATGTCTGCAGAATATAATGGAAAGAACATTGAATTTGGTGTCATAAGAACTGGGTTTGGCCATAGCAAAGTGACAACTACTCTAGGCTTCAGAGCTACTCATTAAGGGGTTGGATTAAATGACTTCTGAGGTCTCTTACCTCTCTAAATCTCATGATCAGATGTGTAGACAATTCTGAAATTAATGAAACAGCAAGAAGAAAACATAGACTTTGAATAATGTCATAAACATTCTGGGTAACTAAAAGAAAAAAGACAACTCTGATCTGTATATGTAAAAAGGCCCAACATTTCTGGAATATGAATACAACATATGCATACATACACATATAGAAGCACACATGTATATAAACATATACATAAAGTTACATGTGTATATGTATGTATGTATGCATGCATGTATACAAAGATACAAGAAAAAGTGGACGAGGCAAGGTAAAATTATCTAAAAATAACCCATATCCTTTGAAAGAGTTCTAAGGAAAATAAATCAACTGGATGAGTATAAGAACAGGAGAATATCAAATTATATGTTTTTGTCATGTTTTGAGTCTTAATATTGAAAAATCCATTTTTGTTTTATCTAAGAAAAGCTTTGTGGGTAATTCTGAATGAGCTTCAAGTCTAAGGATCACAATGGATAAAACCTACAACTATAAAACATAAAGGGAGTGACTGAATCACATATGGCCAAAATTTTACCCAAAGCTGGGGAAAAAGGAAAAAGCACACTGCATACTTTTAATAAAAGGAAATACATGACTTCAACAATGCAAAAAAATGTATTGCTTGGAGCAAGTGGTTAAGTGTATGACTCTGGACTGACTAACACAGTGATCTAATACTTCTGCTTGTGATTCAAATCATCCAGTTGGCAGAAGTGAGACTACTTTAAATGGGGTGCTGTATTTCTGCCATCTGAAGTGCAGCATTGGTAGTCTTAATGAGAGAGGCTCTGTAGATACAAGTTTTTAAATCCGTAACTTGTTTCTCAGTGGAATCTGTCATGCATACATATATTTTATGCCTAAAGAGTAAATGATGACTTGTAGGTTCTATTAAATTCAGTTAGTTAATTCATGGATCACTGTTCTGTTTATGCTTATATTCTGATATGTGACTATTTACTATGTTAGACAGGGAAATGTGAAATTCAGGTAGACGACAGTCTTAAGCCAAACAAATATCAATCTTTGAGATGAGAAATAGAACACTAAGTAGTGACTTTGTAAATATTTGTCTTTACAAAAGCAGTATGATACTGTGGAACAAATGCAGGATTTAGTGTTAAAAGACTGGGGTTCGAATCTGAAATCTGACACTTAGCTCAAATCACAGAGGTACTTGACCCTTCTGGTACTCATTTTCCTCAGTCTATCAGATAAGGTTAGATTAGATGACTTCTCATAATCCTGTAAACTTTCTTCATAATTTACATATCATCATCACCAATACAAAGTGACTTTTATATAGTGCTTTAAAATTTCTAAAGCAATTAATGAAAAGCAACTTTTCTCCATTTGAGGAAAATTATGTAGTATAAAAATCAATTGATATGGATCCACTCTTATGGTAGAACAGGATTTAGAGAAGTGTAAGGAAGAGGATTTGTTTGGGCATGCACTCTGCAAGTAATAATGAAAACTGGCAAAGAGGACAGCCTTCGTTCTAATTGCAAAGTTTTTCCTTACCAAAATCTGGCTCTCTGTAACTCGTACTCTCTGCTCTTCGTTTTGCCCTCTAGGAAGAGGAACAAGTCTAATTCCCTTTTCCACACACCAACCTTTCAAATATGCAAAGGCAGCTATCGAATCTTCTCCCGGCAAGATGCCACCCAATTCCTTCAATTGATCCTTCTATGACATGGTCTAGCATCTCAACACCAAACAGGTTGCCTTCATCTGAGCAAGTTTTAGTTTGTCAAAATCCTTGCTGAAATGTGATATCCAAGAGTGGACACAATACTCTAGAAGTGGTCTAAGGTAGACTATAGATCTTTTAGATATTATGTTTTTCTTAATGTAGCCTAATATAGTGCTTGTTTTGTGGCTCTGAGGTTTTTTTCTTTTTGTCTTGGTGGCCAAGTCTCATATCTATGTAGTTTGAGATTAGTTAAGGGACAAGAGAGGCTGAGTGCCAGCCTATTGAGCAATGTCTCAATCATCACTGTCAATAAGTGGTGAAATGATAATCAGTCAGTTCTCAAAAAAAAAAGAATTGTAAATAATTAACAACTGCAAGAATGCTCCAAAGAACTCATAAAATAAGCAGAAAAAAATTCTGAGGTTTTTCCTCAGAACTCAACAAGCTAGCAAAGATGACAAAATAAGTGTTGGAGGGGTAGTGGAAAGACAAGCATTACCTATGTACTATTAATAAGTCGTAAATTGCTCCTACCATTCTAAAATGCAACTATTACACAAATAATATGACTAAAGTGCCTGCATTTTGACCAAAGGATTCCAAGTAGATCAATAAAAAAGAAAGGCTTATACAAAGTATTTATAGAAATACTTTTTATAATAAAGCAGATGCTCATTGACTGGGAAAATAAACAGTGATACGTGAAAGTAATGGAAGCTAGGGGGTACAGCAGATGGGGTGCTGGACTCAAAAGTCAAGATGTGAGTTCCAATAATGCCTCAGACACTGCTTCTTCTCAGCCTCATTTTCCTCATCTCTAAAATGAAGATTATAATAGCACCTACCATACAGGGATAAATGAAATGTAATATGTTAAGTACTTTGTAAACCTGAAAGATCTATGGAAATATAAAATTACTAGCTGTTATTATTACTGGGCTGTAAGAAATGAATGTAATGAATACAGAGACATGAACTGATACAAAATGCAGTAGGCAGAAGCAAAAGAATATATACACAATGACATAACATAAATGGACAGAACTATGACAAAACAATGGAAACTAAATGCAGCAAAATTATAATGACCATACTTAACTCCAAAGAAGAAAAGTAAGAAGAATCTCCTCCACAATGAGTATGGAACAATGCATACAATGCCAGACAAAATTTTTGATAGGTTGATTAGTTTTGCTGAATCGTTTTGTTCTTTCTTTATAATTCTTAGTTTTCAGAGATAATATTCAAGAATGGAGAGGGATGGAGGAAGAATACAATGGGAAATATAGGTGATGTAAAAACCCAAGAGAACAAGAAAACAATTTTTAAAAATAGAACGGTGTTAGTTTCCACTGGAAAACTACCTGTCTTGGAATCAGAGTTGAGAAAACAAAACTGGATTCTCACCTCCACCCCAGCATAAGTTACAAAGGTAACAATACAAACACACTATTTAAATAACACATTAAAATTTTTAAAAAGACAGTTATAGCCATTTCTGCACAGACACAGTTCTTATAAATACAATTTGAGGCTTGCTGAACATTATATCAGAAATAATGACAAATCAGGGAGTCTTTCCCAATGAATCAAATTAAGAGCTTTGAAACTCTGAAATGCTTACTTGTTTATAACTCCTGGCAACTGGACTTGAAGATTATCTGCTTCAATGATTATCAGAACTCCTTATCCTTTCTGACATTTCACCTCTTCTGCCTTACTCTAGCTCATTTTTAGCTTTAATTTCTCCACAGTTAAAAAATAGATTTTCTCTCTAATAATATAGGAAAAGATTCAGAAGCCTATTTTCTTTTAGTCTTTATTTCAGTCCTCCAAGTAGGTTTACTGCACGTGCTATTTCCAACACCATCATTATTTGACTGGAAAACAGGAAATACAAAAGAAACAAAATTTGGATGTTAACACTATAGTACATACCAAGACACTGTCCATTCCAGCCTCTGAATCCCTCTGTGCAAGGAACACACTGGTAAGATCCAGGAGTGTTAATGCATTGTTCATCTGGACAAGTACTTGCAGCTAAACATTCATCAATATCTTTAAAAAAATGGAGTAAATCTAAGTCAGATACCTTTAACAGAACTATCCCCCAAGTCATCCAAAAAATTGGTGTTTGCTATTGCTATTGCTATTGGGACATGGTAATGTTCTTTATATTCACAGAATGTGTATATGATATGTTTATAATGCATGCTACAATGAATTTGAAAAGTACATACATCAAAGTCTTATAAGGGTATAATCAGGTTAACACTTATCTGATAAGTCCATCTTATTTAGGATCTCGTATACCCAAAAGGATTTTTTTTAACTACTCTTCTCTTTTTAGTGTCATCCATGCTAAAGGAATGTGAAATCCTATGGGGCCAATTTTGAGGTACCAAATGGTATATTCAATACCAAACACCTTGCAAGAAAGGATGTAGAAGAGTAGGGAAGCAGAATCTACACTAGGGTAAAGATAATCTCTCTGGGCCTCCTTTTCTCATCTATATATTGGGAGTAATAATGGCACCTAAGTCACAAGATTATTGTGAAGATTATTAAAACAATATGTAATATGCTCTGCAAACATTAAATCTAGACATTATTTTTTCTAACGAAAATAAATGCTCTAGGAAATTTCTCTACTTTGATGAATCTAATAAGAAATATCATCTCTCAAAATGATTTAAATCCCAACATAGAACAGGGATTTTTAGTGAACCATTAGGACCACCAGAGAATCACCAGAGAAACTGGAATATTTCTAGAAAAATTGAACCACATAAAATTTTTTAAAATCAAGTCAGCATAGAATATATGTAGATATTAAGCTTTTCTAGGAAGTAGCAACTTGCTTCTATATCTTATTTTTTTTTGGCTAGGTCAAGTAACTTATATTTATTTTCCAAATGGGAAGAGAGGATGTAGAGCAAAGGGAATCTTTCTTTGTAAGACCTGGGACTATATAAGGAAAGATGGCTGAAATCTGAATTTTTCTTGATAATCTTTAAGAAGCAGATGAAAATTAGATTGACAGGGCCTCCGTCTTGAATGGTTGACATTGGCCATTGAAATACATGTTTCTGGCTTTAAGCTTAAACTAGAACTATAGAAAACAATGTTGAGACTAAAAAGACTCTCGAAAATGATCCAGTTCTACAAATGAGAAACCTGAGGCTCAGAAAGGCCAGATAATTGTTCAAGTTCTTACACTGTGTCAAAACTGTGACTCATGCCCAAGACCTAAATTCTAAGCCTTGCATGATCCATTCTGTCTACTTTCCATTCTCTTTTAAAGTGGGAATGACATATCACAGCAAATACTGCATATACAATCATGCTTTCAAAATATAAACATTTTAAGGACATTAAACTCCAAGGTAAAAGTGGAACTGTGCAGTGGATATATTAAACATTTCTGAACATTTCTTTTCATTAGAATAATTCTAAAATATTTTAATTATGTTAAATGTAGCTAATTATGTGTAAAAGATAAGCTTATAAACTGAAGGCAGTATTAATAGAGCAAATATCAGGTCAGTGTTTCAAATACATGCACGCAAAGAATTTCTATCAAGGAAAAATTCATGCCAAAAAAACAGTGATACTTGATGGTCTGTTTTTTTTTTTAAAGTCAGATGCTCTGGGGCTTCATTCTCAAAAAGATTGTACTTGCTAATTAAATATTCCAAACAGCATTTTATCCCACATTTGGATGAGATTTTTTAAATTATGAAATTATAAACACTAAATTGTAGTCTGGTCCAATGAACACAGTGCATGTTCAATGAACAGCTGAAACACAGTTGATATTCTATCAGCATTTTCCTAGCTTTTTTCAGCTAGTTTCTCCGTAAATTAGGTCTTAGCTACCATCACATACTTTGAAAGGAATGGCAGAGATCAATGAGATTGTATCTTTAAAAACAGAATGAATTCCCAGAAGAATAATAAGCACTATTTGAATACAACTCTGTGTTAGCTAGAAAATCTTTAATAGCACAAAAGGTTGATGGGGCCTTTGTTTCTAATGCATCACGAAGTTAACAATGAAAAAAAATTTTTAAAGCAGCTCACAATTCCATAACTAGCTTCCTTCCCTCTCCCTAGACTTGGCACAGTGGTAAACAAGCATGTATTTACATTGGGAATTCTGGTAATATTATTCTCAAATTATTTTAATGAAATGTGTTTTTTTATAGCTTTAGAATTAAGAATTCCATATTAAATTTTCATCTCAACTTTTGAGCTGAAATAGTAGTAGGGGATGGGGTTGAGGAATAAAACAGTAAACCAGAAATCCACCAAAAGATCAAAGAATTTGTGGTTTTACAAAGTGGCTTCCTGACCAAAAAAAAAAAAAACTCCTATCTAATAGGTAGTATACAAATTATTATCCCTGTTTTAAAGCTGAGTAAAGAGACTTGTCCAAGGTCAAATAATTAGTAAGTGTCCCAGTAGAGGACTATTGCTTTGTTCTGATCCTATTAGATATGAGTTCCCAGAAGGCAGAGACTATCTTTGCCATTATTTATATTCCCAGCACTTAGCACAGTCCCTGGTACTTAATAAATGCTTATTGATTAACATGAAGAGGTGACATTCTCTACTCTCAAGAAGAAAAAACTTCAGCATATAGTGGAGAGATGATGTCCAAACCAGGAAGATCTAGGGAAGCACTTATAAGGAGTCAACTAGTTTCTTATCAGACACAAGTCACAAGGCAAGTGGAGTCATGAGAGCATCCAGAGATCGAGAGTTATCTTCTGCCTATGGCCCAACTTTTCTTGTTGCACAAACATATATGAGCCCTAGACCAGATCTAGAAGACATGTCAAGTCTTACCATGAGTTACTTGTTCAGACTGCCATTGACCAGCTCCATACCCACAACCTACCTTTATGGTTTCAGCTGCTAAAATATTATCCCATCATCCTCTGGCTAATTCCAGTTGTTCTCTTTGCCTCAAGCCTTTCCTCATCCAATCCATCCTTCACTCAGCTGCCAAAGTGAAACTCAAGTATGACCATATTATCTCCCTATTCAATGGGACTCTTTACCGACATAGAATTAAATAAAAAATCTTCTATCTGGCTTTTAAAACCCTTCACAACCTAGCCTCTTTTTACCTTTCTGGTCCTCTTATACTTTACTCTCCTCCTCTTATTCTATCATCCAATCATACTGGCCATCTTGCTTTTCCTCATACAGAACCCTCCATCTCCCAAGGATTGCCCCCTCCCATATCTGGAATGTTCTCCCTCCTCACTTCTATTTTCTAGCTTCCTTTGACATCTTCAAGAATTTCCTGAAATTCCACCTTCTAAAGGAGACATTGCCTGATGCCCTCTACCCCTGTACTCCACATTGCTACTGCTTTCCTTCTGAGATCATTTTCCATTTGGCTATACGTATTTTGTATGTGCTATTATTTTTATGCTCATGATAATGTGAACTCCATGCAGGTTGGGTGCTGCTTTTGGCTTTCTTTCTCTCTCCCATTCTTAACACAATGGTTGGCAAAATGTAGGCCCTTAATAAATATTTGTTGACTGGCTGACTGGTTGATTTTGCTCTCAAAATTAAGCTACTGCCTACTGCTACTTTTACCTCTCTTGGATTTGGATTACATTCCTACCATACGAGTATTTCTCCATCTATCTCACTCTCCCAATTATGAGGAGCATATAACTTCTGGTAGTCCTCTGTACTTCTCTCAAATCAGGACAGAAGAGTAGTTCAGGAAAGTTCAGAAGAGTAGTGAACAGGAAAATAACTTAGTTTTCTCCTTTCTAAAGAAATTATGATTTTTTTTTAAAATCCCACCAAAGGCTGTTGACTAAAGGGTAAATTATCTTCTCATAAATAGTTCTAGAGTTGGAGGGCACTAGAATAAATCATTTATCCTTACTCTTGTTTGAAAGGCTGATTAGCTCACCAGTAGGTTACCTTTATAAAAACTTCACTTTCTAAACCATTTCAGAATCAGCCTTGGGAAATCACTTAACAGCTTCCATTTTCAAACTTCCAAGTTTATTTTTTAAAAGGGTGAACTTTTCTAAGGAATTCTGAAGTTTCAACATGAGTAAAGAAATATCATATCCTACAGAAATTTACTTTGGATACTTAAGAGTTGTCTCTCCATTTAAAAATAACAACTATAATCATAATACACATTTACATGGTGCTTTGTGGTTTAAAAAACTTTCTCTAGAAGAGAAAGTCACTGGCACTCAAAAGCTACTGAAAACCATTGGTTTAGTGTTAGGTTTTTGTTTTTTTTTAATTCTGGTTACCTGCAATGCCTGATTTTCCTCCAGAGGTGATAACACATGTATTAAAAAAGGAAAGAATTCAGAAACTCCTGTGCTGTGAGTGACTACATGAGGAAATCTGATCTCTCTAAATTTCCTTGGCCACTCCACTCCATACATAGGTTGACCATTTCAGTGGATCAGCATGAAGAGAGCTAAGCAAACTAACTTTATAATGGGGCCTAACTTTATAATGGGGTTGGCAGTTTCTTCAGCTTTAAAGAAGGAAATTGGAATAAATAATTTTTTCCAACTGCACTATTCAGTGACTAAATGAGGCAAAAGTAGCAATACAATGTGAAATCTCCAGTGGTAATCCAAAAGAAATGGAATACAGTGAAACTTCAATTAACAAAACTCTGGGGAAACAGCCCCTTCATAGCCCAGGCCAGTTTTTAAGCATAGGCACATAAAACTTGCTAAAGCACACAAAATCAAGATTGATCTCAGTCACAATCAAATAACGAAACTAACCCAGGGAATAGTTTCTATTTGTTCTCCCAATACAGTCAAAACAGAACCAGTTTGGTTAAAGTTTGAAAGTCCTCAAAGTTTGTCTTCTTTATACAGCTCCCCTTTCTGTTGCTTTTTGCCCTTTGGTAGAGAATTCCTCCCCCATTTCAAAGGCCCAATGTCTGCACACAACCCTCCAAGACAATGGGGAAGTATCAGATACCAGTCATTGACTCTTGTTGATTAATTGACTGCTTTAATGTGGATTCATTTTAATTAAATGCCAAAGCTTTTTGATTTATTTTATCTCTAACTAGAATGAAATGCCTTGTTCCCTATAAATGTACTTTCAAAAAAACAGATATCAAGTGAGTAGAATTTGTGTGGGATAGAAATCCTTAAATCACTGTAAGCCAGTCACAAAAGTAAATTTAATTTAGTTCTTTAGTGTGTTTGGAATGAGAAAGACAGTGATGAATTAGAAAGGCTGGTCTAGAATTTCTAGCTCCCAAGAGGACCCTCTGACTTTAGCTGGTAGGATACGAAACAGGCCTCTAGCTGAAGTTACTGAAGAGATAGCTTACTAACTGGGAAAAAAAAACCCTAGATTCTGAGTAAGAGGTAGCCTAGTCTGTTACTTACTAGATGTGTGACTTTGGCTAGTTCACTTACCCTCTCTCAATTTCAGTTAGCACATCTATAAACTAAGGGGATTAGATTAGATGGCCTCTGATGTTATCTTCTAGCTCTAAATCTACGATTCTATGATCACTAATGATATTAGCAGATATTCTAATATCTGGCAAAGGAAAAGGTGGTACGGTTTAACTCTCTGCAGCAAAGGAAGAAATTAGGCAATTCTCCCTTATTTCAAGCCATTTCTGACTCATGATCACCCTGCTCTCCATCTAAACATGAGAAACAGATTCAGAATTGTGAACTTACCTTCACACTGGCCTCTTCTGTTCATTCGGTACCCACTGTCACAATATTCACATTTAAAAGCACCCACAGTATTTATACAGTGCCCATCCCCGCATGTCTCTGGTCTTAGACATTCATCAACATCTAAAGGAAACAAAAAATGTTTAATGTTTTTTTCCCCTCATTTACCAAATAAAGTTTAATTACACCTCTCTCCCCTTCTGCATGACAGGCAGTATGGCAGAGAACTGGTCTTAGAGAACCTGACTCAGGTATTTCCCAGCTGTCTGACCTGGGCAAGTCATTTAACCTCTGTGCCTGGGTCTGTTCATCTGTAAAATGAAGGGATTGGCCTGATACCCTCAAATATCCTTCCACAGGATTACATCTATGCTCTTGTGACTACAGAGCTAGTTTTGTCTGACCATTTTCTCTGTATAGGCTCATAGATTTAGAGTTGAAAGGCATCCTCAGTGCTCTAGGCCAACCTTCTCATTTTACTGATGGTCAGATTGAAGCCTAGAAGGCTAAATGACTTGCCCAGGACTACACAAGTAACATGTTTCAGACCTGGAATCTGGAATCAGGTTTTTGTCTCCAAAGCCAGCATTCTTTGCACTCCATAAAGTTTTCACTGATTACTTGCTGCCCTTTTCTTTCTAAATATCTGCGTATCTACCTCCTGGCCTCTTCCTTTGTGTACAGTGAAGCCCTTGTTCTATTATGAGTCAATTCTCCAATATCCTCCATCTTTTTCTACCTCCCTAAGGCCATACCTGCCCTTGGAATTCTTTCCAAATGGAGGGAGCAACTTGTCTCACTCATTCCAGTTGGGGCAATTAAACAGGTCAACACACTACTTGCTCTGCATGTGGCAGATCACTGTTCTCTTACCACTGTTCAACACCTTTCAAATATTACCCACCTCACCAGCTATTTACCAACTTTACTCCCATGTACTCTCCGGTGGAATAACAATGACTTCCTTGCTGTTCTTTCAAAAAGAAACTCTATCTCCAGGATCTAGGCATTTTCACTGACTATCCCCATGAAAAGAATACTCTCATTCCTCATCTCCCTCTCATGGGCACCCTGGTTTCCTCAAAATCCAAGCTAAAACACTAGCTTCTGCAAGAATCCTTCCCTCATCCTACTTAATGCTAGTGATTTCCCTCTATTCTATCTCCAATTGTGTGTGTGTGTGTGTGTGTGTGTGTGTGTAGTTATTTCCGTGTTGTTTTCTCTATTACACTATGAGCTCTTTGATAATAGGAACTGTCTTTTGCCTTTGTGCTTAATAAATATTTATTGACTGATTCCAGGACACCATATATAACCTTTCTCAACCACTTCAGTCCTGAATTTATGGTATTCCTATCTAATGGTTGTTCTAAATCTTTTCCGTCTTCTCAAGCTTCAAACTTTCAGTAGATGATCCCATTTTCCTCCTTCACATAAACTATTCAATAAAATCTTCTCTCTAATTCAACATTTCTCAGTATTTGTTCCCACTCTGCATTTATTCCTGTTTTTAAGGAAGGGATGGCTTTCTTGCTTTCTGATACTAAGCACTTGACTTGTAATCCTAATTCAATTTCCTTTCATCTCTTTCTAGGATGTTCCCAAAGGAGCATCATATTATCATGAAAACAGCACAGGATTTAGAGTCAGAAGAAATGGGTTTGAACCCAATCTCTACCACTCCCCTCACTGGAACTCAGCATTATCATATCTAAAACGAAGTAGCCAGTCTAAATTACCTCCAAAATCCCTTCAGCTCCAAATTCCTAAGATCCTAAATGATACTTCAGTTCCTAGATGTTGCAGGCAAATTAATCTTTCTTGAGTAGAGCCAAACACATATTCTCATGCTAAAATATAGTCCAAACCCCTTTCCCTGAAATGCAAGACCTTTCAAAATCAGACCCCAAATAATCCCTATAGTTCTAACTCCCCTACATTATTCTCTTCCAAAATGATTTACTTAGTGTAACATACTAGAGTTGTCATATCTGTAATTTGCTATTATCATTCTCCCTCCACCTGACCAATTGACACTTGAAACCCTACTTATTCTTTAAGGATTAGGTCAAATATCTCATCTTTCTTGGCTACCCATAGCACTTTGTACCAATATGACAGGACTCACCACCTTCTACTTTAAAGCATGGTTTTTTGGTTTTTTTTTTTGTATTTTTACTTGATCTCTCCTTTTAGGTTTAAAGAATCTTGAGGAAAGAGTACCTACCTACTTTGTGTGACCTCCACAGTGCCCAATACAAAGTCTATACTCAAATATTCATAAAAAGACTGAATTCTGGGTGATCAGGGCAAATGTTGGATAGACAGAAATAGAAAACAGTATAAAAACCTGCATTTAAATATATTAGAAAAGAGAGTAGTTACCTATACAGTCAGTTCCCTCTGGATTAGCCATATAGCCTGCTTGGCAAATACATAAGAAACTTCCTTCGGTATTTTCACATCGTCCCTGGGAGCAGAGATGGTGGATCTGAGTACATTCATCGATGTCTGTTAAAAGCATAAAAGTATTGAAATAAGGAACTTTTGGACTGTCTTACCCATGTAAAGGGACATCTGAAGAGTAACTGAAGAAACTGGAGGCATTTAGCCTAAAGAAAAGAAGCCCCCAGAAGGACAAAACAACTGTCTTCTAGAATCTGAAGGGCCATCTCATGGAAAGTGGATCAGCCTTATTTTATCTGGATCCTAAGGGCAGAACTGAGAGCAGTGGGTAGAAACTGCAGAGGTAAATTTAGTCCTGATGTTAACATCCTAACAAATAGAGTTCATCCACAAGTGGAATGGACTTCCAGATTAAATGGCTGCTTGCTGGGTATACTATAATGGGCTTACTTTTGGGATATGGTTTGGACTAAATGCCTGCTTGTGTGCCCTCCAGTATCAAATTCTATGGGTGAAGTTAATAATCAAAAGATACAGCAAAGTCAAAGAAGCACTAAATTCACAGACTAATTGAAATTTTAAACATCTGAACATCATAGGATCATCGCACCATCTAGATGTGGGACTGTACTGTAAGATCAGTGTCTCTGACATTTTTGCATGCCAACTAACACATATTACCCCAATTATTCATTTTTCTTTTGGTAAAAAAAGAGACATTGAACCTAGAATAAAAATGAGTGCAAAACTGAAAATTACAAGCTTTCAGACACTGTCTGGAGCTTTTTGGTTTAACCAAGTTCGCCTGAGGTCACATATTTACACACTCAGACTTGGTTAGGGATGAAGGTTAATTCCAATGTGTGCACACACTGCAAATCGGATTCCAGATGCTTAGGAAAAAATACTTTTTTTCATTTTGGTACATTCTTGCATTAGTTTATTCATTTAATGGACATATGATTATAAGTACATCTATCTAGAGTTTTTGACCATTATTAGACACACTAAACCTGAAAACCTTTTATAAAATTATTTCACTCATAACTTTATATTATACATTGCAAGATATTCAGCATTCTTCCATGTGTAAAATAAACTTGTGTTTTGTCTTAAGTTTCAGTTTCTTTTAGTTTCCTTTGCATTGCAATAAATGCCATTTTAAAAACTGAAATAAACATTTATACAATATACAAGAATTGTCCTACTTAAAAAATTGTCAAATATGAAAATGCTGCAAGTTTGATTATGTTTGAAAAAATTGTCTCTTACCAACACATTTTCTTTGCTGTTCACTGAATTTGTATCCCTCGTAGCAGATACAAGTATATCTCACGGGCAAATTAATGCAATGTCCTGCTCCACAGATATCTGGGTTCACTGTACACTCATTGATTTCTAAAAGAAAAAAAAAATTGAAACATTAAGAGGAAAACCAAGTAATGATGCAGGTAAATGGAAACTATTAATTTGAATATCATTAACTACCAAATTATTTTTTTTAAAAATTGCATGGTTCACATAATCTTCCCAAAGTACAAAGCTAACAATGTCACTACAACCCTCCCACAACCCTTAGTGTTTCTCCATTGGCTACAAAATGAAATAAAATTACTCAGCCTTATGTTTAAGGCTTACTACAATATGGTTCCAACCTAGCTTTCCAGCTGTATTTCAAACTACTTCCCATAATATGTTATATATTCCAATGAAATGGGGTTGTTTGAGGTTCTTCAGTCTTAGCCAAAACTTTTTGACTCCATTAACCTGTACAAACTTTTGGGGAGGGGGGCGGTGGAGCCAAGATGGAGGCTGGAAAGCACTGACTTGTGTGAGCTCCCCACCAAGTCCCTGCAAAAACATATAAAAATGGCTCTGAACAAATTGTAGAACTTCAGAATCCACAAAATAGCAGAGAGAAGCAGGGCTCCAGGCCAGGACAGCCTCGATGGTCACTGGGTGAGGTCTATCATGCACGGAGCTGGGAGCTGAGGCTAATGGAACCCAGCATGGGCAGTGGCAGGACCAACCAGACCAGGAGTTGGGCAGAACAGGCCCTAGTGCCCTGAATCAGTGAGCTGTGGCAGTTACCAGACTTCTCAACCCACAAACACTAAAGATAACAGAGAAGGTTAGTGGGAAAAGCTGTAGGGAGGGAAAGGAGTTCATGGTTCAGCCACCACTCCAGAGGCAGTGGGGGTGGTACAGCTACAGAACTACAGCTGCAGTTGCTTCTGGCCCCAGGGCCACCTGGTGGGAGGAATTAAGTGGTAGATCAGAGCAGGAGTGCAGAGCCTGCTTTAGATCTGAGTCAGGTCCAGGCTGGCAGTTCTTGGGGAAGGAGGAGTGCTGGTGTGGCAGAGGTGGCTGTATAGAAATAGCTCTGAAAACAACAGCGCATCCCCTCAAGCTTGGAACAAAGTAATCTTTACTCTACAAGCAGTCATATGTTGATGAAAAACGCAAAGGTCAAGTAAGTTGGCTGGGAACATAGCCAGGCAGCAAAAACAGACTCAGATTCAGATTCAGACTTTGGAATCTTTCTTTGATGACATACAGCCAGAAAAAGTCAACAAAGTCAAAGAGCCTACATCAAAAGTCTCCAAGAAAAACATGAACTGGTCTCAGGCCATGGAAGAGCTCAAAAAGGATTTGGAAAAGAAAGTTAGAGAAGTAGAGGAAAAATTGGGAAGAGAAATGAGAAGGATGCAAGAAAGCCATGAAAAACAAGTCAATGACTTGCTAAAGGAAACCCAAAAAAATACTGAAGAAAACAACACCTTAAAAAACAGACTAACCCAAATGGCAAAAGAGCTCCAAAAAGCCAATGAGGAGAAGAATGCCTTGAAAGGCAGAATTAGCCAAGTGGAAAAGGAGGTCCAAAAGACCACTGAAGAAAATACTACCTTAAAAATGAGATTGGAGCAAGTGGAACTTAGTGAC
>CM053625.1:170167255-170200478 GCA_028646595.1 Phalanger gymnotis | reverse complement strand
CTCCTAGGAATATTATCCCCAAATTCCAGAGCTCCCAGATCAAGGAGAAAATACTGCAAACAGGCAGAAAGAAACAATTTGAGTATTGTGGAAACACAATCAGAATAACACAAGATCTAGCAGCTTCTACATCAAGGGATCAAAGGGCTTAGAGTATGATATTCTGGAGGTCAATGGAGCTAGGATAAAAACCAAGAATCACTTACCCAGCAAAACTGAGTATCATGCTCCAAGGCAAAATATGGATTTTCAATAAAATAGAGGACTTTCAAGCTTTCTCAGTGAAAAGACCAGAGCTGAAGAGAAAATTTGACTTTCAAACACAAGAATCAAGAGAAGCATGAAAAGGTAAACAAGAAAAAGAAATCACAATGGACTTGCTAAATTTGAACTTTTTGTTTACATTCATACATGGAAAGATGATGTGTATGATTCATGAGGCCTCAGTATTAGGGTAGCTGAAGGGAATATGCATATACATATATATATAGATAATAGATATAGATATATGTGTGTGTATGTGTGTGTGTATATACATATATATGTGTGTGTATGTATGTATATACATAAATATATATAGACAGAGGGTGCAAGTTGAGTTGAATATGAAGGGATGATATCTAAAAAAAAATCAAATTAAGGGATGAGAAAGGAATATATTGAGAGAGGGAGAAAAGGAGAGATGGAATGGGGTAAATTATTTCACATAAAAGTGGCAAGAAAAAGCAGTTCCGTGGGAAGGGAAGAGGAGGCAGTGAGGGGGAATGAGTGAATCTTGCTCTCATCAGATTTGACCTGAGGAGGGAATACCATACACACTCAATTGGGTATCTTACCCTACAGGAAAGAAGGAGGAAGAAGATAAAAAAGGGGGGATGATAGAAGGGAGGGCAGATAGGGAGAGAAGGTAATCAAAAGCAAACACTTTAGAAAAGGGACAGGGTCAAGGGAGAAAATTCAATAAAGGGGGATAGGTTAGGAAGAGCAAAATATACTCCTTCACAACATGAGTGTTGTGGAAGGGTTTTACATAATGTAAATGTATCCTATATTGAATTGCTTGCCTTCTTAGGGAGGGAGGGTGGGTGGGTTGGGAAGAGGGGAGAGAATTTGGAACTCAAAATTTTAAAAACAGATGTTCAAAAACAAAAAAAAAAGTTTTTGCATGCAACTAGGAAATAAGATACACAGGCATTGGGGCGTAGAAATTTATTTTGCTCTACAATAAAGGAAGGGAAAAGGGGAAGGGAGGGGAGTGGGGTGGCAGAAGGGAGGGCTGACTGGGGAATGGGGTAACCAGAATATATGCCATCTTGGACTGGGCGGGAGGGTGGAAATGGGGAGAAAATTAGTAATTCAAACTCTTGTGAAAATCAATGCTGAAAACTAAATATATTAAATAAATTAAATAAATAAATTAAAAAACAACAACAACAACAACAAAAAACCAAACTGTTCTCCAGGACTGAAATTCATTGTTCCTCATCTGTTGAAATCCTTTTCTTCCTTGTTCTTCATGTCTTTGCTCTTGCTTTTGTGCTTTCTATTCCTCACATCTAGCATTCCCTTTCCCTTATAGTTTCTGCCAATCCTTTCCCCCATCATATCACCTTCAAAAACTTTCTCAAATCTCTCTTCTTCAGATTAACTCTATATAACTCTCAATCTCTTCATCATCCACAATTTCTTAAAACACATGCCCAAACAATACAAGACATGAATCAATAAAATGTAATTCTATTGTGGATCCCTTCCCCAAGAATTAAATTTCAGGAATTCCTGGAACACCAGGTATGAAGGTTCAATATATTATGTGCTGTATCTCCATTGAATTTACTCATGATCTTTTCATATATAAATTTATGTCCCATCTTTCTATTTTAAGTTCAGTTCTTAAAGGGTGAAATACAACTTCTAGTTCATTAGTACTTCCTATCACAACGCTTTCAATACAAAAGACACTTAATAAGTATTACTGAAATGTCTTTTTTCCCCTGATCCGAACCTTTGAGTTTATCAGGGAACTTTTCACATGGAAATTCCCTCCACTGATGTAGACTGGCAACCTGTTTTTAACATATTCTTGCAAAGGTCCCTGTAAGAATTTCATAGTCAAAGTTAGTATATGATTAGAGGCAGGATATGAACCTAGAAGTTTTTCCTTACTCCAAAGCTAGGCCTCTAGACACTACCCCATGCTTCCTCTCTTCTTAATGCAATGCAAAATTCAAGTATAAGTCTTTTAAAAGAATGTAAAGATAGGATAGAGGCTCTAGTAGTATTCTTAGGACAATTATTATCTAAAGTTATACAATTTTCTACTTTCACTGTAGTAAAAACATTAGAGTATATCTAAAAACCAGAAAGCTATGAGCTCAAAGACTCCACAGATTAAACTGTAACAGAAAAGAGATGGTACAATCCCATGGAAAACCTTGATGCAAAGGAAGCTTCCCAGGAGCTGATGACTCATGAAATACAGTCTTTCCTATGAGTCAGTACCACAGGTTAGTAGGAAGTCAGAGAGCAGAGTATTGTTAAAAGCAATTGTGTTTTGTGTGAGGAGGAAAACAGGTGTCTTACTGTCAGTGAAGATGGAAATACATACTCTACAACAAGAGGGATATTTTTAAAAACAACAATAATAATGTCTTAGCAGAAATCAACTCTGGAAATAGCCCATATTATAGCTGGAGCTGTAATTTCAAACAAATACCATGTTCGTTTTTATCCTTTCCCTTAAACTGTTTTTCTCTTTTGCTGTGTGACTTTCAAACTGCCTGTATAATTAATTTCAGAAGAAAGTGGGTTCCAGAAGGAGTCATGCTATGCACAAAGACTCAGTTTCTTACTTTGTGCTTTGATTTATACCAGAGGGCTTGGGAATTCTGTGAGATGAAAAACTGCACATTTACATGATTTTTCTATGAGCTAACAAATTTTTACGCCACTTTTTGGTCAGAAGAAAAGAACTTCTAGGAGTTAACAAATTGTCAAAGATACAAGAAAGGAACAACTAAATAATTTTGACAACAGATAGATGAGTGATTAAAATGTCTGTTCCTACATAATCACAAAATCTGGAAATGGATGCCAAAAAAGGAATGCCATAATTATCTAATGCTTACAAGATGCTTGCAACAAAGATACCCTGACTTTCACAGCAGGATTTTTTTTTTACAGCATAAAAGGTACTTATTTCTGAACCCTGGAAGATGAATTTTTTCAGTCATAGCAACTCTCAAAAACAAATTATTAAGTCAAAGAGGAATACGGATTTGCACAAGTCTTATCATTTCTACCCTGCACAATATCTTTTGTATAGGTTACCTTTTCACCACTCACAGAGCCATCACCTTGGTCCAGGCTCTAATCACCTTCTACCTAGACTATGTAAATAACCTCCTCACATCTGGACTATTTCAATAGACTTTTGGTTGATTTCCTTTACTCCGGTCTCTCTGCAATCTAGTCCAATCTAGTCCATCCTCTATTCAGCTCCACTGATCTTCCTTAAAAAAAAGGTCTGACCATATCAAACAAACACGCCCCTACATTCAATAAACTCCAGTGGCTTTATATTGTCTCTAGCATCAAAAATAAAATTATGTTTGGCTTTTAAAGCTCTTCACATTTTGGTCTCTTCCTACCTTTCCAGTCTTCTTTATATTTACCTGCCTCTACTTAACTCTATGATCCAGCAACACTGGTCTTATGCTGTTTCTCAGATATGACACATCATCTTCTTAACTCTATCTTTTCACTGGCTGTTTCTGTGTCCAAAATCATCTTTTCCCTCCCTTCTACCTCCTGGCTTCCTTCAAGACCCAGCTCAAATTTTGTCCTCTCCAAAAGGTCTTTCCTGGTCCCTAGCAATAACAGATTATCTCCCATTTTCACTATATTATTTTCTGTATACATAGTTATTTCTATATTGTCTCTCCAACTAGAATGAGGGCAGGGACAGTGTTATTTGTTTTTCTTTATATCCACTGCACTTAGCACAGGGTTTGAAATATAATATACACAATAAATGCTAGCTGACTCTGAATGACCCACTAAAGAAATTATGAGTGACTTTGTCACCTACTTATTGAAGTATTTATTCATTAAGAAAGCATTTATTAAGTACTTACCATGCTAGGCACTGAGAAGAATAAGACAAATATGAAATGGTTCCTACCTTCAAGGAACTTGTATACCATTTTAGGAGTAAATATGGATATTTACTAGATTATACTCCCACTTCCAAACCGAAGAAGTCAACAAACACTTTCTCATACCACTCCATTTTTATCAACAAAAATTCAAGATTTTCATTCTTTTCCTTTCCATCTCTCCCATCTTTTTCATAATATGCTTGACCCATCTTTGCTGAGAATTTTTTCACAATTATACACTGGAGAATCTTTGTGCTCCCATATCACACATTTTTTTTCTTCTGTTTTCCTTTCTTTTTCAAAAGATCAAATAAATTCTTCCTTTGTATCCAAATGAGTTTGCTCCATGAATGTACAAATATAATTTGAACTTCATTTGCAAAGTATGTTTCCTATTCTAGTCCATATTAAATCATTTCCTAAAATGTCAACCCTCATTTTATTCCCCTTTCCCATGAGAAAAAAAAAATAACTTGAAATGAAAGGTATAAATGAAGAACTCCAACTTCCTTAGTCTTTTCTTTCTTCAATCCCTTCCTTTTAGTCTAGATTTCTAATGTCTTGAACTGGGCCTCTGCTAATACCCTACTCTGCTGCCCCTTATTGGTATAAACATAATACATGGTTCAGTTCTAGAAAATTTTGCCACAAAGTAAAAGATATGGAATGTCTTGGCTAAGCCATAAAAAACTTTGAGAAAGGGTCCAGTAATGAGCTGAATGTTCCTTTTCCAAGGACCAATCTAGCAAAATTTGAAGAGGCTTATGATCAGCCCAGCTGCAGAGAACAAACTTTCTGGTTACCTCTGTTGGTAGAGGGAGTGTCTACACTAAGAAAAAACAAAGCAGATATTTGATGGACTTGATAAATGCTTACTGATCAACTGCTTGACCTTGGGCAAATCACTTAATCTCTAAAGGGTTCGGTTTCCTCATGTATAATAAATGAGGGGTAGAGGTACCACTTAAACCCTATATATTCTGTGATTTTGTGATGTATATCAAGTTACAATTTGAAAATGCTGGCTGTGATTAAGACAGGAGGAAGGCATAGGAGGAAATGTTATAGCACCCTACCAAGGTGTTCCTAAGAGTTGCATGAAAGGAGAAATCCATGATTACAAAACACATCTAACATCTATATTTTATTAGTACTACTTTTAAACAAAGAGATAAGCTTTGCTGTCTTGAGGAGGAAGTAGGGGAGATAGAAAAATTTGGAACTCAAAATCTTATAAAAATGAATGTTGAAAATTATTTTTACACGTAATTTGAAAAAATAAAATACTATTTACAAAAAAGAGACAAGCTTCATCACGCATAACTAAGGGCTATATCATATCAATCTGTCTTCCCTTGGCAAGATTACACAATCCTAGATAGACAAAACTGGCCAATTCAGACATCTTAGGCTTATTGTTTCCTAATTAATAGGGTGATGATACCTAACAATGAGGTAAACTCATTTCTCTGGAAGGCCTTCATATCAGGTCTTTCTCCCCTACTTTTTGTAATGCAAAATTTAATAACATCATTCTAGTTAGTAGGGCAACCTTATCCTACCTTCATACATGGTCATCTTCACTAAAGGGAACAATAGTAGTGAAGCCATCTTTTGTGACTATTACAATGGGGGAAAAGTTACACTCATCAGAGGTGCTCACTGTATAGAGAATCACAACAATTTCATTCTCTTCATGTCAATAGACATATCCCATTGCATTCTTTCAAGTGATTTCATTATTCTGGATAGAAGCCATGACCAAAAGTCAATGGAAAATCAAATGCTACATTCATCAAGCCAAAAAACACAATATGGCCAATAATGATTCTAAGATTGCATTATTTATATTGCATTTTCTAAAATTAAATTATTTGGACAAAATATGAAAATTAACATTTTGTTCTTTGCACATTTGTTCTTGTCATGTGAATACAAAAAAAGGCTTCAAACCTAGAGATGTAAATTAAGCTTAGCATATCACCACCACCACCACCACCACCCACACTCCCCACCCCCTCATTAGCATAGTTTATGGAGGCTCAATGACACCAGCAAACATTTCAGGGACAAAGATTTTCCAAAGAACATGGCCAGTTCTAACTCTTCAGAAAATTCGATGAGCAAAAAGTTTTGAAAATACTCGGGCCATCTTAAGTACAAAGAGTTCCATACAGAACAACATATAAGAGACCAGGAGACAATATAGGAAGAGTAAGAGGGAGGCATAAAATGCATATTCAGAGAAACATTTATGCTAACACATTGGTACCACAAGTGAACAAAAATTGCTCTACAACAAATGAAACAGATGCTTTTAACTTTGTCAAAGGTTTACTTTCAAATCTTTCCTTGGTCTATTAGGACACAATACCAAATCAAATATTTATTTGCCTTAGCAGGCAGTTTGTTTTTATTTGGAAATGGCTTTCCAGTAAAGGTGTAAGCCACTAAGTCATTTGCTATGATGGAAAATAACATAATTGTTTACTGTAGATATTCTACTGTTTTTTTTACCATTAATGAACTTTAAAATATATCTAGTTATATCTGAAATAAATAGTCCCAACACTGCAACCATAAACTCTCACCAACAAGCATAAAGAAATAATTAGATTTAATTTCACCCTTTATTTCTTGTTCTACACATTCTTAAACCTGTGAGAGAATGTAAATTAGGCAAAGAAAAAGGACACCTTCTTGCTCTGCTTAGGGAAGACAAATCTTTCATTGCCCTCATATTCAAGAGACAATTTAGGAAAATTAATAGTCATCCATCAACATTTGTGGATTTCACATTCATGGTTTTGGTTATTCAAAGATTAGCCATCAATAGTTAAATGGGAATTTTTGGAGATTTGCAGCATACTAAAGAAAATCATAAATTATGGATGTATGTAAAAAAAACTTTAAGAAACTGAGTAAGTCATAAATGCATAAATACTATGTATCATTAATGTATTTTGTCATTTACTACCATAAGTATAAATATAGAAATGTATTATAAACAGATTTTGTTGAAAATTTCAGTGCACTAAAGAACTGTAGGCTATGCAGTCTCTTTGAGAACATCTTTTTGTCTATCAGACCCAATCATGTGATTTTCTCCCATAGTGAACTTTTCATAGGAGAAGGCAGTTGCTACAGCTACACCTGCAAATGCAAAGACTCTGCATAGTGTATGAGATACTAATCTTTCTCACATGGAAACTTATGAGTGTAGGGTGTTGTTTTATCTTTTTGCGTTAAATAACTTTTATCAGAATTATTTTAAAAATTATTAAAAATTATAATTTATCATAATTTATATATAATCATATATATAATTGTATATAATAATGTATAATATATATATAATTATAAAAAATTTTTAAAAAATAAAAATTATTTAAAAATTATTTTAAAAAAGGTTTGGGCTGAGGCCTAAAGTTATTCTCAGTTTTTCACATCTGCAGGGGTCCTGTGTCCCTAACCTCCATGAATGTCAAGAAACAATGGTATTTGAATCTGTATGGTGTCATCCTAGAAAGTTGTTCCATAAGAGAGACACTGATCAATCCATCTGAGTCAGACTATAATTGTTACAAAAAGCTGTTTTAGCTATACCACAAATTATTCATAGTGTAAGTCAGTTTGAAAAAAGCATCTAATTTACCAAGAAACAAAATTTACCAAGAGACGAGTTTACCAATAAGCATTTATTAAGTGCCTTCAGTGTTCCAGGCACTGTGCTAAGTGCTAGGGAGACAAAGAAAGGCAAAAGTCAGTCCCTACTTTCAATAGGCTCACAATATAATGAAGGAGTTCACCTACAAGGACTATGTACAAACAACTACATACAGAATAAATTGTTGTTGTTATTCAGTCCTTTCAGTTGTGCCTGACTGTTCATGATCCCATTTGGGGTTTTCTTAGCAAAAATACTGGAGTGGTTTGCCATTTCCATCTCCAGCTCATTTTACAGATGAGGAAACTGAGGCAAACAAGGCTAAGTGACTTGCCCAGGTCACACAGCTAGTAAAGGCTGGATTTGAACTCAGCTCTTCTTAACTCTAGGCCTGGCACTCTATCCACTGTGCCACCTAGCTGCCCATAGAATAATTATGAAATTATAAATAGAGAGAAGGCACTGGAATTAAGAGTACTGGGAAAGGCTTCCTGTAGAAGACAGGATTTTAGCTTGAACTTGAAAGAGGTCAGAGAAACCAGGTGAGCATCTAGATGGAAAAATGGATAGATTGCTGAAGTCAGGAAGATTCATCTTTATAAGTTCATATCTGGTCTCAGACATTTACTAGTTGTGTGACCTTGGGCACTGTGACCTGTGGACTCTGTTTGCCTCAGTTTCTTCATCCGTAAAACGAGCTGGAGAAGGAAATGACAAACCAGTCTTTATCATTGCCAAGAAAACCCTACATGGGGTCGCAAAGAGTCAGAAACAACTGAAAAGACCAAAAAACTAAAGAAGCCAGAAGAGAGAGATGAGGAGGGAGAGCATTCCATGCATAAGGGACAGTCAGTGAAAATTTTCCAGATCAGGAAATTGAGTGTTGTAGTGCCTCATTCCAGGAACAGAAAGAAAGCCAATGTCATTGGATCAAGGTGGGGGTAAGGGGAGGAGGGAGAGAGCGAGAGAAGAGGAAGAAGAAGAGAGACAGAGAGAATGTGATAGAGTGTAATAAGAGTGGAAGACATCTATGAATGACTTCATGTTCAGATTGAGGAGGTTAAAGGAAGAATGGAAGAGGATTACTTTATGGTGGGGGGGGAGCTTTGAATGCCAAACGGAGGGTTTTATATTTGATCCTGGAGATAAGGAAGCACTGGAGTTTATGGAGTAGGGAGTGACATGGTCAGACATGAGCTTTAGGAAAATCACTTTGACGCATGTCTATTTACATTGTCCCACTTGTTGAATGTTCCAAAAAGCTTCTTTTATTATAGGAAATTGGGACAGAGACAAACATTACATTAAGGGAAAAGAGAAACCTTGAAAAAATAATTTTTTTTTCAAAATCAACAACATTTAAGTTTCCTAGGAAGGAAGTATTCATGCCAAAGAGTCTTTGCCAAGCTCTGATTTAGCTATCTTCTAGCAAAGTTCATTTCCTTTCTAAAAGTTGTTCTGTACCATGAAGGAAGCTAAAGACCCACAGTATTTTCAATGAGTAGCTGCATTTCAATAATAACTAAACAGACTTTGGCTAGTCAAACTCTGCACAGGGCTACTGAGTGAAATTATCAGCATCCGACACCTGCTTCCTGCCTTGCCCGTTGCTAAGCAGCACAAAAGTTAAAGGTTATTTCTGTGCTGACAATCTGCTATGTATTATTTAGAAAACTGGCACAGGATAAAGTTGTTTCCTCACTGCCAAGTTGTCATTTTTGAAAAGGGTCACTGAAAGGGTATAATATTGTCTCTCCTTGCTATTATCAGCAGAAGTTAGTTCTTTGGAGGATCATAACTGTCCTTTGTACATCTTTGTACCCTCAATAGGACAGAGAATGGATCTTCAAACAACAGATACTTTATTATAATTTAATGAATTAATGATTACATAGTATTCCAGCATAAGAAAAAGATGGAGGGAAAATTGGAAAATCAGTATAATAATAACAGTTCACATTGATATGGCATTTTTAAGGTTTGGAGAGCACTACACACACACACACACACACACACACACACACACACACACACACACTCATACCTATCATCTCATCTGAGGTTCACAAGGACCCTGGTCGGTAGATGCTATTATTCCCACTTTAACAATGAAGAAACTAAGCTCAGAAAGCTTAAGCTTAGAGGCACAGAGCTAGTATATGGCCGAGACAAGATTAAGGACCCAGGTTTTCCTAAATCTAAGTCCAGCATTCTTCCCACTATGCAATACTGCCAATCAATTCTCCACTTCCTACCCACAAAAAAACAAAACCCTACAATTGTTAGTTGACGTCATTATTCCAAACGTTAATATATAATCTATATAAAACTATAAGGTTTACAAAGAGCTTTACATATATTAATTTCATTTAAGCCTAACCATAACATGCTGAGAGAAATGCTATCTATTGCTAATATTTTGTGGATGAAAAAACTGAGAATCAAAAAGATTAATCGATAAGCATCAAGTACTGGCTATAGGCCAGATGCTGTGCTAGGCACTATGGATACAAATATAAAAGTGACAAAGTTCCTACCCTCAAAGAACTTACATTTCAATAAAGGAATACAGCACCGAGTGGAGGCCAGGAAAGAGAATGTTGGCCAAAGTTGAAAGGGAATGTGAATGAATCCATAGGAAGGTAGATTGTCAAGTCTTTTTAATTTAATCTGATTATCATTCCCAGAGCAAAGTAAGATACGGAAAAGGAATGATGGAAAAATGTCTACAATGATACTGACTCTCAGAAGATTTCTGAACAAAGTTATTGCTGTAATGGCATCTAACATGGAGTCTTTCATGATCTTAACATAAGGATGGGAGATATTTTTTCAAAGGAGACTCCACAAGACTGTCTTTGGTGTCTTGGATCAAATGTTTGTCTGTAAATCAATAATAAATACAACAGTCAATGCTTGCCTTCTCAATGGGTGGGAGGAAAATAATTTGGAGTTCAAAACTTCTTTTAAATGAATGTAAAAAATAAATAAAAACCCCAATAAATGCAAGACATTACATTCCATCTCTCTCACTCAAATGTGTGACAATGAAGATATCATTTATAGAAAACTCTAGCAAAGGTCTGCCTTGTTCTCTGCTCCTGTTTTCATCAAGAATATTCTGAAGATATGCTTAAACCATTTTCATATTTGTTGAGGCCAGAAAGTAGGCATGAAATTTCATTTAACCTTTTTAGTGGCCTTCTTTGGGAATAATACTTCCTTTGATATATCTTGATAATTGGTCACTGATTTAGCCAAAATTTCTTTATACCCAAAGCAGCAATATATTTTTTGGAGAGTTCCATGTGTAAAATGAAAAAAAAATTCATTGCTTACATCTTTTGTTTTGTGTTTTAAATAATAACAATATCGATGATAACTATTATTAATATAGCATTTACTTTGTTCCAGGCACTGTGCTAAGGCTTTACAATTGTTATCTTATAACATTCTACACAGTAACAGTAACATTATGTGATGATCAACTTTGACAGACTTAGCTCTTCTCAGCAATACAATGATCTAAGACAATTCCAGAGGACTCATGCTTCAAAATGCTATCAATATCCAGAGAAAGAACTATGGAGTCTGAATGCAGATTGAAGCATACTATTTTCCTTTTTTTTTCTTGTAGTTTTTTCTTCCTTTTGTTCTGATTCTTCTTTCACAACATGACTAATGTGGAAATATGCTTAATATGATTGTACAAATATAGCCTATATTAGATTTTTTGCTGTCTCAGGGGAGGAAGAAAAAATTTGGAACTCAAAATCTTAGAAAAGTGAATGTTAAAAACTATCTTTATATGTAATTGAAAAAAATAAAATGCTATTAAGTGGAAAAACAATTATCTCATCTATACATATATATTATTTCCAGCTTATTATATAAGTACTTAAAGATCAGAGAAAATAAAATGGATAACTTTGCATAAAATTAAAAAGTTTTTGCACAAACAAATCCAGTTAATTTTAGAAGGGAAACAGCTAACTAAAGAAAAAAATAACTTTATGTAGCAAGTTTCTCTAATAAAGATCTCATTTTCAAGCTAAGGAACTGATTCAATTTTTAGGAATCTTTGCTGGTTTACTTTGAGAACCTCAGAGTAAACTAAAAATTAACTCAAATCTTTGTATTACATTTCTTTGATAAAGAGTTTGGTATCTAAGATATATAAGCAATTAACAAACATACATACACATATACATACATACATCATATGTATGTATGTGTATACACACACACACATATATATATGTGTGTGTATGTATATATATGTGTGTGTGTGTGTGTGTGTGTGTATACATTTCCCAATAGATAAGTGGTCAAAGGTAAGGTTATAGACAGTTCTCGAAAGAAAATTTGTGAAGTATTAAAGAAAACATGAACAATTGCTCTAAATCACCAATAAAAAGAAAAATGTAAATCAAAACACCCTGCAAATTGGCCAAAATAATAAAAAAAATGTGAGAGCCAATGTTGGAGGGGTCATGTGAATATGGGCACATTGGTGCATACCCTTTGACATAGAGTTTCCATTACTAGGCTCATACCCCAAAAGAAGCCACTGATAAGGAGAAAGTCCCCATACAACAAAACATTTATAATAGCACTTTTTGTAATAGTGAAAATTTGGATAAAAAAGTAGATTCCCATCAACTAGGGAATGGCTGAACAAACTGTGGCACATGAATGAAATAGGATATTGCTATGCTATAAGAAATGATGAATGTGATTAATACAGCATGAAAAGATTTATATGAATTAATGCAGTAAAGCAAGAATAGCCAAGAAAACAATACACATAAGAGCTACAATAATATAAATGGAAAGGACCCCCAAAAAACCAAAAGTGAATTTTGTGAAGTTATAAAGAACTCAAAGACTTATAAAATTATAAAGATTCAAAACTGTAAAGATATGAGAGGTTGTATCCAACCTAACCCTTTATGGAAATGGAAGTCCACAGGTTATGCATATTGTACATGTTTTCAGACTTCTCAATGTACTGATCAGCTGTGATAATTTTTTTCCTCTTTTTAAAAAATACTTGTCACTTGTCACATATGAAGGCTCACAGAGATGGCTCTCTAGAAGGAAAAGGGGGAGGAATACTGAGGAAAAGGTCTTGTTGAGTCATTTTTCAGTCATGTCTGACTTTTTATGACCCCATTTAAGGTTTTCTTGGCAAAGATACTGAAATGGTTTGCCATTTCTTGCTCAAGCTCATTTTACAGATGAGGAAACTGAAATGTTTGAGGCCAGATTTGAACTCAGGATGATCAGTCTTCCTGACTCTACGCGTAGCACTCTTATCCATTGTGCCACCTAACTGCCCCACTAACGAAAACTGTGGTGATTTAAATTGTTCTGCTTCTGCTTATTTCACTCTGTATTAGTTCATGCAAGTCTCATAAATCTATTTGATTGTAAGTTCTTTGAGGGCAGGGACTGTCTTTTGCTTCTTTTTGTATCTCCAGAGCTTAGCAGAGTGCCCAGCACACAATAAGTGTTTAATAAATGTTTAGTGATTGACTGATATTAGTTGAAGTCTTCCCAGACTTCTCTGAAACTGATAGTTGCCAAGCAATGTGCTAAATTCTATGAATACAAAAAAGAAGCAAAGGACAGTCCCTGCCCTCAAAGGATTACAATCTAAGGGACTGTTAAGGTCTCTGATCAATGAGAAAGCTCACTGATGAACAAAATCACCTTCTGATAATGAAGTGATAGATTACACACATAGAAATGAGACGCACATTTTTGGACATGGAAAATGTAGGCATTCGTTTTACTGGGCCATATACATTTGTCACAAGGATCTTGTTTTGTTTTGTTTTTTCTTTTCTTATATTTTTTGCTTTTTTGGCAAGGCAATTGGGGTTAAGTGACTTGTCCAAGGTCACACAGCTAGTACATGTGTCAAGTGTCTGAGGCTGGATTTGAACTCAGGTCCTCCTGACTCTAGGGCTGATGCTCTACTCACTGCACCATCTAGCTGCCCCTTGTTTTTTCTTTTCAATAGAGGAAGAGGTGGGAAGGATAGAAAATAAGTATTTGTTAAGTAAATTTTTTTTAAAAAGTTCATACTTATGAATTCTTTGTTTTTTAACCTCTTATGAGTTTTGTCATATTCTGACAATGAAATATGCAAATCTCTGAATATTATTTTTATCTATTTCTCTTTGTAGCATTTTAAACTTTTATCTTATTAATATAAATATGGAACTGCTTAGAATATATAAATTAAAATATAATTATGTTATTTAAAATCTCTGTTACCACTAGAGAATACTAGTGGCTTTCCACTGACGTATTTTAACTCTCTAGTATTTTAAAAATCCAACAAAACCTGACCAAACACATGAAATATGCTTGTTGGTGGTATTCCCTCTTATATCCCTTCTGCAGAGGTTATTATCCTATTGCTCCATTGGAATTCTACCCATGATGTTGGAGCTTCTATGCAATGATCATAAAGGCATTCTCTTCTCAGGTTTTACAAGGAATGTTTTGTTTGTCTCTCATAATCACTTAATAACCAAGTAAGACTTCTGTGGAGGATTTCTGACAATATCTTAGAACAAATTTCTCAGTAATTAATGCAAATGTAGGTGACAATTGGAAGTTCTAACTTTCTTAGAATTTGAGAAACTCATATTTTAATGTTGACTATGGTCTCTGCCATATCCTTCTTCTTGCTAGATTTTGTTGTTAAGCTAATATTGAGTTATCAGAAAATTACCTTTGCTGTCATTGACTATTAATTGCTTAGATGCTACATTAGTCATGGCACTTTTACTAGACACAGACCATATCATACACTACACCATACCTGTAACTTGAGTGGGTGCAATCACTTGGCTAGCACTTGATGTAGAAGCTTCAGGAGCGACCTCAACAGGCACAGGAGGTGATGTTTTTTCAATCACTACTATATGACAAGGGGTAAATGGATAAAGAAGAAAGCACATTATGTACGTGAGAAGTCCATTTCGAAAGACAAATAGACTGCAAAAGCAATTTCACAATAGACAACAGTAATTTGAAGGCCTATGAAGTGCAAGAATTTTGAGGGGGCACCTCACCAGAAACCTATAAATAACAGCAAATGCTAGCAAGTGTCTACAAGACTAATTTAAGACAGTGGGTGCAATGAAACAAAAGTAATTCACCTCCATGCCCACACATAATGCAGATAAATAAATAAATGTAGTGGTCCCCTTACTCCATGAATATGAGGACCTCTTCACTATACAAAAATTTCCTGGATCTTCACATGATAGTGGCAAAACTTTACCTACTCACTGAGCTTAAAGGAAAATTAAAAAAACATGAGTATTGCTATATTTCATGCCGTGTTCCTTTTATACACAATAACAGTCTCAGGTTATAAACTAATTTTTTCCACATTTACTTAGAAATGATTAATGTATGCATCCAAAATTAATTATCAATCCCTGAAAAGTAAAGAAATATGAAACTTATTATCACCTTCTTTGATTTAGAATAGATGAATATAGTTTTCCTATTATTTCAATGAAAATGGGATACCTGGATACTGTGGATGTAGATTAATGGTTGAAATGCCAGGAGACAACTGGGGTTGACCAGGTTCAAGCTTGGTTTTCTCTTGGTCAACTAATTCCTAGGTGTTAAAAAAAAGGATAAAAGTGAAAAACCACTGTTTAATTCCTTTATATTATGGCTCTTACCCAGTTAATTGTTTTCTTGATAAAACTCAAAAAAGAAATATGAAGCTTCAGGGAAAATGTGAATTATTTCACTTTATTTTAAAACATATAAAAAATTTTTAATAAAATAATTAGTACCAACCTTTGCATACAAAGGACGTGTTCATGGTCCAGAATTGCTATGGTAAAGTCTTTAAGTTGTTTTTTTCAGTACTGGTGAATGATTTGTGTTAATCCATCCACACTCTCTCACTCTGACACCCTGATGACCAACACACATTTTCAAGACAGCTGGCTCACTCTGCTCAGTCCCACAAAGGGAATGAACTCATTACCTTGGCCTCCTTCATATATTACACTAACCAATGGAGCCAAAGACAATAGATTAAACATTAGATATGACAAATTTGCTACAACAGATCATCTGGTAAAGTAAAACTTAATGTCAGTCACAATATATGTATAAAGAAAGAGGTCATATTGCAACTTCTCATGGACATCAACCTTTCTTTTGAGTGCATCACACTCCTAATTCTCAGAACAGTGATAGTGTAACTGAGGAAAAGTCAGTAACCGCTTAAGCCAGAGTGGCTGTGTAACGATGCATTTGTTACAAGGTGATTGTTTTTTCCTGCAGTCCTTGGCTTCTTTGACTTTCCCGAAGGATTGGACACTGCTAACCAATATCTCCTCCTACAGAGTCTCTGTTACCATAGTTTCTGCTTTAGTCTCCTGGGTGTCTGTCTCTGCATCTACTACTGCTCCCCTCTCCTTGGCTGACATCGTCCTCGTCTGGCTCCAATAATGTTGGCATTCCTGAAGCCTCTTTCTGAGGCCCACTTCTTTTATCTCTATACCTTTATCCTTGGAGAGTTTATCCACAATCCTTGACATCTCTAATTGAGAAAGCTATTTATCCTTCATGACCTAGCTCAAAGGTCACTTATTCCATGAAGCCTTCCACAATTCCCCCACCTATAAGTCACTTCTTCATCATTTATCCTCATAGTATTTTATACTTTCTTGTGTACCTACCAGGTTCTAGTTTGTACTATTTATCCGTTTATGTATCTCATCTTACACCATCCTCTACATGGCAGGAATCGTATCTTATTTATCTTCCTATTTCCCTGAGAAACATATGACTCTGCATATGTCTCTTTCAGTATTAGGTGCTGTAGAATTGCATTTAGCTTATTTGGGTGTCAGAAGACGTCAGTAAATAATACCAATTTCCACTTGTGAGGCCTTTCACTTCATTTGTCTGGCCCTCAGTTTCCTCTTCTAAAATGACAGGGCTGCACTGATCATCTGATCCTAAAAGCCCCTGAGTTCTAACTAAGCTCTCTGTGTTTCTTCAACTACTAGAATATAAATTCCAGAAGGAAAGAAGGTAACTCCAACATCTTTTCTATCCTCCCTCAGTGATTTACATATTATACACAGAGTAGATGCTTTGTAAATATTTATTGTATGGATGAAGCAAAAAAAGTATCCTTCATTATCTTATTCTCAAGACCTGCAATGAAAGGTATAAAATAAGTCATATATTTACTTGATGAATTGTAGAGATCCTTTATAGAGGTTTTGTGGGAGAACAAGGACAAAAATCATACTTATTGTGGTGAATGGAATACTGAGCTTGGAGTCAGAAAGACAAGACCTCAAATCTCACCTGTCTCTCACTAGGTGGATTATCTTAGGCACATCTTCCCATCTCTCTCAGCCTTTGTTTCTCCCACTCCCATTCCCACAATGAAGGGGTTGGATTGCATGACCTCTGAGGTCCCTAATCTCAGGATGGGTGGTACAATGGAAAGTATCTTGGATTCAGAGTCAGGAGGACCTGGATTTGATACCCAGTCATGTGACCTTAGGCAAGTTATTGAAAATCTCAGGACCACAGTTCCTCATCCATAAAAAGAGAGGGATGGACAGAATGCTTTGAAGGTCCCTTCCCACTCTAAATCTAATCTAGATTTGACCCAGTCTAAGGATAGCCACAGATTCTAGTCTATAGAAGTTTTATACATCTTAATGTTACAGATAAAGAAACAAAGCATAGGGGCAAGCAAGATGGTGCAGTGGATAGAGCACTGGGCCTGGGGTCAAGAAGACCTGAGTTCAAATCTGACCTTGGATATTTCCTAGGTTTGACCTTGGGCAAGTCACTTAACCTCTACCTGTCTTAGTTTCCTCAACTGTAAACTGGGATTAATAATAGCATCTACCTCTCAAGGTGGTTGTGAGAACCCAACGAGATAATATTTGTAAAGTGCTCAGTACACTGCCTGGTGTATATAGTAGATGTTGAATAAATGCTTGTTCACTTCCTCACCTTCCTCTACACTAAGTGACTGAGGGAACTCAAAGAATCAGCAGTATTACTGAGAATAAAATGAAAGTCCCTGGAGTTACTACTGGCTATATTTACCACTCACATTTATCTGAGCTCTCTTTCCAATCAGCCGCCAAATCTTACTGTTTCTTTGTGTACATCCCTTCCATCCAAGTCCATCTCACTCCCAGAGTGACCCTTACTGCCTCTCACCTAGATTAATGTAACAGACTCCAAATTAGTCTCTCTTTTTCTAGTCTTTTCACCACTCCAGTCCATCCTATGCCACTACTTGCCAAAGTAATTTTCTTTAAACACAGATCTGGCTCTATCACTTCCCTTACTCAACACCAAAATCCAGTGAATTTCTATTGGCTCTAGGATAAAACATAAATTCTTCAGTTTAGCTCATAAAGTCCTATACAAACTGGCGCCAGCCTATCTTCCTAGCTTCATTAGATCTTATTCTCCCTCTCACACTGTAAGATTCAACCAAAGTGGCCTCCTCTCCATTTCTCACACAAAACGTACCATCTCTCTTCTCTGGATCTTTGCATTGGCTGTGCCACATGCCTGCAATACATGCCTTCCCTCAAAGAGGAGCTCTCTTCCTTTAAGATGCAGCTCAAGCACCATCTTCCCCATGAAGTCTTTCCTGATGCCCCAACCTGATACTGCTCCCTCTCACAAATTGCTTTGTATTTAACTACTTTGTATATGTTTATTTATTAACTTTGTTTTTATGCTGTATGTATTTTACATGTTTGTTATTTTCCCTGTTATAAGGTAAGTTCACTGTGAGAAGCAGCTCTTATTCTTTGTATCTATATTCCCAGTATATGGCACATACTTGGTGCTTAATAAGTTCTTGTTGGTTAATTGACACAAAGCAACATTCTAATTTTATGCCACCAACTAGAGTTTGATAGAAATTTATCTAAAATATTTTCTAGTTCTGTTTCTTCTTGACATCTTCTGCTCTTTGTCTAATGCCAATTAGATTTAATTTCAATTGTATTTTGAAAACTATTTATATATCTGTATTTATAGAAAGAGCCACATAACAGGCTAGATAGAGGGCTAGACTTGGAGTCAGAAAGACCCGAGTTAAAAGATTCTCAGACAGTTACTTATTAGTTGTGTGACCTTGAATAAGTCACTTAACCTGTCTCAGTTTTTCCATCTGTAAAATGGAATAAGATAGCTTACTTCACAATGTTGTTGTAACAAATAAGATCATATATATAAATTTCTTTGTAAATTTTAAAGTACTACATTAATAAGTTTATTATTTTTATCATACACATAGGTATTATAGAAATATGCTTATATACACATGTGTTTGTACAGACATATACCTATGTATACACACATGCACAAGCAAATGTCTATCAGGATTCTTACAAGGGCATTCCAAGCCTTTAGCTCTTTGATTTGGATTTGGGCTCTTACCATCTAGTGACTTAGCCTCTTCTAACTTCATTCTATCTCCTTTACATGTGGGTGCACAATCTTTCATAGGTGGGCAATATAAACATGGTTCTCTAAATTGAAACACAGTCTTCAAACACATCTAATTTAACAATCCTCTCTATTAGATAAACTAAATGAAAAGTATAAAGAATGAATAGGTTACCTTCTCGGGTGTTGCAGTTGCCACTAAAATCAGAAAAGAAAGAAAATTTAAAATTCAAAACAATAAATAGCACATATTCCCTTCTTACAAATTTTTACCAGGAAGACCCCAATATCCTAATGCAATAGGACTACAAATATAATCTTTCCACTGGAAGCAAACATTACTCTAAGATATCACTTTTCAGAGAGAGAATAAACCCTTACATTAAGTCCATGTTGTCTTTCTAATATTTGTATTCCCACATCTAGCATGATGCCTAGAACATAGTAGGTACTTCATAAATGCTCACTCACTGGTTAGTTGATATAAAGAGAACTCAGGCAACAGTAAAGTTTGGACACAGAATGTTTTAGTGGAAAGAGTATCAAGTTCAACCAAGAAAACATGGGTTGTAATTCCAACTTCGTCATTAACTAGTCATGTAACCCTGGGTAAACCATGTTATCCTTCCAAGGCCTTAGTGTTATATCCTTTAAAATAAAGGGAATACCTAAGTCTTTAATCTCCAGAATTCTATGCTTCTGTGTCTTATATCAAATGCTTAAGTATCTGTGGGCTTTGGGTGGGGATTTTATAATTAGCTTTCTGAAGACAAATGTGGGATCTATTTTACTCAGAATAATTGTTGTACAGAAATGCAAAAAGGTGGAGTGGTGCTTCAAACCACAAGTAAAATATTTATTCTTAATATGATGCACAACCAAGATGTCCTTTACTAGCATCAATTCTGATAAAGAGCATCACTTATTTCAATGGAAGGGGTATGAAGAATGAGGGATAGTTGTTGGAGAGAGGTCAATTTACTCTAAAGGACAATTTACTCTTAAAAGAAGCACCTTGAATACTTTACTGACAATTTATTACAGACGGACAAGGATGAATGTCAAACAGGTGTCAGTATTAAACAGCCTCTCCAGTATTGTACTACCATTACTGGCTATACCCAGGGCTATGATTAAAATGTGATATTTGCAGCATGGCCTCCCTTTGAAAATGTATAAGGATGAGCCAGAAGTTCTCTGACAACAACTTGGAAGGCTTCGTGGCAAACATTAATCATGGATCTGAGATTCAGGAGTGTCTACTGTTGTTTTGGCAGTTAATCCTTTTTATTAGGAGATGCCTAACTATTCCAAGGTACCCATAAATATAAATTTCCTACCTTCCTTAGATATAGAAACATAAAGAAGCAAGTCTCATTTCAGATTTGCCATTATTATTTATTAAGTAGACAATCTTAGATATTAGCCCCTGAGGCAAAAGAGAAATCTCAATATTTATTGAGATTCCTGGTGAATAATCTCCCTAAGAATAAATTAAGGCTTTAGACGTTGCATTATCTCCAAGACAATGTGGGCTCCAGACAGTAAATCAGGACTGAAATAGCTTAGTGGCCTGAGAAAATTAATTATCTTTCTTTTCACTACTTAACCTACCCTCAAGGAGGAACTTACTCGCTGACAAAATATAGATAGTTGTGCCTAGCTTTCTCCTGCCTATAAAGGTGAACAGTTACAAAGCAGTTTCACTCTTAGGCTGTATATTCTCAGTGGTACTACCACAGAGGAGAATACCTAATCAGGATAGTTAAGCGCACAAAGATGCAGTAGTTTTTCTTCTTTGACTCTGTTGAACATGTATTTCTAATACGGCCACAAGGAAGGCCTGGTCGCCACTTAATAAAAGAAAGGCCGACTCATTGAGCCACTGATATATTGCTGATCTTAGAGACTATACAGTTCTCCTGTCCCAAAAATCTGTCCACTGATCCCTACATCCTGACATTCAACTCTGGAAATCAAAAAAGAGCTTAATTAGAGTAAATATATGAAGTGAACAAGTACAAGGTTTCATTTCTTTGCCACGAGGGGAGAGGAGTGGTTGCCATTATTTAAGGAATATCAAGTAACTGAAATGCCAATTTTAAATATAGGAAACTGAATTAGAAATAACAGACCTTGACAAAGATCAGACAGATGTAAAATGTCAAGGTCAAAATTAAAACTCAGGTGTCTGGAATCTGTTTACAACATTATAAGGCTTCCTCTTCTTCTCCTTGTACAACTTTGTATTCTTCATCCTAATGCTGCCACTAACTTACTATCTGAGCTGAAGTAAAGAACTTAGGGAGAACTAAGTGGCAAGTAAATAGAGCACCAGGCCTAGAGTCAAGAAGACTCATCTTCTTGAGTTTAAATCTAGCCTCAGGCAATTAGTAGCCATGTGACCCTGGGCTAGTCACTTAACCCTGTGTTTGCCTCACTTCCTCATCTGTAATGATGGGAGAAGGAAATGGCAAAACACTCCAGTATTGTTTCCAAGAAAACGCTAAATAGGTTCACAAAAAGTTGGACCCAACTGAAATGATTGAACAACAATGAGGAATTTAATCTTTCTGGGCCATACTTTCTTCAGTAGAATGAGATACTTGAAATAGATGACCCTGAAGTTCCTTTCCAACACTGACATTTTAATATTTTCTACTTCCTTCAACAAGAGGCATTATGGTATGGTAGAAAGAACATTTGATCTAAAGTCAGAGACTGCATGTTCAAATCCTGGATCTGCCATTTATTGGCTGTGCAACCTTGGAGCAAGTCACTTAACCTCTTGGGACCTCAGTTGCCACATCTGATTCCCACTCTTAATATATGATCTTATAGTAGTATTTACTTCCCGGGCATTCTGGATGAATGCACAGAAGCTGAATTAATGCCATAACTCTCTCAGGCCTCTGGGGTATTAGTTTGCGAAAAGAAAGACAACTATGAAGTCATACCCTAGACAATTAATACAGCTTCCTCAAAGACCTACATTAACCATTTAACCATGGGGAATCATTAAATGGGAAGAGAAATTTAGTTTGATTTAGAATCCAGATAAACTATGTCAACGTCTTTAAGGCACTTCAGCTGCTTTATGCATACTATTCCAAAGGGTTATAAATAGGAAAATAAAAAACACAAGAGACATCAACAGGCTAGCTACACTTCAAGATCTGTTCTCACTCTCACCTTGCACAGCCACCTGAGGCCCTTTTTCCTGGGGAAAGGTCAGCGCTTCCACTGGTTCTTCCTTTGCTGGGAGAGGTGGAGGAGGAGTGCTTTTAACAACAGGCTGGACATTCTTGGGCTTGATATACACGGGTCCTTTACCTATATGGTGATGAATTGGCCTGCGTCTATGAACGCCAGAAACTGTATAACCCATTCCACCAGGACAGATTTCCTTAAAAGCAGCTAGATTTGGGATGGGAAAATATGCCTTTTAAAAATTTATAAGTACATAACTTCAAACAGAGGAAAATAATATGATGAATATCTTTTTTTTAAAAAAAAAACCATCATTCATACAACACACACACACATATTCATTCCCCAAAACCATAAAGACAGGTGTGAAATGCATAATAAATGGGAAATTTATTTGAAAACTCACTGCTGAGAAAAAATGCAAATACAGAAGCCTTTTACTTTAGACTTAATCATTTGGTTATTCTCTGCTAGTGTGCCAAAAATACTATTATCCAGACCAATTTAAAAGATAACATTGTTTGGTGATACCAAATAGGAATTCTACCTCTTCTTAGGCGTAAGATCTGAAGTAATTTGACACTAAGTTATTGGACTTTGGCAATGTGGGGGAAAACCTATCCCTTTTCAATTTATATTGTGTTTTAAACCATTAGGGTCTTTCTCTCATTCATTCTCTCTCTCTCTCTCTCTCTCTCTCTCTCTCTCTCTCTCTCTCTCTCTCTCTCAACATTAACTGCATACTACTAACAATAACAGGAGGGCAATAATAGTGACCAAATAAGGATGTTGATCAGAAAAATTGGCAGGATTAAGTGAGATGGCTTAACTGAGGTTGAAGGATCTTAGGTGTAGTGACAGTGAGGAGATAGGCAAAGAAACAGATCAACTGTCTAAAGATTCAATTAAAGATGAGAAAAGGAAACAACGTTTCAGGGGGATACCTTTGGGCAGATATAAGGGAAGGGAAATTTGCTGAGGTGATGCCAGGAAAAACCAGACGAGGCAGAACTAAAAGATAAAGGATCAGTGGGTTGCTGAGAGGGTAATGCTGGTGTCACACTTGGAGACTCACACCTGGAGTCCAGTTAAAAAGAAATGTGGCTTCCATATGATGGGGCAGGGAGTTAACTGTCCAACCTGGAGATGAAATAAAAGTAACTAAAAAAACATAATCATTGTGGTAAGGCCTGGAAAGTTGGCTTAAGGAACCAGGCTGAGAGCATGTAATATGTCTACTTGTTTGTAACTAAACATATTCTCAAACTATAAAAACTGTAATTGTACCCCTAAACAGTTGCCTGGTCATATGATTGTAATATTAATTAGAGTGAAATTTTTTTTCACTGTTTTCTCTTTTATAATGCTAAAGTAATCAAGTGCCTTCAATTAAGTCTTGCTAGGTGCTAAGCCCCAGGCCCACACCCTTTTGCTGATTAGATGTGAAGCCTTCAGACCCTAAGAAGGGCATATAAACTCAGAGGTTAGCATTTTGTTTGGGGCTAACTCATTGGAAGAGTGTTGGTGTAGAGACTCTGGGCAGCCATTAAGAAGCCTCCAGCTTTGGAAAAACCCAGATGTTGATGCTTCTCTCTGGTAACTGTGTTATGTATTGCTATGGTCAGACAGCTAGAAACTTGTCTGTCGATTTGTGTTTATGTGTTGTTTATATAATTTCTGCTTCTAATTTCTGTTTGTATTTGCTCTGAAGTTCAGGGTGCTGGCCTTTCCCCCCTGAACTAAGTGAACTGTATATGTATGTTTGATTAAAGTAAGATTGTTAATTCCTTAAAGTTGCTTTCCTTAGAAAAGCAGATCAAAGAACCTGTGCTAGGAGCTCTTGTTGCTTAGGAGATATTGTTGGCCTTATGTGCCCACAGCAGCTGCTAGCACCATCGTTGTTACAATGATGTGCTGAAGACACATTCCAAAGAAGAAGGGTTCAAAATAAGAAAAGGAGAAGAGTGGTCCCAAGGTTGTATATGAAGAAGGAAAATAGTTTTCTCTATAAGATGATAACAGAAAGTAATCAAAGAGAAATGTTTTGGTAACCTGGGTTTTTGGCTCAGAAAAAACATTCATGTCAACAGCAAAAGAAGGATTTTTCTATTAAAAGCTGTAGATTTATACAGGTCTTTCCCACTACTTATAAAAAAGGGAGGGAGCAAAGGGAAGTAAGGAAAGAAAAAGAGGAAGAAAAGGAAGGGAAGGGAAGGAAAGAGGGAAATGAGAGGAAAGAAAAAAGGAAAAGGAAGGAAAAGAAGGAGGAAAGGGAATTTTTTTAAAAGGAAAAAATCTTACAATGTTAAAGCCTTTAAAAATACTTTATTTCTCAATTAATCAGTCTAAATTGATATAACTTGACTTTATATGGCTCCCTAAGAACAAAAATTCTTAGAAATTTATTCTTTGCAATAGGTCCCTAGAAAAACTTTTCCCCAAACTTTTTGTAAAGTGTTAACATATGAAAATATTCCTATTTTCACAATAAAGTCCGAGCTAAAAGAAACTAGCAAAAATTATAACTTTTAAACTATATGTGAAATAAATTTTTAATGTGATGTTAAATTTTATAAATATCATAATTTATGCTGAAAAACCCATGAATGATGCTCAGAAGCACTAAGAAAACTGTTCTACTTTATTTCTTAAAATGTCATGGAACTTGTTCTTTTAAAAAGTGCACTTATGCATTACAAAGATAGTACATTTGATTCATTTTCGTTGTTTATGAGTCATGAAGCTCCCATTAATGGGATAGCCATTCCCAATAAAATCAAATGAACAAAAATAGAATAAGATTAGGGGTATAGTGAAACTCCATGAAACTTTAGCATTACGTACTAACTTCTTACAATTCAGCTATAATATACTTACTATGTGGGTACTGTAAGTGGTAGATTCAAAGAGGCTTTTTACATCCTTATAGGAAGAATCTGGTCGAATAACAAGAATCTTATTACACTGCTTATATACCCATGTATTGAAATCAGGGGCAATTTTCATTAATAACATTATGCACATTTTCCACGTGTCTTTCTTTCTTATAGGCCAAGTCCTGCTGAGTGTGCAAATGACTTCTTGGGTACAAATTAGGCAGTGAGGCAAGTAAACGACTGTTTTCACACCAATAAGAAATTATACACCATTAAATTTACTATGTTCAAGTCACACAGTATCCAAAAAACATGAGAGTTAATGAGGATCTCAGATGGGATCTCTACCACAGATCTGATCATCTTCTAAGACTTGACAGAAGTACAATGTGAATATTATGAGTTTCAATTTCCAACATGAGAAACTAAGTGGTATTCACATTGTGGACACTCAGTTAAATACTTATTGTAAGAAGGAACTTAGGGGCAAATAGGTTTTCACTTGGCTAATAGTTAGACAGAGACAGAGATGTGACCATAATGGTGGCCATTTTGTTCATGTCAGCCTGATAGTCATTCCCTATTATTTTGAATAATAATAGCTGGTGTAACCTAAGCTGAGAATGAACTGAATTAGTGTTTCTTAATTTGCTCAATTGGAAATATAATGTCACATGGAAAAGTTAAAGTCTCCTGCTTATGACTTTTCCCTTGGCTCAATGTTACTGTTCTGCTTATTCCTAAAAAAAAATGAACAAAAAACCTAATTTAAATAATCAAAAGCCAGAAAGCAAAGAGGATCCAAGTTGGACAGGTTGCTTTCCATGCCAATGGGTATGTATACATCCCCCTGTGTACCTGTGCCCATCTTACCTGTTCCTGGAAGGGGACACTTCTCACAATGTGGTCCCCAGGCCTTGCCAACGCTGCAACAGCAGAGCTGTTTGCTGAGCTGAACAGAGAGGGGGTGCATGCACTGTCTTCCTGAATTGACAAGTCTATAACATGGCCCTTTCTCTTCAGAGATCACAGGGTTATCAGCTACAACAAAAAAACAAAGGAGTGCTAGGTTTGATAGAAGAAACAAAAAAAAACATAGAACAAAGTCTCATATCCTATCAAAAATTACACTCACTCAAACCATGAGTATGAAATATTACTTTAAGTCATAAATAATAGCTCACATTTATATGGCTTTTCAAGGTTCACAAAAACACTTTTTCACAACAATCTTGTGAGGTACATAGTGCAAGCATTTTTTTCCTCCATCTTAAAGATGAGAAAGCCAACTCAGAAAAATTAAGTGGTTTGCTCAGTCATACAGATAAAAAGCAGGAAAGCTAACACCTCATCCAGGAGATTTCAGGGGGCAGAGCCAAGAGGGTGGAGTAGAAAAGCACTCAGCTAAGCTCTCCCAACATTCCCCTCCAAATAACTTTAAAATAATGCCTTAAATTAAATTCTAGAGTGACAGAATCAACAAAAGGTCAGAGGGAGACATCCTTCTAGCCCAAGACAACATAAGAGGTGAGAAAGAGAGCTCTGTAACATGGGAGAGGAGGCTAACTCAGAGCCCATGTGGATGAAACCGTTAGTGATAGCACTAGGTGGTGGTAACAGAAGAAGCAGCAGGAGATTCAGGAGCTCCCAGTCAGACACAGTCTTGTGTCTGACAGAAAGAGATTTGTCAGAAATAGAATACAGGGTACCCTTGTGCTAGCACTGGCTGTAGGACCAGATTCTGTTTGGCAATTCCATTGCCTATACCTGTTTCTGTGCCATAGTTCCAGGGCAGAGAGGAGCACTTTCAGTCAAGAAGGAATGAGAGCCCTGGGAGGCAACTGTTTGGCAATTCTATTGTTTATATCCACTTCTGGATGATAATTCTAGGACAGGAAGGAGCACTTTCAGTTGAGAGAGTGGTAACCATGAAGGGCAGTAGTGCTTCCAGCTCAAGAGATAAGGGACCCTGAGGAACAGTATCTTTTCTAGTCCCAAGGGAGGAGGGGCCCTGAGGAACAGTACCAATTGCAGGCCCAAGAGATCAAAAACACTTCCTGTGTAAGGAAGAGAGTGCAGCCTGACAACTGTGACTAGATCTCTCCCCAGACCATACCATCTTGGAAGCAATGAAAACTTCCAAATCAGCTCTGAAAATGGTACAAAGAAGATTCAAGCTTAAGACAGAGCCCCTGCCACCCCATGCTGGGAACAGAGCCCAATACTAATATTTAAAAAATAACATACAGTTTCTAATCAAATTATAGAGTAGAAAAATTTGCAAAGAACAACAACCAAAAAAAGAACCTGACCATAAAAAGCAACTATGGTGACAGGGAAGACCAAGACATACACTCAGAAGAAGACAATGAAGTCCAAACGCCTAGAAGCAAAGCCTCAAAGAAAAATATGCATTGAACACAAGCCCAACAAGAATTCCTGGAAGAGCTTAAAAACTTATTTTTGAAATCAAATAAGAATGACAGAAGAAAATTTTGGTAAAGAAGCAAAGGAAATAAATATGAAAAGGCAATGAACAGCTTGGTTAAAAAAAAAAGAGGCACAAAAAATACTGAAGAAAACATTACCTTAAAAAAACAGGATTGGCCTAATGGAAAAAGAGATACAAAAAAAACTGTTGAGAATAACTCCTTAAAAAGCAAAACTGGCTAAATGGAAGAGGAGGTACAAAAATTTACTGGAGAAAACAATTCCTTAAAAATTAGAATTGTGGCATGTATCAGTAATTAAGGTAGGCTTTTAGCACTTATTTAATCAAGTGCCCCTGAAGAGTTTTATCTTTATTTCCTTGATTAAATTAGGAGTCGTTGATGACCTCCTTGCCTCAAGGGAAAGCCTAGTTTACATAGGTTGTGACATCAGAGGCTTTTAGACCATGTGGGTTTAAGTTGCATTTTTGTGATGCTTTTAGGTCATGTGGGTGAGTCGCATACATGACAACCTTTGATCCTGAACAGAATATATAAACTCAAGAGGTTGGCATCTTCCCTTGGAGCTCTCAGCCACTGGAGGACTGGTGAGTGACTCTGGGCCAGATGTTGTTAAGAGCTCCCTAGCTTGTGAACCCAGATGTTGATGCTTTCCTGGTAACTATCAATTGTGAATTGGCCTATTTATATTGTGCATGTTTGTAATCTGTTTGTATTTGCTCTGAAGTTCAGGGTGCTGGCTTTTCCTCTTGAACTAAGTGAATGATATTTGTATGGTGGATTAAAGTGAGATTGCTAACCCCTTAACATTGCTTTCCTTAGTAAAGCAGATCAAAATAACCTGTGCTGGCAGCTCTCGTTGTTGATCTTGTTGGGTCTTACACCCCATAACAGCTGCTAGAAGATTGTTGCCACAGGGCACCAGTCCTGGAGTCAGGAGGATGTGAGTTCAAATCCGGCCTCAGACATCTGACATACTTACTAGCTGTGTGACCTTGGGCAAGTCACTTAAAACCCTGATTGCCCTGCCTTCCCCCCTCCAAAAAAATAGAATTGGGCAAATGGAAGCTAATGAACCCTTGAGACATCAAGAAACGATAAAACAATGTCAAAACAAGAAAAAAATAGAACAAAATGTGAAATACTCATTGGAAAAACAGCTGACCTGGAAAATGGATCAAGGAGAGCTCATTTAAAAATCACCGTATTACCTGAAAGTCATGATTAAGAAAAAAAGAACCTAGACATCATATATCAAGAAATTATCTGGGAAAACTGCCCTGATATCCTAGAAACTAAAGGTAAAAAAGAAATTAAAAGAATCCACCCATCACCATGTGAAAGAGATCCCAAAATGAACACTCCCAGGATTATATCCAAATTCCAGAGCTCCCAATCATTCAAATAACGTGAACCCATAATCAGGATCACAGAAAATTTAGCAGCTACTATATTAAAAGGAGAGAGAGGCTTGAAATATTCCAGGAGGCAAAAGAGCTGAGATTACAACCAAGAATATCCTACCAGGAAAACTGAGTATAATCCTTTAAGGGGGAAAAATTAACATTTAATGAAAGAGAAGACTTTCAAGCATTCCTGATGAAAAGACCAGAAGTGAATAGAAAATCTGACTTTAAATACAAGACTCAAAAGAAGCATTGAAAAAGTAATCATGAAAGTGAAATCATTAAGGACTCAGGAAGATTAAATTAAATGGTTTACCTTTATATGGGAAGATAATACATGTATCTTATAAGAACTTTATCATTATTGGGGCAGTTAGAAGAAGTTTATATAGAAAGAATATGCAGGAGTGAGTTAATTATGTTGGGATGATGTGAAAAAAAAGTGGATAGGCAAGAAAGAGGCATGCCCTGGGAAAAGGGGAGAGAGCAAGAATGGGGAAACTGTCTTACATAAAAGAGGCATGAAAGGAAGACCTTTTACAGTGAAAAGGAAAATGCTGAGGGAAAGTATTGGTGAGGGGGAGGGGGCACATGCTTGAACCTCACTCACATCTAAATTGGTTCAAAAAGGGGAAATACATATGTGTACAATATTCAATTGCTAGTAAAAATCTATCTTACCCAACAGGGAAGAAGGGAGGGAGATAAAAGAAATATAGGGCAGATAAAAGATGGCAATAGTCAGAAGCAAAATAGACATTAGAGGAGGGACAAGATAAAAAGAGAGAAAGAAGAAGAAAGACAAACAGAAAAAAATAGGAGAGAGGGAAATGAACATTAAGTAATCATAAATGTGAATGTAAATGGGACGAATCCACCCTTGAATGGAAGTAGACTGCAGAATGCATTAAAAACCAGGATCTAATAAAGTGTTTTTTTTAAAAGAAACACACATGAAACAGAGGGACACATATAATATAACTTTATTATATGTTTAAAAGGAATAGTAAGTTGTATATGATAGATTAGCAGTTTCATGTGCAATGATCTTTTTTCTTATTCTATTATGTTATGGAAATGTTTGTTTTATTTAAGTTCAGAAAAAAATAAATAACATTTTTTAAAATGTATATTACCACTGTGAAAAATAAAATGTGAAATGAAACAGAGGGACAAACATAAAGTTAAAATATGGGGCAGAAGGAAAATCCATTATGCTTCAGCTAAAGTAAAAAAGTCAGGGGTACCAATCATGTTTTCAGACAATACAAAAGCAAAAACAGAACCTAACTAAAAGGCATAAGTGAGGGAACTACAGACAATGAAGTTAAATCAATACTAAACATATAGGCACCTAATGCCATAGCATCCATATTCTTAAAGGAAAAGTTAAATAAATTATAGGAAGAAATAGACAATAAAAGTATACTGTCTATACTGAGCAACCTCAACTTTTCCTTCTCGAAGGCAGATAAATCTAACTATAAATTAAGAAAATTCAAGAAGATAAATAGAATCTTAGAAAAGTTAGATATGATAGAACTCAGGAGAAAATTGAATGGAAATAGAAAGGAGTATTTACCTTTTACCTCAGCTGTACATGGCACCTTCATAAAAAATAACCATGTATCAGGGCATTAAAAATCTCACAATGAAATAGAGACATATTAAATACGCCCTTTCAGATCCTAATGAAATAAAAATTACATTCAACAAAAGGCCATAAAATCATAGCTTAAAAATTAATTAGAAAATAAATCAACTAATTTCAAAGAATGAATGGGCCAAAGAACAAATCATAGAAATAATGAATAATTTCCTTAAAGAGAACGACAACAATGAGACACATTCCAGAATCTGTGGAATGCAGTCAATATAGTACTGAGGGGAAAATTTGTATGTCTAAATGCATATATCAATATAAGAGAGAAAGAACAGGTCAATGAATTGAGCATGCAACTAAAACAATTAGAAAAAGAAGAAAAATCTCCAATTAAACACCAAAATGTAAATCCTGAAAATCAAAGGTAAGAATTTAAAAAGTGAAAGGAAAAAAAACCCATTGAATTAATAAATAAAACTAGGAGCTGGTTTTATGAAAAAAGAAAACCCACTACTTAAATAGATAAACTATTTGTTAATTTAATTTAAAAAAGAAAGAAGAAACTCAAATAACTTGTATTAAAAATGAAAAAGGTAAATGTACTACTAATGAAGATGAAATTAAATAATTAGGAGAACTTTTGCCCAATTATATGCCAATAAAACTGTCAATCAGAGTGAAATGGATGAAAATTTACAAATATACAAACTGCCGAGATTAAGAGAAGAAATAGAATACTTAAAGAATCCTTTCTCAGAAAAAGAAATTGAATAAGTCATCAATGAACTAGCTAAGGAAAAATAATCACAGGACCAGATGGATTCACAAGTGAGTTTCTACCACACATTTATGGAGCAAGTATTCTCAATACTTTATAATTATTTGAAAAAAAAAACATGTCAAGAAGGAGTCCTACCAAATTCCTTTTATAACCCAAATATTGTTTTGATACTTATACCAGGGAAAGCAAAAATAGAGAAAGAAAATTCTAGACCAGTTTCCTTAATGAATATCAATGCAATTTTTTTAATAAATTTTATTTAATATATTTAGTTTTCAGCATTGATTTCCACAAGAGTTTGAATTACACATTTTCTCCCCAATTCTACCCTCACCCCCACTCCAAGATGGCATATATTCTGGTTGCCCTGTTCCCCACTCAGCCCTCCCTTCTGTTACCCCACTCCCCTCCCATCCCCTTTTCCCTTCCTTTCTTGTAGGGCAAGATAAATTTCTGTGCCCTATTGCCTGTGTATCTTATTTTTTTGTTGCCTGCAAAAACTTTTTTGTTTTCGTTTTTGAACATCTATTTTTTAAAACTTTGAGTTCCAAATTCTCTCCCCTCTTCCATTCCCACCCACCCTCCCTAAGAAGTCCAGCAATTCAACATGGGCCACATGCGTATCATTATATATATAGCCCTTACACAATACTCATGTTGTGAAAGAATAACTATATTTTGCTTCTTCCTAACCAATCCCCTTTTATTGAATTTTCTCCCTTGATCTTGTCCCTTTTTGAAAGCATTTATTTTTGATTACCTCCAACCCCATCTGCTCTCCCTTCTGTCATCCCCCTTTTTTAAATTTTCTTCCTCCTTCTTTCCCGTGGGGTAAATACCCAACTGAGTATGTATGGTATTCCCTCTTCAGGTCAAATCTGATGAGGGCAAAGATTCACTCGTTCCCCATCACCCGCATTCTCTTCTCTTCCTACAGAACTGCTTTTTCTTGCTACTTATATGTGAGATAACGTACCCTATTCTATTTCTCCCTATCTCCCTCTCTCAATATGTTCCTCTCTCATCCGTTATTCATCTTCACCTTGTGCCTGCGCTCTCTCTCTCTCTCTCTCTCTCTCTCTCTCTCTCTCTCTCTCTCTATATATATATATATATATACACACACATACACATACATATATACATACATACACACCCATACATATATATATATAAACACACACACACACACACACTCACACATATACATACATACTTGCATATTCCCTTCAGCTACCCTAATACTGAGGTCTCATGAATCATACACATCATCTTTCCATGTAGGAATATAAACAAAACAGTTCAACTTTAGTAAGTCCCTTGCAATTTCTTTTTCTTGATTACCTTTTCATGCTTCTCTTGTTTCTTGTGTTTGAAAGTCAAATTTTCTATTCAGCTCTGGTCTTTTCACTGAGAAAGCTTGAAAGTCCTCTATTTTATTGAAAATCTATATTTTGCCTTGGAGCATGATACTCAGTTTTGCTGGGTGGGTGATTCTTGGTTTTAATCCTAGCTCCACTGACCTCTGGAATATTGTATTCCAAGCCCTTCGATCTCTTAATGTAGAAGCTGCT
>CM053625.1:170148690-170166755 GCA_028646595.1 Phalanger gymnotis | reverse complement strand
CCCTCTGCCACTTTGTGGGTTCTGCAGCTCTAGAATTGGTTCAGAGCCATTTTTTTATAGGTTTTTGGAGGGATTTGGTGGGGAGCTCACGCCAGTTACTGCTTTCTGGTCGCCATCTTGGCTCCGCCCCCTAAAATGTGTTCTTTTTAACAAAAGGAATAATTTGCTCTTCTGTTTCATATTCCACTATAGCTTAATAAATTCTTAACCTTGGCTATAATTCCTTCAAAATTTTTACTACATTTTAAGCCTAATGTTTTTAGTTAAATCTGTCATGACAAGAATCCTCTCCATATGTAAAGAGAAATAAAATTTTACACAACTGTCAATTAATAGTTAAAACAAAAAACCTTAAAATTATTTATAAATATTCCAAAAGCCTAAATATGTTAAACAGATGTCTCACCTGAATGCTGCTTGGGGCTGAAATGTGACAATTGTAATATGTTTGTAGAAGTACAATCATAGCCAATTTGCAATGGTGAACTGAATTACAATAACTTACTTGCTACTTTATGTATTCTATCATATGGTCATGGGATTCTGAATACATGTCATAACATGTAATGTGCAGCTGGAAACAAAGCATAACTAGAAATATTTCCTACCATTCATTCTCCTTAAAAGGACTAATGTAAACATGGTAGAATGTTTTTCAAGCCAAGACAAGGCTTATCTGGTGCCACTGAAGGCCTGTGCCCCAACTTAAACCTGAAGCTTGGACAATCAGCTAATCACATAAAAGGAGATTAAGGGCATAGCCAAAAAGACTGGGCAGATTTTCCACTCTTCTTCCATGTCTCACATTTACAGTAAATAGACTATGGACCTTACTTTCTCTACCTCTTCAGCTATGCTCACAAATGATCAACTAGCCATCATATTGTTATATTATTGCCCACTCTTGTACCCCCCCCATCTTGTATAATTAGTTCAATCAAATTGTTTCTTTACAATGCCAAGTTAAGAGGTATTCTGAGGAATGAGCTTTAATAAAGTACATGAGGACAGAGAGATATAAATAATTCTGGAACATGGGCCATAAAAGGTAGGGTGGACCTCAATGTAGCATCACAGTAGGAAACAACACAGAGAACTTGTGAGAAATGGCAGGGGTGGGGGGGAGTAGGAAGATGCTAAAGATAAACCACATATCTGACATTTTTGCCCAGAGCTGGTCCAATGCCCAAGAAAGAGTGAAGAAGCATTCCTAAACTTTAGCAATGCTTCTATAAAACCACTAACTTTGCAAAACTTTCTTAATGACTTTATAAGAGATCTGCCAAGCTTCCGCAGTATTCATTACCACAGCTAATCTCAAAATAAAGTACAGGCAATACCTGGCTTACCAATGATCCATATATATAAGCATCTATCAAGTTCTAACCCTTTTGGTCTGCTACTAAGTTCTCACTGCTGCTTCCATAAGAACAAATGTGGAAAAAAGAACTTGAATTTTTCTTTAACAAAAAACAGAACTGTTCACCCTGTGATATACACAATTATTACAATAATGTAAATGAAGAGAGTAATTTTTTAAAATGCTCAAGACACTGAAATTAAGATGCTCAATCTTGACCCTGAGTAGATAAGAGATAATGAACTTCAAATATGGGAGACTATGGACAAGGAATGATACAAAAACTATAAGATGCAGTCTCTGTGTCAGTTGGTTTTACTAACTGTTCATTCTTCTTTGTTAAAAGGGGGAAATGCATGGGGGAGAGGAGCAATCCAATTACGTGCAGAAATGACTGATTTAAAAACAAAAGTATAAATAAAACTAAACTTTTAAAAGTGGAGAGATGGGATCTAATTTAATCCATCAAGCATTTATTAAGTTCCTATTATGTACAAAACACTGTGGGAGAAAATGTGGATACAAAAACAAAGTTGGAAAACCATTAGCAGTAATAAGGAAGAGGGAAGTATTGTTTGTTTTTGTTTTGTTTTGTTTTGTTTGAGGGTGGGAGAGAGATAATGAGTTCTGCTCTGGACATATTGAAATAACCACAAGACATACAGTTTGATAACTTCTAAAGATAATTGGCAATTCATTACGGTAACTCATGAGAGACAGAAGGGCTGGAAATCATCTGAACAGACACATAATTAAGACTACGAGAGCTGATGAGATCACCAAGAGACATAGTACAGAGAGAGAAGAGGACCCAGGCAGAATCCTGATGGACATGGCATGGATAAAGAATCAGCAAAGAAAGCTAAGAATGAGCAGTCAGAGATAAGAGGGAAAAGAAGGAACATTTGTTACAAAAACCCAGAAAGGTGAATGTCTAGAAGGAAAAAAGTGATTGTCAAATGCTGCAGAAAGAAAGAAAAAGAAGGAAGGAAGGAAGGAAGGAAGGAAGGAAGGAAGGAAGGAAGGAAGGAAGGAAGGAAGGAAGGAAGGAAGGAAGGACCAATTATGTGATAGACACTATGCTAAGCACTTTACAAACAGGATCTCATCTGATCCTCACAACAATCCTAGGAGGTAGGTGCTACTATTATCTCCATTTTACAGTTGAGGAAATGAAAGCAGACCAAGATTAAGTAATTTGCCCAGGGTCAAACAGTTCATAAGTGTCTGAGATTCTATATGCACTCAGCTCTTCCTAACTCTAGCCCTAGAGCTCTATCCAGTGCTGCCACCTGGCTTCCTCTAAGAGAGAGGTCAAGAATCAGGACTAAGAAAAGGCTATGTATGGGACTGGGCAATTATGAAATCATTGGTAACTTTGGAGAGGGAAGTTTCAGTTGAATGATGAGGTCAGAAGCCAGACTGCAGAGGATTTAGAACATAATTAAAGAAAAGAAAGTGTAGGCACCAAATGCAGACAATTTTTATAAAGGAGTTTAGTAAATAAAGGTGGGGTGGGAAAGATAGAGGACAATAGTTAGAAGGGATAGTAGGATCAATTAAGTGTTTTCTTAAGGATGACAGAGAAATGGGAATGTTTGTAAACAGCAGAGAAGGAAGCAGTAGATGGGGAGATTAAAAATACAAGACAGATGAGATGATAGTGAAGGCAATTTGATGAAGAAGACAGAAGGGGATTGGATTAAGCATGCATGTACAGGGGTTGAATTGGAGAAGGGTAACCCTTCCATCTGAGACCAGAAAGAGGGAGAAAATAGTAGAGGAAGATGTCTGATTGATGTGAGATGAGGAGGGAAGAAGGTAAGCTCTTGGCCAATTAGCTTAATTTTTTTTCAGTGAACTATGAGATGAGGTTCTCAGTTGAGAGGATGGGGAGAAAAGACGCCTTGGGAGCTTTAAAAAAGATGAGCAGGTTTGGAACAACCATAGCGGAGATGATCTAGAAAAGACACACCTATGAAGGAAGATCTCAGCTCCTGAGAAGGAAATACTCCTAAATCTATCAGTCATGGAGTTATTCACCCAGAAGACATGTACCCAGATGAAAGTAGAAAAAGAGCCAAGTCAGTGGAAGTGGCTCAGAACTCTGAGGCTCCCTCTCAGCACAAAGAGAGCCAACTATGGATTCAAGTCAGAATTAGCCCTGGTAGTGAGGAGTTGAGCTGAGGAGAACAGGATCAGGGAATCTACTTTGCCCAGAGGGAAGCACTGTGAGGACACTATCAGGAGACAAAGGACATTGTTTTGGCTGTACCAGAGGCACAAATTGCCTTGGTCAGATGTATTCCTTATATATGTGGCTTATTATGAGGGCACTCTTCATTTGCACCCTCTTTTCCAGTTGACCCAATGTGTATACATCAGGTTTATGGAGAGAATATTTTGTAGGTACCATTCTCACTGTGTCACCTTAATAAAGGTCTTTGCTTTGAGCTAAATGTGTTTATTGATTCACTTTTAAGGTTTTCATCAGTGGGGGCTTGTGAGCTATAGGTTAGGCATGTATACCCAGAAAATATCTCTGACATTGGGTAATAGTCACTCTCCAGAGGTATGTGAGTACAGATTTGGGAAGTGCTATAAGTCAAAAATTTCTACCTAGTCAACTTCAAGTTAGAGCAGGAACTGAGATCTGTGGATAAACCTCAGGGATAATATCAAGTTGATTGGGTGGGTGGGGGGGGAATTATATCTTTATTCGCACTAACCACTAGTTGAAATTTAGTATTTCCTTCAATTGTGATTAGAGTTAAAGGCAACTAGGTGTCATAGTGTATAAAATATTTGACCTTGAGTCAGGAAGCACGGAGTTCAAAGCCATCTTCAGATGTTTACCAGCTGTGTGATTCTGGGCAAGTCATTTAACCTTCACTTACTTCAGTTTCCTCATCTGTAAAATGGATATGATAAGAGAACCTTCCTCTCAGGGTTGTTTTGAGGATAAAATGAGATAATATTTATAAAGCATTTTTCAAACCTTAAAGTGCTATATAAATCCTAGCTATTATGTAGGCAAGATTATTCCAAGAAGGGGTCCAAAGGAGTCCAAAGACTTCACCAGAGGTCAAATAAAGGCTAAGAATCCCTAGGATGGAGGGGCTGTGGTGTTAAGAAGATTAGACCAGAATTCAGAACAACAATCCAGACTTTCTACTAGTGTTCATATGTGACCACTGTCAAATGGCATGTCTGAATCCAAATTTTACTCACTTGAAAAAAATTAATGATTCCTGTCTAAACTAATCTCGCACAGAGAAAGCATGACATAGTAGATGGAAAGCTGGTTCAGAATAAGCAAGACTGAACACATATCTGGGCTGCAATTTCACCTCTGATGCCAACTGCCCATGTGACCCTGGACAAGTCACTTAACCACTCAGTGACCCAGATAACCCTGACTGAATTTCAGATCAGTTTCTGATCTTTGGTTAAGAGATATTCTTCACTGGAGTTTCCCTATACCACAAGATCACTGGATCAAGGGCCTTCAGAGGCGATCTAGTCCAATTCTCTCATTTTGATGAGAAAAATGAGGCCCAAGGAAGCTTATTCATTTGCCCACTGTAACTCAATAAATGTCTAAGGTTAGATATGAACTCTAGAGATAGATCATTATTTTTCCTTGAAACTACTACAGTAATAGGAACCAAACGTGGCTTTTCTTCATGGCTCTTGTTGCTATACACATCATCTTAATGATTTTTATAAGCCTAGAACTAAAAAAGTCATCAGAGTCCTCAGGAAATACAATGAGTTAATGATTCACTCTACCACAGCCTTTCCTGAGGAAAAGAGATTAAAATAAAGACATTTCCTCTCTTATAGCAGGGATATGAGGGTTATTTTGTTCTTGGCCATGTGAGGATATGATGAATCATCCACCTCCAAAATAAAAGCCCAAAAAGGTACCAAATTGGTTTTGCAAACCCTAGAATATGTCATTCAGGCCTAGATCATATGTATAGTGTAAGTCTTCTTGGAAAATGCTTTGCCAATTCAAAATAGAAGCTATGACATTGGTTCTGGGAGAGCATTCACTCAATGTGATACATTTTTGTCAATTTCCTTTTAACTTAGGAAATAGAACTAAAAAAATCATAAACAGGCAATTCAAGGCTACCATCTAAATTGTGGCCCATTTTCTGGAGCTAAACTTTTAAATGTTGTCAGCCTTCTGATAAATTATAGCAGACTCAACAAAAACAACGAACTGGAATAAGTGCTTCTAAGTTCTGACCTGTCAAGTTATTCAACTCTAGCTATAATGAAGGCTGATCTTCTTTTTCTACTACTGTTCCCAAACTATACAGTATCTGATAGGGAAGCTCCTACCACAATATAACAAATACTTCTTAATATCTGCCACTAGAATTAATGCCCATGTGATGAGAACTGACTCTTAAATGGCAAAGTTCTATTCATTAGACATTGCCCCAAAATATAGAAATCAAAGCAGATAACTGTGAAGAAATGATGCACCAAAAGTCATGTACACAAACCTAAAGAGCAATGGAAATTTTTGTTATCTGCGGACATTCTGCCCATACCAAAATAATTTAAAGTTGTTTTTTAAAAAATAACTCTGGGGAAAGGGTCACGGACTCAGAGAATAGAAGAAGGCTTATTTACAAGCAAATTTAGTTTGCTCAATCTGGCTCTAAACTGTAACAGTATGACCAAGTGGAAGTGACCTCAATATAACCATGTAAGATTCTTATTTTTTCTTTTCAAACTATTTATGTATGCTGAGTCTGTACTAGTTGAGAACTTCTATAAAGAAGCTCTCTTGATACAATCCTTTCATATAAATTAAAGAAAATAGCTTGTTCATGATTTAGAAGAAAAATATCTGTTTTTACTATAAAACATTGAGACACTTTAAGCAAAAAATTATTTATAAAAAAATCAATAGGCTACCAAAGTACTAGATAATTTTATGTTTCCAAACAAAGCTAACATGTTGGGAATGCATGCCTTCCTTGTCTTTCCAATTGTAATCCCTAATTCTTTCGAGGTTTAGATCAAGTGTTACCTCCTACACCAGACCTTTCCTGATTCCTCTTAATCAATTAATCAATAAGCATTTAATTAAGTGATTACTATTTGCCAGGCATATATACAAAGACAAGGGAAAAAAAGTCCTTGTCCTCAAAGAGTTTACATTCTAATGAGAGAAACAACACGTACCCATACAAAATATATACAGAGCAGATACAAGTTAAACAAAGGGAAGGCATTTGCAGCTAAGGGGAGTGTGGCTGTGAAGAGGAGGCAAGATTTGGGATAGCTTAAGGAGATGGCAGGATTAAATGAAAGAGTTTTGCTTTGTTTTATCAGAAGTATGATTTCATCAGTGTACTTCCAGAGTTCCAGGTGATGAATTTCCTCCATCAATGCTGAGCTTATAATTTTAGAGAGTTGTATAAGAACACAAGAGAGCGTAATTGATCTGACCAGGGTCTCGTAGCCTGCATGTGTCAGAGACAGCACCCAAATCCAGATCATCTTCATTCCAAAGGCAGCTCTCTTTCCACTACACCCCACTGCCTCTCAAAGCGAAGGTATGTGAGAATGATAAGAGAGATCTAGTTACATTTGTGAGAGAGAAGAAAAGGAATCAGTAGAATGGGACAAAAGTTGAAACTGAAATAAGAAATTAGGGAGAAGGGAATATACTCTCAGGGGAGACAGAAGGAGATGGAATCAAGGGCAGATGCATATGGATTGGCATAGGGCCATGTCCTCATCCAAGGCAAGAGCAAAAGAAGAGAGTAATTACTGATCACTCCATAAATACTTTTTGTCTTACTGAAGGAGCAAAAGTTTTAAAATGTGTGCTGTTCTAGTATCCAGGTAAAGTTCCATTTTTTTTAATGAAACAAAATTTCAAAGCCTCAGCCAATGTCCCATTTAGTCAAACAATATCCAGTACAGGTGTTTCTCATTTTAAGTTACTAAAAAATGTGTATAAATTAAATTCATCTGAAATGTACGAGGAGTGCTTGCAATCGGAAAAAATCCAACAATGAAGCATTTTTGTAATGAAATTATACCCTAATCGACCTCTTCTTCAAGTAACTGTTCTTAAAACAGGGCAATCATTTTCCTCATTTGTAAAAGAAGGGAGTCAGAATATCTCTATCTCTACGGGCCTTAGGAGCATTGCCTTTCTATGAGTTCAAGATACTATCAAACGAAATTCACAACAAGATAATAAAAACTGTGCTTTGGTATTTCATGTAAAAGATCTGATTTGAAGATAACTAAAATTAAATGTGTGCTGGAGTATCTGAAATTTTTAAGTATGTTATATTACTTCAAAGTGATTTCAATCAACCAATGGGCATTTTTTAAGTGCCTACTATATTATGTGCTAAAGTACCATACTAAGTACTGGGGAGGCAAAGATAGATGCAAAATAAAACACACACGCACACACACACAAAAGTAAAACCTGCCCTCAAGGACTGTAATTCTAATGGGGAAAACAACATGCATGTTTACACATGTGTACATGTGTATATACAGAACATATACAATGTAAATAAATACAAGGTAATGTAGGTAAGGTAGGGGGAAAGAAATAAAAACTAGGAAGATGGAGAAAAGACTTCATGCAGAAGATGGTGCTTGAGCTGGAAGCCAGGAATTTGAAGCAGTGGAAATAAGTATATCAGCTGTGAGAAAATTGTCACTTCTAACTATAGGTTGCAATTGCAATTCCTACACAGACAGTGAAACCACATTTCAAGAATTCAGCTTTCTCAGGGCATCATTTGAAGTCTCTTCTCATGTTCTCTTTCCCCAGAATAAGTTATTCTCAGCTCTCAAAATATCTCTTCATAGTCTTTATCCTTAATAGTTAACTTGGTCTTTTCACTAAAGAAGTTCTCTTAGCCCTTTTTCTGTGTGTCTCACATAGTTTTCTCTCCAGCCATGACAATTCCCCAGAATGGCAATTATATTGAGCCCAAGATTGTATTCCTTTTCTATAAAAGTAGAGTCCCTGTGAGAAGCGGTATTTAAGCTATGGTTGTATCAACAACGTGGTGAATGTCTGGTGCAGAACTTCCTTTTATTGATGCTGATAGGCAACACAACTGAGACTTTGATTCTTAGAAAACTTCCTGAAACACTGAGAAGGTAAATCAGGGTCACAAAGCTAGCAAGAGTCAGTTTTCTGCCCTCAGAGTCAGAGATAACTTGAACCCAAGAACTGATGATGTCAAGGCTTAGTCCTCTGTCCACTACTCCCGTACTAGTCTCAGATATTATTTCCATAAAACACAAAATAGGGAGTAGTGTTTGCATTATAAAAGGACTCTACTTGACAAAAGAGTTATTAATTAGATAGTTATATAGTAAATTCCCATACTATCTTTAAAACATGTGAAAAATATTAAAAATTTGATACTATATTCAACCTTTCAAAAGTACATCAATTTCATAGAAGGACTTAGAACAAATCAGAGCTAGCAAGCATGGTAAAACACTGAATTCTGCCAGAAAACACTATATTGTCATCTCTTTTTATTAAATATCATTTCATTTAATTTTATTTTTACAACAAAACAATAATGAAACCATAAATAATACTTTAAAACACAAGAAACAAAATTTTATGTTTGTTGAAATAAATGATCCAATTTATAAAAGCTCAATAATATCAGGGAATTGGAAGAATGTTTAAGATGTCCATGTTTACGTGTAATAAATCATTCCTTTGAAAAGATAATTGGAGCATTTTTAGAGGAAAAACACCCTAGCTTAACAGCAATTATCCTAAAGTTACTCAAATTAACTCACACAGATGGCCCTGTTATGGTGCATATATTAGTTAAAAATTGTTTCAGGACATTGGTTCACTTAGCTCAAAGGAAATAATCAGATTTCAGTTATTAATCACTTTAATGTTAAAAATGTCTTGTAAAATAAGCAAACTCTTGACCACAGAAAAAATTCAGAGCAAAACAATAGTTACTTAATATAATCACTCTACTTTAGAAGACTGAAGTTTAAAAAAAAGACTGCGATCCTCCAAGAAAACTGGCTACATGTATATAAAATTCTGTTTAACTTTACTAATATGACAAAGCAAATGATTCTAAATCCTTTTGTTCAATAGCCATGTCCACAGATTATGTTGAATGAAATCATATTATTTTTATGAGTCAGTATTCTCAGTAGTGTAACTTAGCAGTGCCTTCTTGGAGGCATCATGAACCAGAATTTTCTGTGATTGTCTTTGCTCCAAAGTACATGCCAAAAAGTAGAACACTGCTTTTCAAATATTCTTGGGAGTTTAACTTTAGCCAGGATTGAGTATTACTTACCATCAGCACAAGTGATAGAGACAGAACCATTTGACAAGCTAACTACAGATGAAGCTGACTCAAGATTACTTGGCCCTGGTAACAGAGTGAGATGATTATAAGCAGTTCTTCAGGCCATTAAGGTAAAGAGACTATTTTTACCTTAGTTATTTTGGATAATCCCATTTCATTTTTTGCATTCCCCCATTTTACTTTGTTAAAGGAAGCTGAGCAATTTTATTACTAACAATTTTCACTTTCATTTCTTAACCAAGTTAGTAAATATCCAAGTTTTTTTGATGAGTATGAGGTACAAGATTCTTCCAGAATCACAAAATTTTAGAGCTGGAAGGATTCTCAGGAATCATTGACTATAACTCTTTAATTTTACATAAGGGAATCAAGATCCAATGAAGAGAAGTGACTTGACTGAGGTCCCTAGATAGTTATGGGCAGAGTTTGGTCAAGAACCTGGCAGAACAGATCTTTTGCCTTTTCATTATATACTACCATGCCTTCTAATAGCTCACTGAACAAAATGACATACTGTCCTGTATTCAGCTATTAGCCAATGCTTTTATACATTACACATCTACAGTATTTACTGTTTGGTTCAAATCTTAGCTCTCCTATCTTTGTAAAAAAATTTTTTGGTGACACCAAGGGCTGAGATGAATTACTACTATTATTTGGGCTTCAGATAAATGTCTTTCGTGCTTGACCTCCTAAATCAAAAGTTCTTTACCTAGGACCTGTAAACATTTTTAAATATTTTGGTAATTTTATTTCACTATAATTGGTTTCCTTTGTAATCCTATGTATTTTATTTTGTGCATTTCTAAGAGGTCTATGGGTATCACCAAACTGCAAATGGATCTATGACACAGAAAAGGTAAAGAAATCCTGCCCTGACACTTTAAAATACGTTCCTTCATTTTACATCATCCCTGAACCAATGAGTCCTCTTTAGGTTTTACCAGTAGTTAGAAATATAGGAAATCAAAGAAAAGTGGAATTAAAGGAAAAAAGTTTTTGACCACCAAATTCCCAACCTGCCAGTGGCAAGAACACACCAAATAAAACCAAAGGGTATTGCTATCATTTTTTTTTATTATCTGCACTGCTAATTTTACAGGGAAGCGAAGGAATTTCAACATGCTAAAATATAGAAAGAGTATAAAGGGGACTTTTCATTTCCCCCCAGCTTCTCTGCTTGGTTTCAACTCTACAAAACATCTGCTTCCCCTAGGATAAGCTTATCAGCAGAAATCTCATCATCATGGAGATTGCTTCAACTTTGATACTCAGCACCTCCTCAGTTGCCCTTCCCTTCTGACTGGAGGGCAGATCAGGTTGGTTATACAGGGCTTTAAAAGCCAAACAAATCATCTTTAGATTATATATTATTTCAGCTTTTCTCCACTATTGATCACTTCTGTTAGTGCAGATAAACAAGATCTGATACTTGAAAAGGTACACTTCCATGTATGTCATTCAGAGTAAGAACAGAGTAGGATCAGCCCTTTCTTCCCATACATAATACACATCAACTCCTGTATGCAAAGCCTCAACATCATTTGCAATTATGAGAAATCAATAAGAGCTAAGGTCCCAAGATAAACTACAGTAGACCCTCTCTGGCTCTTAACAGCTGCCAGCTAACTAGTATATTATTAGAGTTCACTATACTATACTATTCATTATCCCTGGGCTTTAGTAAATTGTAAAGAGAGAGAGATAGCCATGCCCCTTCAGGATCAAAAGGCTTGTTTTCTGCCCTCAGTAACTACTCCAGACTTACTCAGTTAGCAACCTAGAGTTCATCGTAAGACAAGGAACTGTGAAGTCATCTGTTCTGCAAAATAATATTAGCTGAACATGTACACACTAGCCAACCACAGAGTTATCAGGCATCTATATTTAGGCTGTTTGAGTCCCTATTTGTGGCAGCTGGCTATTCCTATCATAGGGTGGTCACCCTGAACCTTCCATGACCCTATTTTTCAGTTATACAAATATATGTCTACTTACCTTTGGCACAGCCATGTATTCTCACAGGCAAGAACTAACTAAACCCTAAAACTAAACTAAGTTTTAAGTAATGTGATTTTTTAAAGGGATGCTGCTACTAGCATTACAACCACAAGAGAGAATCATGTCAAATCTACATTGTCCCCTGATCCCGGGGTAATAATAAAAATTATAATAATGAAAAAAATGATGACTGCTAACATTTATATGGGGCTTTACCATAGTTAACAGTTCCTATGACAACAATTGGAAAGGTAAGTCATTAACTTTTTAAGCCTTAGTTTCTTCATTTACAAAATGACAGTGGGAAGGAAGGACAAGAAAACCTTTTAAGTCTTTTCTAGTTCTAAGTGTATAAGATTATATTCAGAGTAACTTGGACAAACGTACTCATAGCTATGTTATCTAAATAGCTCTATGATCTCATTTAGCTCCTCTACTGGTATAGATGGAGCGCCTAGGTGTAGCTAGGAGCAGTAGATGGAGTTTCAGGTGTGGAATAAGAAGACTCATGATCTTCCTGAGTTCAAATCTGGCCTCAGACACTTACTAGCTGTGTGATCTTGGACAAGTCTCTTCACCCTGTTTGCCTCAGTTTCCTCATTTGTAAAATGAGCTGGAGAAGGAAATGGCTAACCACTTCAGTATCTTTACCAAGAAAACCCCAAATGGGGTTACAAAGAGTCAGACATGACTAAGAATGAATGAACTTGCGCAGATTATATCTTCTCATCCTGTGGGATTCCTTCCCTCTCAACTCAGGCAGGAAGTTCAGTGGCCACTCACCACTCTGACCCCAATACTAACTGGTAAAGAAGCTTTAATTTGCTTTATTTTTCCAATGGGCTGTATTCATTTCTTGTTAGGCAGCCTCGTAGCCCTCTGCTACTGGTGGCTCAGCATATTAGAAAGAACACCAGATTGGCTTTAGTCCTACTTCACCTTTGAACTCATATGATCCACCAGTCTCAACCACCCCCAGAAGCAAGTACTACAGTGATGCACCAGCAAAACTACTTAAGCTTTTCCCCCTGGGTGGATGGCTAGGCTGATTTCTTTTGCATTCTTGGGGCTGAACTTGAAGAGTACCAAAACTGCCACCGCTATAATGTCTTTCACAAACAGGAGTGTCTGGAAAAACATACCATCTCTACAGAGAGAAAGACATTCTCTCTGACTGTGGCTCACTTTTGGTCACCAAGCTTCCTTGTTTTAGACATCATCGGATACTTATGAGCAGGAGATAACTAAGCAAGGTTATAGCTGTGGTTCTATTTTGTATGATATCAACATATACATGGAAGATACCATGAGAGAAAATCATCTACAAAAGGTATCTAATACCTTTGATCCAGAGATCTGACTGGCACATACGTTTTTTAAAAATTTTCGTTTCAGTCATTTTTGGGCATGTCTGACTCTTTATGACCCCATTTGGGGTTTTCTTGGTAAAGATACTGAAGGGGTTTGCCATTTCCTTCTCCAGCTCATTTTACAGATGAGGAAACTCAGGCAAGCAGGGGATCACAAAACTAACAAGTGACTGAGACCAGATTTGAACTCAGGGAGATGAGTCTTCCTGACTCCAGGCCTTGCACTTTACCCACTAGCTGCTCAGATGTCAAACGGGGAAAAAAGGCCAATTATACACCAAAATATCCATAGATATATAGCGTGAAGAATTAGAAACAAAATAGTTGCTCATCAGATGGGGACTGGCTAAAGAAGCTAAAGAAAGGTGATTTGTGTACGAACAAAACTGAGTGTTACTGTGAAATGAAAATATGAATAATTCCAAAAACATATAGGATAACATGAACAGATACTAGTAAATAGAACCAGAAAGTAATATATGACCATGAAAATAAGGTAAATAGAATAAAAAATAAACAGTGTAATTATAATGTTGGCCCCAGAGCACAACTGAGAAATGAACATCCTTTCACTGGAGAGGTGAGGGACTATGGCTTTGAGATATTTACATACTACCAGATAATCAGTTTTGCTTAACTTTCTTTTGTTTTTTTGGTGTTTGTTAGAAGGTGGAAATGGGTGGAGTTGGGGCGGGGGGAGGTTACATACAAAAATTAATGTGATGTTAAAATAAGTCATCATTAAAACCAAAAGATTAAAACAAAAAACAAATTCATCTATAAAAACCTTCCTTTTTCTCAATAGATAAATGGTCAAAGTTTATGAACAGCCAGTTTTTCAAAGAAGTCAAAACTATATAGAGTCAAATGAAAAAAAAATTATCTAAATCACTATTGACTAGAGAAATGCAAATTAAGACAACTTTGAGATAACATCTTATATCTATCAGATGGGCTAAAATAAGAGAAAGTGACAAATGTTGGAGGAGGGGTGAAAAACTGGGACGCTAATTCACTGTTGATGAAACTGTGAAATGACCCAACCATTTTGGCGAGCAACGTGGAAATATGCCCAAAGAGTTATAAAACAGTGTATACCCTTAGATCCAGTAATACCACTATTATGTCTGTTTCCCAAGGGGATTAGGAAAAAGGAAAAGAACTTGTATTTTCTAAAATATTTATGCTGGCTCTTTTTGTGGTAGCAAAGAACTGGGAATTGAGGAGATGCCCGACAGCTGGGTAATGGCTAAACAAGTTGTGGTATATGATTGTAATGGAATACTATTGTACTATAAGAAATGGGAAGCTGGTTCATTTTAGAAAAATATGGAAAGACTAGTATGAAACAATGAAAAGTGAAATGGGCAAAACCAAGAAAACTAGTACACAATAACAGCAATACTGTTCTAAGAACAACTTTGAATAACTAAATCATTTTGAGCATTTAAATACTCAAATCAGCTACAAAGAATCCATGAAGGAGATTGCTATCCACTTCAAGGAAAGAATTGATAAAGAGAAGTATGTATAGTTTGGTTTTACATATATTTACACATTTATGCTTCACAGTAGCCTTCTTTAGGGCAGAGTGGGGAAGGAAGGATAAAAAAATTAAAAGTACACATCAGAAAACAAAAGAAAACTTAGAAGGAAGCACAGAAAAAAGATTGCTTTGGAAATAATGTGTAGTATTTATTACATAATTTTTCAAAAAAAAGTAAACTGTGAAATGGAAATTTGTACTTTTATATTGAATCCTGTGCTGTATACAAGGAAATATTCTTTTTTTTTTCTTTTTGTATCAAAGTTCAAAATTAATAAAAAAAAATTTTTTAAAGAAAAAAAAACCTCTGTCTCTTTTCTTCTGATATTTTCCTTAGAAATGTTAGCAAATCCATTTGCCATTTCATCTGAAGAGATGTGGTCAAATTACACAGTACACTAGAACTACTATTCAGGCAAACTGTGTTGTAATATAGCAATATCTTTGGACTTCAGTCAAAAGACCTAAGTACTGGCTCAGGCTTAACAGTCAAATGGAAAACTGTTTCCCACCTTCCAGTTTCATGTATATATATATGTTCTAAGGATTATTAGGCTCAGTTGGGTACCATATCAAGTTTTTTACAGGTTCACTTTCCCCTCCACTGCCTTACATTGTTTGATGAGGCAATACTGCCTCTAGTTCCCATCTTCTCTAATGATATTTTTTTATAAATGAACTTTTACATTAAATTAATGCAGCCTTTACCAGCCACTTGTTTTCTATCTGGCAAAGGCAGCAAGGTTTTACCAGCTAAGGTGATTTTTATTATCTTTTGGTCATTTTCTACGATCTTTTGTTGCAGAGGCTGTCTTACATTGGCTAATCTCTAAGAAATGGTGATAAACACAAAAACGTAGGTTTAGAGTTGGAAGGATTCATAGCAATCTTCAAGTCTAGCCATTTCATTATTCAAAGGAGGAAAATGAGGTCCAGAGAGGATTAAGTGACTTCATCAGGGTCATGTCTGACTAAGCACAGTTCTAGTGTGCTCTGTGATTTGACCATATCTCTCTTGGTATTTTATAGCCAGAAAACAGAATAAGGAAATAACCCTATTTAGTACAGAGGACAACATAGATAATTCTGGCACTTGTCACAGACTTTCATGTTTTCCTAGTCAAGTGGTACTGACAAAAGGAAAAGAAAAAGTAAAGAGAAGAAAAGGAAGGGTAAAGGAGCAGAGAGGAGGAAGAAGGAAGGGGAAAAGAAGGATGGAAGGAGAGGAGAGAAGGAAAGGGGAGAGGATAAGGGGTAAAGGAGAAGAAAGGTGGGAAGGGATAGGAAAGGACAGAGGGGAGGAGAATAAAAAGAGAAAGGGAGGGAACAGAGATGAAAGAAGAAGAAGAGGGGAAGACGAGAAAAAAGGGAATTTAGGGTTAGAGATTAGGGTTAGGGTGAGGGGAATTTAAGGTCAGAGTTGGAAAAAGAGGTAAATAATTTAGATTAGGATTAGGAAAAGAGGACAGAAGAGGGAGAGAAGAAGGAAAGAAGAAGAGAGGAGAGAGAAGGGGGAGGAAGAAGGAAAGAGAAACAAAGAAAGGAAGATGGGGGAAGAAAGAAGGGGAGGACGGAGAGCAGTCAAAAACAGGAGGAGGAGAAAGGTGACAGGAAGGTAGGGGAAAGAAGAAAGAAGGGAAAGTCAAGGAAAGGGACAGGGATAAGGGGAAAGGAAAAGAGGAATGGGAGGGAGAAAGGGGGAAAGGAGAGGAAAAAGGCAAGGAGGAGAGGAAGGAGTAAGGGAGGTGATGGAGGGGAAAGATGGAAGGAGAAAGGAGGGAAGAGAGAGAGAGAAGGGGAGAGAAGATAAAGAAAGGAAGAAAAGGAAAGGAAATAATTTTAAATGCATTCTCACTGATGGTGAGGTAGATGTTTCCTAGCATTTCTGGCTTCTAATATGACACAATTCACCAATTACTATTCAGTTCACAAGATCCTTGTTAATATCAAATTTTACCTTGGCAAAAGGTAGCGTTAAGTCTCTTGTAACCTTGAGGACATTCCATCATTTGGCTATAACCGTGGTAAGCTAAAAGAGGGAAAAATCATTGAATATTTGTTAGTACTTTGCAATATTTTTTAAAAATTTAGTTGGCATCTTATTTATTAATAAAAACAGACATTTATATAGCACTTTAAAGTTTATAAAGTGTTTTGCATACTTTCATTTATTTGATCCTCACTGCAGCTTTCTATCAAGTAACTATATAGATATTACCCCCCTTTTTTCCCACAGGGAAACTAAAGCTCAGGTCTAGCCCTCGTAGAGCTGGGCCACTGAGCCCAGCACCCAGGCCAGATTCCAGGGGTCAGATTCTAAAACCCACTGCTTCTCCCTCCACACTTCCAACTTCTATCAAAAAGTGCTCTGCGGGGTAGAGCCAAGATGGTGGCTGGAAAATAGGGACTCCCTTAAGTTCTCCCTCAAATCCCTCCAAACACCTGTGAAAAATGGCTCTGAACTAATTCTAGATCTGTGGAGCCCAAGAAATAGCAGAGGGAAGCAGGTCTCCAGCCCAGGACAGTCTGGATGGTAACTGGGAAGGGTCTATAGCATGGTGCTGGGAGCAAAGCACGGCCCAGGGTGAGCCGCACCAGGACAGACCAGGTACTGGGGAGATCAGGCAGAGCAGGCCGTAGGGCCATAAATCACTGAGTTGTGGCAGCTACCAGACTTCTCAACCCACAAACACCAAAGACAATGGAGAAGGTTAGTGGAAAAACTGCTGGATCAGGAGGAGAGAGAAGTGTGGGGGCACCAGAAGCTATGGCTGCAGAAGCGGCAGCAGCAGAAAGCTCCTGCAGCTGCTACCAGAGCTCTAGCTGTGGTTGCTTCCAGCCCCAGGCCTACCCAGTAGGAGGAATCAAGTGACAGATCAGAGCAGGAGTGCAGGGAGCACATTGCTGGCACAGAGGCAGGTTCTCTTGTTTTGCCCTGCTTGGGTCTAGGTCAAGGTATTGGTTGGCAGTTCCTGGGGGAAGAAGAGCACTGCTGTGACAGAGCCTGCAGTGATGGTGGAGTAGGAGTAGCTCTGAAAACAGCAGCGCAGCCCCTAAAGCTTGGGACAAAGTACTGTCTACTCTATAAGCAGTCATACCCTGACAAAAAGCTGAAGGGTCAAGTAGTTGGCTGAGAACATGAACAGGCAGTAAAAAAGGACACAGGCTGTTGAATCTTTGTTTGGTGACAAAGAAGATCAAAACATACAGCCAGAAGAAGTCAAAGAGCCTACTCCACTGATCGTTTCTTGAAAAAGATCCCCAAAAGAAAACTCCTAGGAATATTGTCGCCAAATTCCAGAGTTCCCAGGTCAAGAAAAAAAATCTTGCAAGCAGCCAGAAAGAAACAATTTGAGTATTGTAGAAACACACTCAGAATAACACAAGATCTAGCAGCTTCTACATTAAGGGATCAAAGGGCT
>CM053625.1:170086931-170148590 GCA_028646595.1 Phalanger gymnotis | reverse complement strand
AGCATGAAAAGGTAAACAAGAAAGTGAAATCATAAGAGACTTACTAAAGTTGAACTGTTTTGTTTACATTCCTATATGGAAAGATGATGTGTGTAATTCATGAGATCTTTCTCAGTATTAGGGTAGTTGAAGGGAATATACATGTATATATAGACAGAAGGTACAGGGCGCATCAAATATGAAGGGATGATATCTAAAAAATAAAATCAAATTAAGGGCTGAGAGAGGAATATATTGAGAGAGGGAGAAAGGGAGAGACAGAATGGGGTAAATTATCTCACATAAAAGTGGCAAGAAAAAGCAGTTCTGTTGGAAGGGAAGAGGGGGCAGGAGAGGGGGAATGAGTGAATCGTGCTCTCATCTGATTTGACTTGAGGAAGGAATAACAGACATATTCAACTGGGTATCTTACCCCACAAGAAAGTAGGGGAAAAGGGATAAGAAAGGGGGGGATGAGGGGCAGCTAGGTGGCACAGTGAGTAGAGCACTGCCCTGGAAGCAGGAGGACCTGAGTTCAAATCCAGCCTCAGACACTTGACACACTTACTAGCCGTGTGACCTTGGGCAAGTCACTTAACCCCAATTGCCTTGCCTTCCCCCTTCAATAAAAGAATTAAAAAAAAAAAGAAAGGGAGGAATGATAGAAGGGAGGACAGATTGGGGGAGGAGGTAATCAAAAGCAAAAACTTTTGAAAAGGGACAGGATCAAGGGAAAAAACTGAGTAAAGGGGGACAAGATAGGATGGAGAGAAATATAGTTAGTCTTTCACAGCATGATTATTGTGGAAGTGTTTTGCGTAATGACACGCGTTAATTGCTTGCCTTATCAGGGAGGGTGGGTGGGGAGGGAAGAGAGAAGAGCATTTGGAACTCAAAGGTCTAAAAGCAGATGCTCAAAAAAAAGTTGTTTTTGCATGCAACTGGGAAATAAGATAAATAAGATATATAGGCAATGGAGTACAGAAATCTGTCTTGCCCTACAAGAAAGTAAGGGGAAAGAGGATGGGGGGGATGAGATGACAGAAGGGAGGGCTGACTGGGGAATGAGGCAATCAGAATATATGCCATCTTGTAGTGGGGGTGGGCAAGATAGAAATGGGGAGAAAATTTGTAACTCAAAATCTTGTGGAAATCAGTGTTGAAAACTAAAAATATTAAATAACAAAATATGAAAATTTTTAAAAAGTGCTCTGGATCCCAAAAGATCATATTTAAGAAATGGAGATATTTAAATACCTACCTAGTCTGAGTATTAAAAGGAAGCCATACTTGACAGAAAGCAGTGACTCAGCAACCAGTGCAGTTATTAGATGGATCTGGGGTCAAGGGCTGAGCCCCTCATGCACTGGTGGGGTGCCCCAGGCAAAGTGCTCTCAGTGACCCAGGCAACTCTTAGAGAAGCTAAGATATAAAGCAGCTGTTTCTTAGCTGTAAGGTGGGGTGGGGTGGGGTTGGGGGAATCACTTCCCCAGAACTTCCTAAACCAATTAAATCCCTGGTTCAGGCAAAAAAAAATATTTTTCAGTTAGAGTTTAATTCCATTCAAAATTTGGGAGATGATGCTTAAATGTTTGCACAATTTCCCCTAATATGTCTTTGACCTTCCTTTTTTTGGTGTGACTATATGGGTTTTTCACATCGTACAAGAGACATAGTCCTAAGAAGTTTGAGTGAATTGATTTTCTTTTTATGATTAATTTTTTCTCAATGAAAAAAGTTTTCTGATAAATGAATAATTCTTCTCCAACCCCAAATTTATTTGCATTTTTAAATCTGGATTTTCATATACTACAAGATCTCTGTCATCCAGCTCCTGAGAAATAAATTCTCCAGTAAACAGAATATATTTTCGAACATGGAACTCAAAGAAAGAAGTTGACAGAAACCTATACAGTTAAAATGGTTACTGTAATTAGAAGGCCCACGGATCAGCACATTCACAAATACAGCACTAAAAGTTAATCCCAAAAGGCATTGCCTAAGAGTGGGGAAGGCTAAAAGAGGAAAAAAAGGGCAGTGTCTAGAGGGAGGAAAGACGGGAGGGCAGTAGTTAAAAAAAAGGAAAGTGATAAAATATGGAAAACAATGATAGAAGAAATAGGCAAAAAAGTAAATCACAATAAACACGTAAAATTAGTTATCCAGAACATCCCATTCCAGTACCATTAGTTAATCAAATTTTAATTTCATAAGGTGAGGTATGCCTGGACTCTCATAGCATCATCAGATTCAAGCTGGGAAAAAACCTAAGAGATCATCTATTACAAGACCTCTTTGGTTTACAAAACTAACTTAGGTGAACACTAGGTTTATTTCAAGAGAATGAAAATGCATGTGGAACCCAAAGAGTTCACAATCTATACAGAAGTTTGTACAAAACAGGAGGAAAAAGAGAAGATGTATCAGAAATCTCTACCTAAAGGGACATGGCATGAGAGGGGTAAAGCTGCAGTAAAAGTGGATAAAACTCCTCCTAAAGGGGAGGAGCAAAGTGACGGTAAAAGGCAAATTCTTTTCCCTTGGGAACTGCTAAACTAAGAAGATAGGATGGTGTAACAGCAACCGCACTGGCGCACCCAGGACGACTGCTACAGCAGGTTCTTTCATCTGCTTTACTAAGGAAAGACAGCTGTTTCAGGGGTCAACAATCTTCTTTAATTACACAAAATACGAACAGAGAAAACACGGAGAAGAGAAATAAAGACCAACAGACAGGGATCTACTGCCTGAATCAAAGCTTTACATCCACCACTGAATTGAGAGAGCCTTTTACCTCTCAGCAGTCAGGGAGCTCCAAACAATATGGCCACTCAGAGTTTCGACCAGAAAATCACAAGATCCTTCTTGTAAGCGAGGCCCCAAAGCAAAAACTCACCTCTCAGAATATATACTCTTTCAGCTAACAGGCTCAGAGCCAGAACCTCCTGACTCAGTACCTAATTAGAAATCAGCAAAAGATGTATAAGCCTTCCTACAAGCAAACTTCCCTTAATGGGCTCCACATGAGGCCTATTGATGGGCAAGGAAGATCTTATTCCTCATTGACCTTACAGATGGTCTGCTTATCTGCAAGGGTTCCAGCTGCATAAGCAGTTTCCCAGCCTAGGACAGACTGACTGGTGCCTGTTTTGACTCTCAAGGACACACAAGGAGTCCAGTTTGGGATACAAAAAACTATGTTATGTCCAGGGTTGGGGGGGGGGGGTGTCCTTGACACACTCTGGGCCTCCTGCATACTCTGGGTCCAGTGTTTCTAGAAAATATTGTAATTCGAAAAGACAAGTTCAGGGGACCCCTTAACATTACTTAACATTTTAAAGCTGAGAAAATCGAGACCCAGAGAAGTTGAAGCAAGTTGCCCAGTTTCTCACAGCCAAAAAGCAGCAGAGGCAAGATTCAAACCCATGGCCTTTGACTCCAGAGTCAGCATTCTCTCTTCCACTATACACCTATTCCGGTTGATAAGAGGGATAAATGAGTACTTTTTCTTGTCTATAATGAACTGGACAATAACAGAATATAGGCTAAGTTAAAAGAGAAGCAACATAACAGGCATATATTAAGCACCTACTATGTGCTGGGCAGTCTGGTATGTGGTAAAGATACAAAAAAACAAAAAATGAAAAAGGCTCTGCCATCTAGGGACACAACTAGGACAACAACAGTAGAGCCTGGTAGGGTTGGGGGAAGGGTGGCTAGGGAAGAGAAAGAGAAGAGATTTTTATTCTATTCACCCAAAGAGCATATATAAACTACTTGTTGTCAGTAGCAGTAGCAGTGATTACTGCATGGAAGCTTTCTTTTTAGGGACAGCTAGGTGGCAAAGTGAATTTGGCCTCAAACACCTGCTAGCTATGGGACTCTGGGAAAATCGCTCAACTTGGTTGCCTCAGTATCTTCATCAGTAAAATGAACTGGAGAATGAAATGGCAAACTTCTCTAGTATCTTTGCCAAAAAAAAAAAAACCCAAATGGGATCACAAAGGGTTGGTCATGACTGAAAAACAACTGAACAACTTTTCTTTCTCTTGATGTTCTTCTTCCCCACCCCACCCCCATCATCCTTCTAGAAGAAGAGCAAGATGGCAGGTGAAACTAGGGGAAGAGCAGACAAAAATGGACATTGGTGGAAAATTAAGAATCACTAGCACCAGCAGTCAATCTTGACTGTCATTAAAATGTGAGCTCCTTAAGGACAGGTACTATTTTTCATATTTGACTCTGTCATGTCCTACATGTACTTCAAACTAACTAATGTTTGATGAATTGATCCTTAGTTGGTTAGGCCTTTAGAAATTCTCACTAGTCCAGGCTAAAAGAAAAGGTCTTTTTACCTGCATACTCTGCAGATTTCCGCACCTCCAATGCATCTTCCAAAATTTCTTAATTTTCTACCTAGCAAAGTGGCTAATGCCCTCACTCAGAACCTTTCAAATATTGTTTTTGGGGTTAATTAATTTATTTTTTAATTTTTAAATTTTTTAATTTATTTTTTATTTTTAGTTTACAACACTTTCAAATGTTTTAAAGAGTTAGAACCAAGTTAAATTTTTTCAAAATTAAAAAAATAATAATGTGTATAAGTAGCATGGGGTCCTTCTCAATGTACCCAAGCAGAATTTTCAAGAGGTACCTAAAGAAGCTCAAACAATTGATAGTTTAAATGAGGTCATCTAGTCCAACCTCCTAATTTTACAAATGAGGAAAATGAGTCCCAGAGAGAGGAAATGACTGGTTCAGAGTTAAACAATGAGTGCAAGAGCTGGGCCCAGAACTCTAGTCTCTTGACTCTTGGCCAAGGCTCTTTTCTCTTACCACACTGTCTCATGAGAAAAATCATGAAGCACTGAACCATGGAGGATTAAGCAAAAGTAAGTCTGCTCTCTTTTGAAATGCATATGATTTAGAGAGCAATACCAACCTAGGAAAGTTTTCAAAATGACATAAGAAGAATGTGACCCTGAATGTGTTTCTTGGGAATGAATCACCCAAAATACACCAAGTATAGTAAATGTCAAGTGGTTAATAAGGTCACTGCATTCCTAATCCACACTGTCGGTTCTCAAGATAGGTCAACTGAATGTATTTTTTTTAATGTGAAATGAACCGACATTTGAATTCATTTAGTAAAATAGGATGGCAGAATTACAGAGTTGGAAGAGACTTTAGCAGCCATCTACTGCAAACTATACCTGAAAAAGAATCCCCTCTATGGCACCCTTGAGGAGTGGTTATCTAGTCTTTCCTTGAAAAGCTACTAGTTAGAGGCAACCCACTTCCTCCCAAGGCAGCCCCTTCCGACTCCAATTTTAAACAAGTGTTTTGTTTTGCTTTGTTTTGTTTTTTTTTTCCTGATATCAAACTAAAATTTGCCTCTTTGGAAACTTCCACTCATTACCCTGTTTATGTCTTCTGGAGCCAAACAAACCCGGCCTAATCCATCTTCTCCCTGAGATACTTGAAAGCAGCTGTCCAGTCAACCTCTGAACCTTCTCTCCCCGAGCTAAAAATAGTTTCTTAGCAGCTTTCATATTGTCTTCTGCTCGAATGCAATATAGAGATCATAACACTGAGATGTTAACAAAGCTATATGAAATAGCTCTGTTAGTACCAATGAGTTATTATGCACCAGGATTGAATAGAAAGAACACATGACTAGGAGTCAAGAGATAAGGGAGTCAAGGATAAGTCAAGAGATAATCCCAGCACTGAATGAAGCAGTTATTAAGGGCTGACTATGTGTAAAGCACTGTACTAGGCCCTGTGGATGCAAACAGTGAAGGAAAGGAGTCCTTGCTCTCAAGAAGCTCACATTCTAATGAAGGAGATGACATATATGGAACAATTTGGCTGCGAGTCAGGTGGAAAGGTCCAGTGATCCAGCAATAAAGTAGAGGACTACAGGCAAGTCATTTACCTCTCCAAGTCACACTTTCTCCATCCACAAAAAAGGGATCTGGACTAAATGAAATGATCTCTGAGATTACTCAGCTATAATCTACTGTTAAACCATATATTCTAGACATGAATAACAAAGGGCTAGAACTTGAAGGCAGTGAAGCAGAGAAGGAGCTGAAAGGATTCTCTCTCAAAAATCACCTCTGCACACTCAGATTTCAAAGAGGACAAAAAAAGGAAAAGAAAAGAGGAAAGAAAGAAGAGAGTTAGGAAGAAGAGAGTTAGAGAGAAACTAAAAGTACATGCTCAGGTGAGAATTAAAGCCACTAAAACAGGAGTTCTTAGCCTGAAGTCCATGAACTTATTTTAAATATTTCTTATAAATGTTTTTCAATATAATTGTTTTCCTGTGTAATTCTATGTATTTTGTTTTACATTCTTAGGAAAACTATTCTGGGAAGCAGTCCATAGGTTTCACCAGAATACTAAAGGGGTCCATGACACAAAAAAAGTTAAATACCCCTGTACTTTAAAAAAAAAAACAAAAAAGAAAAAAAATCCTGTCTCCTTCACCCATGCAAAGGAACATGATTAGCTTTCATCTCCTCCCAGCGACACTGACACATAAAATGCATACATGCAAAAAAAGCACAGAAACAAGGGCCACAGATACTGTTTTAATTGGAAAACCTGAGACATTTTTGAAGGATCATACATGACTGAAATGCTGTGCTAAAAGGATATATGTAGTTTAGGGTAGATAGGCAAGGAAAAAAGGAAACTGTGATATATTTTCATTGCAAAGTAAAACACTTTCCTGTAAGATTTAGGAAGTGATTCTGGGAAGATGGTGGAGTAGGTGTCCTACATCCCCAACAGAGCTCAGAAAACAATGGTGACAAGGATCTGAGTCCCGGGGAACCATTCTCCATACCTTGGGACTAGAACTTGATTACAACAATAAGCTGCTAAAAATAAAACAAAATAAAATAAAAATGAGGAAGCAAAGGAGAAAGAATCTGACCTAGATAGCTATTATGGAGATAGAATAGATCAGAGGAAGGCAGTGAAGTTAAAAAAGCAACTCCTACTTCAAAGAGAAATGTCAAATGGTCACAAGCTGAAAAAAAGTTCTTGAAAGAACTTAAAAAGGACTGCAAAAATCAAAAGAGAGATCAAGAAAAAATCAGTGAAAAAAATAATAGCAATCCAAGAAAATCAAGAAAATTATGAAAAGAAAGTCAACCAACTGGAAAAAGAGATTCAAAAACTTAAGGAAGAAAATAACTCCTTGAAAACTACAATTGGACAAGGGGAAGCTGATAATGTTATAAGACACCAAGAAGTAATAAAACAAAATCAAAAGAATGAAAAAATTGAACAGAATATGAAATATATCATTGGAAAACCAACTGATCTGGAGAAGAGATCGAAAAGAGGCAATATAAGAATTGTTAGACTACCTGAAAGCTACAATCAGAAAAAGGAATCTTGACATAATATAACAAGAAATTATTAAAGAAAATTTCCTTGAAGTTCTAGAAGAAAAGAGCAAAGTAGAATTTTTTTTAAAATCCACCAATCATTATCTGAAATAGATCCCAGAAGGAAAACTTGTAGGCATATCATAGCTAAGTTTCAAAGCAACCAGATTATGAAGAAAATATTACAAGCAACAGAAGAAAAACAATTTAAATACTGTGGAGCTGCAACAAGGATCACACAAGACCTAGCAGCCTCTACATTAAAAGACCACATGTCTTACAACATTATATTTCAAAGAACAAAAGCATGGGGGTTGTAACCAAAAATAACTCACCCAGCAAAGTTGAGTATAATCCTGAACAAAAAAAGAGGTAAATTAGATGCATGAGGAAGGATAGGGTAAATAGGGGGAGAAGGATAAATAGTGAGGAAAAGTAGGATTGAGGGAAATACATAAATAGTAATTTTAACTTTGAATGTGAATGGGATGAACTCACTCATAAAATGAAACAGATAAAAAATTGGAATCTGACAAAATATTGTTTATAAGAAACACAATTAAATTGAGAAATACATTACAGAGTTGAAATAAAGGGCTGGAGTAGAATTATTTATGCTTCATTTGATATAAAAGAGCAGGGGTAACAATCATAAACTTATACAAAGTTATAGCTAAAATAGGTTTAATTAAAATAGATAAACAGGGAAACTATACTATATGTCACCAATATTATTAAATGGTGTTTTAGAAATGCTAACAATAGCAATAAGAAAAATAAATTGAAGGAACCAGAATGGGAAATGAGATTTTAAAAAAACTATCTCTTTTTGTAGACAATATGATGACATATTTGGAAAATCTTAAATATACAACTAAAAAGTTAGCCGAAACAATAATTTTAGCAAAGTAGTAGGATCATAAATAAACACACTTAATCAGTCGTGTTTTTATATATCACCAACAAAATCCTGTAAAAGGAGATAGTACCCCATTTAAAATAACTGTAGATACTCCCAGTATAAAATGACTGGGAGTATAAATGCAAAAACAGATCCAGAAACTACATGAACATAATTATAAAACATTTTTATATGAGTAAGTCAGTTAAAGAGGTAAATATTCATTATTAGTGGGTAGGCAAAGCCAATCTAATAAAAATGACAGTTTTACCTAATTTATTTATTCAATGCCATCCCAATTAAATTACCAAAAAAATCATTTTACTGAGTTGGAAAAAAATAATAACAAAATTCATTTGGAAGACAAAAGGTCAAGAATTTCAAAGAAACCAATGAAAATACTATACATAAAGGAAGGAGGTTTAGCAGTACCAGATCTTAAACAATATTATAAGGCAGTAATTATCAAAACTATTTGGTACTGGTTAAGAAATAAAAAGGTAGATGAGTGGAACAGAGTGGCATACAATACACAGTAGAAATGATTATGTTAACCTTGTGTTTGACAAATGTGAAGATTGAAGTTCTGGGGATAAGAATTCAATATTTCATTTAAAAAAAAATTGTGGGGAAAGCTAGAAAGTAGTCTGGCAGAAATTGGGCATAAACCAAACCATTTACCAAGACAAGGTCAAAATGGATACATGACATAGATATAAAAGGAGATATCCCAAGAAAATTAGAAGAACATGGAACAAATAACCTATCAGACTTATGGATAGGAGAACAATTTATGAATAAATAAGAGACAGAGAGCATTGTGAGGTGTAAAATGGATAATTTCAATTATATTAAACTAAAAAGGTTTTGTACAAATAGAATCAATGTAGCCAAGATTAGATGGAGAGCAGAAAATTGGGGAAAAAATTTTATAGCCAGTCTCTCAGATAAAGGTCTCATTTCTCAAATACATAGAGAACTTTGTCAAATTTATAAGAATACCAGTCATTCCCCAACTGATAAATAGTCAAAGGATATGAGCAGTTTTTCGATGAAGAAATCAAAACTACATATAGTCATAGGACTATATGATCATGAAGAAATGGCTCTAAATCATTATTGATTAGAGAAATTCAAATTAAAGCAGCTTTGAGATACCATCTTACACCTATCAAATTGGCTAAAATGACAGAAGCCCTGCAACTGGGGAATGGCTAAACAAACTAGTATATGATTGTGATGGAATGCTTCTGTGCTACAAGAAATGATAAAGCTGGTTGACTTTGGAAAAACATGGAAAGACCTGCATGATATAATGAAAGGCAAAGTGAGCAGTACCAAGAGAATGTTGTACATAGTAACAGAAATACTGTCCTAAGAACAACTTTGAATGACTAATTAAAGCAAACCAACTATAAAGGAAGGACACACATGAAGGAAGATCCTATTCACCACCAGAGAAAGAACTGATAAATAGAAGTTATGTATAGCATAGTTCTACATATGCATATATAGTGAGTGTATGTATGTATGTATGTGTGTGTATATACATATACATATACATATACATATACATATACATATACATATACATATACATATACATATACATATACATATACATATACATATACATATACATATACATATACATAAAACCTCTAGGATAGGAAAGGGAAGAAGGAAGAAAAAATAATAATAAAATGTGCATAGCAAGGGGAAAAAAAGATTTAGGGAACCAAAAGAAGTGCCTGAGCAAAAAGGAAAGAGAAACGGGGAAAATGAGACATATTGAAAGGAGTTTCCTATGCACCTCCCAAAAGGCAGGAAAAAAGAAAATGTTTAAATGTGGACCCTTCTTTGGTTTGTTTGGCATAGCAGTTTTGGAAAGTGATAATAGAGAATAATAACTTCTTAGCTACTTGATGTAAAAACCACAGTACAGACTACATTGTCAAACAAAGCTTTGATAGGCACAGGGGCCATTTCTTACCATAAATATACAATAATGATAAGAATAATAACAACTCACATTTATATAGTAATTTAGGTTTGCAAAGGCCTTTACAAATATCTTGTTTAATTCTCAGAATAATCCTAGGAAGTGCTATTATCCTCATTTTACAGATAAGGAAATTAAAGCATGAAGAGGCAAAGTGACTTGCTCAAGTCACAAAGCTAGTAAGTGCATGAGGCTATATTTGAACTGAGGTCTTCCTGACTCCAGGCCGAGATCTCTATTCACTGCACCACTTGCTTTGTTCAAAAATGAATCACAGGGGATTCTCCGGTTCTAAATTGAGTTTTAAAAATTAGTCAGAGACTCAAAATCACTTCTTAAATATAACCACAAGGTCAGTCTCCTTCCTTAAGAAGATCCTTCCCTCCCACCCCTGCAAAATGAGCAAAATTTTAAAAAATGAAATTTAAATTTTTTTAAATGAACTTCAAGAAAGATTTCAACAAGTCCAAGGAACACAAGAGCTCAAGGGAAGCAGAGAATCTATAAAAGAAACAATTCTAAGGGTGCAAAGTCCAAATTTTAACAGTGCTTATAGAGGAAGGATAGAAAAGCAGTGTGAAGTGCCAAGATGGCTCAATTAAGAACCAAACACAGATCTGTATGGTAACTGAGAATATTAGAGAGAAGAAGAAAAAGGAGACAAGGAAAAACAGAGGGAAGGAAGGAAGGAACGAAGGAAGGAAGGAAGGAAGGAAGGAAGGAAGGAAGGAAGGAAGGAAGGAAGGAAGGAAGGAAGGAAGGAAGGAAGGAAGGAAGGAAGGAAGGAAGGAGGGAGGGAAGAAGGAAGGAAAGGAGGGAGGGAAGAGGGAGGGAGGGAGGGAGGGAAGGAGAGAGGGGGAGAAGGGGAGAAGGAGAAAGTGAGAGACAGACAGAGATAGAGAGAAACAGACAGATAGAGAAACAGAGAGACAGAGACAGAGGGAGACAGAGAGAAGGAGGAGGAGGAGGAGATTATCAAGCAATGTCATTTGGAAGAATAACAGAACCTAGGCTTGAGTCCTGAAACTGTCATTCATTCACCTTAGGCAAATCAGTTCTCCACTCTGGCACTTTACACTGTTTTTTCCTCATATACACGAGGAGGTTAGACAAGATAATTTCTAAAAGTCCCTTCCAGATCAAAATCTATGATCCTGTGAAACAATATAACCCTGCCGGAAGGGCAAGGAATTTCAACAAGAAATATTGCGCAAAAGGATTAGAGAATATTAGAATGGAGAATAAGGAAATTAGACATCCCCCTCTACAGGAAGGTCATAAGAAAATAGTTCCCCCTTCCCCAAGAAGCCAAGGAAAATGTCACCTTGCTGACTAATAGAAGAATATAATGATAGAAATATTGTCAAAAAATCTTTTCATGTATAAAGAGAGAAAGAGAAAGTGACAGAGACATAGATAGGATAGCAGCAATCAACAAATTATAATTAAATATCTACTGACATAAAAACATGCTACATGAGATAAACAGAGCTTTGGGCTAAACCACGGCTGAAGTTGAATTGGAAGTAATAGAGAAGATGCCAGTGCCCTTTGACCTCTAGGCCCCCAAAAGAAAGGAGACCAGACTAGAAAGTGGTGTCAAAAATACAACTTTTGCTGATCTGTGACTAAGAAGTCCCTTTGATATTTTCTGTGATCAAAACTCCACACAATTCTGTCACAGAGCTGAATATACAAGAGCCCCCAGGGCAACTCTGATAAAAACTTGGTACTTGATATTTTATGTAGTAGATGATCACTTCTTATAGGAAAAACACACCACCAGACACAAAGGGAAAGGAACCTAGGGACACCTGAAGCCTACAGTCCCTCTGTTTGTAGAACAGCAACCCTCCCACAGTCACTAGATCATTCTATCCCTAGCAGAAAAATCTCTGTTTCTGCCTCCCTGTTAATGGCTGTAAGCAGATGCAGTAGCTGGTGTACTCCTCAGGGCCAATGACATTAGCTACTGCTTCCTGGCCTCCACAGTTCAGCTGCAATTCCTCCATCATTATGCCAACTTAAATACTTCACAGATATGTGTTTTCTTTGGTGTGGATGCTCTCTATAACCACACAGATTACAATACTTCACACACACACACACACACACACACACACACACTCACACACACACACACACCCATGACTCAGTAAATAGTCTTACAGAGTTTCTATGCCAAAAACTTTATACTCTTTGGTCAGATTAGTGTAGTGCCTTTCCAGATTTAGCTAGGCTTGTCCTAAGATATCAGACAAAACAATCCATCCCTGTACCTGTATGTGAATCCTTCCCACCTCCCAACTTCACAAGACCTATCAGTGTTGGCACTCTTGTGGAATTTTCTCTGAGGAGGCAGGGTCAAGCTAGGCATTAGGTTATGAATGTTGCAGAGATTGTCACTCTAATAAGAGGAAATGTTTAGAGACTAATCTAATTCCAGTCATAACTCGAATCAGTAGGGTCTGACAATATACATCTGAGAGGCTGGTTTTGATTATGATAGGGCCAGTAGTTATTTTCAAGTCATTAAAGGCTATAGTTTTGAAAGGAAGAGTAAGAAGATGTTGTTCAGTTATTTCCAACTCTTTGGGACTCCATTTGGGGGTTCTCTTGGCAAATATGCTAAAGGGATTTACCCTTTCCTTCTCCAGCTCATTTTACAGATGAGGAAACCGAGACAGAGTTAAGTGATTTGCCAAAGGTCACCAAGCTAGTAAGTATCTGAGGCCAGATTTGAACTCAGGAAAAAGGTGAGTCTTCCTGAATTTAGGCCAAGAACTCTAATCATTATATCACCTAGTTGCCCCAGAGAAAGATGTTAACACTCTATTAATTATAGATTCTACCAGTTCATGTCAACAGCCACTTATTTCACAACGCATTTAGTATTTTTAAACCTTGTTATATTTTCCATCAGTAGAGTTACTCTGAAAAATCAACAGAATCAGAAAAGGAGAGATAGCATGATTGTATATGTAATGAATGTAAATATGGCTCCTAAAGCTTCCTTCAATCTAAAGGTCATTTTAATGCCTCTTCATACAAGGTACATTGCTTTAATTCAGAACCTCCATACAAACTCTTTTTTTAATGTAACCCAGAGGGAAATAGCAAAATGATTCAAAATTATAAGCCTAGTTTAAAAAAACTGGAACTATTCAATGCCAGTTCAATAACAAGAGGATTTTAATTGAAACTTTCTCAGTCCTGAAAGGCTTCCAGGAATGAGAGTATCTATCACCTCTTTTTGGAATCAAGTGTTATAGTTTTGTGGGAGACTTTCAATTTTATTAAAGTATACAATAAACATTAATTAGCTGGTTTTTGTATACAAGCCACTGTGCTATGTGCTCAAATTAAACAACTATGTTGAAAGATTTATAAAAAATAAAAACCAAGTAGGAAAAAGTACCTGGTTTCTTGGGACATTTCTGGCATTTGTGAAAGCCCCATGAAGTGCCCACGGTGCCACAGCAGTCTTCTTGCTTTGAAAGTCCAGGGAGTGCTTTACCACACTGCAATGATTAAGTGTGAAAAAAGAAAGTTAATATTAGTGTAAAAAACACAGAGCTCTAGAATACTGCATTTCATAGTCACATAATAAAATAGTTCCCTTGTTATCCATACAGATGGCGGAAAGGTTTTTGTTTGGTTACTTAAGTATCTTTTAAACAAAAGCCAAAACAGACTTATGTGTCACTAAAAATGAACATTTCCAAGTAAGTAATCCCTTCACTGGCACTTCTAAGCCGATGACTCAGAAAAATCTGTCACTATTCAGGGCACTTAACAAAACTTTTAAAGTTCCCTGAATACCCTCTTTTTTTTTCTTTTAAAGAAAACACATAAGTTTAACAGAGAGTTTCAGATGTCTTTTTTCAACTCTATTTTGGTACTCTTTGTGGCATCCTTAATGCTTAAACATGACTCAGAAAGTCCTGGCTTGTATGAAATTCACAATTTTGTTATCACAGAGGAATATGTGGCATAGATATAAACAGGTGAGGGAGCATATCCAGATAAATCAACAAGAGACAGGCTGGTACCTCCATAACCAGAAAAGTAAGGTCTACTGCTTGACAAGTCAGAAAAGTTGCTGAGAATAGAAATAGTATGCAAGCTCAATGACCTAGTATTGGGATAAACTCTGTTTCCACTATGCCCTGTTTTGCAAGTCAAACTGTTTATGATTTAATTACCATTCTTAATCAGTTAAATTGGAAAAGTTAATAGCCCTCCCTACAGTCAGCATCATCATATATGCAGATCATTCATTTACTGTACCACATAGGTACAGCTTAAGTAAAACTGGGGCAATCAAGACTTTCTGTTTGTCTATATTCAAGACAAATTCCAATTTTCACCTTGGTTTTCACAAATTTTCAATTCAGAGGGATAAAAACAAGCTGTTCCTATCTCTTGGATCTCAAAAAAATCAAAGTGCAAGTTTTCATTGCACAGTTTGGGCTCCTTCATTCCACTGCTTTATTTTTACAGGTCCATAGCCAAAAACAGCACAGGCTGTGTCCAAATCCATTAAGGGGCAGGATAGGTGCTATCACAATATTGTGAGGTTTTGATTAAACTAGACCCATATGGCATAAGAATGGATTGAAAGTGAATGAATGAAATCATGGTTTTAAATGAAGGAAGAGGAGAGAAATTTACATGTACCATATTAGTTTTGTGTTGTTGTTCAGTTGTGTCCAACTCTGTGACCCCATTTGGGGTTTTCTTGGCAAAGATACTAAAGTGGTTTGTCATTTCCTTCTCCAGCTCATTTCACAGATGAGGAAATGGAGACAAACAGGGTTAAGTGATTTGCCCAGGGTCACACAGCTAATAAGCATCTGAGACCAGATTTGAAAAATAAACAAGAGTTGAGGCAGAGCAGTGGACTTTCCTTGGACAACTGGAGAAGACCTGAGGAAAGATGGTGCTATGGAGGTTTGGCCTGAGTGAAGTGTGCAAACACCTCCAGGCTATCTCCACTGAAACAACAAACAACAAGCCCTGGGGGCAGCTGAGTTGGTTGGGAGGTCGCCTCAGCCTCAGCCACAGGAATTCTCACCTCACAAAACATTGTGTGTGTGAGGGGTGCTGGGGCGGGGGGGGGGGGGCTTAGATATCTGAATAACAGAGGATTGAAGGGCCATCTGCTGCCTTGGGACTCTAAGCCCAGCTGTGCTGCCCAGATGCCATCCTGGGCTGCAGCTGAAGGCTGAAGGTGAGAAGGAACCAGCACACACCCCATGAGTGCTGAAGCAAAGGGGTGGGGATGCTGCTGGCTGTGGGCAACTTACAGGAAAGCTGAGTTCTTGGTTTCAGTTCCAGGCCAGAGGGGCAAACTGAAGGTTACAGCCACTGGAGGGTCCTTAGGGAGCAAGAGCATTTCCAGCATAGTGTGCCTAGGGGCCCTAGGTGTCACTTGGAGGGGGAAAGGAGTTACAGAGGTTGGGCACAGGACAAAGCTCAAAAAATAACAGTAAGAAGGACCTCGGGCCAGAGACACTATCCCTCTCACCACAGGATTAGAGGTGATTATAACAACAAGCTGATAAAAATAAAAATAAAAATGAGCAAGCAAAAAAGAAAGAACTCAACCATAGACAGCTACTATGAGAAAAGGGAAGACTGGGATTTCCTTTCAGAAGTGGATACTGAAGCAAAAAATGCCTCTTCTACCCCAAACAGTGATGTCAAATGGTCACTTGCCCAAAAAGAGTTAATAGAAGAACTTAAAAAGGACCTTAAAAATCAAATAAGAGAGATCAAGGAAAAATTAGGAAAAAAATAGGAACAATCCAAGAAAACCAAGAAAATTATGGAAAGAAAGTCAACCAACTGGAAAAAGAAATCCAGAATCTTAAGGAAGAAAACAACTCTTTGAAAACTAGAATTGGGCAAAGGGAAACAAACGGCATTGTAAGACACCAAGAAATAATAAAACAAAATAAAAAAGAATGAAAAAATTGAAGAAAATGTGAAACAGATCATAAGAAAAAACAATTAATCTGAAGAACAGACCAAGAAGAGAGTACATAAGACTACTCAAACTACCTGAAAGCTTTGATCAAAAGAAAAGAAATCTTGATACAGTAACATGAGAAATAAAGAAAATTGCCCTGAAGTTTCAGAACAAGAGGAGAAAGCAGAAATAGAAAAAAAATCCATCGATCACCACCTAAAAGAGATCCCAGGATGAAGATCTAGAGGAATATCACAGCCAAATTCCAAAACTTTCATGTTAAAGATAAACTATTACAAGCAACAGGAAAAAAAATTCAAATATTATGGAGCCACAATTAAAATGACATAAGACCTAGCAGCTGCTACACGAAAAGACTAAAGGATTTAGAACACAATAGATAGATAGATAGATAGATAGATAGATAGATAGATAGATAGATAGATAGATAGATAGATACAGATAGACGTAATACATGTACATACATACATATATGTAGTCTATCTATATCTGCGCGTGTATGCACAAAAGAGCAGGAGTTGCAGCCAAAAATAACTTACTGAGCAAAGTTGAGTATAATCCTGAATGAAAAAAAAGTGGACATCAATGAATTGACAATCTTTCAGGATTTTGTTGCAAAAAGACCAGAACTCAATAGAAAATTTGATATACAAGATCCAGAAGAAATATAAGGTGAACAGCAAAGACCAACTACAGGGGATTCATTCAATAAGGGTAAACCGTTTACTTTTTATATGTGAAAAATGTAAACAGTATGCTTAAGATTGTCATTAGTAATCAGGTAATTCAAAAGAAAAACTGGGGAAGAGCTGAGTATAATGTGGTGATTCTAAAAAGCAACATTGTATAGGAAAAGGTAAAATGAGTAATATCATACTGATGAGTTGCAATAAGAAGAACTGATACAGAGGAATCAGATCAGGGTGGAGGGCTGGTAGTACTGAAACCCAACTCACATCAGATCTGGGTTAAAGAGGGAACAAGATATACATCTAGAAGGGTATAAAAGTCTTCCAAATTTGTAAAAAAAAAAAAATGAGAGGGTTACAGAACAAGATAAGGGACAGGGATATAGAAGGGTGTATAAATTAAGATTTAGGAAGTGGAGGAAGGAGAAAAGAAAGGGAAACCCTAGAGGAGTAGGTAGAACAAGGAAAATGGGAAAGGATAAGGAAGAAATTCTTTAAAAGGGAGCGGAATAGGGATGTAGTGGTTAGAAAAAAAAAACTAGAGGACAAGGTAAAAAGAGAGGCTGAGAAGAACAATAGTGAGGAAAAATAAGACACAGGGAAATAAACAAATAGTAATTATAACTTTGAATATGAATGGGATGAATTCACCCATAAAACAAAAATGGATAGCAGAATGGATTAAAAATAAGAATCTGACAATATGCTGCTTACAAGAAACACATTTAAAAATGAGAGATACACACAGGGTTAAAATAAAGGGCTGTAGTAGAATGCATTATGCCTCAGCCAATGCAAAACAGCAGGGGTAGCAATCATGATATCAGACAAAGTCAAAGCTAAAATAGATTTAATTAAAAGAGATAAACAGGAAAACTACATTATGATAAAAGGTATAATTAAGATAGTTAAGCAATATCAATACTAAATTTAAATGCACCAAATACTGTAGCATCTAAATTTTTAAAAGAAAAGTTTAATGAATTACAGGTGGAAATAGATAGTAGTACTATAATAATGGAGGACTTTAATCTTCCCCTCTCAAAACCAGACAAATCTAACAAAAATATATAAATAAGAAGCTAAGGAACAAATAGAATTTTAGATATGATAGATATCTGGAGAGAATCAATGGAAATAGAAAGGAATATACCTTTTTCTCAGTGGTACCTGATACCTTTATAATGATGACCATATATCAAGACACAAAAATTTTATAGCTAAAAGCAGAAAAGCAGAACTATTAAATGTTTCCTTTACAGACTACAATGCAATAAAAATTATTTTAAGAGACCATGAAAATATAAAAAAAAAACTTATTGGAAAAACACTTATTAAAGAATGCATGGATTAAAAAACAAATATAGAAACAATCAGTAATTTTATTAAAGAAAATGAAACAACATTTCAAAACTTACGGGATACAGCAAAAGCAGTAATCAGAGGAAAATTTCTGTCTCTAAGTGTTTATATCAATTAAAAAAGAGAAAGAACAGACCAATGAACTGGGTATTTAATTTAAAAACTAGAAAAAGAATAAATCAAAAATCCCTAATTAAACACTAAATTAAAGATGAAATTAATAAAACTGAGTATAAGAAAACCATTGAATTAATAAACAAAACTAGGAGTTGGTATTATGATAAACCATTAGTTAATAGAATTTTTTCAAAAGAGAAGAAAACCAAGATACTAGTATTAAAAATGAAAAGGGTGAATATACCACTAAAGAAGATAAAATCAAAGCAATTATGAGGAGTTATTTTGCCCAATTTTATGCCAATTGAATAACTTAAGTGAAATGGAAGTATATTTACAAAGATACAAACTTCCAGATTAGCAAAAGAGGAAATAGACCTATTTCAGAAAAAGAAATTGAACAGGCAATAAATGGGCTTCCTAAGAAAAAAGTACCAAGACCAGATGGATTTACAAAAGAATTTTATCAAACATTTAAAAACCAATTAATTACAATATTAAATGAATTACTTGGAATAACAAGCAAAGAAGGGGTCCTACCAAACTCCTTTTATGAAGCAAATTATGATACTGATAGCTAAGCCAGGAAAAGTAAAAACAGAAAAAGAAAATTGTAGAACAATTTCATTAATGAATATGGATGCAAAAATCCTAAATAAAATACTAGCTAAAAAAATTACAACACTATATTATAAAGACTAAGCATTATAACCAAGCAGGATTCATACCTGAAATGTAGGTTTAACATAAGAAAAACTATTAACATAATTGATTACATCAAAAATAAAAGTAACAAAAAATCACATAATATCAATAGATGCATAAAAAGCATTTGACAAAAGTGCCATACTCATTTCTATTAAAAACACCCAAAAAAAGAGGCATAAATATACTTTTCCTTAAATTGACAAGAAGCATTTACCTAAGACCATTAGCAAGCATTATTTGTAATGGGAATAAGCTAGAAGTCTTCCAGTAATATCAGGTGTGAAACAAGGATGCCCACTGGCACCAATATAATTCAATATTGCATTGGAAATCCTATCAAAAAGGGAAGAAAGAGAAATAGAAGAAATCAGAATAGGGAAAGAGGTAATAAAACTCTTTTTGCAGATGATATGATGATATACTTGGAAAATCCTAAAGACTCAACTAAAAAGTTAATTGGAATAATTAATAATTTCAGCAAAGTAGCAGGATATAAAGTAAACCCACATAAATCCTCATCATTCCTATATATTACCAACAGAATCCTGCAGGAAGAGATGGCCAGAGATACCTCATTTAATATAAATCTAGACAGTATAAAATACCAAAACAAGCCCAGAATCTATATAAACAAAATCATAAAAAACTTCGTACACAAATAAAATCATATCTAAATAAATGGAGAAATATTCATTGTTCATGCATAGGCAGGGCCAATATAATAAAAATTACAATTTTACTAAAATTAATCTATATATATAATGCCAACCCAATTAAATTACCAAAATTATTTTACAGAGCTAGGAAAAAATAATAGCAAAATTCATTTGGAAGAACAAAAGGTCAAGAATATCAAAGGAACTAATGGGGGAAAATGTAAATGAAGGAGGTTTAGCAGTACTAGACCTTAAACTATGTTATAAGGCAATAATTATCAAAACTATCTGGTACTGGCTAAGAAACAGAAAGGTAGATCAGTAGAACAGAGTAGACATACAATCTACAGCAGCAAACAAATACAGTTACCTGGTGTTTCACAAGTGTAAAGAATTAAGTCTTTGGAATAAGAATTCATTATTTGGTTAAAAAAAATTATTGGGAAAGCTGGAAAGCAGTCTGGCAGACATTGAGCATAGACTAATATCTTACACCATTTACCAAGATAAGGTCAAAATGGATACATGACCTAGATATAAAGGGAAATATTCCAAGAAAATCTGAAGAACATGGAACATATTACCTATCAGACTTATGGATAGGCGAACAATTTATGCAGAAAAAAAGAAACAGAAGGTTGTGAGATATAAAATGTATAATTTTGGCTACATTAAATTAAAAAGGTTTTATACAAATGAAACAAATGTAACCAAGATAAGAAGGAAAGCAGAAAACTGGGGGAAAACTTTTATAGACAGTTCTTCAGATAAAGGTCTCTTATCTCAAATATATAAATATCTGAAATATATGAAGAATTCTGTCAAATATGTAAGAATGCAAGTCATTTTCCAATTGATAAACAGTCAATGGATATGAACAGGCAATTTTCAAAATAAAGAAATCAAAACAATTTGTAGTCATATAAAAATGCTCTAAATAATTATCAATTAGAGAAATGCAAATTAAAACAATCTTGAGATATCATTTTATACCTATCAGACTGGCTAAAATGATAGAAGGAAAAAGTGACAAATACTAAAGGGGACCTTAATCCATTGTTGTTGGATCTGTAGACTGATCCAACCATTTTGGAAAGAGATTTGGAATTATGCCCAGAGAGTTATTTAAACTGCTTATACCTTCTGACCCAGCAACACCACTATCAGGCCCGTTTCCCCAGATGATTAGGGAAAATGGAAAAGAACCTACATGTTCTAAAATATTTATTAGCAGCTCTTTGTGGTGGCAAAGAACTGGAAATTGTGGGGGTGCTCGTGAATTGAGGAATGGCTAAACAAATTGTGGTATATGTTCGTGATGCAATAGTACTCTGCTATAAGAAATGATGAGCTCAGTGACTTTAGAAAAGCATAGAGAGACAAATAATGAGCAAAATGAGCAGAACCAAGAGAACACTATACATACTAAGAGTAGTATTGTTTTAACAACAACTTTGAGCAACCAAGTCATTTTGACTATTACAAATACCCAAATTAACCTTAAAGATCCTATGATGGACAATGCTGTTGGAATCTAGAAAGGAATGTTGCTGTGGTGCAGGAAAGGATGAGCTGGTTGATTTAGAAAGACATGGGAAGACTTGGACTTAGGAAGGAAGATCCTATCCACCTTCAGTGAAACAGATAATAGGAGGAAATAAGCATAATATGGTCTTACGTATATGTCTATGAGTGTATATGTGTATATTTAGATATAGATAGATAGATAGATAGATAGATAGATAGATAGATAGATAGATATAGATAGATAGATAGATAGATAGATAGATAGATAGATAGATAGATAGATAGATAGATCTCCATACTTAATTGTAGCCTTCTTGGAGGGGAGGAGGGAAGGAGGGAAAATAAAGTAAAAAGTGCATGGTAGAGATCAAAAGAAAACCAACAAGGAAGCAACAAAAAGCTGGGCAGTGTTTACTACAATGTGTAGTATTTATTATATGTTTTCTCGAAATGGAAATTTATTGTTTTATGTTGAATCCTCTCTTGTACTCTGCTGAGTACATAGCAATGCTGTTTTTTCTCATTTTGTATTTAAGCGTAAAATAAAAAATTTACCCCCAAAAGTGTTGCATCATCAGAGGGCAGAACTAGAACTGGGCAGAATGGGCAGAAGTTTCAAGAATTAAAGTTTCAAATTAGCAAAAAGAGAGCTTTCTAATAGAGTTAATAGGCAATTAAGCAGCCTCAGGAAACAGTGAGCTTCATCATCAGTAGGAATATTAAAGCAGAGGAACAAGGGATGAAGGAGTATCATGGAAATGATAGATTGCTATACTGAGTGGGAGGTTAGGCTAAATGACTTTAAAGGTCACTAAACATATACAAATAAAGCATCTACTATATGTTAGGTACTAAAGATACGAAGACAAAATTAATAAAGTCTCTGTCAGGAAACTTGTATTTACAATATTGTGGAGGTGGAACATGTTAATTCATAGTAAAATAAATACAGTATATAATTTTTATTAAAACACACACAAGATGGGGAATCAAGAAGGGCCTCTTTTAGCAGGTAGCACTTAAAGTGAGCATTTAAGGAATCAAAGACTTTGAAGAGATGAAAGTGAAGAGGGAAAGCATTCCAAGAATGTGAGATAGATGGACTGTGCAAGAGGAGATGAAATGCCATGTATGGGGAACAGTAAGAAGGTAAATTTGGCTAGAAAACAGAGCACATGGTGAGGAATGATGTGTAATCAGTCTGGAAAGACAGGCTGACAAAACAGGACAGCAGTGGGACACAGAAAGGAAAAGTATGATGCATACATGTCAAAGCAAGTGGAGAAAGATTGCCAGGAAAGGGAGCTTTGGCCTAGGCCATCTGTGACTTAGAATCCCTGTGCTTCTCAGTGAACCCATAGGACAGTAGATTGTCACAACTCTACCAGTACCAATGGTAGCACTGATTAGGCCAGAGGTAGAAAGCAGAAAGGGAAGGGGGAGGGAGGAGGCACAGCAGACATGACAGTAGGGGAGTAGCTAAAATGCCTTTTAGATTCTGGTGTCCCCTTAGGATAGGCTGAAGCTCAGGCTGAGGCTAACTAGACATAGAAGGTTATGGTGAAGTGTTATTGACTTATCCTCCAATCCATAGCCAAGGTAGCTCTGTCTCACGGAATGCACTCTGGCTGAGATACATCTAACAGACCTGAATAGACTTTTAAAAATAGGATAGGAAGAGAGGAAACAAGAAAAACAGAAAGGTACTACATTTTTTTGCTCTATGTCTTCCCCTACATGCATATATCCACGACTGTGTACCTTGTCCAGAGACCCTCCCATCCAATAATCATGAAAATGGGACATGGATCAAAAAAAGGCAGCTGAGCATTAGAGGATACTGAAATGGCTATTATCATCATGCTTTTAGTGCCCTAATTTCCTTCCTTAGTACGAATTAGGGGAGAGGACTTGGAAGTGCAAGTAGCATGCATATACAATCTCCCTCCCCTGACCTCCTCACCAACTACCTAGGAGGTGATGTTATGCAAATACAACTGGACTGATGCCACTACCCTCAAGAGGCCTCAGGAATATCATTCGTAGCTTTTTTAGAGTATCATTACTCCAATACTTTAAAAAATCCATAATTTTAGCAGTATGGACACTACCCCCTCCAATGACACAGATATTTACTGCTTTATGTATAATTTTCCTCATTTGCTGTCCCAAAAAAAGTCACCACCTGGTGGCCAGCCCTCTGGTGATGACTTTGTAAAGCTATAAAAGCATAAAAGATTTCTTAAGTCATTTAAAAACTTAAAAAAATTAATTTGCTTCAAAATTAATGGAGTGCAAGGGATATTCTTTCATAAAATATAAATTGTAGGAATCATTTGATACTTGATCTCCATTTAGAGGTAGGGCTAAAGCATTTTCATGATATTGGTAGTTAAATTGTGATCATTACTGGTTTAAATCTTCATATAAATATATGAGTTGGAGTAATGTTTCCCAACTCTGATTCATCAAACATTTGAGTCTTACAGTTGTTGTGAGTACAAACTGGCAACAATCACAACTGTTATCCCACTGCTTCAGTCATGAATTGGACCATGGAGGCACAGCAGGGCTAAAAATTTAAATGTCCTTTCAGTGATTTTTGACTTCTCCCTCATATTGCAACATTACAGGCACACAACAGAACCTCACTATAACACTATTTCCATCTTGCATCCCATTTAAGGGAATTTATATAGTAACATGCTCAAAGCACCATGTTATAAGGACAGCCTCCCCTGTAAAACTGGATGAATCAATCTCTCCTGGCCTCAGTTTTCTCAAATGTAAAATGCAGGGGTTGGAGTAGGTGGCCTCTATGGTCCCTTTCAGCTCTAAATTATGATTCTAAGATCTTTGTAATAAAGATCCAATGAGGTTGTCCAAATGCCCTATTATTTATTCATATAGGTTTATTGCTGTTGTCTTACAACCGTGACATTGAAATATTGTCATGAAACACATATATTATGTCAATCAACAAGCATTTATTAAGAACCTACTATATGCCAAGCACTGTGCTGAGCATAGGGGATACAAAGATAAAAAGGAAACTGTCCCCATGTTCATAAGACCTTCCACTCTATTGGGAGAAGCAATAAGTGTATAGATAAGGAAATATAAAATATATGAAAGATTAATGTGAAGTAATTTCAAGGTGAGACTCTAGTAGTTGGGTGAATCAGAAAATATTTCATTGGGATGAAAGGGAAAGGATAACAAGCATTTATTAAGTGTCTAGTGTGTACAAATTACAAAAGAGGAGAACAAAAGTGCCTACTGTGTACAAATTACACTGTAATTTGTAATTCATACTACAAGTATTATTTCATTTGATCTTCTCAACAACCTTGGGGGGTAGGGCTTATTATTATCTCTCATTTTAGAGATGAAGAAACTGAGGCAATTGGAGGTTAAGTGACTTGCCAAGAGTCACACAGCTAGTAAGCGTCTGGGGCAGGATTTGAACTCAGGTCTTCCTGTATCCAGTGCACTGCTCAAGATAGTTCCTATTAAGATGGCCACATAGCAGCTCTCACAGGAGCCCAATCTATAAAGAAAATAAATTGAACGATGAATGAAAAATCTAAAAAAAAATCACAATAACCTACTTCATCCAGCCCAGAATAGCACAAAAACAGACAAAAGCTAAGACTGGAAGAGGAATACCACCAGGAAAGCCTGTGGGAGCACACATGAACAGATAGCATCATACAACAGTGCCCTGATGGGGAAGCCCCAACAGGGAAACACACCACACACAACACCTGATTAAAAAAACCACAAGCAATACAGAAACTATCCAGCCTCCTTATCAAGGAAAAATGGAAAAGAAGGAGCACCCTGTCCAAAAGAGTCCTAGAGAAAAATGGAAAACCACTCTGATCAGAAAAGCTCCCAAAGGTACAGAAAACCACTCAGCAGAAAGGGAAAATCCCAAGGGGTTGAAAAACCAGCCAATGCTCTGATCAAGGAAGCTCTAGGGTGGAGGGTGGGGCTAGAACTCTGATCGAGGAAGCCTCAAGAGAGGGGAGTAAGACAAGACTGATAAAGAACAGTCAAGTGTAGAGCTCTGAATGGGACACTTAATGCCTGCCAGAACTCAGACACAGCTAGGAAACTAGAAGTAAGCAGTAGGAATCTAGAAAAGCAAGGTCAGAGCCAAAGAGGGCTTTGCCACCCCATCTAAAAGAAAGACTTGAGAACTCATCATTGTAATGACCAACCATGACTCCAGAGAACTAATGATGAAACATTATACCCACCACCTGACAAAGAGGTGGGGGACTCAATGTGAGACTGGGACATACATTTTGTGGCTGAATGTTCTTTTGTTTTGCTTAATTATGCTTATTTATTACAGGATTATTTTAACTGGGGAGAATTTGGGTAGAAAAGGGGAAACAGATGATAATGATGCTGCCCCCCAAAAAGACAAAAAAATAAAAAACATCATTATAGCAGAATTTTTAAATGAACAAAAGAAATAAGGTATTTAAGAAGGAGATACAGACAAGTATGCCAGTTTTGAAATAAATATGGAATTTGTTACATAATTTCGAAAAGAAATACAAACTATATGTAATGGAGATGCAAGATTTCATATGTAATGTATTTTCTTTTATTCTTTGTATATAGAAATTCTCATACTCAAAAAGGCTTGCCAATCTAAGAAAAAAATATTTTTAAAGGAAGAAAAAGAACATGGTACATAAGCTTTGAAGGAAACTAGGGATTCGAAAAGATGATGGCAAGGAGAAAGTGCTTTTCAGACATGAAGGGCAATCAATGCAATGCCATGAAGGTGGGAGACAGATGTTCCAGTTTAGGTGAAACTTAAGAGTGCATGAAGGAGAGTAATGTGTACTGAGCCTGGAGACGTATGCTGGTGCCAGAATGTAAAGGGCTTTAAATACCAAAGAAAAGAGTTTGGCATTTATCATATAAGCAATATGGAGTAACTGGTGTTTTTGGAACATATACTAATATAATTATATTTAAACTATACTACACAATGGAGTATAAAATAAATTCCCTATGGCTGAATAAAGGGTGTTTTATGGGGGAAAAAAGAGATTCGTATTGAGATGCAGAACCAAACCAACAAATGTACAGTTGGAAAATGATAGAAATAAAAATACTTTTGAGAATCAGATTGAGGTAAAGCCTTGGAAGGGAATACAAAGATGGGTTCTTCCCACTCATTTGCAACATCAAGCAGTGCTGTTCTTAGGCCAGGATCTGAAAAAAGGAAGTGACTCAATGGCTCTGAGGGGGAGGGAAATTCCAGATCCTTGAAGCAGGGCACATAAAAGAATAAACTCCAGCTGAGAGAGGACACTAGGCAAGGCCAGGGAATTAGAGGCCAAATTTACAGGAACAAAGTGAGTGGGTGGAAATCTGGTTGAGTAAAAGGTCACAGGAGTAAGGTGGGGCAAAGTCATGGAGACTTTTCCAAATAGTAAAGAAATTTCAAATAAGATTGGCATTTAAACCTAAATCCAGCCTAGGTGACAAGGGAAAAGAGGGCAAAGACCTCTCTGGTTCTGACCTTGCTTTTCTGGATTCCTGCTGCTTACTACTATTTTCCTAACTATGTCTGAGTTCTGGCAGGCATTAAATGTCCCATTCAGAGCTCTACACTTGACTGTCCTTAATCAGCCTATCTTACTTCTCTCTCTTGAGGCTTCCTGGATCAGTTTTGGCTGTTCATTCAGGGAACCTTTTTCGGCCCACAGGGGCTTCTTTGATTAAATGACTAGGTGGTCTTCTATACCATATGGTTTTCTTGGAACAAAAGAATTTTGGGCCAATTTAGTTTAATTCAGAGAGTAAGCAGGACAGAATGAATAGAGGTCAGCCTTAGCCTCCGGAAGGCCTAGGTTCAAGTGCTATCTCTGGCAGACTAGTTGATGCTGAGCAAGTAACAACCTTTCAGGGCCCCAGGCAACCCAATGAGGTTTTAAATTAGAAAGCAGTAGCTGATTATCAGTGAAGGGTATTCCCACAGAAGGAGTTCTATACACTGATGAAATGTCAGGGGTGGACATGTAAAAAAAAATTCTTATCATTGGCATCTTAGTGAAAAATGCAGTATGCCAAAAATGTAATGAATTAAGTACTTTAAAATAATTTCTATATCCCCTTCTTCCCCTTAAGTGCCTTAAACATAATGTTTTAAGTCCTTTCCTTTCCCTCAACATTAGCAAATGCTTGAAAGAAAAATAGCACAAATTTTGATTAAAATGAAAACGTGATGATAATCAGAGAGAAAGAAAAATTGCAACCTGCCATCATGTAAAAGAATATTGGCCACTGTTCGAGTTCAATACTCAGTGGGAGAGGATTTAGGGGCTCAGCATGAAGTCCTTCCCAGCTGGAGGGACATCCCAGTAGAGCTACAAGCCAAAGCAAACTCTTGCAAAGCCACACACCATCACACTGTGTGAGCATCATGAATGTGAAGTCTAGCTTTCCACAGAATTCTATTCCATGTGGACAGGGAACCAGAAGTCAGGGCAGAAATGACCTCTGAATGGGGGGTGACCCTTTTCGTTCCAATTTAGTTTGAAGGTTTTTCATTAATCAGCAAACAGAGAACCCCTGTGTCATTTAATATACACAATGGCAGCAACTATAAAACTTAAGTTCTGAGGGGAAAAAAATAATAAAGAAGAGGAAGGGAAGAAATAAATGAAGCCTTGAAAGGTTCACTGGAAAAGTTCATGGTTTTTCAAATCATTTCTGCTAGTGAGGAAAACCCTAAATTAACCAATAATGATCACAGCTCTTTTTGTACGCACAAGAGCTTTACTTTGTGTCTTTATTTCATGTGTTACTATGTAATGCAAAAAATGGAGCAAAGGATAATTTTGAGGATATATATATACAAACATAAAAAGCAATGAGTCAGTCACATAGCAGGGATAAGAAACAATGCATAATAGCCAGGGACTCTTAAGATATCAAAAGAATTAGAGACAGCCCACTACGAGAGAATTTATGAAAAACCATATCCTGGAATCACAAACAATAAGAAGATATGAAGTGGCTGAAATAAAATTAACTTTATCACTATCCTCATGGCTAACACTTATTCAATGCTCTAATGTCTACAAAGTATTTAATTATGTTATCGCATAATCTTCACAATAACCTCGTGTTACTACTATACCCATTTTACAGATGGGAAAACCAGGGCTCGGGGAGGTTAAATTACTTATCCATGGTCACTGCTAGTAACGATCAAAAGCAAGATAGTTATAACCATAAATAAGAGGTACAAGAAAACTATACTGCGATTACACATAGGTGATACAGTCAACCTTCAGGCTGCACTCAATGTTTTCTGCAAGACAATATGTGGATAAATATTTTAAAGAAATGATAGAAAGTGGGAAGATGTAGGAAGTACTAGGTCACCCCAATCCCCAAACTCCTAAGAGGACAATACCGTAAAAAATATTTAAATATGAGAATTGACAATATTTGTAAAGTTTTGGTGAAAAGTATTAAGTGCTATGCAAATCAAAATTATTATAAACTGTGTTCCAGGTAAGCATATGCTCACAGGTAGCATTTGGGTGAATTCAAAGCAAGGTAAAGCTTCATAATGGGGCATTTCTCATACCACAAATGAGGCAGTACTTCAGGTTCCATCATATCGCCCATGTATACTATGTCTCTCTCCCTATATAACCATACCATCTCACACAGTGCTTCTTCCCCCAAACCACCACAATAGTACAAAATTAAGATTCTACCCAGCAATGCCCCCATGAACTACCAGTTACCCATGGTTTCAAATGCCTCTAAGCATAGCTTTTATTCGACTACGGACCCATCTAAAGACGAAAAAAAATTGGCTCTAAAAATTACAAAGTAGATGAAAAATCTTTGGCCCTAGCTAGTTCTTTCTTCAACCTCTCCATACCCACGATAACCCTGCCCCATCTTCCCCTCTGATATAATATCACTCACTTATGCTTTAATGATGTCAGAATCTTTGCCTTTCTACCAAGATCTCAGACTGACCTCAGAAAACAACTGGATAACTGAGGACAAAAGTCTGAAGTACAAACATAGAGACATAACATCATGAATTGAGCATGACTGCTCCCATTGACCCAAGAGAACTCAGTAAATTCTGAAGAACATGATTCTCCCTATGGACATAAATTTGGAAGGCTTCTGGATGGAAGAAGTGCAGGAGATACCAATATGCCCTAATTAATCATGGTCCTTGGAAAGGTAATATGGTATGATGCAAAGAGTTCTAGTCTTAGCTCTATCACTAATGAACAGTGGGAATTGTGAACTTGGAGAAATCATTCTGCCTTCTTGGAGAGCAGTATTTCCATCTGTCAGCTTCCCAGAATAAAGGGCATCATTAGGCAAGAACTCTTTAGTTCTCTTATTGGGACTATGACCACCCCTTCTTAGATCTCTCCTGTCTACCTGAAACCCTACTGTTAGAGAGTCTGGACTGCTGGTGATCCTGCAAACTCAGGCACAATTACAACTAGAAGAGGGAAGGGCATGGCAGATGCTGTCAAACTGTCACTGACTTTGTGACGTTGATTTCATACCATCAAACATTTTGGTGTCAATTGTGCCTATGTCCTCTTAACAGCTATACAACGTGGCCTGGAAACCATCCAGCACAAGGGGAGTACACCAGAGCCACACAGAGAAAAAGACCCAGCAATATTCAAACCCTACAGCAATAATGAAGTGTGGGAATGAGATCTTACCTTTCCTTCCTCTAAAACAATGTGTTGTCTTCCCTCAATTAAAATGTAAGCTTCTTAATTGCAAAGGCTATATTGTTATTTGGTTCTTGTTTCCCTTCTGCTTACACAGTGCCTGGCATACAGGAAGCATCTAAATTCATTGTTGTTTGATAACTTATTCATTTAATCATTCATTTATTCATGCGTTCAATAGGACTTCAGAACAAAGAAATCTTGAAAACTAGTCTCGAACACGAATGTATCCCCCATGCTTTGTGTGATGGCTGCCAACTGAGAGAAAGAGCCTGGCATAGTCTTTGGGTCTACTACCCTCAGCGCCCACCTTTTCAAACAGCGCAGTCGAACCCTGCTCATTAGCACAGTATAATGGAAATAGCAGTGAACTTAGAGTCAGGCAAGACCTGGCTTTGAATCTCACCTCCAACACTTAAAAGCTTGGAAGTTAAAAACAAATCACATAACCTCTCTAATCTTCAATTTCTTCATCTGAAAAATGTGGATGATAACACCTGTAAGACGGATATTTTGAAAAGATTCTTGTGAGGCCTAAATAAGATAATGTGTCCAGAACTTTAAAAAACTTAGATTATTATTATTTTGCTAACACTTGTTAAATATTTCTCCATCACTAGGCTTACATAGCTATTGTGACCCAGATTAACTTAATTGTAACTTTCCTTCTTGCATGACCCTGAATTACGTTTGGTTTTATCCAATAATCTTTTTATCTTGTCTTCATCACAAAGATGCTCCATTCTCTTGACCATTCTGGTTACTCGCTATTACATCCCAGAAAAAATTGTTATTCTTAGCCCAGACTCTTATCGAGAAAGGTACTATATATTTAGCATCCTACCATAATTAGGCTATACATACGCTACCACCACCACCCCCCCAAGCTAGACAACAAAGGCTCCATTAGCACCTTAGGCAAAGCACCTTATGACCCAGGATAACCCTATAGGTGATGAAATGAACATTGGAGACTCTACTCTCATTCATTCTGTGGACATTCCACTGTCTTCTGTTTCAGAACGATCCTTTTTAAAGGCAAGACAAACTAGCTTCCCGTATGCTGAAACTATGCCTGGCCACCCCTTAAAAAGTGGCACTTGGCACAAGAACTCTATAGGTACAAATCACAAAATCTCAGAATCAGAAAGGGATTTCAGAGGCCATTTACCACAACTTACTCATTTGAATACTATCTCCAAATCTGACTTACTCTGCATTAGTCCCCATAACCTTAGACCTACTAGTAGCCAAAACCATAGAGTTACAGATGAAAGGGACATTAGAGGCCATCGAATCCAGTCCCTTCATTTTGTAGATGAGGAACCGAGGCTGAGAAAGATCAAGTGACTTTTCTGTGGTCACACAGGTCATAAGTAGCACAGCCAGGATTCATACCCAGGTGCTCTGACTCCAAATTCAATACTCTTTTCCAGTGTACCTAATATAGTTTTCTTTCAAAAAAGTCTTACTACACCCAGAATAAAGGGCATCATTAGGCAAGAACTCTTTAGTTCTCTTATTGGGACTATGACCATCCCTTCTTAGATTTCTCCTGCCTACCTGAAACCTTACTGTTAGAGAGTCTGGACTGCTGGTGATCCTGCAAACTCAGGCACAATTACAACTAGAAGAGGGAAGGGCATGGCAGATGCTGTCAAACTATCACTGACTTACACACACACACACACACACACACACACACACACACACACACCAGTGTGATGTGGCAAAAATTGCTTACATTTTCCTCAAAAGAACTCATTGGTAGATAATTTAAGTATTGCTATCCCCTTTTTACAGATGGAAGAAATAAGGTTCAGTGATCCAAAGTGACTTCCCCATTGTTGCATAATAAGTTGTCCCACTACTTTGGGCCAGGATAGTCTATACATCCCCCCCCACTGTTATTTGGCTCTTATCTACCTGTCTATAATCAATCAGTGCCAAGTGGTACAAGGGGTGCCTCTGTGTAGACCCAGTAAGCCATGCTCCATTCCCTTGCTGCTGCTCTCCTGCCTAACACAGCATTCCTCAGATGCCTTCAAGACTTTATCCAGATTAAATAAATTTAAATTCCCCTAGATTGTTGAATAAAAATGCAAAGAAATATCAATTCATATGTTAGGCCACAATCCATCGGAAAACAAATCTCTCCAACCACACCTCCCAAGTGCCCCATAAATTATTGTACCCTTATAGCTATTGAGCCCACATCCATCCACACCCAGGAACAAGCATCACCAATAGCTTGGCATAAAATCTCATGGTATCTGGCACTGAGAAGCTATTCACTAAATAGTGTGATGAGTTGAGCAACTTGAATACCACTTTTGGAAATCTGGGACTTTTCATGTTCACAAGAATAAGATCCTTTGGGGGGAAAAACCTTGGCTACACTTAGTGTGCAATATTAACAAAAAAGCTCCTAAGCATATCTTTTTTTCTACCTTGTAAACATCTTCTAGGTGAAATAAATGTATCTCCAACTCTCTTAAGGGGCCCTTAGGCAACTTACAGGAAAAATTATGTCCTTCTGTCCCTCAGCATCAGCTAACTATCTATCCAAAAAGAACTGGGAAACCTCATGAGAGCTGCTCAATGTCCACAAAATGGAGCATCAAATCTATTTATTTATATTCAGCAATGAGAAAAAGTTACACGTTTCTGAAATATGTTACTGATATAATTGCTCGGCAACATGCTTGATCAGCTCGATCTAATGGCAGATTATTATAAACAAGACTATTGTCCAATGTATCACTGGCACAGTAACAGGCATTGTCTCATATGAAGAGGAGGAAAACTCTTAAATACTTCCAGACTTTCTAAAAAGACTTGCAAAAAAAATTTGTTTTGGCTTCAGTCAAGCATTCTTTACAAGTAAGCTTTGAAAAAAAAAGTCCATCCAGTTTTCTTTTATTAGAGTAATTAAAGCAATGTTAGGCATTTGGGTATCTGATATAACTTTAATCCTCTGATATTCCAAGATATTGATTTTACAAAGAATCTACTATGGATAAAGCACTAAACTCTGTAAATGGAACTGCCTCAATTTCTGATGGTGTATTTGTTTAAAAGAATCCACGGCCAAACCCTGGACTCCCAAGAATTCCAGACTATGCTAGTTCTTGAAATGGTAATTTTTTTTAAAACTACATGAGAGAAAAAACTGTTTTTAAATGAAAAAAAAATCCCTAAGTATAAAACATATGATTTTACTTTACATTTTTAAATAAATTATTCAATTGTGGTCTTTCACTGGCTTTACTCTTATAATTCTAGCATTTCACAAAAAGGAGAATCCACAGGTTTCTGAAGTGTATTCTTTTGTGTTATTTGGGTAAAAACACACATACACATACACATCACAGTTCTCTCTGAACTTTCTTTGCTAAATAATTACAAAAATTCCATGATGTAGACTTGTCCTGGATGACAACTAGATTAAACTTACTTAAATGTCCTTTATTGACATTGCCTCTACATGACAAAGACTGGTTTAGGAGAGGAATTAAGAAAAGCAGACAGGGATGATCATTATTATTAAGGCAACCAATTATCTCTCAAAAATTATATTCCATCAAACTTAAATGCATACGTGTTTTTCAAAATGTTTATTTCTGCCACAACATTTTGTGTAAAACCTCACTCCTAAACAGATTCCTGCTTGGCCCTAGGTAGGCATACTAAAGCTGGGAGAAGGAAGGAGAGAAGTGGAATAACATGCAACAACAGGCCATAAATGCAATATGAGTCATCTGGCTCCTATAGACAGTCCTGCTGTGTACCATCTACGCATACTAGTCTAGCTTATTAATGCCTATGAAGTACTAAGTGATGGTGATTTATTTCTGGACACAATAGAGAATTTGAAGTGGGTTAAGATGAAAGGCACAATGATTAATGGGTTTGGAAAATGAGACCTATAATGAAAAAATAAGTAACTATAGTTGTTTAGTCTAAAGGGGAGAACCCTTAGGGGTAGCTTATTAACATGAAGAATTTAGGTTAGATGTCAAGAATAACTTCCTAGCCTTAAGCTTATTAAATCCTGGAATGTGCTACTAATACTTTTTTTCTGTACAATATCTATCAATTCTGTTCTTTCCTCTCTATCCCAATATCCACAATATTAATTCAGGCTTGGTACATTCTTCATAAATTATTGTGAAGAATAAATAGACTGTCACTTTAAGGACTATTTCCTTTAAGCAGATTCTCATTTTTATGTACGGAATAATTTCTTACAATCATCACTTTGATCATAATACAGCTCTATAGATGTTACACCTGCCTTATGAAAAAGAACTAAATCTTTGACCAAAACTCTCTAGCTACATTACTTCCTTTATTTCTATACACAGAAGGCTCTTTACTAAGATGTGCTATATGTGCTGTTTTTGTAATTCCCTTTGTTTTGAAGGTTATTGTTTTGAACTTTTTCAGAGTTCACTCTATGTCAGAAGATCATTGATTTAGAGCTAGAAGGAACTTTAGATGTTATCTATTCAGTGATGTCAAACTCAGAAAGAAACAGGGGCTACTATAAGAATCCCTGAAGGTGTCATATTGACTTAGATAATCACATATTAACAGTATCTATGTTCTACTATATTTTTATTTATTTTGTTAAGTATTTCCCAATTACATTTTTATCTGGTTCAGCTGCTCTCTTTGCAGTGAGCATGTTTGACACCTCTGATTTAGTTCATCTGCTTCATTTTACAAATATGAGAGCATAGCCTTCCCAAGAGCCCTTCATCTAGCTATTCTATGCTGACCCCAGAACATTAGACCTAAAACAATTCTACTCCAATCTGAAATTCCCTTCTTTCCACCATCCAGAAATCTGATATTTCATCACATCAAGTCTTCTTGACTGACGAAGTGGGAAAATGGTGATTAGCCCAAACCTATTTCATCAGAGCTGCATATTTTAAGATTCATCCTTTATTCTCCATTCTGTACATGAAATATACTTTTCCAGTCATCTATTAAAAAGTGTTATTTATTTCATTCAATAATCAAATATTTACTAAACATCAATTACCTAGATTTCTGCTAGATAATATAAATCAAACCACCAATGAATAAGCAGGTATGAAGCATCTACGATGTGCCAGGCATTGAGTATGCAAGGATAAAAATGAAACTGCTCCAATCCTCAAGGAGTTTACATTCTGTGGGAGAGTTTACTTTCTAATAATGAGAAACACAAAAGAAATTTAAGTTTTGGTCACTGCTCTAAACTCTAGCAAAGTCACAAGTCATAGACATATAAGATAATTAGAAAACGAGTAAACAAAAATTGTGGTGCATTGCTTATAGATACAATAGGCATTCCGAGGAGGGTAGCAGTGTAGACAGTTGTGGTTAAGAGCAATATAGACTATAGTCATCAGAGAAGACAATAGAGGAAGTGAAAGGAGATGGGTATTTAAATACATTAAGGATTTAGAAGGTAGAGAGGAGGCCATCCTTGGCATTTAAGAGACTTTTGCATAGTTGACCACATGTCTATATAGCTTTTTTATTTACTGTTTAATGTCAATGGGATGCATCCTTGATAATAGGCTCTTAGAAAGTAGGGGTCAGGTCAATTTTATACAATGTTTGTCTGTATGGCAATATCACTGTCTTTTGAATACAAGTTCCAGGACATATTTTAATAGATAATTGGGAAGAGAGAGAGAAAGAGAGACACAGAGAAAGAGAAACAGAGAGACAGAGAGAGACAGAGATAGAGAGTATATCATTAAGGCGAGATTCACGACTTTGAGGATGACCACAAACATGCCTGAATGGTTCGGAACCGCAAAGTATAAAAAACTTTCTACATAGAAGAGACGAAGTATAATGTTTATTTAAACTCCAGAGGATCAAATCCAAGAACCAATACCCCCAATTTGATATACTAGCAATTATATTCCAAAACCAGTAAACCCACCTCAATATAGTAACAAGGAAATTATAACACAGTATTATAGCAAGGAATCAAGTCATCCTGTAGCCTTCCCCCCTGATAGGGCCTTCCTGTAAACAATCACTCACCAATCCTAACTCTCCACTGAGCACTCTCTTCTGTAGCTCTGTTTATTTCAACTGTGCTGTAGTTGACTAAAACATTTTAGAAACTCTTCTTGGAAGCTACTATCAAGAGTTTTACAGCATGTAAAAAATACTCTTAATAAGGTCATCTTGATCTTTTAAGGATAGATTTAATTTTAGAAATAGCAAGAAGCCATTTGAAGCTAAATATTCAATGAAGTAGGTGACAAAAATGAGTACTAGTTTTTGGATGAAAAAAATGAGGTATTAGTATTTAGAGCTAAAAGAGATCTTTGAGATTTTTTAACTCTAACGCCATTTTACAGATGAAGAAACTAAGGTGGAATGAAGTTAAGTGGATAGAACCCCTGGACTAGTTTTAAAGTGTGATTTTATCTATTTTTTATTATATTTTTATTTATTAAATATTTCTCAATTACATTTTAATCTGGTTCAGGCACATTCAGAAGTCCACATGTGGACTACAGGTGCATGTTTGGCACCTCTGAACTAGATGACACCTGCAGTCTTTTCCAACTCTAAACTGGTGATCCTAGTACAAAAAAAATCTACTTACTATTAGCCACATTACTTTAGTGGGCCATGGTTGCTTTAAGGAATCTGTGCAATAATAAAGACATTTTTCTTCAAGGCAAAGTGGTCTGCATCCAGGGTAGAGACTCAGAAAGACTGTGGGCATTAGCTTTTGAATTTGTTTTAAGCTACCTCGGGCATTAATGTTCTATGAAGACAGGTTCCTTCATTTCTAGTATGCAAGATGCCTGGGTTCAGATTAGATCTTCCTCAGACAGAAGAAAGGGTAATGTCTGGGTCACAGCTGATTCTCTGAAGTTCTCTTTAATAAGGTTCTAGGAATCTACATTTTGGTATCCTAACATCTGCCCTGTATTTTGCCTTCAAGGAAATTAAGCAAGTATCTTCTACTGGCAGAAACCCAGTAACATGCACACATGTCCTCTTGTACATGCTTGATTTTCTCCCTCTTCCCCAGCACCCTTTAATTCTTCCCTGTCTTTGCTGATCTACTCCTACTCTAGTGAGAAGAGACCAGCATGCAGTCAATCTGGCCCTGTCTACTGGACTTAGGCCAGCTAACAATTCTGGCTACAAACTACAAGCACCCTTGGCTTTGATGTGTGGTGTTGCTTTTTAACTCAGGTGAGCTTTGGCCTCATTATTCTAACCCAACAGTCACTCTGAATCAGCTAGAGACAAGAAGACTCACTGACATATGGTAACAGGTCATGCCAGACAAATATCTGGATGGGAGACAAGAAAAACTCATTGCATAGGAAGTATTATGAAGGATTTTAGAAAGTGAGATTATTTCACCCAAGCGAGGCCAGATGTCAGCTAATTCACTGGACCCTCTACTTTCCTGGGCACTGCCTGAGGAGGCCAGCACCTCTGAAGAAGGCAACTGGTTCTCATCATTTCCCAACTTACACCAGAAGATTTGTCTCCAACTCACACCAGAAAAGAAAAGGGATTTAACCATCTCCTCAGTATAGTTCAAGGAAACTCCCTCCTGTTAACTGCTAAAATATAAATTCAAAAGTTCCTCATCTCATGACATTTGTCACAGGAATTGGATTAAGACAGCGTTACAGCAACATTCCCAGTGAAGTATTTCATCCTGCATACCTCAGTAGCACTATAGCAATTGTGCATAATCAAGATTTTTATGAAGTAGGAGAGAAACTTCCCAAGGCACATAATTCCTAGTATTGCTCCCTCTACTCACCAACTCTCTCCTAGTCTGGGATTATGTGAGGTTCCCTTCCACCAATTAACCCTATTTTTTTTAAATTAGCAAGGTATGGTTCACATGATTAAGTTTTATCTCCTATATATTTGAGTGAGGGTGATTCGGAGATAATTATGAAGTAATTGTGAAATCCCCTTTCAACTTGTCACTATTTAGCTCAAGGTGATTTATGTTACAGTCATAATCCTTAGATAATTATGTGATCTTGGGTAAGTCGCAACCTCCATGGCTTCAGTTTTCTTATCTGTAAAATGAGAGGATTGGACTATTTTGCTTCTGAAGTCACACCTAGTGCCACAGAAGCTTCTAGCTGCCCTTAACTAATCCCACATCTTCTATTTCCTATTCAAGGAGAAATGACTCCTCTACCTCCACCCTTGTTACAAAAAGAAGGAGACATTCCTTATAGAATGAAGGATGCAGTCATCCCTATGCAGATATGAAGGCCAGAAGAAATCCATTGTGCTTCCCATTTCCAAAAATTTTATACAGGTGAAATGAGCTTAAAATTAGTAAAGGCAGCCTTGAAGGGGAAAAGAAGGCACAAAATATCAACTCACTAATGTAGCACTGTAAAGTAAAAAAGCCTATTAGACTTGCAGCCAGGAAAGACCTGACTTTGAATTATGCCTCCAACATTTAATATCCAGGTGACTGTGGGGAAGTCACTTCTGTTCTTAGTCTCATCTGCAAATCTCAAAACATTTTTATAAAGTTCTTTTGTTAAAAATACATAGGTGTAATTAAAGACCTTTGGGAGCTCTCCATTGCCTCAAATACCTTAGCCTGGCACAAGGCTCAGAGAAGTGACTTGCCTGTGGCCATATAGCTATTAAAATTCAGATTTCATGAAGAGCTTTACCTTTCTGATGCCTAGATATTACCTTGCACGAACTGTTTAATTGAATTTATCTATTCATCTTATTCTAGTCTGATATTTCTTCTAAGTTATACCATGAAACTAGAATGTCCTTGATAGCCAGGCCACCAAAAATACTTCTCTTCCATCAAGTAATTCCTGAAATTTCACTTTTTAATAAAAATTTCATAGATTAATAGGAATGGAAGGAATCGTTTTCATCCTGTTCAAATATAAGACAATTCCTTATAATTCATTACTCGTGCTATTTTTACTATATAATAAAGAATTCATCTCCTTTATATGTTCATTCAATGTTTAGCATTAAGTTGCTAAATGAAGTCCTGGGGCCATTGCCATAACTCCCTTCTTGCCTTTGGAGACAGCATTGCAAAGAAACAGGTTGTTCATAAAGCTTTCCGAAGACAGCCCACTTCCAGAGGCCTCAAAAGGCAAACCTGTTATCAATAAGAAGTCTCCTTAACAGAAGGCACACTGACAAGGCAGGCTTTTGCACAATCACTTTTATCATTCATGAAAAATCCATCTGTATGACTGGCTGCAACTACATTAGCAGAAAAGGAATTGCAAGGAGGCACAAATATTTTTTAAAAAAACTTTGCAGGGCACATCTTGAATATGAGTGAAGCTTTTCCAAGAACACATTTTTTTTAAATGCTTGTGAAATAAGAGGCTCTTTTTCTCTGCTTAAGGAATTTCAGGCATCAATAAGCAGATGGAAAAGAGTACTGTGAGAATAGGGGGAGCTTTTGCACCCTGACAATATTACACCATGCAAACAGCTACATTTCTGAGTCTATATGTAAATTGTCTCTTTTAGGTTTAAGCCTGGTGCCCACCAAGCCTAATATCTCTTTTTCCTAGCAGGAGATCCATTTATTCGTTCATTTAAAGAATGAACATTAATAAATATTAACGAATGAACAAAATACTAAGCACTTAAGATGAAGAGTGGTATAGTGAGCAAGACACCAGATTTGGAGTCAAAGAGCCTTGGGTTGAAATTCCACATTGGACACTAGCTGAGAGACATTTGACAAGTCACTTAACCTCTCTGGGTCCCCATTACTTCATGTGGAAAATGGTGGGGTTGGATTCAATGGTCTCTAAAGTCTATTCTAGGCTTCAAATCTATGATTCTATGATCTATTACTACATATACAAAGAATCATGCTAGGGACTTAGAGGGGTCTAAGGTTAGGTAAAAGATAGTGCCTGCTGTCATGGAGTTTACAGTGTAAGTTACATTCTTATTATTGGTCTAGCAAAATATCTAATGGTATTGTCCATATTTCTTAAAGAGGAGGAAAAGAAACCACTAATTCTATTCTCATGTAATTGAGTTTACTCAACTGTAAAATAAAGGGGCTCAAAATACAATTAAGGTACCTTTTTTACTAGGTAAGAGATGTTCTTACAGATACTTCAATGGATCTGTTATCTCATCAATGCAGACAAACTCTCCATCAAGTCACACAGGCACCTTTCTATAGACCCTCTCATCTTAGATGACTCTTATTCATAGCCTCCTACTTGACCCAAGGTGATGGGGGCTTTTGTCTAGATCTCTTAACACTGAGTAGATACTAATGAGTATCCTGCCTCTAATGTTCTAAGTTAGAACTATTTATTTTGAGTTTTCATTGTATCTCTAGCACTTAGCATGGTGCCTGGCACATGGTAGCTACTTAAAAATGTTTATTGAATGACTGACTGAATGCCTGTATATGGCATGTACTACACCTGATACAATGATGATTCTAAAAACTTTAGAGACATACCGTGCTAAGAGATGTACTCTAAAAATTGTGTGTGAATCAAATATTCTAAAATGAACTGTCATTGGAGGGTAGGCAGAGAATGCCAATATTTAAAAATAACCCAATGGTTAAAAATTCTGCAAAACAAAGAATCATTTTATAAATCAATTAACCACTCCCAAATGATCAATAAAGATGATACTTACTAGAAATGGAAACGATCAAATTAAAGATATCTTTTATGTATCAAGACTACAAGCTCCCAGTGCCTAGAGTCATCATCTTTCTCTTTATTTCTCTAATACCATGAAAGCAGCTTAAACAATGATGAAGAACCATGAACGAATTAGCTATTTCAGTGAGATGGTGATCCAAGACAATCCCAAAAGACTAATGATGAAGCACACTATCTGTTTCCAGAGGAAGAACAGACACTGTCTGAATATAGACAGAAGCATGTTATTTTTCACTTTCTTTCATCCTTTCTTTTTACTCAAGTGTTCTTGTATAAAATGACTAATTTGAAAATGTTTTACATGATTGCACATGTATAAACAATACTGGATTGCTTGCCATCCCAAAAGGGTTGGAAGGGAAGGCGGGGAGGAGAAAGAGAGAGAAAAAGAGAGAGAGAGAGAGAGAGAGAGAGAGAGAGAGAGAGAGAGACAGAGACAGAGACAGAGACAGAGACGGAGAGACAGAGAGAGAGAGAGAATTTGGAACTAAAATTTATTTAAAATGTTAAAAACAAATTTAACATGCAATTGAGGGAAAGTATATTAAAGAAAGAAAAATGCAATAGGCTCTTAATTAGTCAATTAAGTTGAACTGAATTATTAAGCATTGTTCTCAATGTAGCAGGAAAAAATATTTAATTAAGAAAAGTCTTTGCTCTCTAGGAGCTTATAATCTAGTAGGAGGCTATGCCATATACACATTACTGTAACATAAAATAAGACATAATAAGGGCATTAAAGTAATGCAAACAAAGTTGGATAGAAGGTTTGAGGTGGGGACTCATTACCAAATATAGGGATGAGCAAAGACTTCTCAGAGGAAGTAGAATGTGAGGAAGGTTTTAAGGGCTGGGTAATATTTGAGCATTAAATGGTCAGAGGATAGTCTAAGCAGAGGGAAATGGTATAAGCAAAAGTATAGAGGCAGGAAAATACAAAGCATGTTTGAGAGTAATCTACTTTTGTGGGAGTATAGATATATGGAAGAGAGTAATAAGAGATAAGGCCAGAAATGTAATAATCACCAAATTGTGGAGGTTTAAAAGTAAGGCAAAGGAGCATGAACAATAGTTAGGCATTATTCAGTGTTTTCTGAAGATCAGCTACAGCAGAAGTCATGGGGTATCTCCCGACCTCCCTCCCTCACTATCAACATTACTAGACCTCAAAGTCTACGAAGATATATTAGAGAACAGGATATCTTTGTTATGGATTTCATGGAAACCTCACATTCAGACTAGCCAGGCATGCAGTTTTGAGAATGTAGTGGCTTTATTTAAACAATATCTCTTAACCAAAAGCAGGTTTGAGAGGCTACGTTACAAAGAGTGATCACATATGTAAGTTTGCAGTAAGTTTCCGTGAATCGAAAAATGTTTACACTCGTGTAGGGTTGAAAATCCTATTAATCATTGATCTTACTCAGTTGTTAAGCTCTTTAGGGATCTCTTCAATGCTGTATCCCTCTCTGTGCCCAGCATACCACAAGTACTCAATAAATTTCTGCTGAACAAGAATTTAAAAATATTAGCAACTGTTCACTTATGACAAGAGGAGTGACATGCTAAGATCAATACACAAGCAAAATTAGTCCGGCTACTATATAAAAGATGATTGAAGAGAGGAATGGGAGTGGAGGTAAAAAAAATAGGAAGCTATTGCAATACACGAAGCTGGTAGTAGTGGAAATCAAGATGAGGAACAGATGTGAGGGATGCTGCAGAGACAGAAAAAATAGACCTAGAAACCAAATGAATAAGATACATGTAGAAGGAAGAAAAGCAAAGACAACCCCAATATTTCTAGCACAATGGACAGATAAGACTTGGAAGGGTGCCAAAAAAAGGCATAGTAAATCAGTCAAAGGGGGAGCAAGTTTCAGGGAAGGATAACTGGGCATGTTGAAGTATTGATGAGACACCCAGGTGAATTTATAGGCATGGAGCTCAAAAGACCTACCAAATCTCAGACAGACTGGCAGCTGTCTCTTACCTGTGATCCGATGGTTTCCTGGAAGCACCTCCCCAGCTGAGTCTTAGCTGCAACAGGATATACATGAGGAATGAGCTGCTGATGAGAGTATGTTGAGTGTATGGTCTGAGTCTTCTGAATGGGGACTCCTTGGTAAGAGATCTGTGATTGGCCTGGTTGGCTTTCTTTCACCTTCTGGCCTGTGGAGCCATCAATTCTTGAAACCTGATGTATCTGTACTGAGGCCTCTGGTGGATGTTTCACATGGATATTCACTATGTTTGGGGGGAATTTCACTAAAACAAATAGGGATGAAGAGAAAAAATTCTTAGTAATAGATCATAATAATGAATAATCCAAACATAAAATTTTTATTAAGGTTAAACAGTTTGCCTACATTCCATGCACAGCCTTCAAAAACCACAGCAAAGTTCTTGATGGCAACAGTCATACACCTCAAATTTGCAATTACCCTACAAAGCCTCTCTAAAATAAAAAGGCAACTGCAGAAATGAATTATAGCTTCTGAGGGTAATACTTGAAAAGAAAATGAAAGCCCACAAAAGATATTTTTTGGGATGAGTCTTATATAAACCTATGATGTAAATGTGTGATTCAGCTATAATTTGTGGGTAGATTATTGCAAAGGATCACAGCAGAGATTAAAAGTTTCATTACTTGTAAGTTTCTCATGTATATAGTTTCTGCTTTGATGGCAATTTTAATATTTGTCTTTTACCCTCAAAGAGAAAGTTTCAATTCCTCACAGCATAGTCTTTTTTTTACAGTAACTAGTCAATTTCTATTGTGATTCTCCTGGCGTTTTTTAAAGTTGATAAGCTATGTTATCCTAAATTTATAACAAGATTTGAACTCAGCAACTTTGAAACAAAAATTCACTAAAGCTATCAAATTCTCATGAAAGAAATTTGTATTTCAATTTGAGAGAGTAATATTATTAATGTGGTTTATGTGCATTTAAAAGAAACATTAAGTTTCAAAGACTGACTTTAGAGTATCTTGGAGAGACCATGTCAGTCATCTAATCCAATCTCCTCATTTGAGAACAGCAATCTCCCAATTTTCTCCTGGCTGACATTTCTCATGATGTCCAGAAATGCTAGGGCTGCAAAACTGGGCTAAGCTCTGCAAGGGAAAAAATATTTACCTTTGACTCCTTGCTGGCCTGTCATAGTCAGAGGAAGCGTATGTGTAGAGTGGACAACATGTGTTCCTAAGCCTTTGCTTGATTGCTGAGAATGCTGGTAGAGTTTAGGGACATTTGCGCCATGTACTGGGATCTGGCATAGCTTCCCAGTATAATTTGGAGGGCACTGGCATTTGTCCCGTGAACTGCACTGACCTCCATTCATACATGGAAGGTGACAAATTACTGTAAAGGAAAAGGACAAAAATGAAAAGAACGGGTTATTTGATATCAATGTCATACATACCATATCAATATCATGAATAAAATTTAACACTTGATACTAGTAAAAACCTGAAATAAAGAGCTGTCAAAGATAGGAAGAGGCAGAAATAGTTGTGACCTACAAGGAACTTGGAACCTGGGCACAGAGAGAAAGAAGACCTAGTCATACACCTAGATAACCAATGGTATGAGGCAATCCACAATAATTCTGAAATGAATGACATAGACAATAATGGTCATGGAGTGCTGAGGGGATGCAGGGTTGAGACTAAAGAGGGCTGGGTAGTCAAGGAGGGTACTCAAGTCTCAGGGAGGAGGGTGAGACCTGAGTTGGATCTTAAAGGAAAGAAGTTGGAGAAGGGATTGGAAAGAAAAAGAACAGACAAAAATGAAAAGGTGAGGATGTGCATGGTATTTTATGGTAAGTGAAGTTTTTAATCCCATCAGCAAAACTAGCTGGGTACAGAGGATGGCCAAAGGGAAAGTATTTTACTTTCAACCTGACAATAAAATGGACTATATAAGCATGGGGCTTGCTTCTAAAAGCATACTGTTGCTTCTAAAGGCTTTGGAGAACTTGCAAATGAAGGACATTAAAAGTGAGTTCATCATTTGCTGCTTATTGTTTTTGTATCTGGAGATCAATCAGCATCTCCCCAAAGTTCATTACAACAGGTGCTAATGTAGTACTCTGCCCAAGCCTATTTGGCATATTCTCAGTTTAAGGCAGTGTGTATAGTAGATGGAGCAACAGAACACCTGGGTTGAAACTCTCCCTATCATATTTAGTAGTTATGCAACCAAAGAATAAGTCATTTACTGCAGTAAGTCTCCACATTAGCCTCATTTCCCTCATCTGACAAGCCCTTCTGTAGTATACTTCACAGGGTTGTTGTGAGATACAAATGAGATAAGGTACTGAACGTAAAGTGCTTTGCAAACATAAAATGTTAGGTAGTATAGATGCTCTCCATGAAGCTGGTACTTGTGGTATAAAAAGAAACGTTAGAGGCAGAAGATTATCTAGTCCTATCTAGTCCTTTATGTATATATATGAGGTAAATGATACTCAGAAACTTTCAATGATGACTGCAAGGTCAAGCAATCATTCAATTAATAAACAAGCATTTATTAAGTGTTCACTTATATACCACTGTTTGATGTACAAAGTGAATAGTCAGAGGAGACTACAGTCTCTCTCCCAGAACTGTCTCTTGCTACACTATTCTAGTATGCTTACAGTATAAACTGCATCCAGTTCTAGTTAGAACTTGCTGATGAAACTTTCCAGCAAGTCTATTGATGTGGCAAAGTTGTAATTCCACCTTGCATGTCCTGGGTAGGCCTTCCCGGTTAATTTTTAGAAAACCTCCTTTTGAATATTGATCCATGTTCTCTGACCCTATTGACCCAGCACTAACATGAGACCGCAGGCCCTTTATATGAAAAAATCTATGTAAACCTGGGCCCCCATAGGCTCAACACCTTCTACAGATTGGAGAATACATCCTACTATTCATTTGTACCACCACCCAGAATGCTGACCTGTGGGGATGTGGGAGAAGGGAGATTACATTTGATTCTATCCCTGACTGAATTGCTGCACCTATGCTAGGCTTAGCTGTGAATGTTGATAAACCACTCTCATCCATCCTAGTGTCTGTCACTGTATGCAACTTTCCTGAGCTCTGTACTAAATTTACATGACACAAAGAAAGGCAAAAACAGTCCCTGACCTCAAAATGAGTTTGCTTTCTAGTGAAATGAACATAGATAATAAGTGGTAGACTAGACTCCTGTTCTCGACTGCCAGTCCTGTGTTTTATCCCCTTTACCACACTGGTTCCTTTCTCTACTACAATTCTATCAATGATGTAAGATACTGATACCACAGGCATTCCCATTTTTAACATAAATATTTGTCAACTGCACAAATGTATGTGAGGTGAAGGGGAGAAGAAGACAGAGAGGACACATGGCTAGAAAAGGATTTATTTTAAAAAAAAACACTGGTTAGAGTAGACTGCAAGGGCAATATGACAGTGCAAGGGCAATATGACAGTCAAAAACGTTAATGCAAGCTTAAGCAGCAATAATGGTTGCCTAACATTTAGAACAAGCAAAGATAAATTGCTATTAGCTACAGCTAAACTTGCTATTACGATCTGGCTTTGTCGGGCAACATCTGGAATACTAAGTTCAGTTCTTGGCAACACATTTTAGGAAAAATATTGATAAACTGTACAATTTCCAGAGGAAGGCAATCAAAATGGTAATGCAACTGCAATATGCCATGCAAGAACTAAAGAGAACTGTCTTCAAGAGTTTTTGGAAGGGTTAGGTTTGCTCTGCTTGGCTCTAGAGGGCAAAACCAGGAGCAACAAACAGAAAAAGCAGAGAGGGAAATTTCAGCCCAATAAAACTATATAACAATTAGAGCTATACAAGAAAGAAATAGTATACCCTGAGGGTAATGAATTAGAGGTCTATAAGCCAAGGCTGGATTACCATTTTCCCAGGATATTCGTAGAAAGAATCTCTACTTAGGTATGGGTTGGACTGGACAATCTCTAAATCTCCTTTCAACTCAGAGATTCTATGATTCTATTTGGTATGTACACTTATGTGAGAGTAGGAGACTGGAAAGTACAATGGGTACACCCACCCATCCATCCAAGCTGTTTTATGGACTGGGCAATCTAAAGTAGAGGAATTGGCTAAATCAATTATGCACTGATATCCTAGTGTCAAGGCTCAAAATCAATCAGCACCTCATAGAAATCATGATCTAGGAAAAGTAAGAATTTTAACAGAATTTTAAGTGATGTCCCATAGAAGTACCATCACCAGCTGATTCACTCCTAGGAATAATACCTCCAACTCTGTTGTACTCCATAGCTATCAAGGAATTTTTGCCTATGAAATCTCATGCCATTCTCCTAGCCCTATGATAGACATGTCAAATAATGGCCCTTGGATTGCATGCAGCCCACAACACTCCCAAGTGGGGCCCAAACCAAATTAAAATGTAATTGTGAAATACTTACAAATAAATAAAAATGCAATAAAAAGATATTATTAACATGTGGTTTTCTAAGTGAAAATGTGGACTTCAGGGATACTCATGAATGATTTAGTGGCCCCCATTTCTATTTGATTTAGATACCATTGCCCTATAAGATTGGCAGGGCATTTTTATCCTATTTGGCAAATGAGGAAACTGAAGCTCAGAATAGTTATGTAAGGTCACACAGCCTGGAAGTTACTACTCATCTTGGTCTTCTTTCTGTTGTGCTATGCTGCATTTCCTAGTTCCAAGAAGAAGAGGGCTGCTTGTTTTTTGTCTCTTAGCTTTGTACATTCATAGAATTCCATGCCTCTATTAAACCACAGGTGAAATAGGACAGCAAAGTAATGAGACTAACTTTGTGTACCTTATAGAAACTGATTTTCTTAATTTGTACTCACAACACCCCTGTGATTCTCTTTTATCTTTACTACAGTCACAATGAACTAGATGCTAACATCTCTTAGAAAAGAAAACAAATAAAATAACTTGCCCAAGGTCACAGCAAACAAGTGATGGATATTAGTGTGGAATATTCTAAACAGTGCTTGGTTTAGAGTCAGATGACCTCAGTTCAAGTCCCAGCTCTCCTACTTACAACCAGTTTGACCTTAGGCAAATCATTTCAACAATTTTAGTATACTCCCTAAGAAACTTCATGTAGGCAAATGTGAGGAATAAGTACTTAGGAAAAAGACCACCAAAAAGTTAGAGGAGGAGAGGGGATGTGAGGTAAGCTAGACAGACAGAAGCAGATTAGGGGAGAATAGTAGGAATCTTGGCTGACCAAGATAGGAAATAATTATAGTCATCTTAGGCAAAATGGTCTTTCAATAAATCCTCTGAAAGTAGACTGTGCTATTCCACAATCAATAAACAAAATATTAAGAACACTTTCCAAAACATGTAAGGGGTGAATGCCCTAGCTCCAAATGTCAAGATATTTTTAAAAAATGATTAGGTCTGCCCAACTTCATAAATCATTTTGAAAATGTTCATTCACTGATGAGCAAAAAGCAAATTTGGCCAAATAATAAAAATAAAGTCAAAAGTGACAATTATTCTATGGAAGTGTTTGTAAAATATTTTTATCATGTTATCTGGTTTCAAATAAATATTTATTAGTCACAAAGACTTAAGCAAATTTTTCCAAATGTGAACTATTTGCCAGTGAAAGTTTAATTCTCTGATGAATTTCTGATATATTACCAGTACTTGCGTAAATGGTTCCTTCCTCCATAATATATAAAATTCTGCCTACAGTCATAAGTAATATTTGAAAAGAGTACACAAAAAATAACTAAAATAAACAAGCAGATGGAATAGCTTCCACAAGTACAGACTAAAAAGATCATGAGGACAGGGCTGAGCAGAATTCAGAGCCAGGAAGGGAAATGTCATCAGGATTATAGGCAATTAGGTCAGTCTGGGTCATGACAGCAAAATAAGATTAAGCAAGATTCAAGGTCAGATAAATCCAGACTCAACAAGGTTTCCAGCCGGCAGAGAAGACAAAGTGGGTTGGTCATTTTACCAGACAGAATGGTTCTTATGCTTCCAGAAACATAATCCCAACAAAACAATACAGGGAAAGGGCTGAAGAAATTGTTATTCCTCCAAGGTTTTGCTTCTGGTCTTTTAGCCGGGCAGTTGATGTGCCTCTGCTCCGCTCTGTGTAACCTGCTATATAGCTGGTTCAGAGCACTCTATCAGTACGTGTGAAAGAAAAAAAAACCTGAGGGTAATTCCAGTGAATTCTGTGTCTTTCTGGTCATAAAGCAAAAAATTTCTGCTTGAACTACTTCAACCAGTAAAATTCACTATTTATAAATATTTGTGAATAAAAATGAAATAAAATATCTCCCTATTCCAATGCTTTCAAAAGCTGAAATTATGATAATTCATCAAGATTTAGAATCTCTTTATAACCATATAGTGAGCCTTTTTTTATGTGCCTGGTCCCTCTCTTCAAGAATAAGATCCTTTTGAAATCAAAGAAAACAAAAGCAATATCACTATCAACCCGCAGACTTGAAATATTTAACCATGGATAGTCTTCAATTTCAAAGATCCATGTCACTAAAAACATAGCCAAGTTAGTGTAAAAACTTGTTTTCTCCTGGAAAATAGAAAAATAACAACAGATTTTTTAGAGCAAATTCCAGCCCCTTGTGGGGGACTGATTATAAGGATCATGACAACACATACTTTTCAGAACCCTCAACAAGATAACCTAGCAAAGAAATTGCACCAAGAACACATACCACTGGCTGGGAAGCAGGGTAACATGGTCAGTGTAACATTTTGCTGGATCTCTCCCATTTTCCTACACTGCATTCTATAGCGTCACCTGGGAGCTACTGCAAACAATCAGTGGTATGTGAGCCTCAGGCCTGTTATTTCAAAAAGGGCAATTTTGAGACAACCACTCAAAGCAGCTCATGGCACTTCTATAAAAGGTCAATGTTAGAAAAAGAATCTGGGCCTCCACTGCTGAAAGAACAACAAGTAGGGTGTTTTAAAGATGTCCAGACATTCAGCCGAGTTCCATAATTCACTCTTGGGCTAGAAAATTAACTCAGAGCTATCATGTGATCAGTGTGGAGGCTGGAGTACAATTCATTCTCACATTTTACCCATGTAGGTTGGAACTCAGAATAACTGGTGAGATGCTAAAAGTGTACCCAAACATGAATGAGGTGGAAATGTATTTCTCTAAAAATACCTACACTCAGATTATTGTTTGTCATATTTTCTTAGCTACATATCCTAAAGCAAGCTCTGAGAATGTATGGGAGCTTCCTCTAGCTTACTGGCCATCTTAACCAACTCACTTTCTATGCCAGCAGACAGACCATTTCTAGTTATTGTGGCTGAGGAAAGGGGGAAAAAAGATTCTTGTCTGCAGGAAAACCTACATCTGTCATTTCAGGGAATGGAGAAACACATGATTTTGATTTGAGCAGCTACTTAAACTTTCCAACTTGTCTCTAATTAGAAGAATAATGTTCCATCAAAGGCCTTCTGCATTTCTGTTGGGACTTGCCGGGGTGAGAATTTTTGAAGGTTAAAATTCTACCTTGTATTTCTCCATCTAGAATACATGTGGGCTCTCTGCAGTGACATCTTTTAAGAGGTTTTTAGAGCTTCTGAATAATAAATGCATTACATAATAATAAAAAATAGTTAAGTGTGATACACTTTAAAAAGCTGTGATATCCTAGAAAAAGATTTTTTTTTGTTTTAAAAGTTGGTAAGAATCAAGTAAAAATAGAATTCTGGATAGGAATTGGAGAGGATATATTGAGAAAAAGGCTGATATAGTGGAAAGTAAAGTAGACTTTGAGTCAAGAAAGCCCAGGCTTGAATTTCAACTCAGATTAACTGTATGACAATAGGCTAGATGCCTCTAGGCTTCAATTTTCTTTCCTATGCCATGGAGTTGTTGTGAGGATCAAAGATTTTCAAACCTAAAAGTGATATGCAAATTTAACTTGTTATTACCTATTATTATGTTTTTATGTAGAAACTGTCCACAGGCATAACCTCATAATCACCCTTGCCTCTTCCTTTTCCTTGTCCCCCAACCTATCCAATCGACTGCTAAGTATGACAATCCAATGGACATACAAATTCCACCTCAGGCACTTACTAGTACTGTGATCAAGGACTAGTCTATTAACCACTAAGTTCCTCACTTCCTTCATCTTTAAAACGGGGATAAAAATACTTACATAGCAGCAGTTAAGCCCTATGGAACACGCATTTGGATGGGCCAATAGGAGTCAACCCAAGGATCATGAATTGGAGATTTTCTAGTAATTTCTGAGAATGCATGTGGCTTAACATTGAAGGAGTTTGGTGCTTTGAAATAATGAGATAATGCTCTTCTTGGCCACTAAACATGTAGAGCTGTTGAGTCAGTAGACTTAGGGAGTGACTGTGTCCTCTGTCTCATTTTCTTGGACACTCCTGTGTGGCAAGTAGCTCTCCCTTCCTCAGTTTCCATAGAGAGGTAGGTGCCCTCCCTTCTCACCACCCTAGCTGCATGACACCTTGCAAGGGTATAGCAATGAAAGCATTTGTTCTACCTAGGTAATTCTGAGCCTGGGTTTGGAGCTGCTTCTTCTGATTTGTTTATTTCCTGAGTATGGATGACTGAGGTTCTGAGATTGATAATATGCATTTTAGAGGAAACCTTGTGACTTTAAGAGGCTTGGAGATCCTGGGTCCTCAGCTGATGTCAGGTATACTTCAGAAGACCCCACAAACTACTCAAGGATTCCTTGGAGAAGATGACCACAGAAATGAAGAAGAGCCAACCCTGGGCAGGGCTCACCAGAAGAGATAGTTTTGGAAGTAACTTTTTAGATATAGCAGAGCAAAGGTGAAATGCAAAATATCTCTTCAGCAGTGCCATAAATGCTTCATGTTCAGAAGAGTTCAACAGTAGTGATGTCACTACTGCTTGTTGAAGTAGTTTTCTGTCCAATTCAGCCTTGTGGATTTTTTCTGCATTAAGTATTTCTTTTATGCATAAGAAATAAATAGCTGTCCTCTACCTGATCTACATTTTATATCAAATCCCTTTCTATTTCCCCTGTTGAGGAGATCCAAGCTATGAGCTAAACCTAAGTTTTAAGTGTTTTCTTTCCTTGTACCTCCAAGATGAAGATATAAAGAAACAAAGAGTGTGAAAAAGAGAACCTGACCCACCTGTTTAAAGGCCAAACTATCTCAGGACTAAACCATGTCTATCTGTAAGTGTGGGTGCAGAGCCAAGAAGGGGTCCGTGGTGAAGAGGAAGTGTGTGAGGCCCTCATGTCCCTTGAGACCAGCAGTAGTTCTTATTGCTACACCTTTATTACCTATTTTCCAGGACTGTTATGAGGAATGTGCTTTACAAACCATAAAGTACTCTTAAGAGGTTTTTAGAGCTTCTGAATAACAAATGCATTACATTTGTTCAGTTGTTTTTCAGTTGTGTCTGAATCTTGATGACCCCATTTGGGGTTTTCCTGGCAAAGATAATAGAATGGTTTTCCATTTTCTCCTCCAGTTCATTTTTACAGATGAGGAAATTGAGGCAAGCAGGGTCAAGTGATTTGTTCAGAGTCATAGAGCTAGTAGGTGTTTAAAGACAGATTTGAACTCAGGAAGATGAGTCTTCTTGACTCCAGGCCTGGTACTTTATCCCTGTACCACTTAGCTGCCCATACTATATACACACATACACACACACACACACACACACACACACACACACACATATAGGTTCTCAAAGGGTAGTGCTTTTGTGATTAGGGGGTCAAAACTATGAGGTCAAAACTATTTTCATAATATTAAGATGTTTTCATTTCTAATACAGTAAACATCAATAGCTATAACCCATGTAAATAAAAGTTCTTTAAGGGGACCTCAATAAATTGTAAGAGTATAAAAGGGTTCCAAGACCAAAAAGTTTGAGAACCATTGGTGCAAAGGGAAAAGAGCCAATCTCAAAGGCAGGAATATTTGGGTTCAAGTCATACCTCTGACACACTGGCTATGTGACCCTGGGCAAGTCAATTAATTTCTCAGTGCTTTAGGTAACTCTCTAAGCTTCTAAATTTCAGAGAAGGTGCCTGCCTGCATTGGTAGAGTCTCTTCACCCAGGTGTTCCCTAAACTAATGAAATAAGTCTAGTCGCTATCTACTTACATGGCCAGGACCTTTGTTTAGGCCCAGGTATGTCACTCTCATTCAGCTAATAGTTCTTCCTACCTTTAGCTTCTCTACTTTTTAATTCATCTTCCACACTGCTGCCAATATATTTTCCTGAGGGAGATATCTGATTATATCATTCTGTTTAGTAAAGTTGTCCATTAGTTTCCCATTGTATTTAGTGGAAAATATAAGCTACTTAACTTGTCTTTAAGGGTCTCTAAAACTCGACTCCAATCTAATCCAGCCTTATTTCATATTATTCCTGTTCAAAACTACATTCTAGCCCACTTTTCTACAATAGTCACATCTTGCCACAGGGTCTAATCATAGAGTAAGCACAAAAGACAAAAAAGTCTCCCTTAAATCTTCCTTATAGACTAATAACTTTGTACCCAGAAAGAAAGCAGAGATTCTTTAAAAGAAGGCAGTCCATATTAGAGGGTGGTAGATCATTCTGAGATGGCTGCTAGGAAAAACATTTAATGTTTCACCAGACAGGTAAGAATCAGGACTTCTACTCAAATAAAAGAAAACAACAGGTAAAGAGCGAGATGGAAGGAAAACTGCCCGTTAGTAGAAACTAATGTCTTTGAAAGGGTTCATGCTGAGTGATCAAAGGACATGAATGAACAGTTCTCAAAAGGAGAAATGCAAACTATTAACATCCATATGAAAGAGTGCTCAGAATCAGTAATGTTAAGAGAAATGCAAATTAAAACAACTTTGAGGTTCCATCTCACAGCAAGAAAACTGGGCAAAGAGGTCAAAATGGTGGAATCGATCAATGGTGGGAGGAGTATAAAAAGACAGGCATATTAGTGCACTCCTGGTGGAGCTGTGAATGGATCTCACTATTCTGTAAAAGAAGTTGGAATAATACTAAAAGAGTGGATAAAAAGTCCATGCTCTTTGATTCAGAGATGCCACTACTAAACATTTATCCCAAGGGGGTAAAAAAAATTAGAAACATAAGTCCTATATACTCCAAAATATAAAGTACTTTTTTGTAGTAGTAATGAACTGGAAAAAGTAATTGTCCATTGATCAAGTAAATGGTGAAACAGACTGTGGTATGTGAATGAGAGAGAATATTATTCCACTATGACAAGCAATGAATATAAATAATACAGGTAAACATAGGAAGACAAATGAACTGATAGAAAATGAAGCAGAATCAGATGAATAATATACATAATGACTATAACAATAAAAATAAAAATGAAAACATCAAAAAATGAAATTGAATACTATGTAACTATAATGATCAAGTTTGACTCTAGAGAAAACACATGAGAATGCACCTCCTTTCTTTTCCTGAAAATGGGAAGCACCTTGGATAAGGAATACTGCATAAATTGTTTAAAATTAATTGAAGTGTAGATTAGTTATGCTGAATTGATTTTTTTTTCTCCTTTTTATTCTTTGTTAGGAAAGATGAGGGTTCTCTGAGTTGGGAGGAGGAATGCACTGAAAAATTAAGGTGATGTCAAAAACAGAGAAATTTTTAAAAATAAAATAAAGGGTTTCACACATAATTGTGATTATATTAGAGGGTGGCTATATCACCACATAACTGTTTCTTCTTTCTGCTTTTCTATGAGGCAAGAAAGTATAAAAGGAAGTTGAAAGGAACACAGAAGAGATGCAGAGCCAGCCAGGAATGCTAAAAAGGTGAACTAAGGCGATCTTCTTCATTAGTTCTACCTGACTAAACAGAAAGAATGGACTACCTACAAGTAAGATGAAGAAGAGATTCTTGAACTATCTTTAGCAAGGAGAGATGTTCCTCTCTCAAAGTCAGGAAGGAAATAAGACTGTTTTCCTATGATGCAAGAAAGGATAAAGGGAGGTCAAAAAGAACACAGAAAAGACCATATACCTACCTAGAAGTGCTATGAATGCCAACTAAGACTGCCCCACTTATTAGTTCTACCTGCCTAAGTATAAACTATCTGTGGGTATGATAAAGAACAAGTTCTGGAATTACTCTTAGCAAACCGCAATGTTCCTACTCTCAGAAAATAAGAGAATTAAGATTCACATGTCTCATTTCACACACACTCTCCAGGACATTATTGAGTAGAAGAGTGATCAATTCTGCTTAGACTATTTAATTTTTTTCCTCTTTTTTTTGGCTAAATATATATAATTGAATTCATGTCAGTAAGACAGATGTATGTATAATATGGTTCCATCATACTAGCTATTTTGTAAACTTGATGCTAAATTCATTTACACACTTGACCCACATGCCTAGTATGTACCCCCTTCTCACCTCTGTTGGTCTTTTATCTTTCTCCAAGGCTCAATTGAGATGCTAACTCTTCCTTGAGATTTTCCCTCATACCCTCAATTGCAAACATTCTTTACCTCCTTGGATTACCTTGTATTGTAATTATACATCTAGATATTATTCATAGGTTGCCTTGACTCACAGGCCAGTTCACTATTACTAGGACGTGTTGACTCAGTATTTGATAATATAAAAATACTAGAATAATAAATAGTGGCAAAGATGACAGCAAGAAAAGGAGATACACCAGATGACCTGAAGGGCTATAATGAGCTCTAGATCTAGGATCTATCTATCGCTTCAGATCTTGAATAACATGGAAGCTAAAGCCTTAAAGTAATGAGCTAATAGAGGAAAGATGAGGAAAATGGCTAGCACTATCAAGAGAACAATGGCGCAGGAGGAAGAGAAACATGATGACTAAGGCCATGATCACAAAAGCATGAATTTCTATCAACAACCTCTTTTCATTTACCTGAAGACCTTCAGCATGCATTAGTATCATGGAGCAAAAGAAATCTATAACTGAAAGGGATCTCAGTGAGTACCCAATCATTTTATAAGTCAAGACCCAAGGACCAGAAAAGCATCATAACTTGTCTCAGGTCTCAGGTTAATTAGTAGCAGAGATAGGACTAGAAACTCAGTCTCCTTACTCCAAATCAACTGCTCTCTTCGTGGTACCATGCTTCCTACCACCACCTCACTCCAATTATAATCTCCCATGGGGCAATTGTCTACCATGACAACAGCTGAGGTATACAAGGCAGATGTATCCAGAGGACAAAGTTCAATTCTCCTTTCTAATTATTATCCTCCCACTGCTAGATGGCTTCTTCTCAGTCAAAAAGTTAAAATACTGACTGTTCCCTGTCCAGTAGGTTCAAACTAAAGTTAGCTTTCCTGCTATTGGGATTATAATCCTGGACTGTTATCTTTAAATAGTTGTTTGTCATGAAGCTGCCTGGTGAAATTATGCACACCAATGATAAGGGTACAATCATAAAAATGGCACCCATGGCACTGCCCAGTATAATAAATATTCCAAACTTTAATATGAACAGGGAAAACCTGTGAGATTAGCATTAGTTCCTTCACAACTACTAGACAGTTATTAAATCATGTTAATTTCATTTGAATCAGAAAATTTACTGGAATTGGACATGAAGAAACAGGCATATTATAGACATAGAATAATAATCTATGACATTGCAAGTTCATTCAAACTCAGATGATTAATTATGGAATTTCATGAGAAAATCTATAATGTCTTACTCATTTAGTTTAAATAACCTGATATATAAAGTTTGGGCCATAAAAAAGCCAGTTCCTTCCTCAGGGCTCCATATATATATTCATTGAATCTGGAGCATTCCATCAACTCGAGACAATATGTATCAAAATTGACTTCCTGAGGATAATTCTCCTGTAATCCCCAGAACTGGCCCAAGAATATGTTTCTAATTAACTCTCTTGGGACATAGCACAGAGTTAGTCTAAATTGACTTTTGAAACATCCTAGTAAATGTGCTACACTCAATGACTGGAATAAAACAATTGGGGGGCCAGTTTCAGAACTTGATATGAATCAGAAACATAGATGAAATGTAAATTAAAACTATTATCATTAATCAGGAGTAGAAAAGTTCCTAAATCCTCTTGGCAACCTTCCTAAATAAACCAAATATCACCAGAGAAATTACTCTGGGATATTAAGTAGAATTTCGGAAAGTTTCTCCCTGTATTCCTTCTGTTTCTCTTTCTCCGTTCCTTTTATGGCCTGTCAGCCAACAAAGTTCAGGCAGCTATATAAGGACATTACTCAGAATGAATGCACACCAGACGATTGCTTTCTGATAAAAATTGAAGTATTTCCATCAAGTGTAGATGCTTCCCTGGATTAACCAGAAATTACTTGAGGATTATTTGTTTTGCTTTGTGTTTGTTTCGGTTTCTGAGTATCATAACCTAGCCCCATTAAAAATCTAGAGTAAGACATCTGTATCTTTCCTTAAAATTAGGGAAATCTACCAAATCAATTTGTCCCCAAAGTAGAAGGATTTATAATTGCTCCAACTCTATCAGTGAGATTAGCATATATTTCTTTATAGCTTCATTGGATTTTGAGATTGAAGAGACTTTAAAAATCATCTAAACTAACTAAACTTGCCCAAATCCATACAAGTAGCAACCAGTGGAGCTGGAACCCAGGCCTCTTACTCCAAATTCAGTTCTCTTTGCAACAAGCTACATTTGCTTCTTTTTTTGTGTTGACTTTTTCTTTTTTAATTAATAATCCTTAGTTTTCTCCCTCTTCCCTCTATCAAACTAAAAAAAGATAAAGAAAACTCTTGTAACAAATATGCATAGTAAATCAAAACAAAACCCTACATTAGCTTTGTTCAAAAATGTATATCTCTTTTTGCAACGTGAGTCCATCACTTCTCTCCCAGGAGGTAAATGGCATACTTCACTGGTTCCCTAGAACCATCATTGGTTACTGCATTCATCAGAGTTCTTAAGTCTTTAAAAAGTGTTTGTGTCTATAACACTGTTACTGCATAAATTGTCCTCTTGACTCTGCTCACTTCACCTGTATCAGTTCAAATACGTCTTTCAAGGTTTCTCTGAAACTGTCCCTTTTTGTCATTTCTTATGTTGCAATAATATTCTATTACATCTCTGGAGTTATTTTCAGTCATGTCCAACTCTTCATGACACCATTTGGGGTTTTTTTTGGTAAAGACACTGGAGTGATTTGCCATTTCCTTCCCCAGCTCAGTTTACACATAAAGAACTGAGACAAACAGGGTTAAGTGACTTTCCTAGGGTCACACATATAGTAAATGTCTGAGGTCAGATTTGAACTCAGGAGAATAAGTCTTCCTGACTTCAGATCCTGCACTCTATCCAATGGGCCACCTAGCTGCCCCTCTATTACATTTACACATCATAATTTATTGGGCCATTTCCCTCAGATTTTAGATTACTTTTTACTATGAAAGCTGCTTCCTAAATCGTACTGGCAGCCTGGAAAGTTAATGGGTACACTTAATGTAGGTAAAGCCACTGACTTTCATTAAGTACTACAAAACTGTCAGATACTTAAAATTATTATTCCCAACATTAGTATGAGCAACTGATTGGATAGCCTAGTTCCATCACAGATGATCTTTCCCTTGTGAAGATGTACTCTATCAATACCCACACCCAAGGGACTTTAAGACTTTTTGGATATATTATCTACATTGTATATAACATTTTCAGTAGTTCCATTTGAGAGAGAGAGAGAGAGAGAGAGAGATGCAGACCTTGGTGCAGTCTCTTGGAACTAATACATTTCAGTATAGTGTGCATCAGTTTATCTTAATATGCATGAGTGAAGCACCTGCTGTACATAAGGCCATGCTAGGAGCTGGGAATACAAAGAAAAAAATGAAGCAGTCCCAACCCTGCAAGGAGCTTCGAGTTTGATCGGGGGTGTGGGAATAGGTAGTAATGCAATATATATACACACATAAGTTAATGCAAAGCAATTTCAAGAGTCACTAGCACTGGGAGGGGATCTGAAGGGAACACCTGAGCTGGGATCTAAAAGTAGAAGTCAAGGTGAGAAAGAACATTCCAGACATGGGGGACAACCTACACAAAGAGATGGAGGTGAGAGAAGAAATGCAGATGGAGGAGAATTACCAAGCCTATAAAACTGGAATGGAGAGTGAATGAAAAGATGTAATACTAAATAACTAGAATGATAGGTAGGTTCCATGACAAGAAGAGGATTTTGTATTTTATCCTAGAGGCAATTGGGAGCTAGAGAACATTTTAATTTTAAGCCGAGGAATGATGTGGTCAGTTCTCAACTTTAAGAATATTAAGTTTGGAAGCTATATTGAAAAGGACAGAGATAATAGAGGCACAGTGTCATAATGGATAGTTAGCCTTAGAGTCCAGCCTCTGACACATACTGGTAAGTCATTTAACCTTCTCGGTGGTCCAGACAGCATTTTAATGTTATATGTTGCAGATTGATTGCTGACTGCCCTGCTAGGGGAGCCTCCTCACCTGGAATTCCGGATCACATACATAGAGGACAAATGAGAGAGGGAAGAGACAGAAAATAAAACCATTGTGGGGAGTTGAGAGGGGACAAAGTAGGGAGGGAGTGTGGAGGAGGGAGTTATTATGCTAGTCCAAGCTTTTAAGTCATTTTGAATGTATTACAAGTGTCGCCCCCACCCCGCGTGTATATTAAAACTTAAAAGATGCGCTAAACTTTGGGGACAAGCTGTATTAGAGGACCAACTCTGCAACTAAGAATGTACTAATGATGGATTTGAAATCAGAGGCTCTAGGATAAAGTTCTGACTCTGCCCCTTAACCCATAGATAAACTTGACTGAGTTCTGTCATTCTGCCAGCTCTCAGTTTCCTCATCTCAAAAGAAGAACTGATGGAACTGAGGTAGCTGATCTCTAAGGTCCCCTCCAGCTCAAAATCTATGATCAAATGAAACCTCTTATGTGACAAGAAGTCACTGCTCTTCTCCAGACCTCAGTTTCATCATCTGTAAAAAGGGATTGAACTTAGATGATCTCCACTACATTCTCTTTCAGACCTGAAATTCTCTATCATTTATTCTATGCAATTTTCCTATGAAACACTAATTATAAAATTCAAAATGCTATTACGATATTCAAAATATGGGAAATGATGGGAGGAGTTTTGATTCCACAGAATTAAAAGTACTTCCCCCAGCTTTAGCAGAATGTAAGTCAGGTGACTGCTTCTAATCAGATCTGTGACCTAGCAGAACCAGACTTCTGATGGGGTGAAAGGTTAGAGGCTTGTGCACGTGCTTAATGAGCTATTTGAGTGGGGCATGCAGTGGGCAGTTCAGGGGGTTGCATCTGGCCCATGGAGAGCAAGGCGGGAGATTTGAATTCGAATAATATAAAAAGGCTGGCATTTGTCTGAGTAAACAATCTCCATAAGGGAAGTACCCATTCACTAGGAATGTAGAATAATTGGCTAAAACAAAAATGAGAACTATCCTGGCTTCACAATGAGTATTGTTCTTTGTTTAGAGTGGGCATGTTTCTCACAAAAATATTAATAGAAACTAAAGTCTCCAACCTTCTGTTCAGAGGATGAGTATCACAGACCCACAAGGAGAAGCCATTCCCAGGTTTATGTTAGTCAGGAGAATTAAGCATCACAGCACCTATATCACCCCATCCTCCAACACATGTACATTTATATACATACGCATACACACACACACAGCCAATTTATCATTTTCTTTCCAAAGCAATCACACAAATTATCCTTTGGATCTGGGTTAGGAGGGTCAGTCTGAACAACATTATGCCACTTGCAAGTCTTAAAATAAAATCTTGAAAGTGAAGGTATAGACAACATAGTTATCAAAGAATCTCCAGTGTTGTTCTGCATATTTTTCCCACTATAATCTCCTAAAATTTCAGTTTTGCTAAACTTTTTAGTCACAAAACTAAAACTGCCTTAATGAATCTATTTATGTATCCAAACCAATTATTTTGCCAATATTTGCACCCTTTCTAGAATCTGAACTCATTGGCTTCTTTCCATTAGTAAGTATTACTTAAGCCTAGTAAACCTTCCTAGCTCTTGGTGGCTAAAAGAGGCCCTCTCCATTCATCTATTGCATTATATTCTTGAATTGAACAGAATCACCAGCCATCATATGGAATTATCTCTAGGCCCATTTCACCTGGATCTGACCCCTACCTACCAAAGCAATCTTAAACTGTGTTTTAATTGGTCCCTCTGAAATATGTCTACAAGTTTGATTTGGGCACTGATTTATTATTTATTTATTACTGGGCTCTTTCCCCAAAACACCAAAGGACTCTAATGAAAATCTACTATTAACTCTTTTCTTTTATTTTTTTTTTGCTTTGTCTCTTTTTTTAAATTTTTTTTAATTTATTTTTAATATGTTTAGTTTTCAGCATTGATTTTCACATGCGTTTGAATTACAGATTTTCTCCCCATTTCCACCCCCCCCACTCCAAGATGGTGTACACTCTGGTTGCCCTGTTCCCCAGTTTGCCCTGTTCCCCATTTGCCCTCCCCTCTGTCCCCCCATTCCCCTCCCATCCCCCTTTCCCTTACTTTCTTGTAGGGCACGGTAGATCTCTATGCCCCATTGCCTGTGCATCTTATTTTCTAGTTGCATGAGAGAAAAAAAAAACTTTTTTACTTTTGAACATCTGCTTTTCTAAAACCTTCAGTTCCAAATTCTCTCCCCTCTTCCCTTCCCCTCCACCCTCCCTAGGAAGTCAAGCAATTCAACATAAGCCACATGTGTATCCTTATGTATAACCCTT
>CM053625.1:170037869-170086431 GCA_028646595.1 Phalanger gymnotis | reverse complement strand
CCCTTTGTGGGTTCTGCAGTTCTAGAATTGGTTCAGAGCCATTTTTTCATAGGTTTTTGGAGGGACTTGGTGAGGAGCTCATGCCAGTTACTGCTTTCCAGTTGCCATCTTGGCTCCGCCCCCAACTCTTTTATTATAAAGCTTCTAAAACAGCCAAAGGGGAAAGGCTAGATATATGAATAAAATTATGGCTTATACATAATCTCTATGAGTGATTTATGCTTAGATCTTCCAGCTGCTAGAAAGAAGATCGACAGCTAAAGCAGTCCAAGGTCAGAGTAATTTAACTGTAGACAGTCTAGATGTCATCAGTTTAGTACAGATTAGGAACACACAAATATATATTTAAGGAGAAGATCAAAATCTCTCTGCCTTCACTCTAAAGGTGATGTAACTATGTGGAAAAGAGAAAACCAGAGGTAGGTAGACTATTTCAATAAATGATTATCTATATCACAAAGATGACCACCCAGAATTCCTCATTTAAACAATGACAACTATCAAGTGGCATACTGAAAATTTAACAATTAGTTCTTACAAGCTGGTATAAGCTAGCTCCAGCACACTCCTGCAGAGAGGGAAGCCAAGTTTCATTAGGGAAAGTGGCCATAAGACCCCAACATGAAATATCAATGTATAGAAGCCAGGAAAAGAATAACACACTGCCCAACACTGTTCTGGAGAGGAATGAAGGGGAATGGAATAGTTTAGTCTTCATATGTAATTCATCATTTACTTTTACCAAAAATGCTAACATTCTAAATCCACTAAAAATTAATTCAAGAGACATCTGAAGTTGATAACAATCATAAAGATGGCCTGACAGTTACTAATGCTATTTGTTTAGTACCAACTTAGCTGAGAGGAGAAAGGAAGGAGTCAAGACATATGTTTTATTTGTGTAGAGAATTCCCAGTGCAGAAAGTCCTTCCATCCTTGATGTATATCAGCAACCCATGTGTAGTCTTAGCTAGTTACCAATAATGAGATGTTAGGTGACTTTCCTGTAGTCACACAGCTAGCTACAGTCTACTCACTATGAGAGATGAAAAAGAGTAATTTATAATCTAACTGGAGATACAGAAAATAAAACCATGCAAAATATTAAGTTGAAAGATCCAATTATAAATATTTGTTGATTTCAGGTGATAACTAGAGTACTGATTTGAACCCAGATTTTAGATTTTACATAGAAAATGTAAAAACAGTCTTTCATGAATACCTAACATGTGTTTAGAATTGTGAGAAACACAAAGGCAGTATAAAAGTTGGTGCCTGGCTTAAAGGGCCATGGCCACATTTAATATACTAATTTCAGCTAGAAAATCTATCAAAACTCAAATTAAACTGAAACTCTTATAAAGCTTTAAGATGGAACCTCACCTTAAAAAGAAAAAAAAGAGCAGAAACAGACCATAAAGAATTGAAGGTCATCATAAAAATAGGGGAATTTTATTGGTCTGTAGTCTTGCAGTTTGAAGACAATGATCTAATATATAAATATTGGCAAATGAAAACAGTCATTCAGCTTTTGGGAAGCATAAGCAGAGAACATTGTTTAAAATAACCAAAATACTTCAATGAGAGGCCTACTAGCCTCAACCTCATGACCAAGTTGGTCATTATTTTAAGATTCTTAGTATGAATTGGATCTCAAACTTTTGTGTACTCATCTATTATTAGGATTAATCAACAAGCAACCCCTTATCCCAGTATCAAATGGACTAAGAGATGAAGCTGCAAAGACAAAAGTTTAACACATCTTCACTCAAACAGTTTATATTTGAGTGGAGGAGACAACACATACATATATAGCTATGTAAACATCGTATTATAAAATTAACATAAGACGACTTTGAGAGGAAATACACTAGCAGCTGGGGGAGAAGTGTGGGGAGGCAGAAGGTTGGGAAAATCTTCACACAAAAGGTGGCAATTGAGCTGAGACATAAAGGAAACCAGAGATTAGAAGAGGCAGAGCAGAGGAGGAGGTACATTCCAGATATGGGGACAGCCTAAAGGCACAGAGATGGGAAATGCAGTGTCCATCCCAGGTGAAGAATAGTGATTAAGCCAACTTAACTGGATTAGGGTAGCTGGAGGGGGAAAGAGCAGGTGTGGAGCCATTTAAATCCCAGTGGAGTTAATATTTTATCCTAGAGACAATAGAAAGCCATTGGAGTTTACTGAGTAGAGAGGATTATATAATCAGACCTAAATGTTAGGAAGAATTAATTGGGCAGCTGTGTGAAGGTTTGACAGGAGTGATGATAGGCTTGAGACAAGGAGACCAAATAGAAGGCTATTTCAAAAGTCACGGTGAGAAGTGACTAAATCTTGAAGTAGGATGGTAGCTGTGTGGGTGGAGAGAAAGGGAAATATGTGAGAATATATTGGAGAAAGAAGTAAGAATTAGCAACTGATTGGATATGTGAAGGTGAATGAGACTGAGGAATCAACAATGGCGCTGAGATTGTGGACATACTTCTATAAATCAAGGGATAAACTTTCATATCAGGTGCCAATAGGACTTTGTGAAATTCGATATTTTTTCAGTTTAACATCTTTACCAAATGTTGCCTGATATGTTGCGCACCTTTCCCAACATTTCCTCAGAAAACACATTCACTCATTCAGTCTGCAGACTACAATCTACAATTAAATAACTACATTAGAGAATGGATAAGATACAAAGGTAAACAAAAGATAGCCCTTGACTTCAAGGAGCTCATGATCCTCTGCAGGGATGAGGTACTACACAGAGTAATACAAACCAGAACATGATAAATGTGTAAATGCAGAACAAAGGTTTGGGAGTACAAGTGAGGGCAAGGATACTAGCATCTGAAGGAGTCAGGAAGGGCTCTGTAGGACATCTGAGCTGGTCCTTCAAGGATGGGTATGATTTCAAGAGAAGAAATTATGTGAGGGGGAAGTAAAAGAAAGAAGAAACTACTAGAATAGGAAGCATCAAGAGGTAGGAAAATAACAAGTTGTTCACTTTGGATGGAGCACAGACCATGCTAAATAAGGTAGGATTTGTCTGGAAGGGTAGTATCAAGCCAGATTGTGGAAGGCCTTCAATAAAAGGCTAACGAATTTGTATTTTATTTGTGATAGGGAGCAGATAAATGTTTTTGAACAATAATGTGCCATGATAAAAGCCACATAATCCTGTGTGGGTTAGCAATATAGGAGGGTACATTAAAATGGAGATGAATTGAGAAGCAAGAAGATCAGTTAATTCATCAATCAATCAACAAGCATTATTAAGAACCTACTACGTGCCAGGCACTGTGCTAGATTCTGGGTTATAAAAAGACAAAACTGAAATAGCCATGGACATTGATCAATGAACTTATGTTTTATGGAATGAGACATGTTCAAATATAATAGTATGTGGAGTAAACTTATATAAGTATACTCTCAAATACTGAAATGGCTCTGTAATCCCATTTATCTGTAATCTCAATAAAGCAGATTACAGCTCATCTGTGATTACCCATCCTGTGTGAGTTTGGTCCATTCCTCCCATAAGTTCACCACAGGAAGGCTAGCTATTCTCTGAAGTACTTTCCTTGCCTTCCAAAAACAATCTGACCCACTCTTCTCCTCCTGTTCAACTTTAGCCCAAGCTCTATAGATTTTCCATCCAAATTTATGTCATAATCTGGGCAACAGGCATTCCTCATGTACTTGTCCTTTTTTATAGTGATTGTCAGACCAAATTCTTTTGAGTGATTACAGGGCTTGATGCAAACAACATAATGTAACCTGCAAGCAAGAGTATCTGGAGAACCTCACCTAACCCTAACTTATACAAATGTTTATATGAGTTATCCATATACAAGCCAACAGCATCCACAATGAAAATATTAGTAGGGAACAAGTAGTTATCCACAAGGGATCATATCCTTATCATTCCTTAATTTACTGAAACAAGTTAGAGAACATAATTTTTCCTCATTGTTTCTTGATTTAAAAAAAAGCACTGGATTCGATAGAGCAAAATAGTGCCTTTTCAACCAGGCATCATCTATCAATACAAGAAAATCATTTAAGATTCACTAAAAGAAATAACAATAGAAACATCAGACAAAGTATAAAACTCAGTTGTGTTCACCAAAAGTATTTATCACAGTGATTAAAGATGCAAAATATATACAAAATAATTATGAGGTTGTTTTTGTTTATCAGGCAATAGTCCAGACGAGAAAGGATGAGAGGCTGATCTAGGGTAGAAGCAGTGTGAATAATGATAAGGAGGGAACAAGCATAGATTTCCTAGATAGACTAATATGGTCTGTATTTGATAATAGAATGGATGTGGGGAACAAGGAAAAGACAAAAATGACTTGAAAGTTATTGTCATGGGTCACTGTGGGGATGATAATACCACTGACAGAAATAAGAAAGGAAGAACCTTAGTTGGGGAGAAGTACATAGGGAAGGAGATTAGAGAATTAGGATCCTGGGAAAGAAATAGGTTTTTTCCTCTAATGTCTCCTTAGAACTTCAATCCATAATACGGTTAAATTTCTCCCTTAGAAGAAATGTTCCATACATTAAAACATTTACATACATTTTTCTCACTGAAAAGATGTTCTGTCTGTTATTCAGAAGAGAGGCATCACTACTTTTAAATGCTTTCTTATTCATCCATAGAAAGAATAAGAAAGAGAAGAAAAAGAAAAAGAAAAGGGAAGAAAAAAGGACTCGCATCTGGCAATGGATGAGGGTAGATACCTTTAAAGGAAATTCTGCAGGAATGCAGACTGCAAATAAAGCCAAAGAGAAAGGTCATTTTTGTGGTGTCAACCTAGTACTGTGCTGGTGGGGGCAACTGCTTTTTGTCAGCTCTAAGCTTAACTTAACTGCTGATTATTGTGGCTGGTGGACAGGCTGGATTTTCACTTTGTTCCAAGCACTCCGGGTTCTCAGGGACTATTATCATTCATTTAAATGAAGTCTAGAGAGATTTATTTTCTTCATTATTCATAATATAAAACCCTTGAGTGCTAGCAGACAGTCACACTTTATAAGGAACACCTAGGACCCATGCAAGACATAAGAAAGTGCCAAGAAAAGGGCAGCTGCTGCTACCGCTCCTGGTGCTCCACTGGTGCGCTGAAACGTTCTCTTAATCACTACTGTGTACAAGTTCTTGATTAAACAAGTCTTAAATCCCTCAAATTCCCATTTCACTGGATCTGGTCTTGTTGGGAGAATGAGTAACACAAATGAGGTCTTTCCATTTCACTTTGACCTGTGGTCTCCAAAGAAATGAGCTTCCTGCCTAACTGTGTGCTGTGAAGAAGGGGGGTATAACAGCTGAAGGTGGTTAGGGAGGAAAATTAGAAATCCCAGTCTGTCTTCCTTTGAGGGCCAGTGTTTTTTGCCTTTTTTGCAATTGCATGTCTTCTCAGTGCAAGGAGCACTAGAAGAACCACAGTGTTAGCAAAAGGTATGATGTTCAAAAGTTGTTGACATGAGATTTGTAGTCTTTATTAAGAATTCCAAGAAGCCAGAGGCTTCTAGGTAATGTGTAAATTACTGGGGCAGAGAAGGAAGTAGGAGGAACAGGGACTCATTATTTGGAGGCTAAAAGATGACTGTTTGAAGGCTATATCACCTCTAAGCTTTTCTCCAGTTCTAAATCCTATCATTCTATGTGACAAGGGTTATGGAAGCTCCATTAATTTCCCTTAATCTGATCCCTTCCTATGATATAACAAAATGTGATTATGGCCAAAAAACAAACCACCCTGGAAGCAGCTTAATGCTGTAAAATGAAGGGGCTGGACTAGATGGCCTCTGATTTCTGTTCTAGACCAGAATTTATGATCCTATATTGAAACATCCAGCAATAGGTGAATGGTTAAACAAACGGTGATACGTCAATGTAATGTAACACTATGGTGAAATTAATGTTGGCAAGTGTGAAGAACAAAAATAAATATGGAAAAACCTTAATGAAATAATACAGAGTGAAAAAAGGAGAACCAGAAGAATAAAGAATACACTAAAATGAGAGGACCACCATGTAGGAGGGAAAATGAAGGGCAATGAGAGGACAGCAAATCCTGATGGAGACTTAAAGAGAGAAAAAGTAAAAATTGTTTCAATATTTTGAGGAATTAAATTCACTGATTTAATTTATAAATGATAATAAAGATTAACTTATTGTATTGCTATTCAATATTTTATAACAATTTTATATTTAAAATGGTGGTCAACGCTACCATCCAGAAGTAGTTTTATGAAACTCAGATTGTCTTGAAGTCTGTTTCAGGTCTGATCCTAGCTAAAATATTCATCTGAGACCTTCACTCCTTTTGCACTTCCCCTGGTAATCTTATACTATATACATAGAGACATATACCGACTTGTGTAACTCAGTAAGTACTTTAGAGCTTGCTCTTGATGTTTTGGTATTCTAACAATATTGGTTCTAGATTTTTTCTTGCATCCTCCTGTTCAAGAAGAATTTTCTAGTCATTTACATTTTTAACATTGCTATTGTACTGTGGTACTTTCTCTGTGAATATATTTATATTTCAAAAGATAAATCCTTAGATTCTCCTCACAATGTATTCTTCACATTGGTAATTACAAAACTCCTTTCTCCTCTAGCCCTTAATTTCATACCCAGCCTCTTCTTCCTCAGAAGATGACCTTGGTATCTAGGTTATGAGCTCTCATCTCTCATTCTGCACATCCCAAGACCAGGAGACTTTCCCCATCTTGACTACTTTTCCGCTGATTGGTCACTTCTTCCCAGGATTAAAGTCACTTTCACTTTATTTTCCTAGTTCATTGTTATTGGTCAGAATCAGGTTTAGAATAGTAATTGTCCTCTCTAAAATGTGATGGCAGTGTGTCAGAGATAAATAAATAAGAGGATTTCTCTGCAGCATTGAATATTGAGGATAGTGAGCATGACTTTTTAGTGGGCCTGTTCAGTAGAGTTTCATGACTTTGTCCAGCAGCACTTCATAATTTAGATATAGGAGCAGAGATTGTGGAGATTTCCTAACATGAGAGGTACAGCAAGGGGTTGAAGGGGAGTACCTAGCTTTGGGGATTAAGAAAAACAAGGGGGTAAGGTTTTTCAAGATTAAATAAAAGAGCATTGCCCAAATGATCATTTAAGTGATTGTTTGTTTCACTTTTGCTTTTGTATCTCCAAAACCTAGCACAGCATTTGGTGCATAAAAGGTGTTTAATAAATGTTTCTTGAATGAATGGATGAAGTGGCTAACTCTAGGATCAAGATGGTTACAGGAAGGAATCAAAAGTCTGAGAACAGAGCCAAAATTTGTATCATCAGTTCCTAACAATCATTAAAACACATTCACTCAATTGAACAAAAGTGAAGTTAAGTCAGAATAAAAGTGATAGATTGAGAGAAGTTGAAAAGATCCTGACCACAGGTCTCAATGACAGTATTTAGAAAGTTCAGGAGGGAGAGACTGGGAGAGTGGATTACAAGTAGAAATATAATAGTTCACCAAGTAACTGAGAAAGTGAGACAAGTATTGATAGTCAAGGATAGGTGAAGTCACAGAAAAAGCAAAATAGTTCCTAAATAAGTGGTTAAAATTGGTGAGAGGCAGTCTCAGCTGCTCTGCCTAGACCATAGGCTAACTACAATCTGAAGGTTAATTTTTCATAATAGCTAGCAAAACCATTTTTCCTTCTCAGGCTATTTCCTTGATAGACTATCCAGACCACAGAATCAGATCTAGATAATCCTCCCTCATGTCTATGCCCTGTGAGCTGTACCCTAGGGACTGCTTTACTCATAGGATCTTTCAACATGTATTACCAAATCTTTCTGTATATCCAAGAAGCCTTACAGTCACAATGATGAGAGGAATAAAAATAGAAAATCTTTTTTTGTCATTTCTTCCAAAGAAAAGGAGACTAGTTAAATACAAAGACCTGAAGCCTCAGCACTTGAACCCATCCCACATACAACTGGGATACACCACTGACAAAGAGAGAAAGAGGGAGTGATAGACTGGATTATTTTAAGGCCATTTTCAGTTCTTAATTCTATGATCCATCGAGTTCACTTCGACACTCATTAGGATGAGAGATGTTAGAGCTGGAAGGAAACTGAAAGTCCATCTAACCCAACCACTTCATTTCGCAGAAAAGGAAACTGGGATTTTTTTCCTAGGGTCATGTTATTTGCAGATGAAGATGAAAGAAACCAGTCACCAGCCACCATTAAATTGTTGGGTTTCTTGTCTAGTTTAGTTTCTTCTACTGCCCCATGTCAGGAGGGAAAGAACAGCATCTGCCTAGCCCAGATTTAGCAGTTGCCATTGCTGTATGACCAAGTGCTTCAAACTCAGACACCACTGGAGCAGCTCAAGTTTCAAATAACCGACTAAGATACGGAGTAAACTCTTGAATCCTGACCATGTTCTCTAGGGCAGTTTATTAAGCAAATCAAATACAGTCACGAGTACCATGTATTTTAAAGAGTCATTTATATCATCTCCTTTAAGGTGTTTAATTTGCTGAAAAAAAAAACTATATTTTTTAAGTTAAAATTAGGTTAAAAAGGTTAGGTTAAAAAGAAGATCTGTTTCATCTGGCTAGAGGTAAAAACAATAGAATACATTGAAATTTAACAGAAGGAAAATGAAAATCATTGTATGAATGGCCATCAGAAGTATTTCACCAAATAAGGCTATAATTTCTACAGTGAGAATATTGCAATAAAAGGATATTTTCAGTCGGAAGAGCTTAGGTTATCCTTCAAAAATGGCATGGCTGAAAGTAAATTATCCTCCAGCATTAATTCATTTATTTATCAAGTGTACACAGCTTTGGCCCTCATGTTATTTTTTCTCCTCCGTGGGACTTGTGTGGTTCTCTGGGCACTGCAAGATTCTCACATGCTTCTAATTACCCTCTGTGTACACCCAATAAAACAGCTGGCCCCAAACATGATTAATACCACAAGTTGATCCAAAAGGCTCATAAATCACCCCTTCTTCAGAAAGAGACGATGCAGTGGCAAAATGTGATGGGTTCTAATCCGGCTAAATAAGACAAACTAGGAATGTTCTAGCTGGCTTCCTAATTTGTGAGAGAGTGAAGAAAAAAAAGACAGTGGTCTGCCTTTCCTCACTGCAAAAGCATTTCATGTCTAAGTTTCCTTTTTTACCTCTTTTAGGAAAAATCTGATGAAAATTAGGCTGGGTTTCTGTACTAGAAAAACACTGAAACTACCCACAACCCCCCCCCCCAGCATGAACTTTTATTAACTCTGATGGACATTTTGAAGTTTGGTAAAGAAATCTTATTTTCAGTGTAAAGTTTTTTTTCCTCATCAAGAGCCCATATTAGAGCCTATGCCAGTCACTTCAATAATTGCTGTATGAATTCAGTCAAGATAATGAAGTCAAGCAGTGAACTCTTCCTGAGGTCCAAACCCTTCACTAAAGAGAAAACCAAGTCTTAATAACTGTATCAATGACAGCATTGCATTAACTTGGCAGCGGTGGTAACTCTGGCTCTTTTCATTTGCTTTATTTCTCATACAACTCTGGGGAATGAAATCTACAGCAAACTTCCCTGTTAACTTTATCCTTCTCCATTTGGTAGTTATTTTATTTTCCTGGACTGCAAAGCCTGAAGATGACTGTGTGGCTACCCTCAAAAACATTTTCACATCACCCATGATGTTAGTTCCAAGACAGCCTTCCAAACCGTATACAAATTTATTATTTCTTCTTCCAATACTTAGGGAGAAAATGAGGAGTCTTTTTTGGCTGCCTGAAGCTTATACAAAACATTATAGATAACACCAAGATTTTAGAACATGTTTTGCTAAACATCAAAAAATAGGCATACTAGGTATGCCCAAAAGTCATGGAATGTATCTAGATATATTCCTCATTGTGGCCTGTAGGTGACCTTGAGTTCTCAAATTCAGCACCAAGGGAGCACAGACAGGTTCTACCAAATGGAAACCTTTCAATATTGTTTATTTGTTATTAAGCACTGACTATGTGCCAGGAATTATACAAGCCCTTTAGAGTATTAAGACAAAGGAAAAGAGCCCCTGCCCTCATGGAGTTTACATTCTATTCTACTAGAAAAAAACAACACATACATAGAGGTAAGTACAAAAAGTTTAAAAAGGTAAAAGAAAAATGTTTATTTTTGGTGGGGTAAAGGGGAAGGAGGGTCAGGCAACAAGCTGTGGATCTCCGATCACAGAAGCTTGTCACAAAGAAGATAGTTACCAAGCAAATTTATTTCTTTTTTTGGCTTGGCTATAGGAATTCATGAAGAATTATCCATTAAAGCATAAAAATTTCAATTGATGTACTTACCCTGATAAAACCATAGGGCATTTGGAAGCACTGTACCCCATAAAGACCTTTCTGATATCTGATGTTTAAATCCATATGCCCAATGCAAGCAACTATTTCTGCAATACCATCACCGATTTCATGAATATTGGAGAAAGCAGCCTTTTGGTAGCATCAAATATCCATCATAAAATAAGACAAAATCACATCATTGTATATCATTGAAGATGCCCAAAAATCAATTCAAGATAATCATTTTTCCTCCTGACTATAGCTTCTGGTCCCAAAATGTCTTACGCTCTTTTAATGTTCATATCCTTGCCAGCAGTGTTGGCAATCTTCATAGGCTTCATGTGTAAGCAAGTGAATCCCTCAAAAAGGGGAACGTTCCAAGGCAAAGAGGGTGTGGTTGTACCACATCATCCATGCCATATGATACCTTCTGTACGAGGCTGATACTTAGAATTACACTCAGCACAGTCTAAATCTGCACGCCCTGGGCAAGCACAAACATGAGTATGTAAACAATCATCTGTGACTGGTTGCAATAGGTTCTGGGTGAGTGAATCAAAAAAGAAGTAGTTGTCCTATTTCTTTTAAGCATCGCTTATGCAGCAATTATAATTTCAGGATGGCAATACAATATCGTGAGTGCAAGGAGGAAAGAAATTACTGGAGGTAGAAGCAATTGCACAGGACTTACAATTAGGAAGACAGGTTTGAATCTCACCTCTGAAACTTTAAGTATGACTGGAGGAAAAGTCACTTACCTACTCTGAACCTCAGGTTCCTCTTCTGTAAAATGAGGGTATTACCAATAGTACATATATCAGAATGGTATTATAAAGATTAAAGCAGGTTGTGCATGGAAGGTGTCAAAGAATTGGCAGTTATTTTTATTATTATTAAATCATGTCCTAGAAACTAGAAAAAAATCCCCAAACACCAAACTAAATCCAAACCATAATAATTAAGATGGGGTATACTCTTGACTGTCTACTAGAGAAAACAGAGGTATTCTTTTCATCATTGGTAAATTGAGCTTCAGTTTTCTCATCAATAAAATGGGGCTGATCATACTAACTGGTAACTGTTTTGCAAAGTTATGGTGAAACTCAAATAACATATTCTTTGCAAATCTTCAATCACTATACAAATCAGTTATTATTGTTGTTGTTTTGTTTTTAAGTGAATTCCTACTATTTCCTGATTACTAGGCTCAACAGTAGGGGAAATGAGAACATGGTCCCTTCCTGGGGAATGACAGTCTTTTTTTGAGGAGATAATATGAATACATCTAAAGCAACAGAGAATAATACAACATGGTATACTGCCCTGGACTTGGAGGGAGAAGAGACTTGGATTTGAATTGCACCTCTGCTCCTAGCTGTGTAACCAACGGATAGTCACTTAATCTCTTTGAGCTTTACTTTCCTCATTTGTAAAACAAGGATACTACTACTTGTATGAGAAGAGTTGGGAGGACCAAATGAACACTTTCTAAAACTCCAAGTGCTATAAACATGTCACCTCTTATTACTGGACTAAACTAAAAGAAGGGGAAAATCAGTGTGGGTGGGGAGACTGGAGCACTTCCTAAACTGTGGGTCACAAGTGGAAAAGAGTTTAAGAAACCCTAATTTGATTAAACAAGAAGAAAGGAGGATAATACTCCAGGCAGGTAAAACAGTTAAGTAAAGGAATGGAAAATAGTTATGTTACAACATAGCTTTAAAATCCAAGTCTTCATGCAAAATTTTACAAGGAAGCTAGTCCCCTTTCAGTCCATCATTCTGAGAAATAACTTTGCTATGTATTCATGGAGTCAGGTGCTCAAGCACTTTGTTTGAGTGGTAATTTTTCCACCTAATGACATTTATTTCATTAAGAAGTGGTAATTCAAAGGTAAACAAGTTATAAATGTGCATTTGTATCATTACTTAATATTTATCATGTAAATGAAGTAGTCTGCATTGTTTGTTGTTGTTCTTCAGTCATTTCAGCCATATGACCCCACTTGGGGTTTTCTTGGCAAAGATACTAGAGTGATTTACCATTTCCTTCTCTAGCTCATTTTACAGATGAGGAAACTGAGGCAAAGAGAAATAAGTGACTTGCCCAGGGTCACACAGCTTGTAAGTGTCTGAGGTCAGATTTGAATTCAGGAAGACAAGTCTTTCTGGCTCCAAGGCCAGCACTCTATCTACTGTGCCACCTAGGTGCCCTGTCTTCATTCTAATGAAGATTATAAGTAAAGACTGCATTCTATATTAATATATTACAGACTATAAGAAATACTGAAAGATCATCAACATCCCTTTGAGTTCTTTAAGCATAGAAAATTCATCCCAAATAGATGAGATCTTAATGTACAATGGAGAAAGGTATTGCACAGATGTCTTTAATAACTTAAACTATCTCCTAGAAACTCTCTAGTTCTTAATAGAAAACCAAAGTGATTATGCCACGCAGTTTCAGTAAATGTCTTTGCTTCATCCTCAGAGAAAGATGGCAACAAGCCATCCTCTGCATACTAGTGCTCCATTTCTAAAAACAATTATGGCATTAAGTGAATCAAATCATGATTTGCCCTAACCTAACTACCTCTAAAAAGGCCTTTACAAATCAAGGTTACATTGTTGGTGTAGAGAGTATGACCTTGTCCTTTCCCTGCTAATACCAGCTTTGCAAAGTTTCTCCAGAGTAAAAAAAATGAGCTAGGCTGCTATATTTAGTTCAGGGCACCATAGTTTAGGAAGGGCACTGATAAACTACAGAGCAAACAAGACAGCCAGGATGATGAAGTGTTTCATATGAGAATCTGTTGAAGAAACTAGAGATATTTAGATTGGAAAAGAGAAGACTCAAAAGTGATCAAGTGACTGTAATCAAGAATCAAAAGTTATGTCACAAAGAATACATTGTAATTTTGGCTCCAGAGGGAAGAACCAGTAGAACCCAGTGGACAAATGTTGCAAAGAAGCACATTTAGGCTTGATGTCATGAAAAACTTCCTAACAGTTAGAGCTGACCATAAGTAAAATGGGCAATGGATTTCCTCTCATTGTATATCCCCAAGCAAAAGCTGAATGACTTATTTTTATGTGTTATAGAAGGAATTCCTTTTCAGACTAGATAGGTGCTAAGGTCCCTTCCATCTCTAACATTCTGTATTTCTATAGCCTGAAGAATTATGCTAATTTCACCCCTCATTTGACAGTTGAGGAAATTGAGGACCAGGGAGGTTGACTTGCCCAAGATTCCCTGGATAGTGTAGGACAAAGCCAGGAATGGAAGCCAGATCTTCTCACTCCAAAGCCAGGACCCATCACACTGGTATGTAATTTTCTTTGCCCTTTATGTGAAACAGCTATGAGGATGAAGAAGGTGTTTACTAGTTGAACTTAGCAATATTAAACTATTTTATTAGTAATAAAACCTAATGGCATTAGGTCAGTTTTGTGGGATTTAAATGGGAGATGGTAAACCTCGTAAAGAGTATTCACAAGGACTTAAAGATCTAAAGTTGAGGCAATAGCTGCCACATAGTATTCAAAACTACCCATTTAGCCTCTTAAAGTCCTGACTCCCTCATCTGGAAAAGTAGAATAATCATATTTGTAACTCTCCATATTTCACAAGGAAAAAGTGATGAGTCAAGATGAATGAGAAATGGTGAAAACTCCCTAGGGTAGAAGGGTAGGGGCAAAAAGGTGCCATGTGAACTCAACACATTACTTTGGTGATCGTTAATAACTTCCAGGAATGAATGCCAAATAAAGTATTCCATGTAGATATTTTTGCATATTTCTATCACTACTATAACTGAAAGAAGAAGTATCTTTATTAATTATATTTGTGTAATTATTCATACAGTGCTAGACACTTTATATAGCGATTCTTTAGTAAATATAAGACTCTGAAAAAGCTTAAGAAACAGAAGGTCCCTATGAAATCAAAAGAATTTATTAGAAAAGTAACACTGGGACTCTCAGTCCTTGGCAATTCCTATTTAAGGAAAAATAGTCCCAAAGGCCAGACTACAGACTGCTACATATGAGATGGGTCATGACAAATATCGAGAGAAAAGGGAGAGAAGACAAAAGTGAGAGGTAAGGGCAGGGAGAGGGGGTGGTGAGAGTTGGAGAGAGATAGAGAGAAGGAGAAAAGACAAGAAGAGAGGGGGAAAAGGGAAGGAGGGAGAAAGAGAAATAAAAAGGCGAAAGAAAAAGAGAGGAAGGGAGAAGGTGAGGGGAAAGAAGGGGGAAAGAGAGGGAAGAGAAAAGAGATGGAAAGGAATGGAGGGGAGAAGAGGGAAAGAGAGGGGGAGAGAGAAAGGAAAAGAAAGAAAGAGAAGAGGGAGGGAGAAGGTGAGAGAGGGAGGAACAGGGAATGGAAAAAGGAGGGAGAGATGAACAATGAAGTAGAGAGATTTGATCTCTATAAGGTTAACTTTCTAATAGTTAAAAATATAGGTATTATAGTAACCCTGTAAAAATATCTGATATTTATACTTCACATTTTTGAGAAGTTTGAAACACAACCATAAGTTATTTTATTCATCCTCAGTCAACCTCTGAATTAATTCATTTCTTTTAATTAATTATTAAGTGCCAATTATGTACAAGATACTTGGAGAGAGAGATAAAGTTTAGATAATATATGGTCCCCACCTTCCTGGAGCTTACACTATAATAGGGCACTGAGAACTATACATAATACAAAATAATAAAGGTGGTAAGAAATCAGTATTACTTATCCCACTGATTCCTCAGGAAAGCCAAAGTATAATGAGGGTAACCAGTCATAAAAGAAATACCATGCTGATGCTTGTATAATAGCAGACTTGGCCTCTTCCATTTTATCGTCATTGGTCTCCCAGTCATCTCAGATCAGCTGGAGAGACTAGGCATCACAGTAAAAGTCCATCCCACATATCCCTTCTAGTCTTTTTTATATAAATTCCTGATTCTCACTGGTAGACTCCAGCCAACCAAAGAATTTTGCAGATTATGATTAAGTTCACCTGTATCTAGGTCAGTTCTACCACTGGATTTCTTGACTTTGTACAAGTCAATTCTTTTGGCCTCAGTTTCCCCATTTGTAGAATTAGAATAAACCTTGAGACTATCTACATTATGGAGATGTTGTGAAGAAAGTATTTGCAAAAATTTCAAGTGTGACATAAAGATAAGCTATTACTATTATTGTTACTATCATCCCAATATCCCCTGGACTCGTTACACTGTTCATGTCCTTTTTACAGAGGCTCAAATAAAATACATGACAAGTTGTCCATTGGCTCTGAATTTCTCAGACCATAAAGTTTCCCAGATACACATTAGATACAATGTCAGAGGCTTTTAGTGATCCTCTCAGTAGCATGCATAAATCAAATAGTACATAGAGGAAATTCAGGAATTATAAAAACTACTGGCAGCATAACTGTAAGAGGGTACATGAGCTCTACAATCTGTTCCTCGTCCTTTGAAACGTATCTTTGTGTATCAATTTCTATTTGTTTGTGAAAACCAAAAATGTAAGATATTTGAAAAATACATTCTATATTTTAGAACCATCTCCAGATCTGTCTCTGAAATCCATAAAATATTTGAACAAAAATGTACAGAGGAGACAAAAATACATACATATATACATACATGTATGCATACAGGTAAAATATTTCTCAAGTCTGAATGGATAAGACCATTTATTACCATGCCTTTTCTAATACCATTCTAGCCCCTTTTTGGTAAAAGTGCTTTGTGGCTTGCTATTTTTAACTGGCTTTATTCGGCATTTTAAAAAAAAGCTACAGGTATATTGTTTCTAAATATCTGGGGAAAAGCCAGAAGGGAAGGTATATTACAAGCTTTAACAAGTATACTTTCACTGTTTCTCAAAGTTTTGAAATATTTCATTTCAAAGCAAATAGAAAACTAGTTACTACCCTTGCCCTTATTCCTTTTTCATCCTTGTAAAAGAAAGCAATGATAAAAGCAAGAAGAAGGAAGAGGAAAAAGAAAAGAAGCAGCAGCTGCTTCTGGAGAAGAAGAGATGTGAGTAGAAAACAAGAAATCCAAATAAAATAATGGGGAAGAAATGCATGAAATCCACAACTGTCTTTCCTCGGTATTAAGGAAACAAACAAATAGAAAGCCACACCTTTCCTCACTAATACAGTTATAAAAAGTCTACAAATAATGTGAGAGTTGAGACCCTAAAGATCACCTGGCTCAACACTTCCTTTTTTAGAAAAAAGGAAACTTAAAGCCCAGAGATTTTCAGTGACTTGTTCAAGACCATGCAACTGGCTGGTGGCAGAGTTTAGGAATCCTGACTCTCACCAGAATGGCACACTTCCCTTTGCACCATACTGCCTCCCTAATTTAGCATAATTTGTAAAGTCTGCCTGGTCACTGCATCCTTTTTAAGATACTCAAATCTACAAACAGGAAATTCATGACTTAGGAGTGCACAGGCCTTACAAAGGAGTATGTATAGGGACCTTAAGAAACATGCCTGCTTTTTTCCGGATCTGTACTACCAGGGAGCATGCTTAGATGACACAGCAGTACAATAAAAGAGTAACTGAAGAGCTAAGAATGAATTTGCTCAGACCTCTGTGTCATCTTGATGAAAAATGATTTTGTTTTTTGTCCTCAAAGATTTAACAGCATGCCATCAAAAAGTTAGATGTGCTTTATATCAAATGTCTGACACAGGTAGTTCTGCTCAGTAACCTGAAGGATAATGTGGGTGGCTGTGATTATATGAATGCACATGGCAAATCAAATTTTCCTATGATAAACATACAGGATTGCACGCCAGGAGACAGGATGACAGCAATCTGGTGAGCCGAAAATGAAGGATTAGCTCGCTCTCTCTCTCTCTCTCTCTCTCTCTCTCTCTCTCTCTCTCTCTCTGAATTTACAGAAAACAGGTTCTCTCCCCTAGTAGGCAACGTGGTTCTTAGGCAACTTGCTGGAACTCAAAAGTTATCACTCACCAAGGAATTGTTATTTTTCACATTTTCACTTCTTGTTCAAAATTAGCAATACTGGAAATTGCATCAATCTCTCCAGTAAGAGATCCATGTTATATTTAAATTCTTAACATAATCTGGACTGTGCAAAGTAGAAACATAACAAGAGCCATCAAAAGTCATCCTTTTCTGGAATGAGAATTCAGAATCCAGTAGTGTTGTCCTGAAGGACAGTATCATGAAAACAAGTTTCATCATCATCATCTATTAAACCTTTCCCCAAAATATTCCTTGGGTAGAATTAACAAACTCTGCACAATATCTGACTGAAATATTTTTAAATTGATCAATCCAAGCCTTCACTTGTTTTCTGTCCAAAACTAAATCCTGTCTGTTCTGTCTATCCTAACTCTCACACACGATTACCACACTGACAAATAGCAATAGGCAATATTTTAAGCTTTCATTCCTCCAGGAAATAAAATGTCTTGTTGAAAACAGTTCCAAAAAGTTAAGAAAAAAAGTTTCTCTAAAAGCAATATGCTAGTACTTACTTATTACCAAGGTCCTCTAATGTGAGGAGGCAGTAGAAAGGGAGTGTAAATGCCATGAAAACACAGAAATCTATACGCTAAAGAGAGCTGCGCCTCCGAAGTGACTTACCTACTCGGAAGTTTGTGGCTGTCAAAGTGTCCGCTGCATGCCCATTTTCACTAATGAGAGTGGTGGTATTCCCCTTCTCACAGTTATTCTGACAACTGCCCTTGGTGCAGGTCACTTTACAGATGCTTGGAGTAAAGACCACCTTGATGCGGCCAGTGTGGTTACTCACTGAGAGCGGAGGCAGAGAGAAAAAGAAAAACAAACAGATCACCTTAGTATCCATTAAATTTCCTTCGAAGGTTTAAAAAAAAAAGAGCACGCAACCCCGACAGGTTTTTAAGGAAGCAGGGAAGGCTTCAGTGTTCTCTGCTCGGTATCCAGTGGTGTCTCTGAAACAGGAGTAGGAAGCTTAGCAAACAGAACTCTGGGATGCACTCCAAAACCACATTTGAAGTCAAGTCACCAGAGTGGGATTAGTAATCACAATGCTGTACTTTATTCACAGGCAGACAAAGAGCAATACCCAGGGCACGAGAGATTAAATAGCCAAGCCCGACAGGCAGATGTAACGTAAAGAGGTTGGCCATGCACCTAGTGTGGAATAAAATCTTGTGTCCTCCTCCTGCAGACTTTTCCTGTTTCTACCGTTATTAAGTCACTATTTGCAGCCCGACCCCTGGAAATGTTTTAGGCATGCAGCATGTCTGAGAACATCTGTCTCAAATCTCCTGGCACTCAGGTCCGAAGTGATCAAATCTTGTGACGCAGCTGCTCGGGCACAATTTCTTCTTTGCACAAGTCTATGGTGTTATTTCTTTATCGGACTTTAGGCAAAATAGACTTTATTTGTCTATCGATTCCATCTATCTAAACAAGAGAAAGGTCAGGACAAAGCTCTGAGAGCTACCTCTATGTTAAAACATTACCTTGGAATTCTCAGTGTTCTAGGTGAAATATGTAAATGGCCCACTTTTTAAAAACTAGATACTGTAAAGTGTCCATCAACAGATTTCAGATTACTTTGTCCTTGGCAAAGGGTGTGCTTGGCAGGAGGATTTTTTCACTTCAATAAACATTCATCCAGTCTATACATTCCTTCAGGTATTTGGTAGTAACTTTGATTTGCTAACCTTAAGCCTAGGAATTCAATTCAGTTAAAACCTCAACCAGCATTTATGCATACTATGTGCCAAGAATTGGCAATGCAAAGACAAAAGAATGTTAACTGTCCCTGTCCTCGAGGAGTTTAAATTCTACAAAAAGAGTCAGATTTGTAACAGCCAGGGTTATGAGCCCTAAGCAAATTCTTAAGGCAAATTAAGTCTGCTTTCAATAGACCTTACCTCTAAGTATCCTTTCATGTGCTATCTAAGACCACAAAGTGGGCCACCTAAATCAGATTTTCCCCTCCCACATACAAAATTTTCCATTCTCCCCTTTATTATCTATATTTCTCATAATCCAGACTTCACCACCATGTCCCAGAAACCCCTTCATTCTGGAAGATCATTTCAGCCCTGGAATTCACACATAAGAAGTAATACTCTCAATTCTTTTGACCTGTGTCTGACTGAATGGCTCCTCTCAGAGTCACCATTTAAGGAAGTCACCAGGGCCAGTCATCTCTTCATCTGTTCATTTCTCACCAGACTACAATCCAGACTTCATCATCTCCCCCCACCACACACACATATACATACACACGCACACTGGGTACCTTCCTTCCCACTCCCATTTTCAGCTTCTTTTTATGTGCCATCTTCTTTCATTAGAATATTAACCCTTGCAGGGCAGGGACCCTCCTTTTTCTTGTAGTTGTTTTCCCAGGGCTAGCAAGTTCCTAATAAATAATTGTTGACTGGCTATATCAATACTCCATTTTCATTCTGACACAAGATTTATTATTTATGGTCATCCTCAATACCTTGATCTCATTTGGTGATTAATCTCAACTAATGTTGGGTGCTAACAGGCAAAAATATTATCTTCACTGGTAAGCATTTACATTTTAACAGACACCTTTCTAGAAATAATACCTCAAAGTCAATGACTGAATATTTCCTGTTTTGACTTTACAACGGATACTTATGATGCTTTATCATGCAACAGACTGAAAAAGGAAATAAAATAATTAGCACTTATCTTTGAAAACAGAATTAATGCCTCCTGTATAACCACACTAGAAGACTTTATATAAGTAAGCAATGTATAGTGCCTTCCAGGCCAACCCTGAATCTTCACTCCCCACTCCCCAGAAAGCCAGGCATTAATCAAAGAGGGCTGGGGCATCTTCAAGCTGTTCTGAATGGCTAAGGTTCAACTAGCTCTGCCATGACTCTGGCTGGAAAGGAATCTAATGCTGAAGCTGACTGTTTCTAGGAGTCTTCCCTCCCCAAAGAAGCCACCCCTACTACCTCCCCATCCTACTCTATATTCAACCAGGAAGTTAGGAAGAAAGCCTTTTTCTTAGAAATCTTCAGAATAATTATAAGCTCTCAGAGATCCTAATTTGGCTCAGGACCTAAAACTGCAACAGATATCTTATTTCAAAGGGGTGACCCTAATGGTGGGAATTGTGGGCACACAGTAGATGACTGGGTAGACATTCAGGATTAGTCAGGCCTTTATGTGCCCTTCAATAATGATTATGTATATACATATTCCAAAGTTTACAGATTCCATTCCCCTTCTTCCCATCCACCCTCCACGTCACTACTGAAAAATAATCTAAGGCAGAGCTCTGACCTTGCTGCTCTCCTGCTCAAAAACTCACAGTAGCTCCCTGTTGCCCCTAGGATATAATACATATTTCTAAGTTTGGCAGTTAAAGCCTTCTAACATCAGGCTCCAGTCTACTTATCAAGTATTATCTCAGATGACTCTGTTCATGAACTTCAGGTTCCAGTAACACTGGAATGCCCTGTTTCTCAAAATCAGACTCCCATTTCTTGCTTCTGTGGCTCCAAGAGTCTTTCTTTCCCTTCAAGGCTCAATTCAAGAGTTAACCTCCTCCCAAGAGCTTTCCCCTTTTTCTCTGCTTTGAGGTAGACTTGTGTGCACAAGTTTGCATGTGTGTGCACACACACACACACACAATTACTTTGTATTTAGCTATTTGTGTATCTTCTAGTCAGTGTTTGATGACAGGGGCTTCCATTTTTGTTTTCACATCCCCAGCATAGAGACCAGCAGAGATTCGGGCTAAGAAAACGTGTGTTCAATTCAATGTCTGCACAAAAAACTCGTGAACTAGGTGTGAAGATGTTATTTATCCTCATTTTACAGGTGATGAAGCTAAGTTTCACTCAGACATGTTAAGTGACTTATCTAAGATCACATAATAAGTAGATGAGGCTGGGCTCAAGCCCCAATCTCTCCTGAACCCAAGTTCATGACACTGAACAGGCAGCCACAAGGTATGTTTTAACTGTTTACATGACTTCTATCCCAAATTCTTATATGATTTCAGAAAAATGTCTGTACAAGTTTACTTTAGAGATGAGAAAGAGGTTAAAAAAAAGAATATTCATTCTACAATCAGAAAAATCTATATGATCTAGCTTCTCTTCTTTTTTCAACAGTACCACACAGAAATTGGATCATGCTCAGTTCTCAGACCATACTTATGATACATTAAGGATATAGGCTTTTTGTCGATGGGTTGTTTATTTTGTTGTTGTTGTTGGGAGTAGGGTGGGAGGAGTTCAGGGAGTAAAATTAACCTCAGGAAAAAAGGAGATAATATCTTCCCACTTCAAAAGAATATAAATTTGTATTTGTTCTGGCTCTTGGTACAATACTGAAATTAGAGATATTGTGCCAACTATTTTGTCTCCTCTGGCACTGACATGTTGTACCAGCAGCTGCCATACAGATGTTCATACCTTCACCTAAATTATACTTACTTAGTGCAGCAGAGATTGGCCATCCAAAGAAAGCAAGCCCTTAATCATTATTCTCATTTCTCCTCCCAGTCTACAGTAGTCACTTAATAGGCACTTGAGATTCTCAAAGTCTATTGTTTTTAAAAACTCATAATACTATTTTGCCAAAAAAAAATTGGCTTAGAATCATCTGGACTTTCAAAAGGCAAAGACAGTTTTATGTGACTCAATTCTGACTTTTACAGTGTCCACTTCTTCTTGGAAGGCAAAAGAATATTTTATTTCATTTTTTCCCTGGTGTTTTACAAGTTATTCTGCAAGAAAGCACTCTACTTCTCAAATAGACAGATCCTCAGTAGGTCCTCTTGCTTCTCAGTATCCTCTTTATTTCTATATTATAATTAACTTTGGTTTTAAATACCAGGAGTATGTTGATAGTCTGTGCAACTCCTGCTGTCCAAAGATCAGAATGGTGAATGTGGACTGTCATCACATTGGCCATAGGAAGGAGAATTTTTCCACCATAGCCACTATAAAAGGTCTCTCAAAGACCACCAACTAAGCTGCAGATGGATTGTAATCTGTGTCAATAGAAAGAGTACCCAGACTGAGGAAATGAAAGATCTTTGAAACATTGACGTACATTTAAATGCTAATTATTTTCAATATCAGTAGTGACTCTTCCACCCATGAAACTCCATTTCACCTACCTAACCATAATTCAGTAAACAGTAAACTGACTTGAAAAAACAACTTACCATGCTCTCAAACTTCTCTCTTTCTGCCTGAGTGCCAACGTTTCAAATATTTAGGATTTCATTACTGTGAGCGTTCCTCCTAATGCAGATCACAACCTATCTTGTATCTTAGTATGCAGTCTTCTATTGGTGAAAAAAAAAAGTGCATCACCTGGTGACCTCTGGTCTGGATATGAGTCTCTTAGAACTTATTTAGACTCTTCCTCTGATGACAGATCCGTCATCTGGGGGTTCATGAAAAGCCTTTCAAGCATGGAAGTACTTACCATAGTCTGTGCATCCTTGGCACAGCCTCCAAAAAGCAGTCACCTCCGTGCCACAATGTGGCATAGAGAACATCTTGAGCCTATCTTTCTTAACCCACTAAAAATCAAATCCATTGTTTTAAGTGATAAAATTGATGTCCAAATCGCCAGGGTACCAATGATGGCCTATCAAGGAAAGTAGAATGTGGATATGGATTATGCCTAGTGGTTTTGTAGCTATGTGGCACAATGAATAGAGCACAGGATCTGGAGTCAGGAATATCTGAGTTCAAATCCAGCCTCAGATACTAAAATAACTGTGTGATCTCTGGGCAAGTCACTTAATTTCTGCTTGGCTCAGTGTCCTCATCTACAAAATGGGGATAATAATACCTACCTTCCAGAGTCATTTTGAGGATCAAATGGGATAATATTTGTAAAGCATTTTGCATACTTTAAAGTGACTATTGTTGTTACTGTTATCATTATTAGTTGCTTCCTACTAAGGGAGGGATATGGTTATGGGGCAGAGGTGAGAGGAAAGGATGGCAGTTATTTCATTAAGCAGAGATCAAAGAATCATGGAGTTGTGGCAGTAAAAGAGAACTTAGAGATGATCTAGACCAACTCCATTGTTTACATTGATAAAGATGTGAAGGCTCGGAGAGAATAAGAGATTTGCCCAAGGTCCCACTAAAAGTCTAGAACAGAGCTGATTTCCCAGACTTTGAGCATGAAGCTCATTTCTCTAGTGGTGCATATCCACCAATCATTAGCTGTAGGTTTGAAGTAAATTATAGCCAGTTCCATTAAGAATCAGTAAGAAAAAAACTTGGCACAGTTTATGTGCTCTTAGGAGGACATAATTTAAACGGTTTGTTTGTTTTTTCCCTATAGGGAAATCTTCAGCAGGTACTCTGAAATATAGGGCTTTTGCTAGAATGGTACAAATTCAGTTATTCAATAGGGCTGCCAAGTCAGTCAAGATACTCTAAAGACCTAAAGCGTTGATATTCTACCTGGAGCTTCTGTTAACCCTGATGCGAATTTCTCGCTCCAAGGAAAAAGAAGCTAAAGTGTTTTTTTCCTAAATCTATGTTAAAGTTAATATGTTTCTAAGATAATAAATACAAATTCCTGCTTTCTAATCATAAGAGACAGAAGAAAATTCGAAACCCACATAAAGTGTTATTGACAGGACTACTACAACCAGAAATGAGTCCAGTAGCCATCAATTCCTCAGGAGGCCAATGTGGCCAGTAGACAAAAGCAATTATGAAATGAACAGCACACGTTCAAGACTCACATCAAATATCATGAGCAAATGTGCTCCCCTCCATAATCATCCAGAATGTTATGCCAGCATATTAGCCTTTATCCATTTGAAATAGCAGGGAGAAAGCACAGGCAATATCCTCCAAGAAAGAGAAGCAACCTCCCTGTGGCCAAACCTATGAAACTTCCCATCAAGTGAATCCTTATAAATGACCCTCGGGGATAATTTCACAATCAAGTCATGGGTAGTTTCTTCAGGGTATTAGAAAAATTGAGTTAATACTTAGTTCTCCCATATATGGTCCATTAGTGCCTAAGAGCCAATAATTCTTTGAAGGATGAAAGGTGTACAAAATGACATTAAGCTTAACAGATTTTCTTTATTCAGCTTCTAGGGGTTTGTTTAAATACTCCTAAAATATTAGCAAGGTGACTCAAGTGATGGAGCACTGGGGCTGGAGTCAGGAGTTCAAATCCGGCCTCACACACTCACTAGCTTTGTGACTCTGGGCAAGTCATTTCACTTCTGTTTGCCTTAATCCACTGGAAGAGGAAATGGCAAGCCACTCCAGTAAATCTTTGCCAAGAAAACCTGATACGGGGTCACAAAGAATTGAACATGACTGAATAACCACAAAATATTAAGACCATTAAGAATTACAGAGTGCTTTGAACTCTTCAAGAAAGGTACTGTGTAAATCCATGCTATTGCAATAATCTGTTATTCTATCAAGTTCTTCTCTTCCTAGAAAATCTTGCCAGAAGGAAAAGACAAATGAGATCTCTGGTACTGATGTAAATACTTCCTTAGATAAGAATCTTTAGATGTGTTATAACACTCTGCCTCAAGTTTTCCAGGTAAAGGTATGTTAAACTAAAGAAGTGAATTGAAAAAACAAGAAAGCTGCTATACAGGTTTAATGAAAAAAAAAAAAGAAACCCAATTGTTCGTGGGTAAGTCACTTAACCCATCAATGTCCCAAAACAACTACTTTCCACAGTTCTAAGTTACAGATGAGTTAACAGTCTACACTGGTGAAAGTGGGTATCCCATACAAAGAAATTCAAAGGTCCAGACCAAAAATAAGTAAATATGAATGAATGAGTGAATATGCATTTATTGAGCATTTACTACGTTCCAAGCACATACACACAATGGCTTTGACATATATTATGGGGATACCTGTAGGGAGGAGGAGAGTGTATCTAAGTGTATTTGAACCTGGAAATAAATCTCAATATATTTACTATATTACCACCCCTAAAGCCATCATCTACATTTTTAATGGCTACCAAATCTTGACAATGTTTGAATACTTCAACCCCAAAAGGATTCATTAGAACAGGTAATATAAATATGCAACCATTACCCAACAGGGAAGTAAATAACTATGTATATAAATATTGGCCCCTTTATAGTAACAATTGTCAGAAGTGTTGAAATGAACAATTATACAATATTTCAGCTTCCAATTATGAATTTTTAAAAGAATCTGTAATATCCATCAAATAACGATGCTCATGATCATAAAAATTTCAAACCAAGGTAGAGTATGGGTGGTGCAGATTGAGTTTTGGAAGCTCTGCAAACATTACAGAATATTTTTTCTGAATCATCAAAACATAACACAATGATAACAAAATCAAAGCTGACCTTTTGTATTAAATATGACACAGAGAATAACTGAACAGTCATCAAGAAAGCAGTCTTCTACAACCACTTTCCTAGAAAGAACTCTTCCACGTACCTAATTTTCAGAGAATATCATGCCAGCATTGAACAAGCATGAGCCAAAAGTGTCATCCATTTTTAATACAGGTTGAAAAAGAATGCTGCCAATGATCACATTATTTCACTAAAAGCAACTTAGAAATCCAAGAGCACCAGATTCAGATGCTGAATTTCTGGTTTGGATTTATATGGTGCTTTGCAATTAGCCAAAAAGACTAAGACATTCTGGCCTGTACTTCAGTGAGACTTTGGCTGGGGTACAAATTTGGAGTGAGACTATGAAAACAAGAAACATCCCAGATCTGGATACTTTTCATTAAAATCAGGACTCTTCATCATTTGCTCTCATTTCACCTTTGCTTAGTTTTTCCACGATCAATTAAAGGCTTATCTGGGAAATTTTATGCATTTCCCTTCTTTCCCTGCTTCTTTCTTTCTTTGAATTCATCCCTCTGAGTTGTGAACCTTAAGAGAATATTTTATATTCTTTGGTATGTTTCTTAAGCCTGCCCCCTTTTTCCTTAATGTTTCTCTCCATGTAGTGAGAGAAAGTATTCTTTACTAGAAAGGTAAAAACTGACCAGATTTTAATTTCTGGAAAGAAACAAAATATTTTTGAAAGTGCAATATATAATGTTTTATGGTACTTTAGGAGAGCTAATAAGCTTTACACCCAACAAGTACTTTAGTCACCAAGCAGGACCTAACCTGGGGGTCAGTTTGGGGAAAATACAATTTAGCAATAGAAAGAATATAAATAATACATTTGTATAGTGTCATAACAATCTTTTAAAATGATTAGTTATAAACTAAAAACTAATAAATACAATTAAACTTGCTTTTAAGTACATTAAAATGTATTCGTTTCAATGAACAAGATAGAATTTTAGTCATTCTACTGTTTTTATCAAGATTATTTACTTGTCTAATAATTCTCATCAACTTTTCCTCTTATATGGTTATAATTAAGATATACCTTGTTCAAGTTTGGCTCATATCACTGTTTTTTCATAAAGGTTTTCTAATCTTTTTTTATCTTTCTCATACTCATCAGCCTTAATTTCATTGTAGCATTCCATTTTATCAGTGTATCATAATTTGTTTAATCATTCCCTTACTATGTAATGCTGCTATGAAAACCATTGGATCCAGAGACTAGATTGAGAGTTAGAATGGATCTTCAGAGATCATCTAATTCAACCTTCTCATTTTCCATATGAGGAGACTAAGACCTAGATTGGTTAACTGACTTCCTCTGAGTCACATAGTAAGTCAGTGACAAAACTTGGGCTAGAATCTAGATTTCTACTCTTCCATCACATCTTCCAATTCCAAACCTAGTGCTCTTTCCATTGCATCAACCTTTGAACAGATAACAATGGAATTAGTGGGTTGAGGAGATGATTATTTTTATAACTTTTACTGCATCCAGCCATACTGCTGTCTAAAAATGGTTCTCCAAATTTGTAATTCCACCAACAATGAGCAAGTGTATACTTTTCCCCACAACTTCACTGGTATCAAGTTTCGTTGTTGTTGTTTTACCATTGTGATAGGTGTGTGTACCCCAAAGATCTAATTGGCATCTCTTTGATTACTAGTAAAGTTTAATTTTTTATTAACAATCTGTATTTCCTCCTTTGAAAATACATATTCACATTCTTTGAACATTTATCCAATGTGGATTGGGAACTGCCTTTGTAATTTGTAAAGTTTCTTATATAATTTAGATGTCAAGTTTTTAACTGTCATATTTAGAGACAAAGCTGGAACAAGAAATCAGGTTTCCTGACATCCAGTCCACTGCCTTTTCCTCTCATTATTCCATGTTGCCTTTTCTGTGTTTTCTCTCCAACAATATTTCTTAAATTCAATTATGTTAAGATAAATATATCTAGAATTCTTTCTTTCTTCTTCTTACCTTACTTGAAGACTAAAAACTAACTGTATTTGTGGCATTCTGAAAGGTCATTGGTTTTAATGATACTGTGTCTACAACTTTTGAAGACCTGCAGTATGCCAAAAAGCCAAGATTTAATCAGCTCAAGACCTTAAAGGGGACACAAAGTGATCTGTTTTTCTGTGAATGAAAAGAAAATGTAAGCACTCACCTGAATCCAAAATATTAATAATCTCTGAGTCCATATCTAAGTATCTTACAGTATCCCCTAAAACTATTATTTTAGGTTACAGTTCAAGATGTTAATCTTTGTAAGACCCTTTCTTTAAAAAATTATCTAAAAGACACATTTTAAAAATTATTTTCACACCTAAGGGGAATGTTTTATTTGTAAATGATCAGGTATTTACTAGATTCAGAAAAGAGCCGCTTTTACCATCTGGAATATCACATTTGTTTCTCAAGGTACATATTTTAAGACTTATTCCTTAGCCTCATTTCAACAATCCACATTACCTTAAGGTCAAGAAAAGAGCTTCTAAAATAGCAATGGTACACTTTGTCAGAAATGCAACATACTAAACTTACTTTTTAAACTGGAGTTACCAATAATGTGGTTAGAAGGAACCATCCTATAAAAATCAATAATGCTGCTTGGTTTGTCTCCCTAATCAAATGGTAAGTTGCTTTTTTTAAATAGTACTTTATTTTTTTCTCAATTACATGTCAAGACAATTTTTAGCATTCATTTTTACAAGATTTTGAGTTCCAAATTTTTCTCTCTCCCTCCTCTCTTCCTAAAATGGCATGGAATTTGACAAAGGTTATACATGTGCTATCATGTAGAACATATTTCCATATGAGTCACAGTTGAGAAAGAAGAAACAGATCAAAAGAAAAAAAGAAAAAGAATAAAATAAGTGAAAAAAGTATGTTTTGATCTGCGTTCAGAGTCCATCAGTTCTTTATTTGGATGTGGACAGCATTTTCACTCATGCATCCTTTGTACTTTTCTTGGGTCATTGTGTTACTGAGAAGAGCTGAGTCATTCATAGTTGATTATCATGCAATGTTGCTGATACTGTGTCCAACATTTTCCTGGTTCTGCTCATTTCACTTTGCATCAGTTCCTACAAGTCTTTCCACATTTTTCTGAAATCTGCCTTTCATTATTTCTTATTGCACAATAGTATTCCATTACATTCGTATGCCACAGCTTTTTTAGCCATTCCCCAGTTGATAGGCATCCCATCAATTTTGCCACTATGAATAGAGTTGCTATAAATATTTTTTCACATGTAGGTCCTTTCTCCTTTTTTATGATATCTTTGAGATACAGACCTAGTAGTGGTATTGCTGGATTAAAGAGTATTCACAGTTTGGTTGTCCCTTGGCTACAGTTCCAAATTGCTCTCTGGAATGGTTGTATCAGTCCACAAGTCCACTAACAATGCATGAGTGTAACAATAATATTGCTAGCAGCCGTTGTAGGGGTGAAAGACCAATAACAAAAGCACACAGGAGGGTTGTTAGCACATGTCCTTTGATCTACTTTTCTAAGGAAAGCAACTTTAAGGAGTTAACAATCTTACTTTAATTAAATATACATATACCATTCACTTAGTTCAGGGGAAAAGTCAGTACCCTGAACTTCAGAGCAAACACAAACAGAAATTACAAACAGATCAACAGACAAGCTTTTACCTGTCTCACCAAATCACAATACATACAGAGTTAACAGAGACAAGCACCAACATCTGGGTTTTCAAAGCCAGGGGGGCTGCTTCAATGGCTACCCAGAGTCTCATCACCAATACTCTTTCAAGGAGTGTGCCCCAAAAGGCAAAACACTAACCTCTAAGTTTATATACACTTCTTCAGAGTCAATGGGTGTCACAACTATGCAACTCAAACCCATGTGAACTAGGCCTTCCCTTGATATAAGTAGGTCATCAAACACTCCTGATTCAATCAAAGATTCCTCAGTGCTGAGAAGCACTCCAAAATAAAGAAAACAAAAAGTCCACTTTGCTTGCCATTATATTTGAAAGGCAAAACTCATCAAAGGTACTTGATTACCTCAGCATTCCAAAAGAAAAAACAGTGAAAAAAAAAGTCTCACTCTAATTACCATAACAATCAGTGTCCCAATTTTCCCACATCCTCTCCAACATTTATCATTTTCCCTTTTTGTGTCACATTAGCCAACTTGATAGGTTTGCGGTGGTACCCCAGAGTTGTTTTAATTTGCATTTCTTTAATCAAAAGTGATTTAGAGCATTTCTTCACATGCCTATAAATAGCTTCAATTTCTTCCCCTGAAAACTGCCTGTTCATATCCTTTGACCATTTTTCAGTTGGGGAATGGCTTGTATTCTTATAAATTTGATTCAGTTCTCTTATATATTTGAGAAATGAGGCCTTTATCAGAGACACTTGCTGAAAAGATTGTTTCTCAGTTTTCTGTTTTCCTTCTAATCATGGTTTTGCTGGTGCAAAAGTTTTTTAATTTAATATAAACAAAATTATCTATTTTACATTTCATGATGTTCTGTCTCTTGTTTGGCATGAAGCTGTAATTCATTTAACTTCTCCTTTAAGAATTAGATGCTATACCACTTGGTGCATATATGTTTAATATTGGTATTACTTCATTGTCTATGGTACCTTTTATCAAGATGGAGTTTCCTTCCTTGTCTCTTTTAATAAAGGCTATTATTGCTTTTGCTTTGTCTGAGATCAGGATTGCTACCCTTTCTTTTTCTTCTTCAGCTGAAGCATAATAGATCCTTCTCCAGCCCCTTACTTTTATTCTGTGTGTCTCTCTGCTTCAAGTGTTTTTCTTGTAAACAACATTTTGTAGAATTATGTTTTTTGATCCACTTTGTTTTCTGCTTCTGTTTTATGGGAGAGTTCATCCCATTCACATTCACAGTCATGATTACTAACTGTATTTCCTTGCATCCTGTTTGTCCTTTTTCTCCTTTCACCCTTTCTCTCCTCACCAGTATTTTGCTTTTATCTACCACCTTCCCCCGATCTGCTCTCCTTTTTGTCAGCCCTCCTGCTTTTTACTTAATCTCCTCCTTTCCTACTTCCCTGCTGGGTAAGATAGAATTCTATATTCAACCAATACTGATGAGAGTTCAAGCGATGCCAATTGCTCACCCTCCCATCTTCCCCTCTGTGGTAATAGGTTTTTTGTGTCTCTTCATGTGAAACAATTTACCCCATTCTACCTCTCCCTTCTTTCTTCACCCAGTGTATTCCTCTTTCTCATCCCTTAGTTATTTTTTTCTGTTATTCCCTCAAATTTACCTTATACTTGTATCTTCCATGTATGTTTCTTTTAGCTGTACTATTAGGAGTACAATTTTTAATAATTACAAGTATCATCTTCCCATTTAGGGATGCAAATAGTTCAGTTCCATTTAATCCCTTATGTTTTCTTTTCCCTTTTTTTTGCCATTTTAGGCTTCTCTTGGGTCTTGATATTGGAGAAGAATTTTTTGTTCAATTCTGGTCTTCTTTATGAAAGCTTGAAATCCTTCTATTTCATTGAATGACAATTTTTTCCTTGATATATTATGTTTAAATTTTGCTAGGTAGGTGATTCTTGGTTGTGTCCTAGCTCCTTTGCCTTCTGAAATATCATGTTCCATGACCTCTGATCCTTTAATGTTGTAGCTGTTAAGTCCTGTGTAATACTGATTCTGGCTCCCCGATATTTTAATTGCTTATTTGTGGCCACTTGCAGTATTTTTTTCTTGACCTGATAGGTCTGTGATTTGGCTATAATGTTCCTTGGAATTTTTATTTTGGGATATCTTTCCTAAGGTGATCAATGGATTCTTTCAATGCCCATGTTCTCCTCTGGTTCAAGGATATTGGGGAAATTTTCCTCGATAATTTCTTGAAGGATGCTGTCCAGGTCCTCCTTTTGATTATTGCTTTCAGATAGTCCAATGATTCTGATATTGTCTCTCCTAGATCTATTTTCCAGTTCAGTTGTTTTTCTCGTGAGGTATTTTACATTTTCTTCTATTTTTCACTGTTTCTAATTTGTTTTATTCTCGATATCTGATACAGTCATTAGCTTCCACTTGGCCGATTTTAACTTTTAAGAAGTTGTTTTCTTCAGGTAGCTTTTGTACTTCCTTTTCATTTGGCCAATTCTACTTTTTAAGCACTTGTTTTCTTTTTTCAAAGCTTTTGATTTTTTCATAATTCTCTTGTATCTCTATCATTTCGTTTCCCAGTTTTTCTTCTACTTCTCTTGATTTTTAAGCCCCTTTTTGAGCTCTTCCATGTGTTCTTTCTGAGTTTGAGACCACTTCCCATTTTTCCTTGGGGTTTTGCCCACAGGTGTTTTGACATTGTTGTGCTCTTCTGAATTTGTGTCTTGGTCTTCCCTGTTACCAAAATAATTTACTATGGTCAGATTCTTTTTTTGTTATTTTTTGTTCATCTTTTTAGGCCTTTTTCCTATCTTTTAAACTTAAGCTCTGATTCCAGGGTGTAAGAGGCACTGTTTCAAGCTTCATATGCCAGGGGCTGCAACCCCTGATGTTTACCTGGTGCTGCACTGCTGTTGCTCCCAGGCCCATGAGAGTCTCTTGTGTCTGGTACTGAGGGGTTGGGGAGGGGGATGGCTGGTGTTGCTGGAGGACATAAGGGTCTAGCAGCCTATCTGGTGCTGAGCCAGGGTCCTAGTTGCTAGTGTCTGGTGCTGAGGCCTGGTGGGGTGTTTCTGTGTTTCCCCAAAGCTGTCTGGTTGCTGGAGGTTGCCCATTTGCCCAAGGCACATGGCAGTTCTTAGAGCTGTAGTCTGCCTGTTCCCTTGGCTATGCTGAGGCACATGGGAGTGGGGGGTCCGGTTGTTGGAGTGTTTGCCTGCTTCTCTGCACTGGGGCTCAGGATCCCCTGCTGGCTTGCTGAGGTGGTACTTGCTTCTGGCTTACTGGGATGCTTCCTGTCCTGGACTGCTTTCCCTTTTTGCCCAAGTGAGACAGACTTTTCTTGGCAATCTTCCAAGTTTCTTGGGCTAAAAGATTGTTTTACTCTATCTTTTTGCTGGTTCTGCTGTTCCAGGATTTTATTTTTCAGGGCACTACCTATTTTATGGTTGAATATGGGAGGGGAATATGGGAGAGTTATCATGATTTACTACTTAGTCCTCCATCTTAGCTCCTGGAAGTCGACCTCAGTTGCTTTTTAAGAGAAGAGTTTTTACTGTTAGGCCCAGAGCAGGTACTTCTTAATAGTGATAACTCACATTTGCAGAATGCTTTATAAAACACTGCCCTTAGAACAACCCTGTAAGGTACAAAGTGTGGTTTCTATCATTCCAAACTTGCAGATGATAAAACTGAGGTTCAGAGAAATTCAGTGAATTGCCCAAGTTGACTCAGTTAGTGTCAAAGCTGAGCCCAAAACCAGTATCTGATTGTTAAACATATAAGTGATTAGAATTTTTTTTAAAAAGTCTCTTGAAATATAACTAAGTAAATGAATACACGCAGAAAAAGCCTTCTAGTCAGTCTTCAACTTTCTATGAACCCTTGTTGAACTAACATTTCCTTTTTTTTATTTTAAAGGCTTATCCAGCACTCAAAGATAGACATGATTCGTCTGTTTACTTCTTCCAAGACTGTCCTCTTTTCCATTTTTGGGTATCTTAACAGATATTCTCCAATGCCACCCACTGTGCCAGTGCTATTTCTGTAAGGCCAGGAAGCTAAAGTCAGAGTTCATGATACATAAAATGTTGCCATTATAATGAAATATTAAACATTTTTCTAAAAAATATTTTGCTTTTTCACTTTTACCATGAAGATTGCAATTGCTTCTGAACTGCTACAGCATGGATAATTGCAAATCAACTTGTTCTTCCCTGGGATTAGGCTAATTCAAAACAGATTTTTTCAAGAATTCCCCAAAGATCATGCTTAATGTGTGCTAATTTTCAGCAGAAACTAAAGATGTTTTATGCAAAATGGGGAATCGTAGAACAAGAATTATGAACTAAAATGAAACCTCAAAAGATAAAGGGATCATAGATTTATAACTGGTGTAATGGTTCTCAAAGTGTGGTTCTCAAAGCTTTTGGGGATCTTCAACAATTTTAAGAGTATAAAGGATCCTGAGGTCAAAAAAATTGGTCACCTTTTCTCTAATCCGAAAACCTCAGCTGAGAAATGAGAACAATGAGGCCTAAAAATGCCCTACAGTCAGCTATTAGTAAACCGAAACCTAAAGCTCAAATGAGAAGCAAACCACTTTGGATTTTGTCACTAGAAAGTAGACATGGAGATGCATTTATATAAATTCCACCTGGAACTATTATGAATCAGAATGCCTTCTTTAAGATATCCATTAACATGGGAGAAAAGTCATGTACATTTCCTATAAAGACATTGTACAGTCCCAACTAGTACACTAAGTTAGTAAAAAGGCTTCACAGAATCACAAAATTTCAGTTCAACCCATATTTAATCCAAATTAAATAGGTTCTATTTGGGTTGGGTTGGGAAGTGTGGAGGTAGGAGTGGAAGGGGGACAAGAGAGGTAGCTCAGTTACAAGTGCCACAGCACATGAAATTCAAGCAAAGAGACTGACGCCATTGCCAGATTAGGGCTCAGAGCTGCTACTCTCAGGCTCACCCCTACCCCCAACTCAGCAACTAAGAAGCCCCTTTGTCACAACAAGGGGACAACCTCACCTCCCCACGACCCACTCTTGTTGGAAGTAGCTCCACTTTCCTTCCCTTATGGGCCTCATTGAGTCCAAAGAAAAAGCATAGGCACTCAAGTTATACTTTCTCTGAAGCGATTCAAGAGATAAGATGGGAATTAAGTGGAAAAGTGGGTGACAGAAGAGATAGGACTGTAGAAAATATTCATGCTAGAACAGAGATAAGACCAGACTGTGCTTATAAAGAAGGAATACACTCAAAAAGACAAAGAAAATGCCCTGAAATTATAGATCTCAAAGGAGGGTTTAATGCCCTCAGCATGGTGCTATTTTGTTAAAGGGTGCTTGAACACTTTTTTCCATCTGGCACCAAAAGCAGACGTGTGGAGGGAAATGACTTACTGGATTTTATAAACTTTAAATTCTGCTTTTCTGAATAAATAAAGGAGCAGAAGGACAGTACAAGGGAGGAAACCACAACCACCTGAGGATTAAACAGGCATTTGGAGCTGTTCAGACTGCCAGGCCACAAGTATATACCTTGGTTTTCTCTTGAGGTAGTCCAATCTTATAACACAGTCAGTGAAAATCTAGAGCAACTGAAAATAAAATTATATTTTGCAACTGCTTGTACTCTAAGACCCTGGAAGAAAAGTTGCAGATGCTCTAATTGAGAATGGGAAGTTTTCCCAAATGTCGAGATAACTCCCAGATTTAAAAAAGAGACAACAGAAAGAGTAACTAGAAGAGAGTCTGGGATACCAATTAATGGTATGGAAACTTATAAGCTATTCAAAATTGCAGAATCAAGGAAATGAAGCATGTAAAAAACTGATGTCCTTAACTTCCTCTCTTGACCAATACACATGCAAACCACTCCATAGCCCAATTTTAAATTAATCAATAGACTCAACTATTCCATTTGGGAGACTACTGCCAAATTCATACTGATCCCATCATTAGAAAATTTTTCAGTCTGAATTCTCCTTTTCTTGATTTCATTCCATTCTACACAATTATATGCCCTTGAATGTGTTAACCAAAATCACGATTAGCTGCCAGTTTAAAAAAAATAATTGCTATACATATTATAATGCTCTTTGCAAGTCTTCTAGCTGTTATCTAATTCTTTTTACATCAGTCATTTTTTGACTCTTTTCTTTTTTTCTTTTCCAAGACAGTGATCAGAAGAAAACCATAGAATTCCAGAGTTAAAAAGGATCTTAGAGGTCAAGTCCATCTCCAAACTGAAAAATCAGTTCTCACTACAGTGTCATCAAAAGATAATGCATTGGCCTCTGCTTGAACACAGTTTTGGAATTGGAGGTATCTTCTTCAATAATATGTCCTCTGAAAAGAATAAAGCTCTCTTAACTTTGTTGCTGCTGTCATTATACTTCCTTGCATTGCAAGTTAATGGACATTGCATTATCTTTAGTTTCCCTGACACCTTGTTATTTTTCGTTTTAACTTCCTTGAGAGCCCCTGTAAGACCAGCAAGTCAGTAAATGGAAGGAATAACACAGTATTACCTCTCAATTTCTTTCTGGATCTAGTTCCTCATCTGTAAAATGGGGGCAGTAATACTTATACAAACCACTTCACATGAGGTGACATGAGTGAGAAAAGCATTTCTCAGAGCTATTTACATAGGAGCTACATTTGGGACTATTTAGCCTCCCCATTTTCAGCAAGGTCTTTACTATCACAATATAGATATGATGCTGGACACAATTTCAAAGAAGTAAACTACACTAACAGACCAGTGGGTTAATTTTCAGTATTTACTGAAATTCTCATTTAACAGGAGTCTTTTATACCCTAAACTTGTGTGGCCAAACTAGTTTTCGAGGCAAGTATTATCTTCATGTAGGTTTTTCAGAGGAGAAGGAAAAGAGTCTAGTCAACAATGATAATATTTAATGCTTCTCTGTTTCTAAGGAAAAATGTCTTCTCTGTTAAACAAAAGCTTATGAGTACAATTCTTTCAACTACCCAGAGATCATAGAATGTTAGCACTGAAAAGGAACTTTTAGAGGTCATCTAATCCAATATTCCTTGCACTCCATTTCACAGATAAGCAGATTAAGGGTCAGAAATGTTTGTCACACCTGAAACTAGACCCATGTCTCCTGAAATAAATAATACAGTAGGTTTTCCACCACATGGTATTGCCTAACCCATTCTCCAGTCCCATCATCACAATTTTTGATGTGGCGTAGTTTTGGTCTAGCTATGCAAGAAAGAAAAAGATAGTTTCTTTCAAGAAACACCTAATAGGGTCCATGGCACTCAGCAACTGAGAAAATGCCCACCCACAGGGGGCAGAGCAAAGATGGCGGCTGGAAAACAGAGACTTGCATGAGCTCCCCCCTAGGTCCCTCCAAACGCCTATAAAAATGTCTCTGAACAAATTCTAGAACTGCAGAACCCACAAAATAGCAGAGGGAAACAGGGCTCCAGCCCAGGACAGCCTGGATGGTCGCTAGGTAAGGTCTACTGCATGGAGCTGGGAGCAGAGCTAAAGCAGAGGTCACCATGAGCCGCGCCTAGACCAACCAGACTGGACGCTGGGTGGAACAGGCCCTAGCACCCTGAATCAGTGAGCTGTGGCAGTTACCAGACTTTTCAACCCACAAACAACAAAGACAACAGAGAAGGTTAGTGGGAAAAGCTGTGGGCACAGAATGAAAGGAGTTCTCGGTTTGGCCACCACCCCAGGGGCACAGGCAGTGCAGCTACAGAACTACAGCTGCAGTTGTTTCAGGCCCCAGGCCCACCTGGTGGGAGGAATTAAGTAGTGGATCTAAGAAGGGGTGCAGAGCCTGCTTAAGATCTGAGTCAGGTCCAGGTTGGTGGTTCTTGGAGGAAGAGTAGCATTGGTGTGGCTAAGTTTGCTGTGTAGAAATAGCTCTGAAAACAACAATGCAGACTCTCAAGCTTGGGACAAAGTACTCTATGCTCTACAAGCAGTCATAGCCCCACAAAAAACTCAAGGGTCAAGTAAGTTGGCTGGGAACATGGCCAGGTAGCAAAAATAGACTCAGATTCAGATTCAGACTTTGGAATCTTTCTTTGGTGACAAAGAAGACCAAAACATTCAGCCAGAAGAAGTCAACAAAGTCAAAGAGCCTACTCCAAGAAAAACATGAACTGGTCTCAGGCCATGGAAGAGTTCAAAAAGGATTTGAAAAAGCAAGTTAGAGAAGTAGACGAAAATGCCCATACAAAAGAAAGAAAATCATATCTTCAATTCTATCTTTACCAGATAGCTTCAAGGGTTATATGCATGCATTCCAACCCATAGTTCTGAAGTAAAGAGAGAGGGAAAAGAGATGCTATAACCAGTTTTGTCCTCCAAAAACATCAGATATGATGAAAGGTTATAGATGCAACACAACTTTGTGCTCATTTCCTCAATTTCCCTAGACAGAGCAAAGTTTCTTTTTCTTCTCCTTTAAATGGGTAATGACATACATATACACTCTTAATACCTTACTTAATTTCTGATAACAGAAAAATCAAGGCCTTTTTAGTCTTCCTATATAAAGCCCACCACCATATGGATCTTAGGACTAAAGTATTATTATATTCTAAGAGAAAAGTGAAATTTTCTTCTTAAATAGAGAATTCTCCTTTGCAGCAAAATTTGGGGGCCTAAGTTACCACTATAGTAAGATGTCCATAGAGCTGTCTGCCCACTTCCAGCCAACTACATGAATTAGCTTGGCTTTGGGCACTCGGGCAATGAAACACTTTTGCTGCTTCTTGTCACCAAGGATGACTCAGTGCTGAAGGTCTCAAGTGATTGAGGGATTATCAAGCAATCAATCTTCTTATTGGCTACTGAGCAGGAAGTGTAGCTGACTCAGTGGATCTTTAAAAGCTGAGTGACCTCACCCCTGTATGACTTTACTTCCTTCAACTCTTCAGCTGAACATCAATTTTGAAATGGATATCACCAAGGTTAGAGATAACCTTATAAGTTGAAGAGTTCTGGATATTCTGAATCTTCAATTAATGCTAAATGCACTTCAGGAGACCCTGGCAGTTATTCTAGTGCTCTTGGAGAAGAGGACCACCATCAATTGACAAGCCCAATCCCTAGCCTCCATTGATAGAAAACATCTATCTTGAGGACAGTGCAGAGGCAAAATGACGTATAAAATGCCTATTCAGTAGTCCTAGAAAATGTTATGTTTTGATAGTTCTAAGTCTCATTCTAGAAGAGAATGAAAAGAATAACAGTAGTTATTACGGCAATTTAACTTAAGTTTTCTCTCTTAATCAGTCCTTGTGAGACCCTTTTGGGTAAAATATTTCTTTTATGTTTAGGAAATAAATACCTGTCCTAATTTATAATGCATACTGAGCATCTTTCTTCCCCTACTTTTTGGGAGATCCTTTACATCAGCCAAAACCTAAGCTTAAATAAATCTTCTCTGGGACTCTGGTTATGGGAGTATACAGAGCCAAAGTGTAAGAAAAGGAACTTAATGTCTCTTAACTCCCCTAGGATTGGATCTGATCTGCACTGTATATAAGTGTTGGGGGGGCTGGGGGAAGGCTGGTTCCAGTGACATGAACCCATTAAAGGAGAGGAATATAGTCCCCATAGTCCTCTTGGGCCTAGAAGAAGTTTTGACAAGAAAATAGATCATATATTTTTAGAGTTGAAAGGCCACCCCAGGGGCCATCTCCTTCAACCTATAATGAAAAGAGATCCTGACTATAACATATCCAACAAGTGTTTATCAGTCTCTGCCTGAAGAACACTAAGAGAGAATGGCAGACCACCTCCTGAAGCACCCAATCTACTTCTGAATCCAGTTTTAATTGTTAGGAAGTTTTTCCTGATACAAAATCTGTTGGCCAGTCTGCAATTTCCACCCATTGTTCCTGGATTGTGCCCTCTGGATATGAATGAAACAAGTCCAAACCATCTTCCAAATCACAATCCTTCAAATACTTAAAGCTACTTGTTACGTATCCTCTGGGTTGTCTCTTTTCTAAATTAAATATTCCTAGTTACTTTAACTAGCCTTCAGATAATATGACCTTAAGACCCTTTAATCATTCATGTTGCTCTCTCCTGGATGGTACCCAGTTTATTAATGTCCATATTAAACTGCAACACCCAGAACTGACCACAATAGTCCAGATGTGGAATATCTTGGCAGAGTACAGAAGGATTATCACCTCCTTATTCTTGGAAGTGATTCCTCTCTTAATACAGCCGAAGATCACACTAGATTTTTGGCTACCACATGTGATTCTGTGATTCACAGGACATACACTGGGATAGCACAAAACAGAACCTGTGTTTTCTGTTCTTTTGCCACAAATTTACAAATTCTGACATCTTGTAGCCAAGTGACTTGTATATGTCAAATAAACTCTCAAATCCTCAGTTTTCTATACTTGTTCTCCCTATTTCACAGCATTGTTGGAAGACTAAATGAATATGTTGTATATAATGTAGGCAAAGTATTACATAAGCTGCCAAACTCTACAAAAATATAAGATTATGTCATCACTCAACATGATCAAAACTGACCAAAACTGAAGTCATTGTCTTCCCCCAAGAGCCCTCCTACTTTCTAAACTTTCCTACTACATTCAAGGAGCATGTGGAGTATTAAGGGAAGACTAGCACCTATGGTGTGAGAGCTTGCTGGGCCCTTTTCAGGGTTGCTCATCTACCTTCGGTGTCCACATGTTACTCAACTCTCACCTGTGACTCTAAGAAGCTGTAGCATGCACAGTGGCCACACTCCAGTAAAACCATCTCAGCGGACAGACTAAATCAGGTTGAGGGTAGCTGACAGGCCTCAAACCCATCGATGAGTGGGAGGATGTCTACCCCAAACATGTGAACACTTCCCCTGGTAGAACAGGTAAATGAGAACTATTTGTGTCAACGCCTATGAAGGGGGCTAAAGCAAGTGCTATGGAGCACTTAGAGCTTGGTCACACATAAAAAAAGCAAAGGTCATCCACTGCATCATAGAGCATCACCAGTCATCCTGACTTTTGTCTTGCCACTGGACTTCAATGATTCTGGAAAAGAGAGTGAGGCTGACAACTTTATTCAACTCTGCCTCACGTAAATCAAGTTCATGCACAAGTCAAGATATCACCTCATGATGTCATTGGTCCCCTTCGAAAATGAAAAATGAACAACCATATTAAATAATTAATATATTCCTGCTCTCATAACAGCAACACAACATGAAAGACAAAGTTAACTTTTGCACCCACATAATCCTACAGGGAGAATATAGACACTCTTCTAAATAGGGGAATTTTTATTATCAGAGGCCATTTGCAAACTTATGCTTAGAATAATGGTTAAAATCTTTGCAATAAAGTCTTTAATATTAGTCTTAACTGAGACGTATTTGTATGCAAAACTAATATGATACAACTTAAGTGTCTTTGTTTAGAAGGGCCAACATTTCCAATTGGCCAAGACTCTTGCTTATCAAAAATATGCAGGATATCCCTAAAATGTTGATGCAATTTTAAGCTTTAGTAAATAAAATTGCACATATTGTCATAATGTATAATAATTCAATAACTTACATAATGTTATGAAAGTATATACTTCTTATTAAAATAGGCAACCCTAAAGTGAAAGTAGATCTGTATTTAGAATGTCAAATACCTCTAATTAAAGCTCTTGCTGGTCCTAACATGAAATAGTGAACACAGAAATAAAGTCAGCACATTTTAAAGCGTCTGCCCTCTAGTTCTGAGTTTGTCCAAAAGTATCATAATGATATCATTTACGACATCCAAAGAGGGATAATTCTATTTTTCACCGAAGAATATATTTCTTCAAAAAAATTTTTCCAAATAATGTTTTTTGTTACTAAACTCTTCTGATTTGAGAAAACCAAAATGAAGAATGTAGTTTTAATTCTAATAAAGTTATAACATAATATGTAATGATAATAATGTATCACCTGTGCTGGACATCAAAAGCTTCAGTGAAAATAACATTTTCAACTAGTGGAGATAAGTAGAACATATCTTCAAAAATGCCTACCACCTGGTTATCAGGGAAAAGAGTATCCTTTCAGAGCTGGACTGGACCTATGCAGCCATCTGGTTCAACTATATATAGCAGAATAGGAATCTCCTAGACAACCTACATGACAAGTGGTCAAGTGATTTTTACCAGGTGAGGAGGAACCCATTACCCTCTCCACATAGCCTACTCTACTTTTAGATAACTTTAATTAGGAAAAAGAATTGGGTTAAGGGTATATCCAAATCACTAACAAGAGAAATGCAAAAAAAACAATTCTGAGGTTTCATTTCACACCTAACAGATTGCCAAAGATGACAAAAAACATAGTCAATGTTGGAGGGGCTGACTACAGAAACATAGACACACTAATAACATACACTTAGTGGAGACATGAATTGGTACAAACATTCTGGAAGACAATATGGAATAAGGCAATAAAAATAAAGAAGCAGTTTATACGCTTTGACTCAGAAATAACACTACTGGGCATATGCTCAAAAGAGATCAAAGAGAAAGACACCATATATACTAAAATATTTATAGCAATACTTTCTGTGGTAGCAAAGAACTGGAAACAAGTGACCATTGATTAGGCATAACTGAACAAATTGTGGTATATGGAGTTATTGCTGCTTAAGATATAATATATACTTTTGCTTCATAAGAAATAATGAATCTCAGGAACTCAGAGAAATATAGAAAGAATTGTAAGAACTGAAAAAGAGGGAAGAAAGCAGAATCATTAAAACAAAATACACAACAACTACCATTAAGGAGCACTAAGTCAAACATTATCTAATTAAAATGATGGACTTTGGCCCCAGAGAAAAGATAGGAAATTCACTACTTTCTTTTCATTGAATATCCAGAAATGACTATGGCATAAAAAAGTCATCAATAAATCTTAAAAAGGCTGAGTATTGAAGCAGCTCTTCACCCAACCCCACTAGCAAAGTGGCTTCTTACATTGAGTGATCAAGACATGCATAGGAGGAAGGGGGAAGTATGTGCTACCCTTTGAGAAACTGTATTTTCATAAGCCAGAATCACTTGCTACATTCACCAAGAAGAGGGAGAAGGGAATAAGCATTAATATAGTACCTTCTATGCACTAAGTACTGTGCTGATAAGCACCTTACAAATATAAGCTCATGGGATACTCACAAAAACCCTGTGACATAGGTTCAAATTCAGTATTATTCAATATTCAGTATATTATTGTTCAAATTCAGTAAAACCCTAATAAAATACCTTGGTATATAATGGATTTGTTTATTTCCAGGCTTCATAATACTTTTTGTGTACACAGCTCTACAAACTATCATTCTATAACTCTCCTCCCTTTTACAGAAAAAAGCTTCTAGAAAATGTTGCTTATTCTCATTCTTTCTACATCCTTTAGACTCACTCACTTCTCAGTCCTTTGCAATCTGGCTTCTAACCTCATCAGTTAATTTAAACTGCTCCCCCTTAAATTATCTATGATCTCTTAAATGTTAAATCTTTTTGCCTTCTCTTGATTCTCATCTTTCTAAACCTCTGAAGCATTTACCATTCTTTACCATTCTATTGCTCTCCTGGCACTCTCTATGGTCTCTGACAATTCCACACCAACTATGTTACCCCTACATGGGTGTGCCCCACCATTTCCAACTAAAGACCTCTGCCTAAACACTCTAAGATGATTCTATCCTGAGGCAGACTCAGTTATTGGTCTAGAATGGTTTAGTCTCAATGATTCACGGCCTGGAATCTCCATATTATGAGAAGGTCCATGAACACTGCTTACTTTCTAGCCTGCCCTACCTCCACATTTAGCCTCTTAGGGACAATGAATTCTTTCCTCAATGATTAACATATTATTACCCCTATCAAACCCTCCTCGTTTCAGTGATTATTGATGCCTGGTTATAATTGCACGAACCTGTTTTCTGTCTCCCAATTATGCACTCTTTTATTCCCACCCTGCTCAACCCAACACAGCCACCCCTCTACCATCCCACCCTGATGCTACAAATCCTTTTCACTATGGCCTCTGGAATGTCTTTTTATAGGTAACATCTCCTTTAACATTAAACCTTTCCTTTTCTCATTAGTTTCATCTTCTTGCACTCACTGAGACTTGGCTCCCTCCTTATAACACTGCTTCCTTTGCCCCCTTTGCCAGTACTGCTTCCATTTTCATTCATAGCCCCAACTCGCTGGTTGAGGTGGGAGAATTGAAATACTCCTTGTTCCCCATTGCCACTTCCAGACTCTCCCTCTACCACTAGCACTCAATATTCTTTCCTCATTTATCATCTATCAAGATTCTGGTAGCTTTTATCTACCAACCTCCAGTACATTCTCCTTCCTTCCTTGAGTTTAGTGTGTGGCTCACTGGCTTTTTCTCCTTCTCAAGTCTTGCCATTGTTCTAGGGACTTGAATATACATACATACATACATACACATATATATACATACATACATATAATAGATAGATAGATAGATAGATAGATAGATAGATAGATAGATAGATAGATAGATAGATAGATAGATGGACAGATATTATTTCAAACCCTGTAACTTTCCGGTGCCTCAGCTTACTCATTTTCTATATCCTACTTCTCCACATCACCTCAAGTATACACAGACATATGATAATATCCTTGACTTTACCATCACCCATTAGTGTTCCATTTCTATCTCCATTAACTCTGAAATTCTTTTATCTTATGATAATTTATTGTTATTCCACCTCTCCCTCTGCCTTGCAATCCAAAACCCTGTTTATTATCCTCATTACAACCTTGAATCCCTCTACTCTCAGTTCTTTCCCAGAACCTCATCCCTTTACTGGATATAAACCCCTTCCTTCCCTTCCCCATCCTCACCCTTTGGTGAATCTGTTGAGCTATATATCGTCCTCTTGTTTTAAGTCCTTTGCCCCATTATTCTATTACCAATCATGTACTGCCAAACTTCAGCCTTGGATTACATCCTCCAACCGTTGCCTTCACTCCTATTCACATGCTGCTAAACAAAGTCAGAGAAAATAGCAAAACTATGCTGACTTGGTCCAGTAAAATTTATGTTATATAATCTCAAATCCTATCATTTCACTATGTCAAGGCAATACTCTTACATTCCCCCAATTAACTTACTATCCCACTCAGCACAGTACCCTTTCCAAACCTTTCCAAAATTCAAATCTCCCATGACTCCCCTTTCCACTGCCTTCTCAGCTCAAAACTTTGCCTTATAGTTCACTGAAGAAGTTGAGGCCATTCACAGTGACAATAATGCGACAACATACCAAAACTTATGTGATGCAGCAAACATGGTTTTTAGGGGAAGTTTTATATCTCTGAATGCTTATATGAATAAATTGAAAATTCCCAAATAAATGCCAAATTAGAAATATTGAAATCCAAAGTAGAAATTAATAAAATTGAAATTAAGAAAACTATTCAACTAATAAATAAAACTAAGATCTAGTTTTATGAAAAAACCAATAAAATTGATAAACCTTTGGTTACTTTGATTTAAAAAAAGAAAGAAGAAAACCAAATAATCAGTATCAAAAATGAAAAGGGTGAATTCACCTCCAATGAATAGGAAATTAAAACAATAATTAGGAATTATTTTTTCCATAAATTTGACAATCTTAGTGAAATGGATGAATATTTACAAAAATATAAATTGCCCAGATTAATGGAAAAGGAAGTAAAATAAATAACCCCATCTCAGAAAAAGAAATTGAACAAGCCACCAATGAACTCCCTAGGAAAAAATCTCCAGGGACAGGTAGAGATTTACAAGCAAATTCTTTCAATCATTTAAAGAACAATTAATTCCAATGCTATATAGACTGGAGACTTTTTCCCTCTGTTATTCCATGGGTTCTGTAGCTCTAGAATTTGTTTAGAGTCCAATTACTTTCAATCTTGATAGCAATCCATCCTGGTGGCCTCATCCTGTGCAGTCCTTGTCCATGTCCAGGGGAATGCCATGACAGAAGGGAGGGCTGACCGGGGAACGGGGCAATCAGAATATATGCTATCTTGGAGTGGGCGGGAGGGTAGAAATGGGGAGAAAATTCATAATTCAAACTCCCGTGAAAATCAATGCTGAAAACTAAATATATTAAATAAATTAAATAAATAAATTTTTAAAAATTCCATGTTTTTATACTGGCTGTCCTTCATTCCTGAAATGTACTTCCTCTTCATCTCTGCCTCTTCAAATCTCTAGTTTCCTTCCTCAGCATAAACATTGAGACTACATGAGACCTTTCTTGATTCTTTCAGTGTCTCTCTTCCTATTGTATTTGTTTTCTATATAGTTTACCTGTTGTTACATATATGCATGCTATCTTTCCAGTAAAATGCAATCTCCTTTTGGGCAAAAGCTGTTTCAATTTTGTCATTGTATCCTTAGGGCCTGGCACATAGTAGGTACTTAGTAATTCTTGTTGATTGATAGCTTGATAACTATCATCATGGCATACTTAAAGTGAAAAGGAAAGAAGAAACCAAAACATACAGAATTATAATCTATTCCCAATTGTTCATATTCTGGGTTATCCACAGAAAAATTTTCATCCTAAGTATCCCACCCAGCACATATCTGGCAAACTTTTTTTTCTATTCATTCAATGTATATTTGGAGATTTACAGATAGGGCTAGGGCCTGAACCCATAACTTCATTTGTATAGGGAACTCCCAGGAAGCACATATCAATTTTAACATTTTCCTAAGAAATACTGAGGTGATCTAAAAGACAATGGAGAGAGATATGGTTTATACACATAGGTTCCTATACAATCCTAATGATGACCTACATGTTAAAAAATGGTATATGGGATATCAATAGAGAAACCTCTCATCAAAAAGGGAAACAGGTGAATATTGTAATAATAGCAAAAGGTAATAGGATAGACAGCCTGAGTGTTGCACCAGTAGCCACAGAACATAAAAATGGTTTAGAAGGATGGGTTCCAGCAGAGCCGGCACAGATGATGTTTGGAAGAACATGGACAAGGACTGCACAGGACGAGGCCACCAGGATGGATTGCTATCAAGATTGAAAGTAATTGGACTCTAAACAAATTCTAGAGCTATAGAACCCATGAAATAACAGAGGGAAACAAGTCTCCAGCCCAAGACAGCCTGGATGGTTGCTGGGAAGGGTCTATTGCACTGTACTGGGATTTGAGCATAGCCCAGCATGGGCTATGCCAGGACAGATCAGGCCAGGAGTAGACTGGGCAGAGCAGGCCTCAAGGCCCTGAATCACTGAGCTGTGGCAGTTACTAGACTTCTGAACCCACAAATGCTAAAGGTAACTGAGCAGGTCAATGGGAAAACTGCTGGATCTTATAAGAGAAGTGTGTGGACCGGCCCCAGCACTGGGGGTGGCAGGCAGCAGCAGCAGAAAGCTCCAGCAACTGCTTCCAGAGCTCCAGCAGCAGTTGCTTCTGAAGCCCCAGGCCAACACAGTGGGAGGAATCAAGCAGCGGATCAGAGTGGGAGTACAGGGAGCACTTTGCTGGCGCAGAGGCAGTGTTCACTTGCTTTGCCCTGCTTGAATGTGGGTCACGGTCCTGGTTGGCAGTTCTTTGGGGAGGAGGAGCACTGGTGTGGCAGAGCTTGCAGTGACTATGGAGAGGGAGTACTCCTGGTAGTTACACAGCAGAAAGGAGTGCTTACACTCACAGACCAGAACACAGGCCAGGAGAGGAGCATCATACCACCTCAGAAGAGAAGTAGCTCTGAAAACAGCAGTGCAAAACCCTTGAAGCTTGGGACAAAGCACTCTTCACTTCAAAAGCAGTCATACACTGACAAAAGGCTCAAAAGTCAAGTAATTGTCTGAGAAAATGGGCAACCAGAATAAAAGGTCTCAGACTATAGAATCTTTTTTGATGACAAAGAAGATCAAAACATACAGCCAGAAGAAGTCAACCAAGTCAAAGAGCATACATAAAAAGCCTCCAAGAAAACTCTGAATTGGTCTTAGGCCATGGAAGAGCTCGAAAAGGATCTGGAAAAGCAAGGAAGAGAAATAGAGGAAAAATTGGGAAGAGAAATGAGAGTGATGCGAGAAAATCATGAAAAACAAGTCAATGTCTTGCTAAAGGAGACCCAAAATGTACTGAAGAAAATAATACCTTAAAAAATAGACTAATCTAGATGGCAAAAGAGCTCCAAAAAGCCAATGGGAAGAAGAATGCCTTAAAAGGCAGAATTAGCCAAATGGAAAAGAAGGCTCAAAAGACCACTGAAGAAAGTACTACCTTAAAAATTAGAATGGAGTAAGTGGAAGCTAGTGACTTTATGAGAAATCAAGAAATAATAAAACAGAATCAGAAGAATGAAAAAATGGAAGACAATGTGAAACATCTCATTGGAAAAACCACTGACCTGGAAAATAGATCCAGGAGAGATAATTTTAAAATTATTCGACTACCTGAAAGCCATGATCAAAAAAGGGCCTAGACATCATCTTTCAAGAAATTATCAAGGAAAACTGCCCTGATCTTTGAGAACCAGAGAGTAAAACAGAAATTGAAAGAATCCATTGATTGCCTCTTGAAAAAGATCCCAAAAAGAAAACTCCTAGCAATATTGTAGCCAAATTCCAGAGTTCCTAGGTCAAGGAGAAAATACTGCAAGCAGCCAGAAAGAAACAATTTGAGTATTGTGGAAACACAATAAGGATAATGCAAGATCTAGCAGCTTCTACATTAAGGGATCGAAGGGCTTGGAATGTGATATTCTAGAGGTCAAAGGAGCTAGGATTAAAACCAAGAATCACCTACCCAGCAAAACTGAGTATCATACTTCAGGGAAAAATATGGATTTTCAATAAAATAGAGGACTTTCAAGCATTCTCAATAAAAAGACCTGAGGTGAATAGAAAATTTGACTTTCAAATAGAAGAATCAAGAGAAGCATAAAAAGGTAAACAAGAAAGAGAAATCATAAGGGACTTACTAATGTTGAACTGTTTTGTTTACATTCCTACATGGAAAGATGATATCTGTAATTCATGAGACCTTTCTCACTATTAGGGTAGTGGAAAGGAATATATATATATATATATATATATATATATATATATATATATA
>CM053625.1:170017697-170037369 GCA_028646595.1 Phalanger gymnotis | reverse complement strand
AAGGACTTAGAAAGGCAAGTTAGAGAAGTAGAGGAAAAATTGGGAAGAGAAATGAGAAGGATGAGAGAAAACTATGAAAAACAAGTCAATGACTTGCTAAAAGAGACTCAAAAAAATACTGAAAAATATACTGAAGAAAAAAAGATTTAGTAGAAGGCTTTTTTTTTCCTTGAAGTTTAAGTACTAAAGGACTTTAAACTGGGGAAATAATTATTTCTTAGTATACATACATATCTATATCTATATACACATATACTATTTCTATCTATCTATACCTATATGTAGATAGATAGATAGATAAACAGGTAGATAGATAGATACATGGATAGATGGATAGATTAAAGAAAGTGGTCTTAATAAGGCTTCCATATGTACCAGGAACTGTATTATTTTTTTATACTAAAATGTGCTATTTAGCCTTCTAGTTATGAATTTAGTTAACACGGTCTTCTAGGATCCTTTTTGTCCTTCTTATACCCTCATATAGTTTGATCCTCCATCTCTACTTGTATGACTGCCAGCATTCTTGAAGTATGAGGTGAGGATTACATCTCTGTGATAATGCTTCAACCTAAATCATTTCACTATCTTCCCCAATGGCATGAAATAAGTTTGAACAGGATGGGTGGGAAATTTGTGGCAAGCCACTAAAACAAAGGATAATGAAGATAAGGAACTTATTATCTTCATAGCCTTCTAAAATACAATCTTATCTACCACAAGACAGGTCAATAAAGGCTTGAGAACAATGTTTTGAAAACAAAAATGATTGAAGGAGTTATCCTAAATACTTCAGTATTTAGTAAAGTAAACTGCTCCTTTTTGAGTTTTCTTTTTTTAATAGAAGATAACCAGTAACTAAGAATGTATCATTCTCTACACCAGTAGTTCTCAAACTCTTTTCTGCTGGCTCTTCAGAGCAGGCACAAAAACCACCTAGAGAGTAGCTGGTTTGCCAGATTAGAAATAGGAATTTAAGACTTTGAAACCATTAAAACACCCTAAATACAAGAAAATGACAACACATCACTCAAGATTTTTTCTAGAGAATTGAAAACGTTCATTCCATCTGGATCCAGCCATTGCATCAATTTACTAGAAAGATAGAAATGTATCTGTTACTCTAAAGAAAAAATAAAATTCAAATATTTAAGCACTTCACTGATCATTCATTCAACAAGCATTATTAAGCACTTACTATGTACCAGGCATTGAGCGAGGCACCAAGGATCCAAAAATAATAACAAAAGTAATTCCTGTCCTCAAACAGCTTACATACCACTAGGGGAACAACATGTAGACAGAATAGATGGACAGACAGACAGACAGATAGATGAATGATAGAGATAAAATACATGTGTATATATGTAATCTATAAATATATAAGTGTATACAAATACATATTTATATGTATAACAAAACTTATTTAACATATTTGCGTGTATGTTGTATTTATTTGTATTTATTTATGTATATACATACACAAAGACTTACCATATAGGATATATGAAGCAACTTGGGTCAGGAAGAAGTGTTAACACCTGGGGAGCCAGAAAAGGTCTTGAATAGGATACAACATCTGAACTAAGCCCAGGAGGAAGGCAGAGGATTCCAAAGGACACTGTGATGAGGCAGAGGATTCCATGTGTGGGGGATAGCTTAGGGGCTGGAATACTGCCTACTGGGAACACAAAGAATGCTGGTTTGGCTGGAATGTTAATGTGTAAAAGGATGTAATGTGAAATCAGTCTGGAAAAACAGGTTGGAAGCTGACTATTAAGGGCTTTATGGGCCAAACAGAAGAATCTGTATTTCACCCTAAGTAATAAGGAGCCACTGAAACTTCTTGAGAAGAGGAGTAATAACAGTGAGAACTATGATTTACTATTATCAATTTGTCAGCTGTTTGGAGGAAAGCAATTGTTAATGAACCACATACACAAACTCAATGGGCTACAAATTTAAGTGAGACTTTGTGGAGGAAAAATGAATAAAATGCTTGAGCATCACCTATATCAAGATTCTGAAATGACATCTTTAATATTCTTTGTGTGTAACATCTTTGTAAAACTTGACTTGTGGCCTGACCACATTAATAACCTCCTAAATGCTCCCCTCTCCAATCCATTCTTCTAAGTACTACCAATGTAATCTTCCTAATGCACAAGTATAATCACATCACTCTGTTGATTATGAACCTTGCCAACCCAGTGATTAACAAAAAAATATAAACTCTTTATCCTGGCATTCAAAAGCCCTCTACAATCTGGTTCCAACCAACCTATGGTGCCCTATCCTCATCTTCCCCTTCATGCACTCTATGGTCCAGACAAACTGGACTAACCACTGTTTCCCAATTAATTCTTGCCCTCTTTCACCACCATGCATTTGTATACACCTCCCCTTGTGCCTGGAATAGACCCTCACCCTGTCCCCCATCTCTAGTCATTGATATCCTCTTAAAAAAAAACCTTAGACAACTTAAAATTATACTTTGAAAATCATCAAACAATGAAACTCTCTGTCCCAGTACTACCACTACTAGGCATACCATACCCCTCTCCTAAATGAGGTCAAAGACAAGTACAAAGTTCCCATCGATGCAAAAATATTTATATTACCACTTTTTGTAATGGCAAAGAACTTGAAGGAAAGTGGGTACCCATCTACCGGGGAATATCTGAACAAACTGTAATATGTCAATATATTAGACTATTATTGTGTAACAAGTGATGACAAATATAAAGAATTTGGGAAAACTTGGGAAGACATATAAACTGAGGCAGAGATAATTGAGAAGAGAAGGAAATTTTATATAACTAAGATGATATAAAAGAAAACAAAAAAAAAGACTACAGTATTCTATTCAATACAGTTATCTACTGTGAGTTCAGAGTATTTGAAGGCAAAACATGCTTCTATTGTTCTGCAAAGAGGTGATGGACATTAAGTATGGAACATTCAGGCAAACATTCTGAGACATGGCCAATGTATTGACTTTTTTTATTAATTATACTTGTCTCCAAAAAATGTTCTTTTGGCAAGTAGGAAGAATCACTGGGAAGTGATGATGACTTTTTTTAAAGTATTGAATCATTTAGAAAAACAGTTTAAATGCTAGTTTGTCCATGTTGCCATCCCTAACCCCCAAAGGTAGAAGTGATCCCTCCCCTCTATATATAGGTATCTCTTTCTCCTAGAATGAAGGTCCCAGAGGGCAAGTACAATGCTGTTTTTCATCTTCAGATGCCCAGAGCAAATAACGGAGCATTCATTCTAGACAGTAGATATTTAAGTGGATAAACCCTTGGTAAGAATTCAGCAGAAAAGATTCCTACTTCAGGCATGTGTTGGGACTGAGGTTCCCTGATTCTACAACTAGAATTCAACAAAAAACACATCAGAAAAAGGAAACATTTTTTCTGAACCCCAAAAATATAGAATATAAGTAAGACCCTTGAAGGGAGGGACTGTTTAGTTTTTATTTTTGAATACTCAATGCTTAGCAGAGTACCTTGTGGCCTATTTGACAGTCTTGATAAATTATTGTTGTATATAATGTGAAGGTACTGAAGTATGTATATATATTTGTAGTACAACAGAGACAGTTTTGCAAAATGGTCACAAGCTTTTGTTTTCTTTCCTTATCTCCCCCAAAAGCAAAACAACATCCTTGGAACAAATATGTATAATCAAGCAAATAAATTCCACATCAGGCATGTTTAAAAACATATGTCTCATTCTGTATCTTGAGTCGATCACCTATCCACTAAGATATGGGTATCATGTTTTGTCACAGGTCCTCTTGAGATATGACTGTTCATTGCATTGACACAAGCTCTTAAAAGTTTCAATGCTGTTTTTCTTTACACTGTTGCTGTTAATGGATAAATTGTTCTCCAGGTTTTGCTCATTTAATTCTGCATCAATTCATATAAGTCTTCCCAAAACTCTCACCTTTGTCATTTCCTACTGAACAACAGTATTACATTACATACGTATACTTTAGTTTGTTCAGTCATTCTCTAAGTGATGGGAAACATTTAGTTTCCAGTTCTTTTAAAGGCACTGATCCTAAAAGATCTAAAGGAAAAGTGTTATAGAAATGAGGAAATATATTCAAATGGTCTGTAATCTCATCAATTTGAGAGTTCTCTCCAATAATGAAGCTAACAACCCATTCACACGTGCTTATTCTATATGACTCTTGGCCATGTCCTCCTATAAGTCTGTCGCAAAAGGCCCATCAATAATCTCAGGCCTTCCTTGTTTTCTCTGGACATTGTGGAGCATTAAAGTTGTTGTTACCTATCATCTGCATGACCAGTTCATCTTCTCTTCCTATTACATACGTCCTTGATGACATTTTTATTCCTGTTCTTCTTCAACATTCCAAGCTGACTAGTTACAAGTTATAAAACCTCTTCATACCCAGTATGCTCTTCTCCATTGCCTTCCATGTCACGTTTAATTTTAATTCTTCAGAGACTGTTTTATTTCATATCTGATTAGCATAATGTAGTACCAATAGAACTGCAGTATTAAAAAGATGGGTCTTTGTTTCCATGGGAAACTTGGGCTACTAAAACAGCCTTGTGATTTCCCTAAAGCAATCCAACTTATTCTCATCAACTTTGGGCCAACTTGTCCATCTGTATGTATGTCCTAGATATACTGAAAGACAAACTCCACAGGTTTTCTACTCAAATGCATATCATGATCAGGGTAAAAGACATTTTTCATCCACCTGGTTTTTCTTGCATGAATGATCAAGCATGAATGATCAATTCTCAAAGAATTACAGCTCTCTTCCAAGAAGTTTTGCAATTTTCCAGAGCTTGATATAATCAGCACAATGTCAGCTACAAACAAGAACATCTGGATGACCTAATCATCAACTGAGACCCTCTTCAAATTTGGATCTCTTTCATTCCAGGGCCAAACACCTTTAGCAGGAATACATCTCAGTCCTTTATGCATCACCCAATTTTTTTAGCAGAGAGTAATTGGAGAGGATTGTTTCTGTTATGTCTTCCAAGAACTTTTGAATCATTTTGACATACAAATGGGAGATATCTTTTTGGAAATTCACCTTGCCTTTCACTCTATTGAATCAAAAGCTTTTTATAAGCAGCCAACAAAAAAAAAGTCAACTCATTTTATCTGCACACCTTTCAATCAATCTGCAAAATGTTAAGACACGTGGTGCATTGTTGAATATTACTTACAGAAGTCTATTTGTTCCCTACTAACACCTTAAGTGATCATGCCCAAGAATTGTATATAGATAAGTCACATAAACATTTCATACAGTGGGCACAGTAGGTATGTAGGCCGACAGCTGTTTCCTTAGTTGCTATAAAAATTCAGACTATACACATATAATATACATATATATGTTATAATATGTCTGCATATGTATATGTATAGTCAGATTTTTTCCCACAACTTTTTATCTCCCTGTTCTTCAAATAACTCATCAGTCCCTCATCATCACAACTGTATCCATCAGCACAGAGCTCATGCCCTCTCTCTCTCTCTCTCTCTCTCTCTCTCTCTCTCTCTCTCTCCCTCGCTCTCTCTATCTCTTCATATATACATACACCCCTACACACACACACACACACACACACACACACACTTGTTCCAATCCAGCTGCTCTTTTCTATTTCTATTCTTTTTGGTGCTCTTTCTAAATAATAAAAATAATTAAAATTTATACAGTGCTTTAAGATGTGCACAGTGCTTTTCATATATTATTATATCATTTAGTCTTTACAAAAACCCTGTAAAATGGGTGCTATTTTTATCTGTTCTACAGATAAGGAAACTAAAGCCCAAAGAAAGGTTAAGTGACTTGTCTAGGTCCATGCAGTGAGTAACTATCTGAAGCAGAAGTTGAAATTAGGTATTCTGACTCCTAGTCTAGCATCCTATCTATTACACCACCTAGCTGCCTCTATAAACCCATTTGAGACAATGATGTTAGACCAAAGTATGACAGGTCAACAGGCCCTGGTGATGAAAACAGCTTATTACAGTGGTCTTTGCAGGTCTTTTCCATTTTTTTCCCTTTGTAGTCTTCCTTTCATTTTTATCCTTCAACACCCATAAAATTACTTTGCTGACTTGTAAATCTTGCCAAGCTCTCTTTAAACTGGCTTCGCTCTCCCAACCCTCTCCACCTGACCAATAAATCTCATTTGTTGAGTAAGGCAAAAGAGCATAGAAAGCACTTTGGTCAATAAAATACAAAATTTTTATTAGTAAATTGTTTCTACAATTGTATCCTGAGGTGCTTTTCAAATTAGACTCTTCAGCAATAATGTACTGTCATGGTGAAAGCCTCTAAATTCTTTGCCAATATCTTTACACTTAACACATCATGGAAGATTAGGCGACAGGCATACACTGGACATTAAAGGCTATCCATAATTACTTCTAGTTCTTCATATCCAGGCTTCCTAAAACCTTCTTATCATTCCAACTTTGAGAAATACTCACTAGGTAATTGACAAAGTTGACAGAATATGGGAATTTCTAGAAATCATAATTGTTCACAACCCATTGTAATGCACTAATGTGACTCTACAGTCTTGTCAGGGCAATTGTTACCTGTCATTGAATTATTATTCCACATCATAATTTAAGAGATTTCCTAGGAGAAGTTAATTCATGTAAAGCCTGTAGGAATTAAAACCCTTTAAGTTTTATTTTTCAGGTTACATTAGGAAAAAGATTTTACTCACTTAATAAGTACACAGGGATAGATAAAGGCTGGTAAACAGGAAATACTTTATGACTATTTCCCTTTAGGCTGAGACTTTTAAGTTATGATTTCAGAGTAATCCCCTCTGAAGAGAGATGACAGACTATATATTAAGAGACCAGCTCCTTCTTTCTATTTCTATGACTTCCAGTCTCTTTTTCTTTTCCTTCCCATCCATTCAAATCCCACCAGACTCTGCTTCTTGTTGCCCATCCAGAACAATTTTCATTCAGTCCATCAAGAATAATTTTCTCAAAAGATAAAAACACAGACACTTAAACTAAATGTTGGTTGCTATAGTTTTAAACTGAGCTGCTAGGTGGCAAAGTAGATAGAGTGCCAGCCTTAGAGACAGGACCTGAGTTCAAATCTGGCTTCAGACACTTGCTAGCAATGTGACCCTGGGGAAGTCACTTAACTCTGTTTGCCTCAGTGCCCTCATCTGTAAAATGAGCTAAGGAAATAGCAAACCATTCCAGCACGCTTGCCAAGAAAATCCCAAATTGGGGTCACAGAGAGTCGGACATGACTAAAATGACTCAACAACAAAAATTGTTTAAATTTCCAGACAGAGGGAAGAATAATTTTACATCCATTAGAGAATACTCCCTCCCTTCCCCCCACCAAAAAAAAATTGGAAACCAAAACAAATTCAAAATTTCTGAGTGCCAAATAGTAGTAAGAAGAAAATCTCTGCAAATCATGCTTTTCTCAGTGATGAAAGACAGTTTCATTCAAACTCACAGTTCACATTCTCTTTCATTACTTATGGTCCATGCAATCAGTCAAACTGGGGCAGATCAGGAAGTTATTGGAAGTAGAATGCAGGCCTCAGGCTCTCCTGGTTGAATAGTCTACCATTTCTCTGAAGGAACATTTTCTGCACTGCCTGCCAGCAGACACTTGGTAATACCAAAACCACAAATCATCACATTCTCCACCCTCTGGGCCAGCTTGTCCTGGAGCTTCCCACATTGTAGGATATTCACCATGTTGGGCACTGAGACAATAGTTCTTTACAAATATAGAGTAAAACTGCACACCATTTCCTCAATCTACCAAAAATGTTCTGATAATTAACATGTTAAAAGCAGGGAAATTTTTCAATTGAAGCAAACCTTGCTGAGTTATGCAAGGAATTTTTAGACCTTAACCAGGAATGTGTTTTGGCTATCTTCTTGAAGAATCTATTTTGTCAATGTAAGCTAGTCCCAGAGACAACCAGACCTAGCACTAGGGCTGCTCCACAGTGAGAAGCATTTCTCAGAAACGGAGACATCACACAGAAATAGTCATATATCATTAAAGGTGAGTCAGGATAGGTTATTATTTTCTGCTTTCCAAGGAAACTGCCTTGTCTTAAAATAGGAAACCATGTTAAATTTCTGATGTCTTGTTAATATAAGAATTCACTTCAGATTTTTCTTTCTTACTTCTTTTTCATTTACTCTGGCCTGACACATTGGAGCTATAATACACCATCAAACCCTTCTACAACTTGACTCTCTCATTTCGGAATATTGCTAGCAGTGTACTCACACTGAAAAGGTGATACAACATGATCCTGCCCCATTCGTAGAGGTAATGAGCCTTCAGTGGACTGCTCTCCTGAAATCATTTTCTGAGCTGGAAAATACTTGGGCTTGAGCACATACTCCTGCATCTGACCGTGATGAATCATCAAATTCTGTGAGGAAAGGGGTGTCACTCTGTTGGAAACCAAAAAGAAAAAAAATGAGGACAAGGAAGTAAATAACGGATAAATGTGTTAACTAGGAAGAAAAGAATAAGAAATGAGTTCAACTTGGAGAGAAACAAAATTCCATTCCAGGATCATTTTTTCCTTGCGTGTCCTAGCCTACAATTCATGACATTTAAGAAACTAACAGCTTACCCTAAAAACCTCACACACAAAAATGAATCTGCCAGCCTCTATAAAAAGGAGTATAGGGTAGACTATGATACCATTTGGTGGTTTATACAGAAGTTTCAGGGCATCATTACAAAAAGTCTTCACCTAAAACAAGAAATGTCATTTAAGAAAATAATAGTGAGAATTAAATCAAATGATACACACACACATACACACACACACAGTCAAACGTAATGCTCTGACAGAAATGGTGGGAGAGATAGGGAGATAACAGATCTGTGTCCATGGCTTGTGGTTGAAGCTGATGTCATTGTGACCACAATCCCATTAGTATTCTGATGTTTTAAAGCGGACAGAATGGAAACTGACCTACTTGAACCCCCAGCTAATGTCTGAGATATATAGGGCAAGCCAACTGACTCCAAATACAACAAAGATATTCTAGCTGAGAAGCTGAGTGCCTTCTCCCACTTACATCCACAGGGTCTTGCTCTCAGGCAAGATGAATCCAGACTTGGTGGGGCTGTTTGGCTATCAAGTGTCTCCACAACCAATAAAGTCATGTAGCACTGGAAGAGGGCCACATCTATCAAGTTATTAGAGGTCCCTGAATCCATGGGAGTTTGAACCCGCAGCAAATGATGTTTGCAGAGCTATAGGTATAGAGGAAGGAAAAGATGGAAGATCATGGGACTTTGAAACTGCCCTTGTACCTTTACTCATTTCATGTCATCTGCAGGCATCTCAGTCACTCAACAGACACCTAGAAGACCAAAAAGCTGAAGTAAAAAAGAAAGGGAATAAAAAAATAAAAGGTTCATTAAAATTTTATTTAGCATGAGGGCCAGCAGAACAAGGTGAAGTAATCAAAGAGGAAAACTTGAAGCAGAGATTGGAACTGAGGCAAAAGATGCTTTAAAATGTCAGAAAACTGAGGATAGAGAGGATGAAGCAGGACAAGTCCAAAGAATAGTATCTGTCAAGGCAAGACTAACTTCCTTGGAGCCTTTCCTTCAGAAGCATCCTCTTCAGCAGACAGGATATGTGGGCCATGACCCCACCTTTCTTTCCTCTTCTGATGCAATGCAGCTGTGAGCTCCAGGGAAGCTCTGGCACAAGAAAGGGCTGAAACAGATGATTTCTAAGGACCCTTTTGACTGTGAGAAGATGCTTCTATGAAGACAAATTTCATTAGTATTTTCTTTGGGGTAGTTTTTTAAATACTTGAATACAAATGGCATGTTATATACACACTTGCAAGTAGCTTTGTTCCATTAAAACTTTTTAAGGTTAATTCTCTCTTAGAGAAATAACCTACAAGCCCCCCAAAACAACAGTTAAAATGGCTGGTCCTTAAAAGAAAGAAAATCTTAATCATCAGCTCTCTAGCTTTTCAAAAACATGACTGGGACTTCTGCACATAACTGCTTCAATTTTTACAAACCTTATTTAGTCCTGTATTCTCCTAGATAGTTTTCCTTCCTCTGCTTTTCTATCAATCTACTCTAGTGTACATTTATGAGAATGGATTGTTAGATTTTTTTCTTCTATCCTCAGTCCATGATAGAATCAATTGAATATAACTAAAAGTACATGCTTAAAATGCTTGCTGACTTGTTTTGGTTTATTCATTAAATCCAAATATGAGACATGCACCTGCCTTCTTGGTATAACTCAAAGGAGTAGCCCTAATGGCAGAAAGTTCAAACCAAGCAGGAGAGGAAGGAGTACCCTGACAAGCCAGTAAGGAAGACTGGCCTCAGATGATTGGACATGAGCATTATAAACAGCATAAAATCTCTCATCAAAAGCAGCCAGTAGCCAAAAGATTAAATAAATCTATTCCTGCTCATTCTTGGTTGTTGTTGTTACATTTCTTTTGGTATTGACACAAAGGCTTCTCAGTTTATGATATTTGGTGGGGAAAAGGTATTTGTATATAAGCAGTACGTAGGGTAATGTTGTAAGTATTGTTAGGTGTCCATATTGCTCATTAAATCCAATTCTCTTTAGTCAGGCAAGATGACCTCACAGATGCCTAGGAAGAGCTGTTATCTCCAATTCAGGACAAAGTCAATAATGTTCTAAAGATTAGGTAAACTCCTGAATAGGGGAAAGAACACACCCCTACTTGGACCAAGGAGCTGGGATCTATGATGAGACTATTTAAATTGTTTTAAAATACAACAAAAACAAGATAGGACAGATTGGTGCCATGGTATCTGTGGAGGATTTCCTGATTCAAGAGATGCAGTGAACCAGAAAACCAGAAGTGCCAGAGCAAAAGATTTGGGGCTTTCATCAATGCCATTCTGTTAAACCTTGGCATTCAGGTATAGGATGATGTTCTAGAAAGAAAGATGACATACAAGCACATGATTTGATATAAACATCTGAGTTGGAAAGCAATTTTTTCAACTCCATCCACAGTGAAGAAGGGAGACTAGTGATAGGAAGAGAGAGGAAATGCAAACATTTGAAATACAAATGCTCAAGGTTTTGAGAACCCTTGAATTTTAACTTTCTCACAGATGCCAATGCCCCAAATTCTTTGCCCCGAATTAGATATGACAGGGTCAAGTGGGTCAAGGTAGACTAACTGAAGCAACTGAATGATTGATTGATTAAGAACCTTTAGGTAATAATAAAAGTAGCTCATATGTATATACCATTTTAAGATTTGCAATTGTTTTACATATACATATATGTGTACATATATCATTTCATATGACTTGATTCTTATAACAAACCTGGGAGATAAGTGCTGTCATTATCCTCATTTTACAAATAAGAAAACTAAGGCTTAGAGAAAGGTAGAGGTTTAAGTGACTGGTTAAATGTAAGATGGGAAGCTATCTGTGCAGAATAACAACTGAAGGCTTATGAAGCAATGAAATCTTCAAGGAGGTAAGAAGAGAGAAAATTAGAATGCCACTAATAGAAGCTCACATTAATATTCAGGGAAAAGAGAAAAGCAAAGAAAGAGTGGTCACATAGGTATGAGAACCAGGATATGTAGGATCAGGAAAGGCAAAAGGAGCCTTCATTTCAAGTAGGAGGCAATGGAATTGTATAAAAGTCACAGAGAGGCCAAGGAGAATAACCATGGATGAAAGATCATTGGATTTGGCAATGAGGAGGTCCGGGTGGTCCAGAAGAGCAGTAGAAGTGAAGAGGCTCCTGGAAAAGAGAATAGTGAGGAAAGAGGTAGTGGATACAGACAGCTTCATTCAAGAGCTTTAGCAGAGGAGCAGCAGGATCCCATCAAGATTTCAGATAGTGGAAAGTTATGGATCTTTATAGTCAGTAGGAATGCAACAGTACAAAATTCCTTTCCTTAAAATAAAAAAAAGATGAGTCACAAACTGTTCATGTTCCTACCTTCTTAAGTGGGAGCTTTTAGCCAAAGGAAGGTCTAAAATTTTCCATATTGCTACTAAATTCCGTATTTGATCTGTGAATGGAGTGGAAGATTTTGGCAGAAATACTGGTCCCTTTCTTGCTGAGAAAAGAGGGCCCCTGGATCTCATAGACAGGAGCCCTCAGTATACTACAGAAAATTTGCCACATATTTAGCATGCCAATGTTTATAAATAAGAGAAAGGAGGGAAAGGGGGTGAAAAGATGCAGGAGAAAGGGGAATGGTGAAGCTCGAATCACCTAAGTTTTGTAAGGATATTTCCAGTGATATCTGCTTCTTATGGCTGTTGAGAAGAGCAGATGGGAACGAGACATGAGTCTAAGGACTAGGCTATTAAAGGGTAGAAAACAATCACCAGAGGAAAACCAGGAGTATCATAGAATCTCAGAGCTGCAAGATCATTTAGTCCAATCCATGCTTGAGCAAGATTTTCCTAAAGGGCATTCCAAACGACCTGTCATTTCTCTTTGACATTCTCTTTCTAATCAGAGAAAATTTCACCCTCTACCAAGGCAGCCCATTTCTCTTTGGAAAATCTCTAGGTATAAGAAAATTTTTTGAGTCTAAACTATCTCTTCAACTTCCATTTGTTATAACTAGTCCTGCCCTCCAGGTCCAGGCAGAATGAGTCTAATCTCTTTTCTACATAACAACCACATAAATACTTAATGGCATTTATCATATCTCTCCTATGTCTTCTTTTCTCTCAGCCTAACATCCCTTCTTCCTTCCAGTGATTCTCCCAATAACATGATAATCTCACCATTCTGGATAGCTTCTTCTGGGAGTATTCCAGTTTAACAATGTCCTTCCTAAAACGTGGTACCCAGAACTGAACACAATATTCATGATATAGACTAAGCAGGACAGAATACAGTGCAGAACACCTTCCTCGACCTGGAACCTATGCCTTTTTTACTAAAGCTCAATATTGACTCAGCTTTTTGGACAATCACACTGCTGACACATATTGAGCTTGCATTCCACTAAACTCCCCAACTCTTTCCACCAAAATTATTTTCTAGCCACAACTCCCCTAACTTGTACTTACATAATTGATTTTCTTGAATCCAAGTATATAGCTTTACCACTTACCCTTATTTGATTTCAACTTACTGTATTTAGTTAGACCATCATTCTAAGCTAAAAAAAAATCTTTTTGTACACCAAATCTAACACACAGTGTTAGCTATTCTTTCTAGTTTAGGGTCACTTGCAAATTAGATAAGCATACCCTTCATTTAAGTCATCAGTAAACTGTTGAGAATGGCCAAAGATGGATGAGCTACAAACTACTCACGTTCCTGGGGCATTCCAATAGAGACTTCCTCCCTCTATGCTGACATCAATCAGTTTATGACTTTGAGACTGGTCTGCTCATACTTATACTGCATTTTATCTAGCCCTCTACTCTCCATAAGTTCACAAGGAGAACACAAGAGACTTTGTCAAATATTTTGCTGAAGTCCAAGTATAGTAAGTTTATAGCATCCACTATTACAATGTGACAACCTGTCAAAGAAGAAAATAATTTTTATTGATCACTGCTTCCTTTTAAAAGTTCTTTTTAAAATATTCCATTAATAACTCATTCTAGAATGTCACTAGAAAGTGAATTCAAGCTCATGGACATGAAAACTACAAATAGTACCATCTTTTTAATCATGATATCTGTCCCCTATAGTCCTGCAGTATCTCCCATTCTCTATAATCTTTCCAAAATTGTATCTTCTAATTATTTCACTATGCTGGAAAATAGTTTTTCCCACCCTGGACTCATTGATAGCAACTAGATTTTCTCTTCCTTACTTATCTTGAGTCTCTACTGCTAGTAGTATTTTTTAATCCTTCCCATTCTGAAGATCATTTTCCTTAATAAGGAAAAAAGGAAGCAAAATAACAGTATGGTTGTCTTCTCACTATCTTCCATTCATTATCACTGTGGCACATGGGGTATTAAGGGACAACTAGCATCTCTGGTGTGAGGGCTTGCTGAGCCCTTGTCAAAGCTGCTTATCTACCTTTGGTGTCTACCTATCATCCAACTCTCATCTGCGGTTCCAAGAAGCTGTAGCATGCACAGCAGCCACACCGTGGTAAAACTGTCTCTGCTGACAGGCTAAACTAAACCAGGTTGAGGGTAACCAACGGGCTTCCAACCTTTTGGTGAGTTAAGGGACATGTACCCCAAGCACATGAAGACTTTCTCTCAGGCAGAAAGGGAGGATGAGAACAATTTGTTCCAACATCCATGAAAGCAGCTAAAGTAGGTGCTGTGGAGTACTTAGAGCTTAGTCAGACATCACAGATGCCAATGTCATCCAGTGCGTCCCTGGCCACCATCAGTCATCCTGACTTTTTTTTTTGCCACAGGAGTCTGATGATTCTGGAAGAGAAAGGGAAGCTGATGACTTTGTGCAACTCTGCCTCACTTAATTCCAATTCATGCACAAGTCAAGACACCACTCTGGGATGTCATTGGTCCTCTTTGAAAACAAAGGAAGGACAACAATTATCACTGTCCTATCCACAGTCCTTTCCACAGTCCTTCTTTGAATTTCTTTTAGCCCACAATATGGCTTTTTTCTTTAAGCTCTTTGTTATGCTTAGCATTCACTGTTCATTCTGAGCTTTAGCACCCAATGATACAACTTCTAAAAGTCACTTACTTCAGTTAATGAGTTCCATGTGCAACTATTCATTTATTCAGTAACCCAACATTTATCAAATACTCACCTTTAAAAGCCCAATGTCAGGCACCAAGGATGCAACGATAAAGACCACCCTCTGCACTCAACAGACATATTACATCTACAAGGAAGGTGATATGATGTGGGCATGGACCTTATAGTTTAGTGTCAATTATCAATGTAAGGAGTTATGGCAGTAAAGGGAGAGCCAGACAAAGTGTTCAATCAAGAAGAGAAAGACAGCATTATGTTCTGGGATGAAGGAGGACAGGAAGGTCACATGGAGGCTGTACCTCAATTGAACCTTAAAGTTGGACAAGTAGTCTAAAAAGGCAGAGATGAGATGGGAAGCAATGCAATAGTATGAAAATAATTCTGGATTTGGAGTCACAGAACATGGGCTCAAGACCTGGCTCTGACACTGCCCTGTGAGGTTGTACTAGATGACCCTGAAAGTCCCTTCTTACAACTTTAGATCTGTGATCTTGTGAATGCATTCCAAATATGTGGACATGACTTGTATGGGCAAGTACCCAGAAAGGGAGGGGGTGGCATGTGCGGTTTGGAGAACAGCAAATACTTCTATTTGTCCCGAAGGAAGACAGCAGAAGTTACCATTTTCATGTTGAGTGCCTCTCGTTGTCTTTATATAGAATCAGTGACTACTACTAGTTATTTTTTTTTCTTTTTAGAATCAGTGAGGGATAAACAAGACACTTCCTCCTCAGAGGCTTTAGTTCTACCTTTGATAGGAGAGAGCTTTAAATCTATTGCCTAAGTCCAAATATTCAGTGGTCCTTCCCTTCCTTTTTTGTGTAAGCTTCCAACATGATGACATGGGTTGGGATCTCCTTCTTCTTTATGTTGATTTTTCTTTCCATTTTCACTTTAAATCTCTTCCTTCATTGTTTACAATACTATATTCTCCCTGATAACTTGGAGAGGAGACAGGTGTTCTTTCCTCTCTATCACTTTCTCACCCAGGAGGGAGATCCATCTGCACTTTGTACAAAAAAATGAAGTACAACTGCCTGCGCAGTTGGTTGTTACATTTATAGCCAGTGACCTCATTCATAAGAACATCCATCTCAAATTTAATATGAAAAGGGCTAAGCTCAGTCATAGTATAGGCAGATAACAGATACTGAAAGCTACAGCTACCATCTCTAGGGCTTACTATCTGTTTGACCTTGGTGAAGTGACATTACCTTCAAAGGCCTCAATTTCCTTATCTGTAAAATGAGAGAGTGGACCAGGTAACCTCCAACGTCTTTATTAATTCTTGATCTCTGAACCTAAAATAAGTTTTGACTGTTGGGGCTTGAGTGAGACTTCATGAAGCAGTGATATACAGTGCTAAGAGTGCTAGATTTGAAGGCAGAGGACTTTGGTTCAAATCCAAGCTCTGTCATTTACTCTCTTTATGACCTTGATCAAGTCACTTAAACTCTCTAGGTAGAAGTTTTCTCTTCTATAAAATAAGAGAGTTAAATTAGGTGACCTCTGAGGTCCCTCTCAACTCTAAATCTATGATCCCATAAGAATGTCACAATGGAAATAATCAAACAAGAAAGGAAGAAAAACTTTCAAATATAAAATGGGTATGAGAGAGAAGCTGGAGTCAACAGAACAAAGTATAAAGCTATGAGTGGGAAGAAATGGGAGAAATGACAACACTAAAAATACACCAATAAGTGTAGAGAACATGTCAGTGAGAATTATTGGCATAAACTTCGGAAAGGAAGAAGAACAAAAGAATTAGGAAATGGTGATTCTTAAAAAGCAAGTAAAAAAGTGAAAAGGTGGTAAATTCAGAAGGTATTACTAGAAAACTGAGTAACACTATACACTCAATTTCTAGTGCCAATTTTCCTACATGTAAGTCATACAAACTTCCATCAACAGTGCTTATATTGCCACTGACAGAATTTTTTGTGTAATTCTAGAACACAGTCAGGAAACCTCTCACATGTCTACCACAAGCAAAAAAGAATGATAAAGGCAAAACCAACTAATGTTTTTATGTTTTGATAAGAAACCTGAGGTGACAACTCTCAAGAAAAGGCAGGTGAACTTCAAATTGCAATTGTGTATACTGAAAGACTAACGGGCAAACTTCAAATTCTAACTGTTTATACTGAAAGGCTAATGGGAAGAGAATTCTAGGCTAAAGAGAACAGCTATTCCCAAATGTTATGTAATTATTATAATGACCAATCTTTGCCTAACAGAAGAGATAAAATATACCTCCCTCCTTTCCTTGAAGTTGGGGAACAATGCGTGGGGAATATTGTATAAAATGGCAAACACTATCCCCATGTCAGTTGATTTTGCTTAACTAGTTACTTTGTTACAAGAGAAAGCTAGAACATGAGGAGGATGCAGATGAAGATGGGGAAGGGATGATAACATATCAATATATCCAGAAATTATCATGATTTTTAAAAAAGCATCAAAAATTTTTTTGGGAAAAAGAGAAAGAGAATATCTATTCAAAGAGGGGAGGGGGCGCCTATGATGAAGAACATGATGAAGAAATGTTACAGTAAAAGGCAAAAGGCCAAAGCCCAAAAAAGGAAAACCAGGAAAGCTCTATGTAAAAATATTTCAGGAGAGTTCTGTGCCTAATTACAACTGATGTACTCCAAAAACAGAATGTTTTAAAGAATTTTAAGAACCTACAGCAAGTGAGAAATTTAGCACAAAGCAAAGATGCTTGGTGGAACACTTTACATAACAATCTACTGCTGAGAGAGAAGGTTCCAGGACCACAAAGACAACATCTCACCAAGACAAGAGGTTGGACAGGTAGAGAAACAGCAACAGCTGGTCTCTCAATGTGCCATAGTGAAAATCTTTAATCCAGTTGGTCAAGATGAAGAGAAAGGCAGAGTGCACAAACTAGAGCTACAAAGAAGGAGTCTCTGGTGTGTTGTTGTTATTATTGTTGCTTTTGCTGTTCTTAAAAAACAAAGGACTGTGGTCTTGGACATAAAAATTCCTTGAGACAGCACAAATGTTGAGTATATAATCACATTGAAGAGTTAGAAGAACTAGCTAGAAGGATCAATTACACTATAATAAATAGGAGAGAAAAACAGAAAAAGAAGAAAAGTATAAACATTTAAGTTTCTTGTGGTGAAAAAGAAATACATAGATAAAAAAGGCAACATGACATAATGAATAGAGAGCCAGTTTCAAGTCAGAAAGATGTGAGGTTCAAACCCTACCTTTGACACATACTGGTTTAGTCATTCCTGGACAAGTCACTTAAAAAAAATTCATTGCCTTCCAGCAATTCTCTGAAAGGTTTCAAGTTATAAAATAGTTAACAGTTATTTGATTTACACAGGTGGATGGAGACTCCACACAGGAAGTTCTTCATACCAATGAAATCATAGGTCCAGACCCACTCCCACCCCTCAAAAAACTAAGAATATATTCATATCTGATAGCCAGAATAAAATTTTGAATGTGTATGCTATTTAAGCCCATTTTACATCTTTGTTAAAACCCTGTAAAGAAGAAATGAGATTTTTAAAAAATATGCAAACTGCTCTGAAATGCCCATCATAAAGGAGTGAAAGTAGTAGAAGGAACATCACCATTATTGGACACAAAGGGAAAGAAAATAAAAAGGGTGAAATTTTTTAAAAAGAGGAAGAAAACGAAAACAGTGAAAATCTATTGTTTTCCTTTGGCTAACTTTCCTTCTAAAACATGTATTGCTTGTCTCGCCACATCCTAACTACAAAGAATGAAAGTATTTCAGAAGTGATCATGTTTGACTTTATTCTGAGCCTTCAAGAATAAAATAATCAAAACCTTGAGGTGAATCAATTACTTAACAGGAATCCAGGAAGAGCAGTGAACTTGAACCAGCAGTCCTTGGTTCCAATCCCTGCTTTCCCATTCACTATTCACGTCACCTTGAACAAGCCACATCTATTCTCTGGGGACTCAGTTTCCTCATCTATAAGAAAGGTTGGACAAGTTAACCTCTAAGGTTCCTTTGAGCTCTAATCTGTGATCTTGTGTGATATCAAGTATTTCTAATAAACAATTTCTTCTATTTTCTGTCTTTGTGTAGCTTCCTGAAACAAGAAATAAAAAAAGAATAACAAATGCAATTTATATACTAACATCTGCTGGATCAAAGATGGATCCTTCCCTTCCCCATACCCCAAATGCCAGAGGAAACAGGGCTCTGGATTAAGAAAGAAAAAAAAGGTCAGAGACTTTTAAACTACTCCCTAGCCTCACACCAATAAATCATAAATACATTCTTCAAGAAGAGACTCAGCAGGAGCTAGACATAGCAAATACCTTAGAACATCACAAAAAATAAAATTGATTATATTTTTCATTTTAATGCTTCAAGCATTTGTCATTTTATCAATTTGGTTATAACCTCCATCAACCTTACAATTCTCCTAACAACTAAGTTGATGGCCTTTGAGATCTGCCAAAAATGCATCACTGTCCCTCCTGCTCCCCTTTCTATATTTCACCTTCTGAACTGCCTTAGCTATGAGAGAGGTAGTACAAACATTATTACCTCCATTGTAGAGTAAGAAATCAACTCTATAATGATACAGTAGCCAATTCAATACTTCTATCCGCAAGATGTAGTGATTTTCTTCCCTCCTTGCTTAATATAGTGCTTCAGTATTGGACTTTCTACAAACCACATATAAATTTTATCTCTTCAACAGAGGTTCTGTGTTGTTAAGCAAAATTGTCTCATTAGCATGGCTTTTGTTTCTTTTGAGTGGAAGTACTTTCAGCTGTTAAGTGCTAAGCCCCAGGCCCAGGGCCCTGTCAGGTGTGAAACCTGTGTGGGTGTGGATTGGTGACTTAGGAGGGGCCAGCTGGGGAACCAATGGTCTCTGGTCATTGAGGCGGGGTTTGAGAACGCC
>CM053625.1:169958097-170017197 GCA_028646595.1 Phalanger gymnotis | reverse complement strand
TTTCCCACTTGTGTGATCTCTTTGGGATATAACCCTAGGAGTGGTATTGCTGAGTCAAAGGGTATGAACATTTTTATAGCCCTTTGGGCATAGTTCCAAATTGCTCTCCAAAATGGCTGGATCAGTTCACAACTCCACCAGCAATGTATTTTCCATACTCTTTCAAAGAAACAGAAATTGAGCTGTTATTTTGATTACATAGTGAATAAGGGCTTACAGTTGAGTAAATCCATTTGGATTTTTCTGGTATTTTATATAAAACAATTTTCCCCTTCCCACAACAGTGGTTGTAATGCAATCAAACAAAACTCAGCAGAAAATCCTCAAAGTTTAACGTGAATCTCCAGCACTAAAGGAACCCTGCCATGAATCAACATTTTCACATATAACTAGAATCAAAACATGAATGAATGCAAATGATACACACCTCTGGATGAAAAACCAAAACTCAAAGGCAAACAGTCGCACTACCAAACATTACCTTGAACTAAGCTGATACCAAAAATTCAAGTCATATTAGCTTCTTTGTCATTTAAAAAGATATCTTAGTGAACTTAAAATTTGAAAGGCAGTATGGTGCCATGGAGAGAGCAATGGATTGGGATTCAGGGGATCAGGTTCAAGTCATGATTCAACCACTTACCCTAATAAATATAAAAGAATGTAGCACATTTCTTTAAAGTTATTAAACTGCATATGCTTGGGAATGAGAGAAGAAGGAGAAAGAGGAGGAAGGGGAAGGACAAGGGAAAGGAAAGGGCAAGTGATTCCACTGGGATAGGGAACACCCAGTGAAGAAACTCCCTTTATCAATGCAAATCTATTCTTGCAATCTACTCTGAGAAAGTTGAATAAGGAATTTGTCCAAGGTGAGCATGTGGCAAAGGTAGGACCGGGACCCGGTTTTTCCTGATGATGAGGCCAGCTCTCTATCTACTATCCCACACTGCCTCTCATTTGCTTCACAACCTCATTAAACTTTGTAAAGAAATAAAACATTATGGAGAAAATGTATATCATGCAGGTAATTTTAACTGCCTGAGAGAATCTGCAGCATGACAGGATCTCCTTGAAGTAATTCATTTGGGGCCTTCTAATAAAGAAGGAATTCCTTCTTCTCTTCTAGACATTTTGAATATATTGAAGAAAATCAGCCGTTACATACATATATGCCCCAAAAATGTCACTTTGTCAGCGTCTTAATAGCCTGGCATTGTGCTTTCACATGGAACCTGGAAGAAACCATTTTACCTCTCAATGTCCTTCCCTTATAAATGGGAAAAATCATATATACATGTGTGTGTATACATGTATACATACATATATATGTATTTGTGTATATATATATACACACACACATATACTCCTCAACATTAGCACGGTCAAATAAAACACCTATCCACCATGTTTTTCTCCATTCTGCTCTTCCAATGCTATCAAAGTCCCTTCCTGCTCCTTTTAACTACTATCACCATCTTCCTCAGAAGACAGAACAGATGCAAAGTCAGGGTTCTACTTTATGTTCATCTATTTTAAGAAGCAACCTCCAGAAATGTATTGACTCTAAAAGAGGGGAAAGGACCACTGGTACCTTGCAACAATCCACCAACAGATAAATGTAATCAATGTCATGAAGTGAAAGGCCTTGATTTTACAAGTCTTAGACTGTACTTAGGTGCAGTGAAGTGAATAGAAGATCAACCTTAGGTTGGAAAAATCTGAGTTCAAGACCTAATTCTGACACATCCTTCAAGTTGTAATCACAAGTAGGTCCCTTTACCTCTAAGTGCCCTGAGCAACTGTTTAAGAATATAAGCTAAAGATGAACTGCCAATCTACATGAAACTAAATTTTGGACTCCAAGCCCCTTGTCCCCCTCAAATATAGAAATCATTCCTTTAGCTCATATCAATGAATTTAAAGATGTTTCACTTAAGAAAATTTAAGATAATTCAAAAAGTTCTTTATTTCAAAAATTTTAATAGAAATCTAATTTCCTAAGGACAATATGAAATTGTCAAGATCTAGAGATGTATCACCAGATCACTGCACCTTCACTTAGGCTAGAGTTTACCCATTCAATGCCTAATTTTTCACATGCCCTTATTTTTAGGAGTCAGGAAATAAAAAGTGTGTAACAACAAATTGGAAGAATATGTTGAACGAATAAATGAGAAGTAACAAACAATGCTTTGACAAACTTCATTAATGTTTCATAATACTTATAATTTAAATTTGAAACCAAATTTCTGAAAGGATGGTTTAGAGCAATTACAATTATTTATGTATATACTTCTCTACAATCCACAGAGCTGTAAAGAGTTGAAAGAAGCATTATGACTACTAAGAGAAGAAATACAGTTCATCTGTGGAAACAGGAAAGCATTGGATACTGCTAATGATCTTGGCAAGGGTACCAAACTTTTTTCCTTTGCCTACAAGCACCATATAAAATTAGGGACTTTTAGAAGCTCTGGGCTAATATTTCAGGACTGTTAGACAGGAATTACAGTCTTCTTTGTGTGTTGGAAAGAAGAAGAGCAAGGGTGAGATCTCTTTGTGGCAAAGGTCTACAGCTCCAGGAATCTAGTGTTTCTGGGTGACTTTTCTGTTTATGAAAGTGTTCTTATGCATTCGTGTACATCAGGCTACACTATTAGCTACCCAAAGTCTTAGGGAAGAGAGAACACTTAGACTGGCCAGCAATAACTTTCTAATATGAAATCTCTAGGAATTCTTTGACAACCAACCCCTTACAAGTCCTTCCCTATTCTCTCTGAAGAGTCTACATCAGTGTTTTATAAGACCTGGCAGTCCAAGGTCAGGAAACCTTTTCAAGTGTGTTCTGGAAGAGAGAACACAGGACTGAGATATAAGAGAGACTTCATCTTCATTCCATTTCTGAAATTGATTTGCTATGTGACCTTGAATAATCATTTTATACATACTCTGTTTAGATTTTCTTATCTCTCAAATGAGGCAAATCATTCCACATGGGGTTGTGAGGAAAGCAGATGAGATAATAGCCATGAAAATATTCTTATAAATGTAAAATGATGATGCAAATGTCAAGTATATTTAGTAAATCCTAGATTAACAAGCACTCAGAAACAAAATATCCAGCCCCACAGCAAAACTGGAAGAGACTTCATTTGTTTTCCCCCTTGCCAAAAAGAAAATCTGGGTGAGGGCCATTGATGCTCATATTTGCAGAAATGCAATGTAAAGAACCACAAGATGGGGATATTTCTCTAAGAAGGAAAACTGTGATGGTTATCTAAATGAGAAGTGATGTTTCCTCTTTTCCTTAGCAAGTACGATGTTATTAGGAACTAGAGAATAGGCTTAACCTGACAGCCAGGTGTAAGTGGTTAGCAATACTGGAATAACAATATTCTAAATGCTTTTCAGAAATCAAGAGACAATGACCAAGAAAATTAAAGTAATAAATTCATTAAGGACCAAAACCAAAAACTTCAAGGAAGGCTACTTCAATTTTTGATTTAATAGTTAAATTTGTGGGAAAAGAATTACATTTCCTTCCCTTGAAGGCCATGCACCTGAATGTTCACATTGTGCATTTCATTTTTATAAAATAATAATAGTGATGATGATGGCAAAAAAGCTAACATCAAAGATTTATTCAAAAAACAGAATATAGGTCTAGCTTAGTATAGGTAAGACCCAACAAATATCTTACGCCATCTATTACAACTATATATATATATATATGTATATATATATGTATGTATGTATGTATGTATGTATATGTAATATACATGTATATATAGTTGACATATATATATATATATATATATATAAACCATAACCCTGAATTGCCAATTCAATGAATCTGTGATCTCATTTATGTGGATATTCCCTAATAATCCACCCTATACTCTCCCCATCCTCCACGACTCTTGTCTGTGTCCTCCCTCAAACCAACACAAGTGTTCCTTGCAATGTTCAAGGGGTTTTATTCTAGTTCTCTTGAAGTTATAAGGGTAACAGAGAAACCCTCAGAGCATATAGCTGAAAAATAAAAAGATGAGTCTTTGTTCCAGGAAGAAACTTATGGTCATTAAAAGTACAGTGAAGTTTCCCAAAGGCAATACAACCTACTCTCTTCCTGTTCCATTTAAGTACCAGTTTATTATCCATTTACAGTATCTAAGATTAGAGAGAGACAGAGGTAGAGATACCACAGTACCATAGTTGTATGGCTTTTCATCTGTTATGATACTGAACAATAGTCATTCTTCAACCATTTGGTTTTCCTTATGCACATAGCAAGACTGAACTCTTTGAAGTAGTGAAGGATTGCATTTTGATAGCTCTTTTATTCTTGGTCTTGATATAATCATCATGATGTCATCCAAAAATGGATATCTGGAGGCCCTCACCATTTATAAGGAATCTCTCTTCCACTTGTGATAGAAGATATTTACCTTTGGCGAGCATATACCACCTTGCTTTATTCCTCATTTATTATTAATAATCAGAGGGACACAAAAAGTTATTAAACTGTGCATAACTTTGATGCAGTGATACCACTACTAGACCAATACCTCAAAGAGACCAAAGAAAGGGGAAAAGGTCCTATGAATGCAAAACCATTTAGCTGGTCTCTTTTTCTAGAGCCTAAAAAAAACCTTGGAAACTGAGAAGATATTCATCAATTTGGAATTTGCTAAACAAATTACAGTATATGAATATAATAGAATACTATTATGTTATAAGAAATAATGAAGATGGAAGTTTCAGAGAAACTCTAATAAACCTGTATGAATTAATATAAGTGGAGTAAACAGAACTGGAACAATTTATACAATAACAACACTGTAAAGAAAAACAACTTTGAAAGACTTTGGAACTATGATCAGTACAATGACTGATCACAATTTCAGAGGTCTGATGAAAAATGTTACCCACCTCCTTACAGAGGGATAACATATGAATGTATAAAATAAGAGACACATGTCTGAACACGTCCAGTATGGGAATTTGTTTTGCTTGACTATACTTATTTGTTACAAGGGTTTTGTATTTTTCTTCCAGTGGGGGTAGGGGGTGGGAGGAAGAAAAAAAGTAAATGCTTGATAATTGAAAAAATTAATGTACAAATAATCAGAGGATCATCAAACAAAATTATCAGTATTGTTCCATCTTTCAAGGAATCTTGTGTGGTTTTAACACATATGTGGGAAACACCTCACTGGATGAAAGCCTTTAAGGAGGCATCTTGCTTCCCTGAATCAGATGCTTTCTTAATGTCAACAAACAGCAAGTACAGCAGGATCTTATACCCATTATACCTTCCAAAGTGACTTTTAAGGTGTGGTCTGCTGTAGAATGTGATTTGTGAAAGCCTGCCCATGATTCTCTCAAACCTTTATCAAGTATATCCTCATTACACATATATGTGCATATGTATACATATATATATATATTTATAATACTTTCATAAAGTTTGTGTAGAGATGAGAAAGTAAACATGTGAGTTGGTAGTTACTAACAGTCTCTCAGTTGCCTTTGGGGGAGGTAACAGAAAGATATTAAATTTCTTCAAGACTTCGATTCCCTTTTCAATACTTTGAGAGATGACATTTCATTGTCCTCAGTATTGTATCATCTCAACGTGGAGCTCTATGTCGTCTGAATTTACTCGATGTTCTTTTAGTCCATTTCTACTTTTTCATGAAGTCTTAGACTTTAATGTTGAGTCCAAATATGGTGACTGTAATTGATGGAGGAAAGTTGGTTGTAAAAGTTTTTTATAGATCTCTTCCATTTTTCATCTGTTATTGTGCTCTTTAAAATGTCATGCTTAAATGTCCTCAGTATGGTTTGGCTTCGTTTATTTTTTGCAAAGTTTTTAGCAAACTACTTTTTCCCTCCATGGCTTCTTGCTGTTTTATGAGAAAATACTGCTCATAATCTTCAACAATCTACATCTATATAATCTTACAAATGAATATATAATCCTAAACTAATGATGCCCTTGGAAGCCATATCTCTCCATTTGGCCAGAAGATCAAGTGTTTGCTGAATGAAGTTGTTTCTGGGAGGGAAAGCTATGCAACAGATGACAGAGTCAGAAGCCAAAAAGGTCTTTATAGGAAAAAAAGAAGAAGAAACTGGGCTGAAGCTATTAAGATGATATTTAATACAGATAAAAGTAAAATCTTACACTTTTGTCAAGAAATCTACTTCATACATATACCATTAGAGAGCAGCTCTTCAGAAAAAGATCTGAATGCCAACTTCCTTAAGTCCACACCTTTTCTCTATATTACTCACACAAAGGACAGTCATATCCTTAACTTTAAGTGTTCTACTTCAATGACCAACAATTCTAAAATTGCTCTGACCGTAAGCTTCTGTTTCTTCATGTACCTCCATGTTCCTAAACCTATTCTTCATCCTCACTGCAACAGTTTCAATTTCCTCCCTTCCAAGTCTGGGTACTATAATTTAAGCTTCAAGTTGAAGGATACATTGTCCATATTCTAGAATTCTACCTTGCTCCTGCTCTCTTTTCTTATCACCACTGCCAAACTCTAGCCAAGAATTTCTTCTCATCACGTACGTTCTCATATATAGTATCAATTGAAATAAGCCACACAATCATTCTGACTGGGCCCGTTACAAATCTGTGTTATCTAATCACAAATGGATCCTCACTAAAGGAAGGCAATCTTTTTATTGTTCCTTAATTGATAAACATATAAAGATGAAATGTACATGATCTGTAAAGGTTTTATAACAATCTTCCATAATTAACATTCCCTTCCAAACCTTTTCTTCTCTCCTACAGCACCCCCCCACAATACCTCAGAAGACCTCCATTCTTACTTTACTGAGAAAATTGAAGCTATTTGCCATGAGTTTCTTCTTTCCAATATTCTACATTTCAAAACCCTTGACATCCTCCATCCTCCCTTGTTTTGCTCTGATCATCCTCTCTGTTTATGTACTTGATCCCATTACCAACCCCTCTCAGTAACTTATCCCAGCAATCATTCTACTTTTTTTTCTAATTTTGTCTTTCTCTATGTTCCAGCTCTTTCCTGTTTTCTACAAACATGTCCAGGTTTTGCCAACTCCTTAAAAATTCTTCACTTGACCCTACCAAATGAGATAAAATTTGTAAAGTGCTTAGTACAGTTCCTGGACACATAGCTGATACTTAATAAATGCATATTCCATTCATTCATCCATCTATACCACTATTCCCTCATGTTATTATTTTATATCTCTTCTTTTTCATTATCATTCTGCTTTTTTAGTTATAAGTTGGCAAGTACCCTTGCAAGTGTGAAATTCTATAATTTTGTAATTGGAGGTTCTTTTGGCCCCTTTCATACAAAATTTATGTGGGTTAAACTTCCTTAGGAAATTGTAATAGTGTCAACAGCTATTCAATTCCCATTTTTCAATGTCAAAAGATTGTTTAAATAGGTCAGGCAGGAGTTGGCTCAATTACATGCCTTACCTCCTCATTTTTATCCTTTTTTTCAAGTTTGACATTGATTTTGATTCTTGCCTAACAAGGTGGTCTAGCTATACACAGACAGATGATTTGAAAATGACTCATCTGTAATCTGGAACTTCCTGTTTATTAAAGTGCCACCAATTTAATTTTTAAATGTTATGTGGTACTTGCCATGATTCCCCCCAAAAAACTGACTTAAGTTTTAACCACTGTATTGCCTAGGCAAAGAGACACAGAATATATTTGAGAATGTTTTTCATCAAGAAAGTTTTGTACGAAGAAGTTTTGATGATATAAGGGTTCCACATAAATAGGGAGTTTCTGCTAATTATGGGTAACACACAGGCGTAATACACACCCTATACAATAAAATAGGTAATGGGAAAAAAAACAGTAAGAGAAGTACCTTCATGATAATCGAAGGCCTTTCTTTTGAGCAATCTGCAGTACTATCACTTCAGAGTTTTCTCTTTTCTGTCTTCCATAGATGTACTACTTGTACTAAATAAGGGACCTGATTCAACCTCAAATTTTTAATGTACAGAGGCCATTCTGGGCATGCAAATCAGATCCCTTTCTATAACAACAATAATTATATATTAATCAAATTTCCCTGAGATACATTTCCCTTGTTCTTTTTTCCCCTTTTAATGGGTCAGAAACATAAAGCTCATTAAATAGATAAAAATATCATAGTGGAGTATCCAGGAAAAAAAGAAGACAAAAAGTGTTAAGGATCACAGTTTTTAAGTTGTCTACAAGTATGAATTTAACTGTTACTACTGTAAATGTAATAGCCTTGCCCAACAGCCAATAAGTTGATATATTATTAGCAGAACATAGCTACATTTATATTGATGTTATTGCTATAAATGAAACAGGCAGAATCTTCAGCTAAATTAAACAATAGCTCACAGATTCTCCTAGGAAAGGCTCATTAAAGAGTCAATGAAATTAGCTTCATCATCACAAAAAAGCAATACGAAATCTCTTTTCCTGGGATATTTGTTCATTCTTATCTTTCATGGCACCATATAAGCATAGGCAAGATAGTTCCAAAGAGAAGGAGCTACTTGGCCAAAGGTCCCACAAATAGTCACAATATTAGAACTTACACCTAAACATAGAGACTCAACTCTCCACCCTTTGCACTCTACCACTCTGCCTCTCACAGTACTAATCAAAGGCAATGCCAATTTAGAATACAGTCTCATTTGTAAAACATTATAGAGACAATGAGGGAAGATTATCAGCAGCATGGCTTCATAAAACAATGAAAAGCTACAGAGGAGAAAACAAGCCTGCAACCCCAGCACCACTCACAGAGCCTGGGATATATAATAGGTTAATCCTTGCTTATTGATTGATTAAAAAGACCCAGCTAAATGAGATCATCTGAAAAGCCTATAAAGATAAAACTTGAAGGACAACAAATATGTGGAGTCAAATAGATTTGCCATCATTTATATCTAACTATCCATGTACATGGTAGCTCAGCGGTGTAGTGGATAGAGTGCTGGGACTGGAGTCAGGAAGACTCATCTTCCTGAGTTCAAATCCAGCCTCAAATACTTATTAACTGCGTGACCCTGGGCAAGTTACTTAACCATGTTTACCTCAATTTTTCATCTGTAAAATCAGCTGGAGAAGGAAATGGCAAACCACTCCAATCTTTGCCAAGAAAACCCCAAATGGAGTCACCAAGAGTTGGGCACAAACGAAACGATTAAATCACAACAACAATAACATCTTTGCTCATCATTAATGACAGTGAAACTGTGACATCTGTGCTATAACACCTTTAATTATATGCTTAACGAGAAAGTAGAAATGGAACTCCAGAAAATGAAGCCAGGAAGGAAACTGCTGTTGTATCCTGTTATTCAGGATATGCTAGAAGAATGTCAGGGGTTGAAGTAAACTGTGTTACTTAGTATGTAAATATAGTGTAGCCTAACAGCAGTTTTGTTAGAATTCTACTCCACAGAAAATAATGCTTCCTCCAGGATAAGCTGATCATCTAAAATCTCATCACCATGCAGATCGACTCAGTTTTTGGATTCTCAACACATTTTCAACTCCCTCAGCTGCTTCTCCTTTCTGATTGGAGAGCTAAAAGGTGAAGCAATAAACTCCGCCCAAAGCCTTCCTTTACATCAGGCTTAGAACTTTGAAGCTCAGCTTGTTTTTCACTGCAGAAAATTGTGCCCCCATTCCAACTGCACTCTCGTGGCTCCCCCCCCCCATCCTGTTTTCCACTTTTCTTTTGTGAATGTTTTCTCCTCATTAGATTGTAAGCTCCTGGGGGCAGGAACTTTCTTTTTCTTACTTGTATCCCCAATGCTTAGCACAGAGCCTAGAATATATTAAGTGCTTAATAAATGCTCATTAAATGGAATTGAATTGAAATTCTGTGAGGAAATGGAGAAGCTGGGGGCAGAGCATAATAACTTTATCCAGATCATTGCCTCCATCTGAAATCTCTCCCTTTTCCTTCTCATATTGATTAAAAGAAATCTTACCCATTCTTCCATGCCCAGCTCAAATGCCAACTTGTATTGAACTTATGTCTTATCCCCTTTAATCTAATACTCCAATAGACCTCCAATCTCATCAATGTGAGTATTCTCTCTAACAACACTGATTGTAGCACCTATCATAACTAGCCATACTGTGCTACTCTCATCTGTGTTTTCCCATATGATCACTGCAGGAGAGCCACCCAATACTACAGTTGCTTCCTTACATTCTCCTGGCATTGGAGCATGCTAGCTACCACTGATCATCTCTCCCTCTCAATATTTAACTTCCCTGTCTTTTTGCTGTTGTTGTTCTAGTCATATATTTCTCTGATGCTATCCTTTATATTGCTTCTCCTGCAAAATTTGCCATCAATACTTTGCATTCTACTCATGCCCACCATGTACCTCTATATTTCTGTTTGGTGATTATGGCCCTCAACCTCAAATCTACAGAGACTGTAGAATTCTGTAACTTACAGCCATCCAACATTACCAGAAGAATATTGGTGTTCAAAAGATAGGAACTTGTTCCAGGGAAAAGTATGGGATCATTGAAAGAACTGTGTAATTTTCTAAAGGCAATCCAGCCTGCTTCCCTCTTCTTATTCAATTCTGGATGCAATACCTTGTCCACTTCCCTTACTAAATAGTAAATGATCTGAGGACTGGAGCAGTGTCTTAGTCATCTTTGTATCCTCCACAACACTTTATGCATAGTAGACGCTCAATAAACATTTATTAAGTGAATGGAATAGGCTGGATCCTTAAAGTTCATTTATAAGCCAGTGACTTGGAACTCAGAACGTACTTTCCTATATGTTTTATAAATGGTAGCTGGCTATCATACAGAAGTCTATTTTAACCTGCAATGTAACTGAAATACCATAAAGAAATTTTTTGTGAAAATCAATGATAATAGCTAATAGTTTTAGGGACTTTTGAGATGACAATATAGTTTATATACATCATCTCATTTATCCTCACAAACTAATTCTGGTAAAGTGGGCACAACAGGAAATGTATGACTTAGTTAATAAATGTCAGAGGAAGGATCTGAACCCAGATCTCATGTAACTCTAGGTCTAGTATTCTTTCTACGATGTAATATTAATAGCAGTATAATATTGACAGTTGAACTAAAGAAAATTAAAAGAGAAAAAGCATGACAAATTCTATACATTAGGTCAAAAATTATCTGAAAATTTCATTTCAGTTTTCATATGTTTAATGTAATCACAGCCAAAGTGAGAAAGTAAATATCCTTCATCCTGCTCATGCATATTCGCATTTTACTATTAGAATAGCTTGAAAATGTGTGTAAAATCCAAGAGTGAGTTTTCCTGGGATTCTAATCCCAATTGCTCCAGCTTGCATTTGGGTTCTACTCCTCTTGAGGGAGGGAGGGGAGTGAATTGAACAGGGCATAGAGATGACCCACTGGCCACTCAGGTTTTCACCCATACTACTTATGTCCCAGAGAATATCCTGGCCAGATATGTTCAGCTTTCTTTAAGCCCTTTCTCAGTATCCTCAAGACATTTTAAGTAGCTGTTAACGGTAATTAGGGTAAGAATTTTTTTACTGTTTTCTCTTTTGGAATGCTGAGGTAATCAAGTACCTTTGATGAGTTTTGCTTTTCAAATGTAATGGCAAGCAAAGTGGACTTTTTCTTGTCTTTGTTTTGGAGTGCTTCTCAGCACTAAGGAATCTTTAATTGAATTGGGAGTTTTTGATGACCTGCATATGTCAAGGGAAGGCCTAGTTACCTGGGTTTGAGTTGCACAGTTGTGATGCCCTTTGACCCTGAAGAAGCGTATATAAACTCAGAGGTTAGTGTTTTGCCTTTGGGGGCACGTTCATTGAAAGAGTGTTGGTGATGAGAATCTGGGTAGCTGTTGAAGCAGCCCTCTCTCTCCCGCCACCAGCTTTGAAAACCTAGATGTTGCTTCTCTCTCTGGTAACTCTTGGTGTATTGCTTGGACAGACAGCTAGAAGCCTGTCTGCTTTTTTGTGTTTATTTGTTCTATTTATATAATGTATGTTTGTAATTTCTATTTGTATTCTTTCTGAATTTCAAGGTGCTGTCTTTTCCCCCTGAACTAAGTGAATGATATATGTATGTTTAATTAAAGTGAGATTGTTAACCCTTTAAAGTTGCTTTCCTTAGAAAAGCAGATCAAAGAACCTGTGCTAGTAGCCCTCCTGTGTGCTGGTCTTGTTGGTCTTACACAGCCACAGTAGCGGCAAGTAGCACTGTTGTTACAGTAACCCCTCAGTGACCATAATTTGCAACCTTATTTTGGGAACAAACATCCTACTACAGGTTATTACCTTTAAATTCCCTTTTTCTGGCCCTGGAGTCAGGAGGACCTGAGTTCAAATGTGACCTCAGACACTTGACACACTTACTAGTTGTGTGACCTTGGGCAAGTCACTTAACCCCAATTTCCCTGCCTTACTCCCTCCAAAAAAAGAAGAAATAAATAAATTTTAAATTCCCTTTTTCTTTTTCACTCCTAAAAGGGTAAATCAAAGCTCCAAATTTGGGGATCTGATTCTTAAAAGCAAACAAATTTGCAGAGCTCTCAGAGAATATCTACTCTAAACTGAAACATAAATCCTCTTTACAAACATCCTGACAAATGGTCATTAGGCACATTTGAAAACCTCCAGTGAAAAGGAACTCACTACTACCATAGGCCACCCATTTCACCTTTGAATCCTTATAACGAGTTTGTCTCTAACTGCTACCTATTAGTCCTAGTTCTGCCCCTGGTGCCAATTCTAAAATCCTATGAATCTATAAGGTGCTTTTGCTTTGAAAAACCAACCAGTCATGCCAAAAAAGTTTACAAGCTTCAAAATATTTTCACTGGACTTTCCCACAACACATGTAATGAATGGCAAAGATGCTGGCCCCCAAAACATCAGTGTACTGTACTGGGTCATATTATCAGTCTCATTTACTCACTTTTTCGCAGATTGTTTTATTTTAGGTGTGGTCTCATTTCTTCCAAATCCCAGGCTTATAAGATCTGTGCTAACTTGTGTGGCTACTTTACTAGAGAGTGTCAAATACTATTCTCTAATACATTTTAAGTTAAATGTTATTTTTAGTGAAACTTCCCCTTTTCTCCCTCCTTCTCTCTCCCTGCCAATTGAGAAAGCAAGAAAACCAAAATCCCTGTTACAAATATGTAAAGTCAAACAAAACAAATTCCTCCATTGGCCATGTCCAGAATATCTCAATCTGAACTCTTAGTCCCCTACCTATTAGTGTGTTTCATTATGAAGTCTCTGGCATTGTGGTCATTGTGTTGATCAAAGTTCCTAAGTCTTTCAAAGTTTGTCTTCACAATGTTGTTAATTGTATAAATTGTTATCCTGATTCTGCTCACTTGACTGAATCACTTTATACAAATCTTCCCAGGTTCTCTGAAACAACCCCTAAATCATTTCTTACACCACCACAATATTCCTTCACATTCATATACCACAATCTCTTGAGCCATTCTCCAATTGATAGGTAACCAGTTTCCAATTCTTTTTCACTATAAAAAGAGCTGCTATAAATATTTTTGTACATCATTAGAGTTTATTTTGCTTATAAATAATACCTCCCTTAATCTGCCTTCCGTCTTACTGCTCCTCACTTTTCCTTTTTTCCTCCTGCTTCTCCCTGCTGAATGAAATAGGTTTCTGTACCTAAACTTTATGTATATTCTTCTCTCTTTTAACCAGTTCAGATGAGAGTGAAGTTCAAGTGCTGTGCACTCTTCCCACTTCCTTCTTCTTATTTGTGTAGACTTCTACTTGTACACCCCAATTATTCAAGATAATTTTCCTCACTGTACTTCTCTTTTCCTCTCCACTATCCCCTCCCCTGGGTATTCCTTTTCCTTTCTCTTTCCATTTGTCTTTTAAGTCACCAAAACATAACATGACCATTTCCAGAATCTCTAATTAGAGTTTTATGACCTTTGATGACAATAGAGTTCTGAGGGGACACATGTATCATTTCCCTGTATTAGGATGCAAATGGATTGTCCTTGTTTATTCCTTTGTGATGGCTCATGATTGTCTTTTTTGTTTTCTTAATTATTTTGTTTTCATTTCAAAATTTATATAAAGCTCTGGATTTTTATCAAGAATGTCTTGAAGTCTTCTATTTCATTAACAATCCGTTTTTTGCCTTTTAGGATTATACTCAAGATTTGGCGAGTAGGTTATTCTATATCTCTTGCGTTCTAGAATACTATATTCCAGACTATCCAATTCTTTAGAGTAGTGGCTATTAAATGATATGATCCTACATCCAGGAAAATCTGGATTTTGGATATCAAGTTCCAGATAATTTCCATTTTAGGGTTTCTTTCAGGAGATGACCTGTAGATTCTTTCTATTTCCAATTTAGCTTTTATTTACATCTGCCTCCAATTTTTAGAGATCTGGAAAGATGGGTTTTTTTATGATTACTTGAAAAATGATGACTAGGACATTTTTTGGTCATGGTTTTCAGGAAGGACAATGATTATTAAATTATTCTTCCTTGAACTTTTTTCCAGATGAGTTTTTCCCCTTATGAGATTACTTACATTTTCTTCTTTCTTTCTTTTAACTTTGTTTTAATACTTCTTGTTATCTCAGGGAGTCATCAACACCTATTTTATCCATTGTTATTTTCAGAGTTTATTGCTTAGGCAAGGTTTTTGTACCTTTAATTTAAGTTGTTAGGTCTCTTTCTAACTCTTTCTTCCATAGCTTTCATTTTTTTTCCTTTTTCCTTCTAGAGCTGTAATTTATTTACAAAAGCATGTTTAACTCTTTTAAAGCTATCATTTCACCTCTTCTAAGAATTCTAGTTAAATCTGTGCCCAAGCTCTGTATCAAAGCCATGGGGTTTTTTTGTTTGTTTTATTTTTGAGGCCTTGCTTATAGGTGTTTTGAAGTCATTCTCTTCTTCTGGATTTATGTCTTTATAGCATCCTTGTCACCATTAATAGCTTTTTAATGTGGGTTTACTTTTTTTATTTGCTCATTATTCCAGTCTGCTTTTCAACTTCAAACTTAATATTATGACCAATTCTGAATACTTCTGGAGGGAATGTCTGAGCTGGTCTTGCTACTACTGCTTTCTTAGGGTCTTGAGTGTTGTGTTATTTCAAGATTTTCAGGAACAGCTTGGACTAGGGACCTGCCAGTTTTCAGTTCTCCAAAAGCAGTCTGATCCAGGGCAAAGCCTGATAATTGTCCTCTTGTTGTAAGCTCTGCAAATTCCTGACCTGTGTTCTGGATCTGAGCAACACACCTGTAGGTTTGCTGTGGTTAGAAGTCTCAACAAACTACTGCTGGATTCAGCCACCCTCAGACAGCTGAAAAGTTTTGATGGATCAGTGACAAAACTAAGGGCTCTCCTTGAGTCTAGGATTCTTGCCCTAGTTATTCCACTGTAGGCTTCACATTAGGCTATAGGCTAAAAATGACATTCAGCTCTGCTCCTAAAGTCAAAGCTGCCTAGCTGCTGCTTGCTTCAAAACTAATCCCTCCCCTGAGTTCACTGTCTGGGGCCTATAAACCTGGACCTTTCCTCACCCTGAAATGCTACTTCTGGGCAAAGATCCTCTCTTCAGTACTCCTGGATCTTTGGCCCAGAACTGGGTAGTAAACCACAAAGTTGGCCATTGGCATGTTCTCCTGCATTCTACAAAAGGACAGGCTCCTTTGTGATGAATCTAGGACATCTTGCCCTGGTGCAAAGCCTTTCCCTGCTCCATGCTGCAATTCCTGGCTATACCCCATCTCAAGTGTCCCCAGACTTCTCTATCTTTCTTTGATGACCTGTGCTGGAAAAACATCACTCACTGTGATTTTGTTTCTTGGATTTCCCAATCAAGATTCAGTCCAGTACATTTTCTAGATTGTGTGAAGTTGTGGGGCAGGGAACTCAGCTGGACTTCTTCCTGCTACTCTGTCATCATGGCTCCATTGCCATTCTCTAACATTTTGATCTCTAAAGTCAAATAATGAGCCTTACAATGTCCAAAACAGGAACTGCCCATTACATCTCACCAAAGTTTTAACATGAGAACAACAGTACAGGCTATTTTTATTTTTGTCTTTGTATCCCTAGTAACCAGCACTCATTGGGCACTAAACAAATACTTATTGAATTCAACTGAATAAGAATGATGGAAAATGTGTTTCCCACAAAAGAAAAGAGCCTATTTTGGTTGTGGAATTTTGTTAAAGGAATAAGAACATATCTTTAAAACAGTTTAAGTTATCCCTTTAGATGTGTGGTAAATTTCTACTTGGGTGATGGCACAGAAAGAGGACTGAAAGGAAAGCTAACCACTGACTAAGAATATAGTTCTGGCTACCTGACCAAAAGGGCATCAAGATGGTGCTGTGGTTAGAGTGCTGGCCTCAGGCACTTGCTAGCTGTGTGACCCTGGGCAAGTCACTTCACCCTGTTTGCCTTAGCTTCCTCATCTGCCAAATGAGCTAGAGAAGGAAATGGCAAACCACTCCAGTATCTTTACCAAGAAAACCTCAAACGGGGTCACAAAAAGTTAGACCCAATTGAAACAACTCAACAAGAACAAAAACTACATAAAAAGAATGTTTCTAAGTTTTGATAATGAACTAGTAAGTTTTCATACTAAAAGTAAATGTCTAATCATGTCGTATAGGCATGATTTCAACAAAATAGGTGTTGGCATCAGTTGGCCAAACTGCAGTCAATATACACCTGGTCATCTTGTGTTTCTTCTTTCTCCTTTTCTTTGGGTCTTTTTATGTGTTCTGGCCATTACTGTGTCATTGACTGAAGAAATGTATGATTGAAAGAGGAAGTAAGATATAAGTTGAAGCTATTTTTGTAGCTACCTTTGTAGACCCAAAGGGCAACAGACATGCCTGAGTTCTTTGACTGTCCTTTAGATTGATTTTTTTTATAAATCCCTTCAAGATATTAAATATGTAATAACTGAATGAATGTCAATATTGATTATAGTTCCTTGTTTGTGAATGACTAGAATTTGGACTTTGAGTAAGGAGTAACAGAGATGACCACTACAGTGGTGCCCATGGAACTCAATTCCAATACATTTAGATCAATAAGAATTCAAGAGCAACAACTATATGCTAAGCACTGGGAATACAAAGACAAAAACAAAAACATTCCTTGCCCTTAAGGAGCTTATGTTCTACTAAATTTGCCCCTTAAACATTCTGCTAGAGAAACCTAAGATCTGGCAGTTCCTCTCAAACTGAAAAGGCTTTTAGTAGGGGTCTGAGAAAATGATAGGATATATTATTAAAGACATAGGTAGTGAATTCCAAGAAAAGGAAGTATTGATTACAAAGGGACAACACAGCTTCTTCAAAAACAGTGATCTGCATTCCTCACATCACAGTGGAGATAGCAAATTGATTGAATCATAAGGTGTTGAAAATATATTTTAAGCATAAATGTATCATGGTATCTAATTATGTTATAATAACATCTAATTGTAGCTCTTATTATATTAAATGAACTGATAAAACTACAGGTGAAAATATATAACCAAGTTCATAAATTAGCATACCCAATATATGTGAGAAATATGTGAGAAAGAAATGCAAACATGGGAAAATGAAAAAAAGTCAAAACAAAAGAAAGACCAATAAAGAATCAAAGAGCAAATATGAGTCATTCACAAAAAAGAAACTGTAGCCAGTATTCACATTCATGTCATTGTTATACATTTAATATCTTGGAGGACTTTAGTAAAATTAAATCTAAATGATTGTCAAAGAGCCTTTCTAAACTTATCCATGTCTGTTGCCCTTTGGGTCTACGAAGGAAGCTACAAAAATAGCTTTGACCTACAGCCATATGCCAAACTTAATTCTAAATCCTCCTGTGGAGTCTAGTGTACTTTTTAGTCGAAGAAAGAATTGTTTCTAGACACTTAAGAGATTTCTCAGTAGGAAGGAAAAAAGTACTGCACACATGCAGGAAAATATGCTTAAAGAAAAGGCCAGATAAGAGACTCACCATAGTTACTGGCCCAGGAGCCATGTCCTCTTTCTTTTTCACAATGATACTCTTTCTTCCCCACATCACTGTGACTTCTCAATCTTTCATTCTCTTACCCCAACCCCACAATAAACTGCTTCCTTAAGACAAAGTACATTTAAGCAAAATAAATGAACACATTGACCATGCATGCCTCATTCCCTTATCTATACTTTAATACTTCTCTGCCAAAATGTGGAAGACTTCACCATCAACTCCCCTGAAGTCACAACTGGTCACTGAATTGGTCAGAGTTCTATTGTCTTTCTTTCCTTTATATTAGTATGTAAAAGAAATTGGGCTGGGGGAGAGTCAAGATGGCCACATGAAAACAGTGTCTCACAGGAGCTCACACACAAATTCTCTCAGATACCTCTAAAAAAAGTGAGTCTGAGCAGATTTGAGAGAGTTAGAAGCCACTAGTAGACTGAGTGTGGCAAATTTCAAAGCCAGGAGAGTTCTCAGGGTCAACGGGATGGATCTGTAGGCTGGGAGAGCACCCAGTACATGGAGCTGCACCAGACCACACCAAAGCTGAAGCAGCTGTGGAAATAAGCCAGTTATTCAGGCTGGGAGAATGCTGGGAGCAATAAACTGGTGGTGATCCCCAGGCCTCGCAGCCCAGGATAGGAGTCTGTCTGAGCTACAGGAGGAAGCAGCGCAGTGCCTGAGGCCACAAGAACAACTACTCCAGAGGCTTGCAACCAGCAGACTAAAGATTTGAAAAGCTCTTTCTTGAACTTCTGGGAGCCATAATGGACAGCTAAAATGGCTCTCATCCCTACTGCCCTCCCTAACCCAGATAATACTCCTTCAAGAGAAACTTTGAAATAGAAGAGCCAGAAGTGGGGCTTCAGGAGCCTTTTAGCTAGAGAAGTTGGGAAGAGGACCCTTATCACGGTGGTGGAAGGAGACTAGTACAGGAAGAGAGATGTCCCAGCAGGCCCCACCTCAGCAGAACAGGGGGAATTCCTGAGCCTCAGGAGGGCAGAGCCAGCAATCATCAACACCAGGACCCCAGACCTGCCTTCACACAAACAAGGGAAGTGGCAGACATCAGACATTAGCACAGAAAAAGGCTGTACCACAGCACTAAAGGAAGAGGAGACTTGCAGCAGACAAACCACCCTTCCCCCACACCTCACAAAACCAGAAGCTATAACACACAAAGCTAATAACTATGCCCGCAATTCTCAGAACAAGAAGCCTGGGACAAAGCCCCCTGAACCCCAGAAAGAAAAATCCACTTTAAAGCCAAGGAAAAGTTAACCAACATGAAGAACTCTAGGAAACTGAGGACTATTGATTCTTTTTATGGAGACAAGGAAGATCAAAATCCCAATTTGGAAGAGGACAGCATGGACATTATACCCACATCTGAAACCTCAAAAGGGAATGTGAACTGGTCTCAAGCCCAAAAAGCATTCCTGGAAGAGCTCAAGAAGGATTTTAAAAATCAAATTAGAGAGGTAAAAAAATGGAAAAAATTCACTGATGAAAACAAAACTTTAGAGAGTAAAATGGGTGAAATGTCTAAGGAGATTCGGAATCTAGTCAGAAAAAATGATGCCCTGAAAAGTAAAATAAACCAAATGGAAAAGGAGGCCCAGAAATAAAATGAAGACAATTCACTAAAAATTAAAATTGAGCAAGTGCAAGTTAATAGCTTTATGAGGGATCAAGAGTCAGTCAAACAAAATCTAAAGAATAAAAAAAAATAGAAAAAAATGACATATCTAATTGGAAAAAAAAGTGACCTGGAAAATAGATCCAGGAGAGATAATCTAAGAATTATTGGTCTACCAGAATGCCATGATGAAAAAAAGACCCTGGACAGTATCTTCCAAGAAATCATCAAGGACAACTGCCCCAAGAGGCAAACCAGAGGGCAAAATAGTCATCGAAAGAATCCACCCATCACCCCCTGAAAGAGATCCCAAATTGAAAACTCCAAGAAATATTAGAGCCAAATTCAAGGATTATCAGGTCAAGGAGAAAATACTACAGGCAGCCAGAAAGAAACAATTCAAATATCACGGAACTACAGTCAGGATCATGCAGGGTCTTTCAGCTTCTACATTAAATGACAGGAATTAGCATAGGCAAAGAAGAAACTGAGTTATCACTCTTTGCAGATATGATTTACTTAGAGAATCCTAGAGAATCAAGTAAAAAACTACTTGAAATAATAAAAAATTTTAGCGAAATTTCAGGATATAAAATAAACCCACATAAATCCTCAGCATCCCTATTTATTACTAACAAAAGCCCAACAGCAAGAAATAGAAAGAGAAATTCCATTTAAACTTACTGTAGACACTATAAAATATTTGGGAGTCTACCTGCCAAGACAAACCCAGAACCTATATGAACACAATTATGCAACACTTTTCACACAAATAAAGTCAGATCTAAACAAATGGAAAAAACATCAGTTGCTCATGGTTAGGCTGAGCTAATATAATAAAAATGACAATTTTACCTAAATTAATTTACTTATTCAGAGACATACCAATTGAACTACCAAAAAATTATTTTATAGAGCTGGATAAAATAAAAACAAAATTTATCTGGAAGAAAAAAGGTCCAGAATATCAAGGGAATTAATGAAAAGAAATGCTAAGGAAGGTGGCCTAGTCATACCAGATGTTTAATTGTACTATAAAGCAGCAGTCATCAAAACTATTTGGTACTGGCTAAGAAACCAAGTGGGGTGGATCAGTGGAAGAGGTTAGGTACACGAGTTGCAGTAGTCAATGACTATAGCAATCTAATCTTTGATAAACCCAAAGAATCCAGCTTCTGGGCTAAGAATTCACTATTTCACAAGAACTTCTGGGAAAAAAATGGAAAATGGTATAGCAGAAACTGGGCATAGACCAATATCTTACACCGTATACCAAAATCAAATCAAAATGGGTTCATGATTAAGGAATAAATGCTGATACTATAAGCAATTTAGGAGAGCAAGGAATAGTTTACCTGTCAGATTTATGGGAAAGGGAAGAATTCATGACCCAACACAGAGATAGAGAGCATTACAAAATGCAAAATGGATAATTTTTATTATGTTAAATTGAAAAGTTTTTGTATAAACAAAGCCAATGCAACAGATTAGGAGGGAAGCAGAAAACTGGGAGAAAATCTTTACAACTAGTGTCTCTGATAAAGGCCTCATTTCTAAAATATACAGGGACCTGAGCCAAATTTATAGGAATACAAGTCACTCCCCAATTGAGAAATGGTCAAAGGATATGAACAGGCAGTTTTCAGAAGAAGAAATTAAAGATATCTATAGCCATATGAAAAATGTTCTAAATCACTATTGATCAGAGATGCAAATGAAAACATCTCTTAAGTACCACATCTCTCATATCAGATTGGCTAACATGACAAACCAGGAAAATGATAAATGCTGGAGAGGATGTATGGGAAAATTGGAACATTGTTACATTGTTGATAGAGTTGTGAACAGATCCAGCCATTCTGGAGAGCAATTTGGAACTACGCCCAAAGGGCTATAAAAATGTGCATAGCCTTTGACCCAGCAATACCACTTCTAAGGCTGTATCCTAAAGAGATCACACAAGAGGTAAAAGGATCTGTGTGTACAAAAGTATTTATAGCAGCTCTTTTTGTGGTAGCAAAGAATTGGGCATGAAGAGGATGCCCACCAATTGGGGAATGGCTAAACAAGTTGTGGTATACAAATGTAATGGAATATTATTGTGCTATAAGAAAAGGGGAAGATACGGAATTCATAATAACCTGGAAAGAACTACATGATGTTATGCTGAGTGAGAGGAGCAGAACCAAGAGAACATTCTATACAACTGCAGATATATTGATTCTGTGATGACTAACTTTGATAGACTTGGCTCTTCTCAGCAATACAAGGCTCAAAGACAGCTCCAAAGGTCTCATGATGAAAAGAGCCATCTACATCCAGATAAAGAACTATGGAGTATGAATGTGGATTGAAGGAAACTATCTGCTCTCTCTTTTTTTTCTATATCTTTTGGGGGACAGTTGTTTCTTCTTTCTCATGATTCACTGCATTGATCATGGTTCTTCTTTACGACTTGACTATTGTGTAAATATGTTTAATGTGAAGATATATGTAGAACATATATCAGAATCCATGCCGTCTTGGGGGGAGGGGGGAGGGGAGAGAGGGGAAGAAAATTTTGAACTCAAAAACCTGTGGAACTGAGTGTTGTAAACTAAAAATAAAAAATAAATAAGAAATTGTGTAAATTGTTCTCTTGGTTCTGATTACTTCACTCCATGCCAATTTCTATGTTTTACTCAAGTTTCTCTGAATTCTTTCTTTATAATTCTTATGGGGACAGCACTCTGCTACATTTACATGACAAAATTTGTTCAGCCATCCCACAATCAATGGAAACTCACTTTGATTTCAGTTCTTTGCTTCCATAAAAAGCGCTGTTAGACATTTTTGATATTTTGGGGGCCTTCTTCTGTTTCTGATCTCCTAGGGTCAAAATAGTAGTACCAGTGAGTCAAAGGGTATGTAGAGTTTACTTTTCTAATATACTTCCAAATTCTTTTCAATAATGGTTGGATCAAACCATACTTCCAACAACACTTCATCAGTATGATTCTGACCATGTCCTTTTGCAAATGGTGCAGCCCTGTGCTTGAGATGCAAGAAGCAGAAATTTCCTTCGTTATACAAATATGTAAAAGAAGTGGAGATTCAAACTGAGTTTTTCTTACCCATTGGTTACAAAATTGCTAAACAAAAGACATTTACATAATCTCTTCAGTCACTGAGTAAACTGCATGAAATGAGAAATGTTTCATAGCATTATAAGATTAAGAGCTGGAAGAGACCTTGGAGATCACATAATATAATCCCTTCATTTGGGAGGTGACAAACATGCAACCATAAGAGAGTAAAGTGGCTTGCCAATTTCATCACGAATGAATCTAGTAGGCCCCCTCCCTAGCTCGAAGTCCTATGGTTCCTCTAAATCCTGCATAATTTTTAATAAGAAGTTGGACATACAAATCCTAATGATACCCTTAAAATAGAAGGGTTACATTTTTATTAGCAAATCAAAACTATCAAATGAATTTCTAATTTATTCAAGTAATTCAGTGGCTGAACAAGATACAGGAATAACATGGGAACAGCTTCAGTGGTTGGAAAAAGAAATAAGCATTATTACCTCAACTAAAGAAAATTATTCTTAAAAGTATTTGTCTGCTAAAACATTTCTCTTATAAACACCTGGAAGTGACTTTTATCAGAATATGTTCCTGTTCTAAGAAGTGTGGGTTATATAACTTTCTGGGAATATCAAATTTAATAAGCCTTTTTAAAAAAAAAATCCTCTAGTAAAATAGGTAAATTGGTAACAGGCAGCTCAGCATCTTCAAAGTCATTTGGAACATACATGCAGCAGAGCTAATTTAACCAGTACATCATGATTTACCTTTTACCAACCTTCTAAAAGGTAGGAAGTAATTTTTAGCAAAAATTATCACAACATAAATACTACAATGGAATTACAGCTGTTTCAGAAGACTTGTCATTTGAAAATATACTACTTATGAATTCTGGATTTTTGAATATGGGAGTTAATAATAATTCAAAGTTCACTGGCAGTAATTAAAAATGGTCACATAACCATCCTAGCAGTTTTACCCTAACATGTAAGAAACATACATGTTTTATATAGTCGGTTCCCTATCTTCCAGATGTTACAGATTATTTACAAAGTGAATAACCCACAATATTAGAGGACTATTCTTGCTACCCAAAACACTTCTGGCCAGAGTTAGCAACTGCCTACATGTTATTTAAGAAGATCTGTCAATTCAATACACATATGAAAAAAAAACTGTAGTCCAAACATGCAAGCAGCTTACAATATAGTAAGGGGATTAAGACATATATGCAAATACCAGTTCAACAGAAATAGATGAAAAGCTCAAGAAAAGTGATATTACTTTTAGCTGGAGGAATCAAGAAAAAGCTTTATGAGAGAGAAAAGTATTTCAACTGGATCTTAAAGAAAGAGGAGAATTTCAACAGATAGAAATGTGGATAGAGTCCAATATGATCTGCGTGGATACATGGATTTAGGAAAGGAAAGTCCAATTTGTCTTGAAAAGAGTGGGGTGTTTTTGTTTTGTTTAATAATATGTCAAGACAATTCTTTGCATTTATTTTTTACAAGATTTTGAGGGTTTTTTCCCTTTTATGTCATATGAGCCAATCTGATAGGTGTGAGTTGTTTTAATTTGCATTTCTCTAACCAGAAGTGATTTAGAATACTTCATATGCCAATAGACAGCTTTGATTTCTTTTCCGTTTTTCTTAGGGGTTTTACCCATAGGGTGTTTTGACACTGTTGCCCTCTTCTGAGTTTGTGTCTTGATCTTCCCTGTCAGCATAATAACTTTCTATGGTCAGATTCTTTTTTTGTTGCTTTTTCTCCTCTTTTTTGGCCTTTTTCCTTTCTTTTAAATTGCTCTTGGGGTAGAAGGGGTACTGTCTCAGGCTTCTTGTGCCAGGGGCTGCAGGCCCTGGCTGTTTACCTGGTGCTGCACTGATGTTGCCCCTAGGCCCACAGGGGACCCCCGGTCTGATGCTCTGCTGAGGAGGTGTGGTGGTGGAGGGGGGTGGCTGGTGCTATTGACCTGGTGCTGAGCTGGGGTCCTAGAGGTGGCGTCTGGCATGTGCTGAAGCTGATAGAGTGTTTCTGCATTTCCCCAATGCTATACTGAAACACATGGTGGGGGCTCAGCAGCTGCCACCTGTAGGGTTGATGTCTACCTGTTTGCTCAAGGCTACGCTGATGCATGTAGCAGTTCTCAGAGCTGGAGTCTGCCCATTTCTCTGGCTGTGCTAAGGCACATAGGGGGGCCTGCTGTTGGTGTTTGCCTGCTCTACCACACTGGGGTCAGGATCTACCACTGGTTTGCTGAGGTGGGGCTTGCTGCTGGCTTCTGGGATGGTTCTTCTCCTGGACCGCATTCCCCTTTTACCTGTTTCACCCCATCTTTTTGCTAGTTCTGCAGTTTCAGGATTTGTTTGGGGGCAGTAATTTATAGTTGTTTGGAGATTAATATGGGAGAGTTACAGAGATTTACTACTTACTCCTCCATCTTGGCTCCTGGAAGTCTCTCTTGAAAGGAGTATTTTAAGAGGAATGGATTGAATAAAAACTGAAAGGTTAGATCCACACTATATAGGTTCTTGAATACTAGGCTAAAAATTTATATTTCATCATATCCTTTAAAAAAAACTCCCCTACCAACTTACCGATACCTAAAATTCCATCACTGCAACTTACTTCTTTGGTCTTAAAGCTTTTGTTCCCAATTAAAATGGAAATGCCCTTAGAAGAGACAATACTCTAAGCCTCTGAAGTCATTTATACCTTGGTATGACTCAGTATGACCTAATATGAGGAAAATGGAAAGAAAATGAGGACAGGAGTAGCCTGAAGGGGTAAGGAATAGTGCCATTAAGAGGGAAGGTAGGAAAGATAACAAGATGCTGTTATCAGCAAACTTTGCCTATTTTAAAACTCTGAGAAGGACTGAGCCTACTTCAGGGCTACCTTTCCATTTTGCCCATAGGCATCTGCATGGTTCTGCAAACTAGTTTTAACATTAGCTTAAGCCAAAAGTAATTAGAAAAATAAATCTACTCTCCCTCATGCCTTACAAAATATGTAATGTACTCTGAAGTCAAATATGAAGGACTTATAAACTACCCACTGTTTCAAATTATCTGTACCACCACTCAGATTAAAACGCTTCAATAGACTTGTGATGTCCCTATTGTGGTTATTTTTTCCAACAATACAGATCACAAAAGTCACACTTTCGCATTCAATGGGATTATTGTCTACGTTCAGCCATATATCCTTCCAACACACTGAAAGCCTTCCTGTAAGCTTTTTTTTTTAGTACATCATGAGTAAACAATAAAGTATTCAGCCTGCCCATTTGTTATTTGTCCTTGGTGATGTCTTTTATACTTTCTTGAATGTCATCACTGGAAAATGTGCTACATACAGTCTACCTAGACCCACCACACATCTCTTCATTGTCCTTTGGATAAACCACAATTGTGCCTCTTTGGAGCGCCATAATTTGCAGCCATATGAGATCACTGAGGGAAAAATGTTATTAAAAAATGAGATTGGATGTCACTCGAATCATGGAGGGGTCTGGGCAGTTTCGCAAATGCTATCTAAATCACTCCTTCTTCCTACTAAATTCTAGGCCCAGTTCCTCAGCCACCTGTACCACAGTGTAGTATCTGTACCACATGTATGTTTGTGTGTGTGTGGGTACACATATACACACTGATGGATGAATTTAATTGGCTGCCCATCCAAGTGCATGTCACAATCTGGGCAATATACTTTTGTCCACTTGGTATTTCCTGTGCTGACAGCTGGCTTTATCTATTTTGGGGGGCTACGGCTATCACAGAGGAGGCACTATCATGTGCTGGCAATCAGTATAATGTCATCCTTGAAAAAGCATCTGGAAGACTTCACTATTTTTAGAGAATACCCCTTCCATATGGACTTTTATCTATCTCTGAGTCCCTCTCACTTTTACTAAACAGCTTTTTTGTTTGTTTAATTTTTAATTTTGATTTTAAGATGGTATGCAATTTGATATAGGCTATACATGTACAATCATAGTAAACATATTTCCACATTACTCATAACTAAACCACTTTTTAAAACTTCCTCTCCTGAACCTCCCAACTCCATCTGCCAATAACCTCATTTCTTAACTGAGAAGACTAAAGCCACCACCCACGAGTTTTCTCATCTCATATTCTCCCCATCTCAAAACCTATGTTCTCACTAATCTTTTCCTTCAGTCTCAGAAAATGAAGTGATCTGTCTCCTCACTAAGGCTAGCCCCTCTGTTTATGCCCTTGATCTCATCCCTCTAATCTCTGACTTTGGTCCATTAATCATATATTCTCTTTTCTTCTCCTTCTTCAATCTCTTCCTGTTGTACTGGCTTCTTTCCTGTGGAGTATGGGGTATGGTAGAGAATGTCTGGAGAGTAAAAATACATCCTGGAGTGGAATGAAAACATAATTGGCCTGGGCATCTTCTCAAAAAATGTAGGTTCTGGGAGGAACCAGCCAATCAGAAGACAAAGCCACGGGGATAAAGGACACTTAGTGTTCAAGAAATCCTGAGATAAAGTGCAAGTCCAGAGTAAAGGGATTTCTGTGGCCTGCTTAGTAAAGAAAGGCCAGAGAGATGTGAGGATGGTGGTGCCCACCTTTGGTTATTATATTAGCTTACTTAAGAGTACAGTAGGTACTCTTTAGCGTACAAGGTATACAGAGTACCAAGGTTACATCATCTTGTGTTATTTCCTCTCTTTCTCTCATCTAACCCACCCTTCATACAGCTATTAAAATGCTTGTGGGGAACAGGAGTGGTACCACAGAACTGAAGAAAACCAAATGTCTTGATTTTTTAAAAAAAAATGAAGATACCAAAGCTGCAAAGCCATTGATCTTGACTCTGTTTCTTGGGGAAAAATTCAACAGATTACTAAAGAGATGATTACTGAACGTTTTTAAAAAGGAAGTGGTGATTACAAAAAGACAGAATGGCTTCAACAAGAAAAAGTCATGACAGACAAATCTCATTTCCTTTTTTATGGGTTAATAAACTGGCACATCAGGAGAATGCTGAAGATATACTTTAGCTTGACTTTGGTGCTGTATTTGGCTAAAGTACCTCATGTTATTATTACCCATTGACTTACCACCTGTCCTTTAAAGCCCAACTTAAATGCTACCTCCTCCTTCCCTGATTCCCATAAAGATTTTTCCTGTCAGATTCCACATAAAACTTTGTTTTGAAAATCTATAACATACTCATCAAGAACTATTTTATCATGATATATGTCTGCAATTACTATAATAAAGCACTTATTAATATACCACTAATATAAAAATCCCATGAAGACAGGAAGCCTGTCTTATCTAAACTTTGCTTCTCCTCTCAGAGCCTAGCACACAGGAAGTACTAAAAAATGAATACTGAATTTTGAATAAATATTTTTTCACTATTTGGCAGAAAATATCCAGTCTCTCAATTATCAAACAATTACTGAATAACCATTATGTAAAAGGAACTATAAAGATCCTGAACAGAATAACAAAGAGCCAAAATATTCTTTTAAAAAATTAAATATAAAAAGCCAACCAAAATTGAATAATTTTTCACTGGCCAATCCAGAAAATCCTATAAGAAGCACCACTAGGAAACAAAGCTTATTTCAGTTACACAAATTTCTGGGACTTACAAGCCCTACAAGGAGTTAATTTCATAAAATCAACATAACTCTTTTCAAAGGTCAGAAGTGTTTAATGAGAATAAACAAACACAAGGGTTTTTTTTTCTGGGAAAATTTTGCCTTCATAAAAACATTTCCATCCTAAAAGTAACTTCTATAAATGAGAATGATTTTTGACACTAACCCTAAAAATACAGATGTCCTCCAAGGATGATAAATTAGATTACAAATCAGTTTCTTTCCTAGTTCCTGAGTTCAAGTCAGCCCAAGGTACTTACTGGCTGTATGATTCTGGGCAATTCACTTAACCTCTGTCTTCCTCAGTTTCTTCAACCATAAAATGGAGATCATAAAAGTGACCTACCTCCCAGGATTATCATGAGGATAAAGTCAGATGATATTTGCAAAATGTATAATACATGACCTCATTTTATCTTCACAATAATCCTAAGAGGTAGGTACTATTATGATCCCCATTTCACAGTTGAGGAAACTGAGCCAGAATTTTCTTTCCTGCAATCCATACAGAATGGTATCATAGAAAGAATACTTAATTTGGAGTTAGATTGGGTTCTGAATCTCTGCTCTGCTATTTACTACCTGTAGGACTTTGGGCTAGTCATCTCATCCTTCTGGGCTTCAGTTTCATAATCTATCAAATTAAGGGGTTATTTAGTTGATAGATAAGGTCCATTGGCTGTGTCACTTAGCCTCTCTTGCCCTCAATTTCCTCATATATAAATGGGGAGGGAGGGGGCTGGCTTTGATGATCCCTAGCATCTTTCCAATTAGGTATCAAAGACCCTTCCAGTCCTAAATCTATGACTCTGTACATGAGATATCATGATCTCTGCACTGAATGCCAAATACAAGGATAAAAACTAGGTAGAGTGGGAGAAGTAGGAGAATACACTGTTCAGTCTGGCTCTGCCTGCTAGGGTGTGTTGGTCAAGGATGAGAATGGCCATAAGCTCTGATCAAGGATCCTCCTACGTGGAGGCTACAGACTTGCTAGGTCTGGATAAGCAGGACCAGCCCTTTTTGGACAGAAAAATCTGCAAAAAAAATCAAATCTAATTTCAAGGATGGACCAAAAGAATAAGTTGCTTGTACAGAGCACCAAGGTTAAATTATCGGAACAGGAAGTATGAAATGGATTGGCTAACAGTGGTCCAGAGACCAGAAGAGGTGAGCATCTGTGAGACAAGCAGGAAACACAGAAGTCAAACTAATATTCAAAGAAACCAGGTGTCCAGACAGGTTTCAGGCAAAGCAAAGAATTCATACACAATTTGTCATGCCCAACGTGGTAAGTGTACTGGCATCCTTTTAAGTCTGGGTGCGTGATGCTAACCTTGACCTCCTTGTTTCTCCAAATGAGCTTCAGCTGTGGACAGCTCCCAGCCATCACCCTCCCTTCCCCCCATATTTCCCACATGAGTAACAGCTGTGTCCAAGAAGCCCTGGACAGAGAGAGAGAGAAAAGTAGAGAAAGACCAAGACCTGAGCATGTCACCAGAGCCACTGGGAACTTTGACTTGGTCTGCTTTAGTCTAAGCCAATGAGGAAGGAGTGGAAGAGTGAAAGCTGCAATTTATAGGGAGTAGAAGCAGAAAGCAGAGGGACACAGTTGCTTGGCTAGAAGCCCTCAGGAGACAAAGAAAGAATGCAGAGATATAGCCTCCTGGCCAGATGCCCAAGAGAAACATGAGACAATGCTGCCTGCTCTGGTTGCTAGCCTGGAGGGCAGAAAGAGATGTGGCTGAGCCACTGGCCTGGCAGGAAAGAGGGAAAGAGAGGGAAAAGATAAAGCCTGCTCCAGATTATAACCAGGCAAGAAGAAAAAGTCAGAGTCCCTGTGTGACTTCACTGTACAGTAATACTTTTAATCTAGTCAGGACACGCATGAGGGAGCTCCACAAAAATTACCATAGCCCTTGGATCCCCTGAGGATTGAATACAAAATTTTACATTCCTGCTCCCCCAGCTGCTACTGCCTTCTCCTCTCAGATTACCTTCCCTGCATTCTGTGTGTGTATCCATACATATATATGAGTACATATATATGTATATATACATATGTATATATATATATATATACAGAGAGAGACAGACAGAGAGAGAGAGAGAGAGAGAGAGAGAGGGAGAGAGAGAGAGAAAACACTACCCATGGGTAGGCAAACTACAAATATGGCCTATATATAGTATATATAGTTTATATAGTATATGTTTGTTGTTATATAGCAGATAGATAGATAGATAGATAGATAGATAGATAGATAGATAGATAGATAGATATAGTACCTAGCTTGTTATTTCCATGTTTTTTCTCCCCCTCCCCATTAGAATGTAAGATCCTTGAGGATAGGAACTGTTTTTGCCTTTCTTTGAATCTCCAGTATTTGACACAGTGCCTTCCAAATAGTAGGTGTTTAATAAACCACTTGTAGACTAACTAGGTCTGATAACCACCAGCTGCATTTTTTTCAGTGCATATTTACAAAGGCTAGAGGAATATCAAGGAGGCCCTACCTGCTCTGTCAACATAGAGCTGTGTCTCCAATCTAACCATATGTACAGTGACACCTTTATTCAGACCTCTTGTTCTGGAAGCTGGACAATAGACACTTTGGTAATCAGGAGGCAGCATGGAGATGTGGCACATTAGAGGGGCAACAAGCAGAGGCTGGCAAACAACAACCAAATCTGGCCCACCTGTCTTTGTATGCTTTTACATTTATTTTAAAATGTAAAATACATTTATGTTAGGATGTTTACAAATGACTTTTTACATTTGTAAATAAATACAAAAAAACTATTCTTAGCTCTTGAGCTATACAAAAAAATATAGGCCATATTTGCAGTTTGCCTACTCATGGGTAGTGTATAGAGCTGGCTGGTATTAGAGTCAGAAAGACCTGAGTTCAAGCCCGGCCTCTAACTCATGCTGGTTGTCACTTAACTTCTCAGGGTTCTAGACCAGAGGTATCAAACATTGGCCAATATTCCTAAGCACAGCCTGAACCAAATTAAAATGTAATTGGTAAATACTTAACAAAATAAATATAAAATAGAACACAATTTTAATGTGTATTTTACTGTTACTTATATATGTATATATATACATATATATTATGTAATAATATATATATATTACTACTATATATACTACTATAATATATATATATGTTACCACTATAATAGTATATATATATATATATATATATATATATATATATATATATATATATATATATTACTACTCTCTGCATTATAGAGAGTTTTCTTGTCTGGGAATTCCCTATGCCAATGAAATCACAGGTCTAATTCAAGAAAAAAATTCACAGAATGAGAGAAGCACAGGACCAGAGGAGGCCTGACTAGTACTGCAGGCACTAGGCTATGGAGGAGGGGGTTCAGGAAGCAGCTAGTTCTCCAGTTGGGTGGGATTAAACAGTTCATGAAGGGAAGATGACATAACGTTGGAAAAGTAGGTAGGATCTAGATTGTGGAGGGCCTTATATGACAGGCTAAAAAGTTTATATTTTATTCTATACACAACAAGGCAACACTCAAGGCTTTTCAGCAGAGGTTTGACATCATCAGACCTGTGCCTTGAGGAGCTAATATTGGCAGCTAGGTAGAAGATGATTTGGAGAAAAAAGCCTCTTACAATAAGTAGTCCAGGGAAGAGGTGATGAGGACCTGAGCTAGGGTGTTGGTTTAGGAGTGAAGAAAAAGTTGTTGTTGAGTTGTTCAGTCATGTCTGACTCTTCACAACCCCATGGACCATAGCACACCAAGCCCTTCTGTACTCCACTATCTCCCAAAGTCTGCCCAAGTTCATGTTCATTGTTTCCAAGATACCATCTACCCATCTCATCCTCTGCCATCCCCTTTTCCTTTTGCCTTCAATCTTTCCCAACATCAAAGTCTTTTCCAATGAATCCTGTCTTCTCATTATGTGGCCAAAGTATTTAAGCTTCAGCTTCAGTATTTGACCTTCCAGTGAACAGTTTGAATTAATTTCTTTTAACATTGATAGATCTGATCTCCTTGCCATGCAAGGCACTCTCAAAAGTCTTCTCTAGCACCACAATTCAAAAGTGTTGATTCTGAGTACTCAGCTTTCCTTATAATCCAATTCTCATAGCTATACATTGCTACTGGAAAACCATACCTTTAGCTATATGGACCTTTGTTGGCAAGGTGATGTCCCTGCTTTTTAGTGAGCTATCCAGATTTGCCATAGCTTTCCTTCCAAGAAGTAAGCATCTTTTTTTTTAATTTCATGATCGCAGTCACCATTTGCAGTGATCTTTGAGCCCAAAAATATAAAATCTAACACGGCTTCCATTTTTTCTACCTCTTTTTATGAGGAAGTGTTGGGACCAATTGCCAAGATCTCAGTTTTTTTATGTTAAGCTTCAAGCCAGTTTTTACACTTTCCTCTTTCACCCTCATCAAGATGCTTCTTATTTCTTCTTCACTTTCTGCCATCAAGGTGGTATTGTCTGCGTATCTGAGATTGTTGATATTTCTCCCAGCAACCTTAATTCCAGCTTTTGATTTGTTCAGCCTGCCATTTTGCTGATGTACTCTGTATATTAGTTAAATAAATAAGATGACAACGTACAGCCTTGTCATACTCCTTTTCCAATCTTAAACCAATCAGTTTTTCCATGTTCAGTTCTAATTGTTGCTTCTTGACCCACAAACAGGTTCCTCAGGAGACAAATAAAATGATCTGGTACTCCTACCTCTTTGAAGACTTGCCACATTTTGTTGTGATCCACACGGTCAAAGGCTTTAGTGTAATTAATAAAGCAGAAGTATACATTTTTTTTCTGGCACTCCCTTGCTTCCTTCATAATCCAGCAAACGTTGGCAATTTGGTCTCTAGTTCTTCTGCCTCTTCAAAAACAAGCCTGCTTTCTGGTAATTTTCGATTCACATATTGCTAAAGCCTAGCTTGCAGAATTTTAAGCACAACCTTGCTGAAAGTGAAATGTATGCAATTGTTCAGTAGTTTGAATATTCTTTGACATTGCACTTCTTTAGGATTGGCATGTAAATTGATCTTTTCCAATCCAGTGGCCAATGCTGAGTTTTCAAAATTTGCCGGCATATTAAGTACAACACTTTAACAGCATCATCTCTTAAGATTTTAAATAACCCAGCTGGAATTATATCACCTCCACTAGCCTCATTCTTAGCACTGCTTCCTACGATGCATTTGACTTCATTCTTCAGGCAGTCTGGCCCTAGATTAGTAACCACACCATTGTGGTTATCAGTGATGTAATAAAGAGACAGACTATCAATTAAGTGTCTACTATGCATAAAATACCACACTAGCCAAGCATGGTGGACCACCTTATAATCCCTGTTGCCAGAGAGATTAGGGCTAGTGGGTCACCTGAGCTCCGGATTTTTGAGCTACAGTAGGGCTAAACCAATAGGGTGTTTCCACAAAGTCCAGTGAGTCTAGCAAATCAGTCTAGGTCAAGAATGGAGCAAAACAAAGCTTTCATGCTGATTTGCTATGGGATCAAGCCCATGCATGACTATTTCACTTTCAGCCTGGGAGAGACAGGGAATATGGCTAATATTTATATCCTCAAGTGCTAGCATAGTGCTCTGCATATGTCAGGAGTTTAATAAATTAACTAATCAAGCCACAAGCAATTATAAAGCACCCCCTAGATGCCAAGTACTGGGTTAGATACCCCATTGACACAAAAACAAAAACATGATGGTCTCTGCACTATGAGTGAACACATTACAGATACAAAATAAATAAAGGTAATTTCAGTGGAGGGGCACTAGCAACTGAGGAATTAAGAAAGGCCAGACAAATTTTAGAGAGTGTGAATGGTTCCCAGGTGGCACTACAGAAGAGCACATTTGGACATATGAGTGAAAGAAAAGAAGGGGAGACTTACACAGAAAAAAAGAAACATGAGAAGGAGAGTACTGGACTTAAGGACTGGAAGACCTAGGTTGGATCCCACCACTGACACTAACATTAAGTGTCTACTGTATGCCAAGCACTGTAAAAGAAAGTCCCTCCCTGTCCTTGAGGAGCTCATAAATTAATGGGCTCATAATTTATTAGTTATTAATAATAAAATTAATGAATGTAAAAACACTGATGAAATGTTTACTGTGATAATCACTCGTACTTTTTGGTACTGGTACTATGATAACACTAAGTAAACCAAAATGAAAGCAAGGACTGTCTATGAGCTGAAGTCAGGGTAGTAGCCAGAGGAAGGTATTTTGATTTGAAAGTTACTGGGTTACTGAAAAGAGCCAGAGAGAAATACATTGACATACCACTTCCAGTAGCAATGCATTATTGATTTAATTGTCCTAGAACTGTTAGTGGGGAACCAGCCAGACAGTATTAGTATGAATGTTATTAGAAGCAAAAACTGAAGATTCCCCTCGCCCATGACTGTTCTTTCTGGCCTTCTTCACATTCTTCTGCTCTTCAAGTCTAGTAACTCAGTCTCTTCCTTATCCAGTCTACCAGGTGATATGGCCACTTCTTGAGCCCCAAGCATCCCACGCACTCATGCTTCTAAGATAAGACGAGGTAAAAATAAGTTCTTTTCCTTTCTCGAATAATTTAAAATGTTATTCTCCTCTAACAACATCCATTACAAAGATAAAAATGAAACAGTCCCCACCCCGGAGGATTGCATGTATAATAAGTAAGTACAAAATAACTTTGGGGGAGGACACAAACACCTGAAGGAGGGAAAGGGTCAGCGAGTCTCCAGTAGGAGTAGCATTTGAACTAAGCCTTGAAGGGAACTAGGCATTCCAGGAAGCAGAAGTAAGGAAGGAATATGTGAAGGACAACCTAAACAATCTACGCAAGGGAACAGCCTATACAAAGGCCCATGGGTGGGAGGTGGAATGTTGTTTACTTATGGAGAATGGCAGGCAGGAAAGCTTAGTTAATATTCAGGGAGTATCATGAGATCACTCTGGAAAGGGAGGTTGGAGCTAGATTTTGAACTCATAGTATCATAGATTTGGGACTGGAAGGTGCTTAGAGGAATCTAATTTGTAGGAAAAAATAAATTAATAATAATAGCAATAATAATAAGCATTTATTTAGTGCTTTAAGGTTGGTAATTTTATTAAAATCATCTCATCTGATCTTCACAACAACCCTGGGAGGTAAATGCTATTATTATCCCCATTTTTCAGATGGGAAAAGTGAGGCAGAGATCAACTGGCTTGCCTGGGATCACATAGCTAGCAAGTATCTGAGGCTGGATTTGACTTGACTCGAAGTCTAATTTCTACCCAGTGGGCCAGCTAGCTGCCTCATGCAATAAGTTCTGAGGTAATCTGCTCATACCTCCTCAATTTACAAGTGAGGAACTAAAGTTCAGAAGTAAAGACCCAATGTCACATGGTAGTAGGTAGCAGAGCTGGGACTAAAACCCAGTTCTTTGAATCCAAACCTGCCCTCTTACTACACCCCACCAAAAAGAAGAGTTTGTATAAAGATGCTGGAGGATGCATTAAAAAATGATCAAGGCCACCAAGAAGCTTTGAGCAAAATCTGGGGCAGCTTCAAGGAGAGAATGGAATCAAGCCCAGCCCAGAATGAGAGTCACTCCTTGGGACATGTAGTTCCAATATACTATTTTATGCAAACTAGAAATGGGGACAGTGGATAGAGTGGCAGGTGTGCACTCAAGGTGATCTGAGTTCAAATTCGACCTTAGATGCTTACACTTACACTTACTCTGAGCAAGTCACTTCACTCTGTTTGCCTCAGCTTCCTCATCTATAAAATGTGCTGGAGAAGGAAATGGCAAACCACTCCAGGTTCTTTGCCAAGAAAACCCCAAATGGTGTCACAGTCAGACAGGATGGAAATGATTGAACAACAAAAAAGAAGGGGATAGATACTCCAGTTCTTGTAAATTAGGTGTGGCCCTCAGTTTCCTGGGACATTCCCAACATTCATGTTAGCAAGTCTAGGCATTACTCCCACCCCCAAGGTATATACAAACACTGAGGAGCAAAAGAGTCATTTGCATGAGTAACTGGGCAAATCCTTTAAATTATTTCTTTAAGCAAATCCCACCCACACTTGAAAAGAAGACCAGAGGCCACTAGAAATGGTTAGCCACCCACTGTCTAACATCTTCAAAATAGCTGAAGGGGCCATGTTTCAGAATGCCAAACTCAGGCATCCTGCCCTAGTTTATTTGATACTTTTTCTTTAGAAACAGTCACATATCCATGGCCATAAGTGAATCATTACTGGCATAGCAACAAACAACCACAGAAAAGGAGAAATGACTAGCTATTCCACTAACTTGTTCACAGGAAAAACGAGAGAAAAAAAAATCTGGGTTTTTTTTTTTTTGCGGGCAGTTAAGGGAAAAAAAATGACTACCACCACTTCTCCCAAAGACTTCTTTGCCAATACTATGATGACTGGCCTTAAGAATGTGTGCTCCAGGCAATGCTGCTGGGATACATCAGTGATTCAGGAATAACCCCAGCCTTGGTTATGGCAAGTGGGTTACACTTTCCCTGTTGAAAGTGTAGCATGAAGACACCAGGGAAATCACTCAGCTACAACTTAATTTTAACCACTTTTAGCTCCTACTATTGTGAGGAACACCTCAAATGTTCAAACACCATCCTCAGAATTAACTAGACATGTCTGAAAGTTGTTGACAGCTTTTCAGAGAATGCTGCTTTCCATATAGGAAAAGACAGTGAAAGAAGACAGACCCTTGAACCTCCCTTCAGCACAGAGGAAATAAGGATGTGAAAGGAATCTAGGAGTAGACACGGTGGGCTTTTATGGTCAAAGAAAGATAAAAAGAAGGCCTGGAGTCTAAAATCATACTGTGTATCCCCCAAGTATTTTAAGCTATGAGTGAATGACTGCACTATACCAATAATCTATGAAGATGCCTACCACCCAGAGCTGAGGATCCCTAATGATCTACCAATTCAATCTACAAAGAAAACCTCTACACAAGAAGGAAACCCAGGATATGAATCCAGGCCTACCTGAGGTTATCTCTGGTACTTCTAATGGACCCATACATACCCCAGAGTTGCTGTAGGATTTGCCATCCCGCCACTACCACTGTGAGTACAGAAACTTTTCACTGTTCACTCATTTCAATTGTGTCCAACTCTTCATGACTCCATTTAGAGTTCTCTTGGCAAAGATATTGGAGTGTTTTGCCATTTCCTTGCCCAGTGGATTAAGGTAAACAGAGGTTAAATCACCCAGGCTCACACAGCTAGTAAATGTCTGAGGCCACATTTGAACTCAGGTCTTCCTGACTCCAGGGCCAGCACTCTATCAAATGTACCATATAACTGCGCTATAAAGAAACTATCACAAACAAAAAAGAGGACTAACTTTGGCATAGAAAAGAAAGGCATTAAGGCAGCAAAGGAGATTATCATGAGACAACCCCATCCAGAGTAATCATGGTGGTTGGCTACATGAAAAGATCATACCCATGTATTAGACAGGAGCAAAGACGAGTCAATCCTTACAATGTATACCAGTCTGCGACTACTTAAGATAAGATTTGTGATAAGAGAATCAGAAGATGATAGAGCTCAAGTCCTGATTCTCTCATACACAAAAAGGAGGAGAGCTGGGAGGCATCGAATCCAACCTCCTTGTTTTACAGATGAAGAGACCGAAAGTAAGTATAAGAGGAAGTGTGTCCTATAACTTGTCCATTCTGGGGCATAATGGACTCAGAGTAAGGAAGACCTGGGTTCAGATCCCTCTTAAGATACTTCTTAGCTCATAAACTGTAAGAAAGCCCCTTGGCAAGCACCTAACCTCACCGGGCTCTAGTTTCCTCATCTCTAAAATGGGGATAATAACATTGCTCACTTCACAGGGTTGAAAGCACTTTGTGAACTTTAAAACATTATATAAATCTGAGCTATTACTATCACTAAGACTCTCAGATTTGTTTTATTTGACTTGTACCCATCAGTTACTGAAACTCCTTTTTTAGAAAAAAAAAGTTTATTTAAGGAAACTAAAGGGAAGAAGATATTTGTCTATACTTTGGCTAGAAGAATGAGAGTTCACAAAATGCCATATAAAGACTAGAATATCTATGAAGATACCCTAGCTCAGCAGCTCCCAAATAGGGGGCCTATCAGTGAAAGAACCTCAAGGAAGGATAGGGCAGGGTTTGGATAGGAGGGCTGATCTTGTTCTGACATAGAGTTTCCTGTCTTTATACCTCCCACCAATATCCACCCCCTCAATACCATTTGAGGTGGTTTTTAACCAGCATACTTGCTGCTCCCTGTTCTTGGCTCCTAATCCCATCCCACCAGCCCTCAAAATTCCCTAGATGCTAAAAGGCTTGGGGTATCAAGACTTACAGCCACATGGCTATAAATTGCCTACCCAGAAAGCTAAGGTATAATCATCCAACTACAGGGGAGGAAGGCCAGACCAGGGATTGGTCACATAAAGAAAATAACACAATGTGTGAAAACAGACTCTGCTTCTCTGGCATCTTTGGGATTGGGAAAAGACCTAACGGAAAGAGGAAAAGGCATTAGAGTTAAAAGAAAAGGCAGGGAAGAGGAAAGGTCTTGGCCAATCAAGGCAATATGTGCAAAAAGTCAGTGATGATAGCACCTATTCTATCATAGCCAATAGTTTTCAGGAATCAAGCTGGTCTCCAGCAGCTCTTAAAGAACAGGTCAATTTCTGTACACTCCCAGAGATTCCTTTTCCTGTAGGGAAAAGGACAGCACCCTAATAACTGCTAAGGCAAATTCACCTTTAGGAGTTACTTTAGATACAGTATAATTTCAAGGGAAAGAATATGCCTCAATCCTTTCCCAGAAGAATCTCTCTCATTTAATTGATGATGTATGAAATTCCTTCAGCAGAAAATAGTTTTTCATTTCGCAATTCAAGATAAAAAGCTTAAAAACTGAAATATAACTGTGAGAGTTAACACATTGTGAATAAGTTTCCCAGAAAGTTGAAATGATATTAGATCATTTCCTGTTTTGATTTTAAAAGGGGGGATATCACCAAGGTTATGGGAAATGGGGGAAAAAGACTAATTTTACAGTTTTAGCTAGGGTTTGCCCAGTTTTCTTCTATCTGTATTGGACAAAAAGAAACTGAGCAAATGTACATCTCTCCTTGTGTAGCTGCCCACAAACACATCTTAGCACACCTAGGGAGACCAATGGTGGTCACTGTGACCTTTTATGTGACTATTCATCATTATAGAAGTGTGCAAATCAAAGAAATTCAATTCAATAAAAAATATTTTTCAAGAGCCTACTGTGTGAAGACTCCTACTCCTACCTAGGACATAGGAAACAAGAGAGAAGGAAAAAAGAAGGGAAGGTAGCAAGAGAGATCATAGCTCAGAAGAACTGACCTTAAGACCACAGTCACAACTCACCTCAATCACTTAAGTACTATGCTCTGAAAATTAGGATATTCTTGTAGTGAGAACCAAAATACAGCAAAATGTGGAACTAAGCTTCTAACAACTGCTCATTTGGGGCAAATGCTTTCGATTATCCTGCATTTAATAAACATTTGAGAGGATTGGGATTCCTTAAAGGAAATGAGAGATTCTATGCAATAGAGGCAAGGAGATGGAACATTCCATATATAAAAGATAGCCTATGCAAAGCACAGAGATGAGAGCTGGAATGTCATAGCAGGGAACAAGGAGGACAGTCTGACTGAACTCTACAGTGAGTGAAGGGGAATGATTGGAAATAATCCTGAAAAGGTATCATAGAATTACAGAATTACAAAGAGAAGCAACCTCCAAGATTGTCTAGTTCAAATGAAGACTTTTTTAATAGGTGAAGAGACTGAGGCCCAAAGAAATTAATAAATTTATAGTGAGGAACCAGATTGCAAAGAGCTTTAAATACCAAATCAGATAAGTAATATATTAAGTACCTATTATATCCCAGAGGCTATGTTAGTCTCTGGTGCTGGCCAAATAAAGGAGTCTATTTGTTCCAAGAGGCAACAGCTTCCATATTGTCCCAGCCCAGGGTTCATTCTCACCCCCATGTATGAGAGAAGAACCCTTTCCTATTGGTGGATACAGTGTACCTTTCATGCAGAGATATACAATGTGATTTCAAAAGAGCCCAAAGTCCAACCATCTCTTCTCCCCAACACTACCACCACCACAAATACCATACACACACACACACACACACACACACACACACACACACACACACACACACACTGAAATTTCTATTATTAGTCACTCCTTTGGTTAAAACCTCAGATTCAACATAAATCCATTATATGGGTGAGATAACACATTGAGTCAGGTTCAGACATCATCACCTTAAGTGTCAGATTATCTTCAATCTCCTGACAGGATCCTAAGGAAATAGGATACAGAACACATACAGTTGCACAAGAGAAAAGCAAGAATGAAAGAAGCATATAACAGACCCTGTTGGGAGAAGGGCAGCATAGTGGGGCAGCACATGGGCAACGAAAGGAGGATAAAGAAATGTTAAGAATATGCTTTGCCAACATCACAATTTTGTACATGGTTAACCTGGCTCCTATACTTCTGAAACCTTACACATTCTTCTGTTTGTCCCTCTCAAATTGCGAGCACAATTATTCAAATTTCTGAAACTGTATAAAATGGAAGGTCATTATGTTGTGTGGCAAATGTAAGACGTTATTATAATTATTACTTTTTTTAAAACAGCAAAATCAGTTTAAATTCTAGTTTGCCAAGAAAAACTTAACCAAGGGCCCTCCTTCAGCTCACCACCATCAGGAACACCTTCTTCTGTACCCTGGGAGCTACCAATCCTGGAAGCTTGAGCAATAGCTATGGTTCTGACTAAAAACCATTAATTCTTAACAGGACGTTGCAGTTAAGAATGCCTTTCAGCACAGAATTTTCCAAACTCTTACTCATTCACTCTTATTATACCATTGGGAGGCAGGAGCTATTATTATCTCTATTTTGGAGAAAGTAAAAGGAAGGAGAGAGGTAAACTGACTTCCCCCAGGTCACAAATAAAATGAGAGCTAGAGCTGGGAACAGAATTTAAATGTATGGATTGCTAATTCATTTCTCCAACCTCTCTCAGAAAGCATAGTTAGCCGCAGTAAAGGAATGCCAGTAAAATCTTGCTATAAAGTACCTTGCACAACATACAAGCCAAATCATGTTCCACATAAATACACGCAAAGATATATAGATCCAGATATGATATATAGTGACATATTATGATATATAGTGAAGAGGTAATCCTTGTTCTCACTTATAGCACAGAAAGTTCCTATCAATGACAGAGTTCCTCCAAATATTAATTTATCTAACATGTCAATCCACTATTCAGTAACTTCCTGTGATTCCTTATTGCCTCTGGGATCAAATACCAATGCCCCTATTTGGAATTAAAAGATCTTCACAATCTATCTCCAACCTACCTTCCCAGGTTTACTACGTATAACTCCCCCCTTGACATTTCTTATACATTCCTTCCAGTTTTCCTGTCTCTGTGGCTTAATGTAGGTTCTCCACCACGCGTAAGGGTAGTCAGGTGGTATAGTGGACAGAGAGATCACTGGGATTGAAGTCAGGAAAGACCTGAATTAAATACTGCCTCAAACACTTACTAGTTGTATAACCCTGGGCAAGTTGTTTAACTTCTGCTTGCCTCGTTTTCCTCAACTGTAAAAAGGGGATAACAAAAGCACCTATCTCTCAGAGTTATTGTGAGTTTAAAATGGGATAATATTTGTAAAGCATTTAGTACAGTGACTGGAACACAGTCAGTACTTAATAAAATCATGATTTCTTGCTTCTTTCCTTCTCCTTGTACTCCTTCCTCACCGTAACCTTTTAAAATCCCTAGCTTCTTTTACAGCTCAGCTTAATGAGGCCTTTCCTATTCCACTTAGCTGCTGGCATCGCATCACAAAATTGCATCATATTTACTTTGTGTATATTCTGTATATAGCTGTACACATAAATGTTGTTTCTCCTAATAAAAGGTAAGCCCTTTGAAGGAAAGAATTGTTTGACCTTAGTCTTTGTATTCTCAGTGCTTTGTCCAGGGGTTCTTAACCATTTCTTGTGTTACACACCCCTTTGGCAGTCTAATGAAGTCCATGGTTCTTATCTCAGAATCATGTTCTAAAACTCATAAGATAAAATCCATAGGATTACAAAAGAAGCCAACTATATTGAAAAATAGATAACAAAATAGTTTTAAAATCAAGTTCACAGACAACTGATTAAGAATCTAAGGCCTAGCACTATGCTCAGTACAAGTTAGACAATAAATTTGTGTTGAATGATTTGACCAACAAACATTTAAGCAAAGGATATAACACTGTGGTAGATAGATAATTAAGACATAATCCTTACTGTCAAAGTGTTGGAAGTCCAGTAGAAGAGATAATGACTATAACATAAATAACTATAACATAAAACTCAACAGGTCAAAGGGCACGAGAGGGATAAATAAAATGTCATCAGAGTTCCAAAGAGGGAAATAATTTTGGATAGGGAAAATCATGGAAAGCTTTATGGAAGAAAGACCATTTAAGTTGTATCTATAAAAATGGATATCTCAAAAGAATAAAATGGCAGAAGGGAGGTTTCAGGCAACAAGAACAAAGTAAACCAAATCACAGAGGAGGGGAAATTTTGCATGTGTTCACAAATAGTTAAGTTTGACTAGAGCACCAAATGTATGGTAGAAGGATATCAAGGGGCGCCTTAAATGCCAGACTAAAAAATATCGACTTCATTCATTAGGCAATAGTAAATCACAATCAGTCTTTTGAGATAGGATATAAATGCAGCCTAATTGATGAAGATTATTCTGAGAGTAGAGAACATGGTATAACGGAGAGAGAACTGGCCTCAAAACTAGGAAGACCTGGATTCAAGTCTTACCTCTGGATTCAACTCTTATCTATACATGTTGGCAATGCAATCCAGGGCAAGTCACTTAACTCAATGTCCAAAGCCACTAAGATGCTGTGGAAGAAACAGTGCAATCTTCATTGGAAGAGGAAATATTCTCACATAGAATTCCCCATATCAATGAAATCACAGGCCAAATCACCAGAGCTGTGTGAAATAGGTCAGAGAATGTAGAAACTAGAGGTAGAGTGGTCAGTGAGGAGGCTACTGCAATAGTCCAAAGAGGAAGCAATGATGGTTTGAACTAGAATAGTGGCAGTGGGAAAAGAAAGTAGGAAATAATTGGGAGGACAATATGGTCACATCTACCTTTTTGAGCTTTCTTTCCCACAACTCCCCTACACAACAAACTTTGTGCTCAAGATGGACTATACACCATGTCCTATACATTGGAAGCTTTCTAGCCTCTCGACCTTTGTTCATCCCTTTTCCTTTGATCTAAATGGACTGGAATGACTAGCACCTACACAGATATTTCCACCTGCTGAAATCAACCTTGTCCTTCAAGTCTATAATTAGATAATTATGACACCATGTTTTACATGAAGGCTTTCTCAGTCCTCCTTAATTCTAGCACCTTCCTTCTGATGATTATTTCTAATTTATCCTGTATATAGCTTGTTTGCATGTTGTCTCCCCCATTACTATAAGCACGTTGAAGGCAGGGGCTGTCTTTTGCCTTTCTTTGTACCCTCATTGCTTAACACAACGCTTGGCACATAGTAGGTACTCGACAGATGTTTATTAACTGACTGACCATAGGTATCACCAAGCATTGGTGGGATGGTACACATAGCTGAATACAATCATGGAAGAGTATATCTCATTCAACAGAAACTGTTTAGATAGGAGGTGGTATGGCAGAGTAGGGCCACTACAGGCAAAATAGATATGCATATACATGAAAAGGAAAAAAACCAAGATTAGAAGCATAGCAAGGAAAATTTTAGGTAAAGAAAAAAAGAAATAAAGAAGTCATGGATCAATGGATGAAAAATGAGGAGAGAAAGTAGAGACCCCTACTATAGATGGCCTTCTCAAGGAATTTAGCCACAAAGGGTATAAGTGTAGGAGATGGTGAAAACAGAAGGATCAAATGTGGGTCTTTTGAGGAAGGGGAAAACATAGGCACATTTCTGCACAGAATGGAAGGAGCCAATAGACAGAGAGAGATTAAAAACAAGAGATAGAATGGGGATGACAGAGGAGGCAATCTGTTGGATCACCTGAGCAGGGAGAGGGGATAGCCTTGCCAAGGAGTAAGGCCACGACACGAAGTAAGAAAGGCATGAAGGATATGGTGACAGATGGCATTTAAGTAACAGGAGATAAGGAAGAGGGGAGAAAAGGGAGCTCACAGTGAATGGCCCCATTTTTTTCTATAAAATATGAAGCAAGGTTCTCAGCAGAGGAAGTAGGAATAAGGAGAGCCATGGGAAATTTAAGAAGGAATAAAAAGGTTTGAAGAGCCACTGTGGAGAGCAGGATAGTGAGGTGATGGAGGAGGTAGAATAAAATTGCTTAGCTGTGCTGAAGGCCCAATTGAGGATGTGTAACATAAATTTGTAGTAATACTCAGGCAGAATGGCAGCCATTAAGAGAGCAGAAGCTTCATTTTACTGTGCCATCTCCACGCATGCCAGCCTCCTCTTCCTCTCTCTGAATTGCCCTATTGGAAGTATGCTCCTTGAGAGCAAGCTCACTCTTGCTTCCTCAGTACTTAGTTCAGTGCCTGGCACATAGTAAGTACTTAACAAATGCTTTTTCATTCATTCATTCATCAATGCACCTCTTTATACATATGCTTATACATACACCACGTACATTCACACTTAATTACATTTTTGATCAGAACCCAATAGCATGTAAAAGTTCTCTCACACATAAAAATACAACAAACCTTTGTCCCAAATGAAAAAATTGCAAGATAACAACAAAAGCATACTGTTCTAATTTCTAATTATCTTAGATTCAAAAGTCACAAGTTGTTTATACTGATTTTATAATCAGTGGGACCCCTACCCTAAATATAACTGTTCCTATAACTGTTAAATATCTTCAAAATACTACAAAGCTCTAAAAACTTTGAAAAGAAAAAAGAATGATAAAGGAAAGGGTATAATTCCAATTGAGCTTCTGCATGTTCAGTTCCTTATACCCACCTCTAAACCTGGAAAGGGTAAACTTTGGTATTTAATTCAAATTTCAGAAACACAAATTCTCCTCCTAGTATGCAAAAGAGTGAGACGTAACTCAAATGATCCCTGCTTTCAGCCCATGAATAACAGAAGGCTAGAGTATTTGAAAGTGAAACAGGCTTTAGAGATGAAAAATAGTCCTAAGTATACAATCCAAAGTCAGCCTGCAAGGAAGGAGTTCTGAAGAATTTCTGACAAATGCCTGAACCAACAACATCTAGAAGAGGTTGGATCTCTTCTTCTAAATTATTTTTTTAAGTTCTCTGACCAAAAGCCCAGTCTGCATACCGGAGGTCTAGGAATAGTCTGTCTTCTTACTTGTACTAGATACATTTGAAGTCTATAAGGCATTCCTCTGGTTTGAGGGGATATGTCTGAATTCTGAATTCTTTAAAAAAATGCATTGTTTATCTTTGTTTCAGTTTAAAAGTTCTTATGCTTAAAGTTCATTTACCCTCAATTAATTTGGGAAACCAATTAACGCTATATTCTAATTTTTTCCTTTCTCATACAATCATGGATTTTATGCTTTTAAGTTGACTTTGATAAATACCACATTGAGAATACTGATAAATAAATATGTCCAGGTCATGGCTTCTTAGCTGTGAGCTCCTCAAAGAGTGAGATTGTATGGTTTCTTTTTGGGTGACTCCTCCCCTACAGTGGCTCTCTGTTTTATATCTGGATTTTTTTCCTGCTCAATCTTAATGTTAAAAACCATCATTACACCATGCCTAAACTATATAAAAGGAGATACTTTAAGGTGTTGGAAACTAGATCTTTGAGGCTGGTTTGAGTTTCCATCTACATTCCCCTGATTTACGCATTTCATTATTGAAGCCACTGTGGCTTCAAAGCACTCCACGCTTGACTACCCAAATAAATTAGAAGTAATTTAAATCATTATCTTAAACACCAGCCTACTCAGGAAACCTGAAAAGGCCCTGAAATCCAAAAAGATATGGTAGCATATTATACTTAACAGGACACAAACATAGCAAATCCATCAAACTAATGATGCGGCTATTTATGGACTGTGACAAGGATTCTTAAGTGTTCTAATATCAACATTGCCTTTTAAAGAGGGAATATGCACACTCCCCATCTTCCTTGTTCCCACAAAGTTCACCAGATGAGGATAATTTATAAATAGCAGCAGCATCAGTAGCAAAGAATAGTGGAAAGCAAGGTAGAGTCAGCAGAAACATGGGTTCAAATCATGCCTTTGACACTTAGTAGGACAGACATTTCCCTTCTATGAACTTTGGTTTCCTCAACTATAAAATGGAGATGTGTGTAGTGCTGACCTCATCAGGTTATTGGGAAGATCCAATGAGAAAATCTATGTAAGACCACAGCATGATAAAAATGTCAACTATCAGCTCTGGGTAAAGATAGAAAGTTTAGATAATACATAGTTGTTGCTCTCAAAGAGCGCAGAGCTTAATGAGAAGATAAGACATTAGTACAGATAATCAAAACAGGTAATACTGAAGAGCAGCTCGGTGCCTAGCTCTGGGCCTAGAGTCAGGAAGACTCATCTTCCTGAGTTCAAATCTCAGACACTTACTTAGGTGTGTGACCCTAGGCAAGTCACTTAACCCCATTTGCCTCAGTTTCCTCATCTGTAAAATGAGCTGGAGAAGAAAATGGCAAACCATTCCAGTATCTCTGCCAAGAAAACTCCACAAGGATTTGCGAGGAGCCTGAAATGACTAGAAAAACTTTTAAACAACAGCATTTATATAGGGCTTTAAGTTTTGTGAAGCAAAGACAGAGTCAGATACAACTTAAACAAATTAATAACAACAATATTATATGATACATATTAGAGAGCTGCAAAAAATATTATGTGAGGTCTTAGGGAGAGGTTGTTAAATGCAGGATCAGGGATGACTTCCTAGTGGAGAGAATAGTTGGGTTAAGCTGCAATGGACAGGTACGAATTCCGAAGATGACGAAAGCAAAGAAGAACATTTCAGGTACAGTGGGAGAAAAATTACAGAAGTGTACCTCTGGGAGGGGAAAGCTGTCCAGTGAGACTGAAGGAGAGAGACCACAGAAGGTAAAGTAAGAGAAGGCTGGAAAGGAAAAATAGTTCCAGGGTCTCAAATGAATGGAAGAAAAATCTGAACTCTGTTCAGTCAGTCAATAACCATTTATTAGGTGCCAACTATGTGCCAGGCACTGCAGTCAGCACTGGGGATACAAAAAGAGGCAAAAGACAGTCTCTGTCCTCAAGGAGCTCACAATCTGGGGAGGTGGGGTGTGGAACAAGCAAACACATATGTACAAACAAGCTATATACAGGATACCAGGGAGGTCACAGTGAATTGATTTAACTTTTCTATAAAATATTAAACAAGGATGTCAGCTCAGAGGGAGATGGAGTCATGAGAGATTTAAGGAGAGATGAAAAGGTTTGGAAGAACCATTGTGGAGAGTGGGATGGTGAGTTGATGAGGGAGGTATAGTACGAGTGCCAAGCACCAGTGAGGGCCCAGTTAAAGCTGTATACGCAGATAATAAATAAATCTGTAGTGGACCCAAACAGAATAGTGACATGATTTTCTCCACCTTTATTCAAAAGGATGTATTTAGGGAGTGAAGGCATTGGATGGTGGAAGGCTGAGACTTGGCTGGGTGTAATTGGTGATATGCTAGGGACTCAGCATAGAGCTGAACTGGTTTACCAAAGGGTCAAGATGGAGAAAAGAGTAGAAAGTGGCTAGTGCAGGGGAGATAGCCTGGAAAATTGAAGGGGATCAAGAGATTGGAGGTCACAGTGTTGACAAAGAGTAGGTTCAATAAGGGAAAGTAAAGGGAGAAGTAGAAAACCAATAGATTATGCTCAAACAAGGGGATTTTGAAATTCTTGAATGTGCTAAATGGATAGTAGGGAGCCAATGGAAATTTTTAAGTGGAAGAACAATATAATTCTAACTGTGCCTAAGGAAGATTATGCTGGAAGTAGTATGAAGGATGCACACTGGAGGAAGGAGTGTTTAGAGGCCAGAATATCTAAAAAGATAATGCCATAGTCCAAGTACATGGTACTGAGAACAAAAATAGACTGGAGGAGGCTATAGAGCCATACCTAGAGTAGGGCCAGAGTAGGTCTTACTCTAAGACACCAAAATGTAAAGGGCTCTAAGAGGACTTCTACTCCTTTAATATCCCAGAAAGAACTGAACTTAGCACCTAAGTTAGCAAAAATGATTAATTTTAAAATGAAGCTACCAGATAGCATACTTCTTCCCTTGGTGGCTGTACCCCAGGTAGGTTCCTCCCTGGCCCCAGTCTTCTCCTTGGCAAAACTCATGACCTCTGGTATCTATCAGATACTACTAAATGTCTGAAGGCAGATTTGAGCTCAGGTCTCCCTGACTCCAGGCCCTGTGCTCTATCCACTGTATAACCTACCTGGCTAATGCAAACTATACTGGCTCTGATAGTTTATCAGCAATGTTAAAGAAGAGATTTCTATTTGGGTAGGAGTTGGACCAAGTGACCTGAAGTAACCCCTTTTTTTCTCAGATTCTGTGATTCTTTGAATGAATGAAATATAAATAAATAAATTCAATACTAAAAAGACCATTTTTCCAAATAGTACTATCTTCCATCTAAGACAGATGTAGTAAAACTTTAAATGTCTCCAAAGTCAGGGAAAAAAAAACTCTAATATGCTAAACAAAATAACATATCCATGACTGGGTTGTTGTTGGTGAGTTGTTTTTAAGTTGTGTCCTACTCTTTGTGACTCCATTCAGGGTTTTCTTGGCAAAGATACTAGAGTGGTTTGCCATTTTCTTCTCCAGCCCATTTCACAGATGAGAAAATTGAGGCAACCAGGGTTAAATGACTTGCCCAGGGTTATACAACTAATACGTATCTGAGGCCACATTTAAACTCATGAAGATGAGTCTTCCTGATTCTAAGCCTAGTATTCTATCCACTGTGTCACCTAACTACTATGACTAAGTTACAGTGATTTCAAGAATTTCAGAGAATGTATTCTACCTCTGGAAGGGATCTCAGAGGATAAATCTGACCACTTTATTTTACAGATGTGGAAACTGAGAACCCAGGAGACTAAGTGACTTGCCCACGGTCATACAGCAAATTTCTGAATAAGTATTTGAACTCAGGTCTTCCTAACTCCAGGCCTAGAGCTCTATCCACTGTACTACCTTGCTCCCTCAGGAACAAGATAGAAAATCATGAGAGAAAGATGATCTATTATAGATAACTGCTTTTGTTTGTAAATATGTGTACAAGTTCTGACTATAAGCTGTATTTCATACTATATTTAGCTATTAATCTAAAAGAATTTCAATATAGAAATCAAATGCCTTTTGTTCCCCAGTCATCATTCTGGATGTTTTTTTTTTCTTTCCCTCCTATCTGGTAGTAATTAGAAATGCTCCTCAAAATGGCTCTCAGAGAAGGGATGTAGGGGCCAAATCTTAGTGATGTGAAAACAAGATATATCAATAAAATCTATAAAAATTTTTCAAAGAAATGCTCTTTAAATCCTCACTCCTAGAAATCCATTCCTTAAATTTAGAAATTGAAACTGTAAAAAATGCCAAGCTGACTCTATTGAAGGAAAAAAATACATATATAGTTACATGCAAACACTTTAGCGCTATGCCATGTGAGCGCCTCCAAAGTCAAATTAAATGTATAAAGTAATGCTTTGATAGTTTTACCTGTTGCTCATAATTTTATGAGATTAAGGATAGGGAGACAAAGTCATTTTGTCTATGATAAAAAGGAAAACAAAGGCTACTTTTGCCTCTGGGGAAAGAAATATCCACAACATTCTTGAATCAACCATATTACCAGATGTAGGAAAGATAAGAGTTATTTGTAAAAGGAGTAACAGAAAAACTTAACTTCTGAAGCTTTCTGTTCATTAATTTCAGAGAGTCTTTCATTAACTGGTACATATAAGCTTACCATTCCCTTTCTTTTCTTCTTGTATTAAGCTCTAGGTGGGCATGCCTACCCTAAGACCTGGGCCTACACGTGAAGTAAACTTATCCTCAACAAAATATTTATTTACCAAGTAACAAATGACTTTTTTTTCTATCACAGTAGCAAAGCTATAGCTATTCAGTTTTTAAAAAAATCTTACTTCTATAGCTTTCATTCAAGAAACATTTATCAAAACCTACTATGTACAAATCACTCTGCTAAATGTTGATATAGATTAAAAAATAAGTAAAACAGTCTCAAGGATTCTGTGACCTTTAAGAGATAAAACATATATTATTAGGTCATTAGGAGATAAGAGACATACATAAACAGCTCTAAGATAAATCATAACATGACGAGAGCATGAGATACAACCAATATGTTATAGGAGCTCTAATGAGAGAAAGATCCTGTCTGACTGAGGGAATCTGAGAAGGCTCAGTAAAGAAAATCGTGTTTGAGTTGGAGTCTTGAAGGATGGTAGGATTTCAACAGGTGGAGATGATAGGAGAAAGCATTCCAGAACCCTGAGAACAATGTGATCAAAGGGGAAGAAGACAAAAAATGTTTGAGGAAACAGTGAGTAGTCCAGTTCAGCTAGAATACAGAAACGCATGAAGGAAAGTAGTATGAACTTTGGTGGCAAAGGTAAATTGGAGCCAGATTGTGAAAAGCCTTGAACTCAGGATGGAAAAGTTTGGATTTTAGTGGATAGATGATTCCAAAAGTTCTTTAAGAAGGCTAGTGACATAAAGCATGTGACTGGATGAATAATCTGGCAGTGGTGAAGGACGGGTAAGAGTAGGGGAAGATTGGAGGCAGGACGACCACCAGGAGGAAGGAGGCTGTTAGTAGCAAACTTGTTGAGTGAGTTTTCTGTTGTATCCATTAGGGTTTTATTTATGTTCAGCTAAACTACGTTAAAGTACATTTTGGTAACACTAAAACGCACATTTGAATTAAAACATAATGACAATGATTTGTTATTAAGAAAGATTAGCATGAAAGAAAAATATCTTTGAAAAGATCAGTGTTCCTAAAGTAGGGGAACAGGAAGGAATTAAAGTTAAGGTTTTGTTTTCTTTCTATTCCTTTCTACAAGTCTACAAACACATCACACCTGAATATGTGGCACAAAATAAATGGCCAAATGTAAGGATTCATGAGTATTTTAATAACAGCAGTCCAGTGACGTGGTGCTTAGGAAATCTGCCCTGGTACTTGCAATGACTTAATGACTTCCTGCAGGAAAACACAAGGAGGTAATCACTAGCATGTGCCTGCTTCTTGCAGACACAGGTAGATTATAGCACCTCTCTAAGTGATATTAGGTGTATTTACTCTAGGAAAAACTGGACTCAGGCAGGCAAGCAGGCAAGCAGGCAAGCAGGCAGGCAGGCAGACCTTCCTCACAGGGCCTGTTCTTACAAACACATCTGTTAAAAATTCAAACAGCCTGGGCATATCGCTTATCAGTATTCAGATAAAAACCTTTAAAGAGATTGTGATCATTTTAAAAGGACATGAAAATATGTGCATGTGCATTTGGGGCATTGTGCTGACAAAAAAAAGGCTTCAAGTATTGAGTCAGATGGAGGTCTAGTGGACCAAACAGAAATTCTGAAACAGAAATAAATTCCTTCTAGCCGGGGGCACCTCAGGGCTTTCTATATACACTATTCCAAGAGGCAAATGCTACAAAACCACAGCAACTTCTCACATGTGACTCAGCTTGGGACCCCTATTTCTTTGAGACTATGAGCAATCTGCCTCAGAAGACAATAATAAGAAAATCCGGTTTGTGGGGGCCTTCTTTCCTTTTATTCTTATACTTACACACCCTTGTAGCAAATGAACAATTTAACTGCTGTGTTTCCTTCACTGAGATAAAGAAACTCCTAGGCACTATGCCTACCCTTCTAACAGCTGCCACCTGGCAAAAGGTGATGCCTGTTTTATGGTAGCTTAGGCTCAAGGAGCAGTGAGAACAGTTGAGAGAAAACAACAAAGATGTAACACAAAATCAAACTGAACACATTGGAAGCCAACCACTTTTAGAATTATTACATATAAGAAAATAGCATGTAAAATAGTTAACTATTGATTTTCTAAGGCACTTAGTACAGTGCCAGTCACATAGTAAATGCCTAATACATGTTTGTTTCCTTCTCATAAGAAATATATCACATTTAAAAAAGAGAAAAACCTCAGAAGTATGTCATCATAATAGTAATAGCCAGAATTTATATGGGGGCACAGTGGATAGAGTTCTAGGCCTGAAGTCAGAAAGATCTGAGTTCAAATTTGGCCTTTGACACTTATTAGCTGTGTGACCCTGGGCAAGTCACGTCACCCTGTTTGCCTCAGTTTCCTCATTTGTAAAATAATCTGGAGAAGGAAATAGCAATTCACTCTAGTGTCTTTGCCAAGGAAAACAAAAAACAAAAGGGGTCACAGAATTGGAAAAAAAATGACTGAACAAGAGCATTTATATAGTGCTTTAAGTTTTATATAGCACTTTATGTTTTATCTCAGCAGCCTTCATTGTTGCAAATTTTCCTGACAGTGTTTAAAATATAGGAAATGTAAGGTTATGATCCAGGATGGAGGGAAAGCGACTGGGCCCCAACAAGGCACTCTATCCTTCCTATACAGGAGAAATGAGTTACATCCAGTCTATTCTGGACTATTCCTTATTCTTACCTTCCTTTTCCATGTAGCACACCAAAGCAGTGCCTCCACACACCTACATGACCTAAACATGTGAGACTTGCAAATAAGGCTTTCTCCTCAGCTAGGTCTGGACTCAAATTTGAACACAGATGAGAAACTCATCCCAGAAAAGAACATAACCACTCTTTCCCTAGTAGTTCTTTTTCCATCCTGGAAAGATCAGAACTTTGCACTCCTAACCAGATCCCTATATATCTTTTTCACTATTTAACTTTCAAAATTTTCCTTATCTAAATATTTGCTTTCTTTTAAACTTGGAGGAAGACCAATATTTTTCTCCCTTTTCCACTACTGTCCCAGCCCCTTTTCATAGATCTTGACTGCAGTTGGTCCTGCCAATCTTTGACTGCTATGGAAAATAGGTGTTAATTATGTCATTAACACCACTCCACTCCTCAGGAAGTACTAACTTCTCTTAATTTCCTTCCACCAAGACCATCCAAGGTCTGTCATCTAAAGTTCCAAACATCTTCCTGTTCTCTCCAACACAAAATGGTAGTATATAGTTTGAGTGCTTCTGCAGTTCACTCTTACCTCAACACAATGTTTTTTCCCACCTAATTAATATATGGTTGTTTTTTTTCATTTACATCCTAAAAGGGCCATACTCAAAAATCATTGACACAATCTCAGAGATAGGAAGGACTTCAGTATCCATTCTGACTCATACCTGACATAACATTCCTGAAAACAGGTCATGTAGCTTCCACTAAAGACTTCTAATCATGGGAACCCCCACAACTTTCTGAAGCATGCTGTTTTGGGGTACTTCTAGTTATTGGAAAGCTTTTACTTAAACCAAGTTTAAATCTTCCTCTCTGCAATTTCTCTTTATTAGTCTTAGTTCTATCCTCCAGGGACAAGGTAAGAAATTCTAATCCCTTTTCTACCTGGCAGTCTTTTCAAATACCTGGAGATATATCCAACTCTATGTATTCCCTTCTCCAAACTAACTATTTCTAATTCTTTTAACTTGATCTTCATATGACAGTGTCACCAGTCTTAGACAATATGTTTAGTACTTACCGTAGTGCCTGGCACATAGGAAGCATTTAATCAATGCTTGTTGACTTGACTGGACTCGTCGACTCATCAACATGGTTGCCTTCCTTTGGATGCACATCAACCTCTCATTAGCCTCCGTACAAGGTGGTACACAGAACAGAATACTATACTGCAGATATGGTGCAAGCAGAACTATCATCTCCCTGGCTCTAAACAATATGCTTCTTTTGATGAAGACTTGGATCACAGTTTTGTTTTGTTTTTAACTGTCATATCACACTGCCAGTTCATACTGAGTTAAAAGTCCACTGAGATCACCAGATCTTTTTTCTACATGAATTATTGTTCATCCATACTTTCCCCATCATTTACTTATTGGGGTGGGTGATTTAGTGAATCCAAGTGAAGAAATTTAAATTTATCCCTATTAAAGTTCAAATTATTGTAAGCTCAACATTCTAGGCAGAGAACTATTTTGATTCTGAATGTCAACCAGTATGATAGCTATGATTCCAAGTATCTCATTATATCAAAATTTAGTAATCAAACTATCTATGCCTTCATCTAAGTCATTCACACACAAATACACACAAAAAAGTATGTTAAATAGCACAAAGCCAAGGAGAGTTTCTTCAAGAATGCCACTATAAACTTTTTTCCAAGTGACCCAGATCAACTAATGACTACATTTTGAGTCTGGCCATTCAACCAAGTCTGAATCCACTTAACTACTATTACTGAATGGGTGCCAAGGCTTCTTAAACTTTTTCCACTCTCAACTTCTTAAACTGGTCCAGAAGAATGGCATGTGAAAGTGTCTCAAATATGTTGCTAAAATCGTGTTAACCTATGTATACAGCATTCCTCTTATTCACCAGTCTTTTAACTCCATCACAAAAGGAAATGAAGTTAATCTAGCATGTTCTTCTCTCAATGATGTCAGAATATTTCTCAGTGATCATTGCTTCCTTTTCTAGACATAAATTATCCCTTCAATAATAAATTCTGGAATTTTGATAATAATCAAAATCAAATCCATCCGATCATAATTATGGAATCCATTCTCTTGTGTTTAGAAAACGAAGGTAATATTTTGCCATCTCTAACCTTGTGATATTCCTCCAATTCTCCCCAATCTTTCAAAGATCATAGATAACAAGCCTATCTGGCAGTTCCTTCAGCACCCTGGGATACCGATACCTGAGTATGGGGAACTGAACTCAGCAAGAACAGATCAGTAGTGCCCTCTTACTATCTTGCTTTATGCCTTGGATTTCTGCTTCGTGGTGACGATGTTTGTTTCATCCTTACCTGACTGAAATGTGTTCTCATAACATCTTGAGACTCCTTCAGCTTTGGTATTCACACCTCATCAGTATCCTCACTTGCCTCTGTCCCTCTGACTGGAGGGCTGGAGGATAGAGCAAAAAAAGGTGCCCTCACACTGGCTACCCTCTGTCCCTACACACACACACACACACACACACTAACACAAACACATGCATGCACTTTTCATTTCTTTTTGTGTTGTCTTCCTTTATTAGAATAGAAGCAACTTGAGAGCAAGAACTGTCCTTTTATGTTTGTATCCCTAGTGCTTATCACAATGTCTGGCACATAGTAGGCACTTAATAAATTTTATTATACTGTATGGTGGAAAACAGAGGTAAAGTGTTTGTAATTCTACCATCTCACGATCATCCTTGCTTTTATCTTTCTCTTGCCCCTAATATAGATAAAAAGCTCATTTTGTTCCTAGCATATGTTACTAACCTCAGTTCATTTTGAGCTTTTCTGGTTCTTGCCTGACACAACTGAAAAATGACTCAACAATACACCTATATCAAATGAGGGACTATATAAAGTCAGCTCTTAGAGATTTTGTCAGGCTATACCTAGCCTTTCAGGCATGGTCTGACATTTCAATGGAATAAAATCTCTTTGAGGGCAAGAACTGTTTCATATTTGCCATCGCCTTGTGTACAGTAGGCATTTAAATTTTATTAAATTCAATTTCCTCTCCTCTGTAACAAGTTACAAGAAAGAAAGAATCTGATCCTAACAAGAGAAAGCTGACAGCATTATTTCTTGTGCTTCTTTCCTACCCCTTCCCCTATCCTCAAACACCCCACCCTGCCCCACCCACACACACACACAATGTCTTTCTTAAAATGTTCTTCCAAATGAGCTATTCACCAGCTTCTTGTCTGTATCAGAGTGAGGCGTAATTTCCCCTTGATCACAGCACTTGATATCTATTGAGCTTGACTCATAGAACAGTAAAGCCGTGGATGCCTGTTCTCTAGCTCTTTCATCCTCTTCTTGCTTTTGCCCATGAGTGCTGGATTGGAAGTCACAGGACCTGGGTTCAAATCCCACGTTTGGAATTTACTACCTGTGTAATGTTGACCTCTCTGTGCCTCAGTTCCTCACTTATAAACTGTGACTATTAGACTAGATGATTCAAAATTGCATTAAAGAAAAGATAATGCTCACACATCTCATATAAGCCTCAGGTCTCTTTCACAAAAAAAGACCTTTGTTCATCTTACTTATGCTTGGCAACCACTTTGAGCTCTGCTTTGAGATTTCTTATGAAACGTGTGAATTTGTGGCATAAGATACATGGATATTTTTCTAAGGCACTGCCCCAGTAGCCATTGTGATCTGTCATTTCTCTTCTTTTGAATAGGTTCTCTTAGTTAATACCTTCATTTATCTGGTCCTCCTCACAATCTACATCTCTGCTAAGTATTTTATCTGACAGATTATTTCTTTACTAAATAATTTCATCCTTTTTTTTCCTTACACAAAAGCTATTTTTTGGCCTCTTTCAGCAATCAAAGGGTTCTTGTTCCCAAGGGGGCAATACCTTACATCTTGATTTAATGATGCTTCTTTATAAAGGAAGTCCATCCACTTTTTTAAAATACAAAAAAACCCTTTTATATTAAAGTAAGAAATAGTTGCCTCTGTCTATAATTCTAGGACAAAAATACTTCAACAGAGAGTTTTTATTTGGCCTCACTCAGTAAAAGGACAATGGAACCCAAAACCAAAAAAATATATAATCTAGATAAATTTACTTTTTGCCTCTTTAGCTTCCCCTTCTCTCTGGCCTTTTAGCTCCTACCCTTACTTCATTACCCCATGACCTCATTCACTGATTTGGAGCCTTATTCATTATCTGTATGATGTTTAACAACAGTCAGTGGACAATGTATTACATCTAGATACTTGGAATGGGGCCATAATAACCCACAATCACACACCCTCCAAAAACAAAGAGATCTAGGAAAAGGGAGCAGCAGTGGATCATAAGCCCTCCCTTGGATGATGGCAATCAGAAGGTAGATTACTACAAAAGACAAAATCAGAAGTAGTAGGAAGGATTGGGAAGGTGCATACATTACTTCTCTGTTCTCAGTTCATCTCTATCCGGGAAGGGAGTGACTAGACACAGCTCTCTGCCTCTCTCCCTCTCATCTCTCTAGGGCTTCTTGACAAATTTTTTGAAACTTAAATTTCTTTGGCATTAGGTTTGGCTGTGAGGCTATGAATTTTTATGGCCTCAGCAAGAACTGCCATCTCCATCCCTGGAGGAAGAAACCAAAACATATGAAATTATAGAAACGAAGTAAATATCTTGGTATCAGGGAATTTAATCAGTGAAGCAAAGTATCAGTATGTGGTACATTGAATTATGTTGATAATAATGCAAAATATAATAAAGTACAATTTGGAAAAGGACAGTTGTGACCCCTATGTTTCTACCTACTTTATCTTTTAAAAAAATAGAAATATGGTTTGAACTTGTGATTTTTCAAGTATAGAGAACTCTGGGGTAAATGAAGACATTCTCTTTTTTTTCTATTTTTTCTTTTTTTAATTAAGATTTTTATTTTAGTTTACAACATTCATTTCCATGTGATTTTGAGTTCCAGATTTTCTTCCTCTCCCTTCCCCCTGCTCACCCAGACGGCATGGAATCTGATATATCTTCTACATATAACTTTGCATCAAACTTATTTACACAATAGTCAAGTTGAAAAAAGAATTATGACCAATGAAATGGATCATGAGAAAGAAGAAACAAAAACAAAAAGAGAAAAAAAAAGAAAAAAGAAAGGAAAGCATTAAGTTTGTCTCAATCTGCGTTCAGACTCCATAGTTCTCTCTCTGGATTTAGATAGCTCTCTCCATCATAAGTCCTTCGGAGTTATCTTTGAACCTTGTATTGCTGAGAAGAACAAATCCTATCAAGGTTAGTCATCACAGAATCAATATATCTGTGGTTATGTATAATGTTCTAGTTCTGCTCCATTCACTCAGCATTATATTGTGTAGGTTTTTCCAGGTTATTATGAAGTCCATATCTTCTCCATTTCTTATAGCACAATAGTATTCCATGACATTCACATACCATAACTTGTTCAGCCATTCCCCAAATGATGGGCATCCCCTTGATTTCCAATTCTTTGCTACTACAAAAAGAGCCACTATAGATTCTAGGGGCGGAGCCAAGATGGCGACTGGAAAGCAGTAACTGGCGTGAGCTCCCCTCCAAGTCCCTCCAAAACCTATGAAAAAATGGCTCTGAACCAATTCTAGAACTACAGAACCCACAAAGGGGCAGAGGGAAGCAGGACTCCAGCCCAGGTCTGCCTGGATGGTCTCGGGGTAAGGTCTGTCCCGAACAGAACTCCCAGCCCTCAGCCAAGGGGAGGGGAGCGGAGCTGAGCCAAGCAGAGCCCAGTGTGCGAGGCAG
>CM053625.1:169916862-169957597 GCA_028646595.1 Phalanger gymnotis | reverse complement strand
GGTTATACATAATGATACGCATGTGGCTCATGTTGAATTGCTTGACTTCTTAGGGAGGGTGGATGGGAAGGGAAGAGGGGAGAGAATTTGGAACTCAAGGTTTTAAAAAAATAGATGTTCAGAAGTAAAAAAAGGTTTTTTTTCATGTACCTAGAAAATAAGATGCACAGGCAATGGGGCATAGAGATTTATCTTGCCCTACAAGAAAGGGGGGAGGGGGAGATGGAAGGGGAATGGGGGGACAGAGAGGAGGGCAGACTGGGGAACGGGGCAACCAGAGTGTACGCCATCTTGGAGTGGGGGGGGGTGGAAATGGGGAGAAAAATCTGTAATTCAAACGCATGTGAAAATTAATGCTGAAAACTAAAGATGTTAATAAAAAAAAAAGAGCCACTATAAATATTTTTGTACATACAGGTCTTTTTCCCACATGCATGATCTCTGGGATACAGCCCTAGAAGTGGTATTTCTGGGTCAAAGAGTATGAACATTTCTTTAGCCCTTTGGACATATTTCCAAATTGCTCTCCAGAATGGCTGCATCAGTTCACAACTCCACCAGCAATGTAACAATGTTCCAGTTTTCCCACATCCTCTCCAGCATTTACCATTTTCCTGGTTTGTCATTTTAGCCAATCTGACAGGAGAGATGTGGTACCTAAAAGTTGTTTTGATTTGCATTTCTCTAATCAGTAATGATTTAGAGCATTTTTTTCATATGCCAATAGAAATCTTTAATTTCTTCCTCTGAAAACTGCCTGTTAATATCCTTTGACCATTTCTCGATTGGGGAGTGACTTGTATTCCTATAAATTTGGCTCAGGTTCCTTTATATTTTAGATATGAGGCCTTTATCAGAGACACTGGTTGTAAAGATTTTCCCTCAATTTTCTGCTTTCCTCCTAATTTTTGTTGCATTGGCCTTTGTTTATACAAAAACTTTTCAATTTAACATAATCAAAATTATCATTTTGCATTTTATAATGCTCTCTATCTCTTGTTGTGTCATAAATTCTTTCCTTTCCGTAAATCTGATAGGTAAACTATTCTTTGCTCTCCCAAACTGCTTATAGTATCAACGTTTATTTCTAAATTATGAACGCATTTTGACTTTATTTTGGTATAGGGTGTAAGATATTGGTCTATGCCCAGTTTCTGCCCTAACATTTTCCAATTTTCCATCAGTTTTTGTGAAATACTGAATTCTTAGTCAGAAGCTAGATTATTTGGGTGTATCAAAGAGTAGATTGCCATAGTCGTTGACTACTGCATCTTGTGTACCTAACCTATTCTACTGTTCCACCACTCTGTTCCTTAGCCAGTACCAATTAGTTTTGATGACTGCTGCTTTACAGTACAGTTTAATATCTGGTATGGCTAGGCCACCTTCCCTAGCATTTCTTTTCATTAATTCCCTACATATTCTAGATCTCTTGTTCTTCCAGATGAATTTTGTTAATATTTTATCCAGCTCTGTAAAATAATTTTGGTAGTTCAATTGGTATGGCACTGAATAAATAAATTAGCTTAGGTAAAATTGTCATTTTTATTATATTAGCTCAGCCTAACCATGAGCAACTCATATTTTCCATTTATTTAGATCTGACTTTATTTATGTGAAAAGAGTTTCGTAATTATGTTCACATAGGCCCTGGGTTTGTCTTGCCAGGTAGACTTCCAAATATTTTATAGTGTCTACAGTAACTTTAAATGAAATTTCTCTTTCTATCTCTTGCTGTTGGGCTTTGTTAGTACTGTATAGGAATGCCAAGAATTTATGTGGGTTTATTTTATATCCTGCAACTTTGCTAAAGTTGTTTATTATTTCAAGTAGTTTTTTACATGATTCTCTAGGATTCTCTAAATAAATCATCATATCATCTGCAAAAAGTGATAATTTAGTTTCTTCTTTGCCTATTCTAATTCCTTCAATTTCTTTTTCTTCTTTTAATTGCTACAGCTAACGTTTCTAGTACCAAATTGAATAATAGGGGTGATCTTATTGGGAATGCATCTAGCCTATCCCCATTAGAAATAATGCTTGTTAATGGTTTTAGGTAGATGCCATTTATAATTTTAAGGAAGGATCCATTTATTCCTATGCTTTCTAGTGTTTTTAATAGCAATGGGTGTTGTATTTGTTGAAGGCTTTTTCTGCATCCATTGAGATGATCATATGGTTTCTGCTAGTTTTGTTATTGATATGAACAATTATGCTGATAGTTTTCCTAATATTGAACCAGCCTTGCATTCCTGGAATAAATCCTACCTGGTCATAGTGTATTGTTCTCCTGACAAGTTGCTGCAATCTTTTGGCTAATATTTTATTTAAAATTTTTGCATCAATATTCATTAGGGAAATTGGTCTATAATCTTTTTTCTCTGTTTTGACTCTTCCTAGTTTGGGTATTAGTACCATATTTGTGCCATAAAAAATAAGTTGGTAGGCCTCCTTCTTCACCTATTTTCCCAAATAGTCTGTAAAGTATAGGAATTAATTGTTCTTCAAATGATAGAATTCACAAGTAAAACCATCTGGCTCTAGAGATTTTTTTCCTAGAGAGTTCATTGATGGCTTGCTAAATTTCTTTTTCTGAGATAGAGTTATTTAGGCATTTTACCTCCTCTTCTGTTAACCAGGGCAATTTATATTTTTGTAAGTATTCATCCATATCTCTAAGGTTGTCAAATTTATGGGCATACATTTGGTCAAATTAATTCCTAATTATTGTTTTAATTTCCTCTTCATTGGAGGTGAATTCACCCTTTTCGTTTTTGATAGTGGTAATTTGGTTTTCTTATTTCATTTTTTTAATCAAATTGACTGAAGTTTATCAATTTTATTTATTTTTTCATAAAACCAGCTCATAGTTTTATTAATTTAATAGTCTTCTTGATTTCAATTTTGTTAATCTCTCCTTTGATTTTTAGTATTTCTAATTTGGTATTTAATTGGGGATTCTCAATTTGTTGTTTTTCTAGCTTTTTCAGTTGCATGCCCAATTCATTGATCTCCTTTTTCTCTATTTTATTCATGTAAGCATTTAGAGATATAAAACTTCCCCTAAGAATTGCTTTTCCTGCATCTCATAAGTTTTGGTATGTTGTCTCATTATTGTCATTCTCCTGAATGAAGTTACTAATTGTTTCTATGATTTGTTCTTTGGCCCACTCATTCTTTAGAATTAGATTATTTAGTTTCCAATTAATTTTTAGCTTATTTTCCATGGTCCTTTATTACAAATAATTTTTATTGCATCATGACCTGAAAAGGATGCTTTGATTACTTCTGCCTTTCAGCACTGGATTGTGAGGTTTTTATGCCCTAGTACATGGTCAGTTTTTGAGTATGTGCTATGAACTGCTGAGAAAAAAAGTGTATTCATTTTTATCCCCATTCAGTTTTCTCCAGAGGTCTATCATTGCTGCCTTTTCCAGAATTCTATTCACCTCCTTAACTTCTTTCTTGTTTATTTTGAGGTTAGATTTATCAACTTCAGAGAGGGAGAGGTTGAGGTCCCCCATTATTATAGTTTTGCTGTCTATTTCTTCCTGTAACTTCCTTAACCTCTCCTCTAAGAATCTGCATGCTATACCACTTGGTGTATATATGTTAAATAATGATATTGCTTCATTGTTTATGGTGCCTTTTAGCAGGATATAGTATCCTTCTTTATCTCTTTTAATTAGATCTTTGCTTTTGCTTTGTCTGAGATTAGGGTTGCTACTTCTGCTTTTTTTACTTTAGCTGAAGCACAATATATTCTACTCCAGCCTTCTACCTTTACCCTGTGTGTATCCCCTTGTTTCAAATGTGTTTCTTGTAAACAGCATGTTGTAGGATTATGGTTTTTAATTCGTTCTGCTATCTGCTTCCGTTTTATGGGAGAGTTCATCCCATTCACATTCACAGTTATGATTACTATCTGCATCTTTTTCTCCATCCTATTTCCCCCATTTATGCTTTTCTTTCTCCCTTCTCCCTTCCACTCCTCAACAGAGTTTTTGCTTTTGACCACCACCTTCCTCAGTTTACCCTCCCTCTTGATTCCCCTCCTCTATCTTACTTTTCCCCTTGCTACTTCTTCCCTCCCTTCTGACCATTCCCCTCCCTTTTCTTTCCCCTTTCCTCTCCTACTGCCTGTAGGACAAGTTTGATTTCTATACTTATCTGAGTATATTATTCCCTTCTTGAACCAAATCTGATGAGAGTAAAGCTCAAATATTGCTCTTCTCCCTCCCTTCTTTCCCTCTACTATAATATGTTTTCATGTCTCTTCATGTGATGCAATTTACCCTTTTCTATTACCTCCTTACCTCTTCTCCCAGAACCATCCTTTTATATCTCTTAATTATGTTTTTATCATTATATAAGTTATTTTATACTGACATCCACAGTCTATGAATATCCCTTTCAATTGTCATAATAACTATACTATTTTCAAGATTGACATATATATATGCATATATATAACATATAAAACAAAATAATCCTATACAAGGATGTAACTAATTAGCCTTATTGATTAACTAGGGTTTTTCCCCCATTTACCTTTTTATGTCTCTCTTGAGTCTTGTATTTGGAGATCAAATTTTTCATTGAGCTCTGGCCTTTTCATCAGGAAGGTCGGGAATTACTTTATTTCATTGAATGTCCATCTCTTTGCCTGGAAAATTATGCTCAATTTTGATGGGTAGTTGATCTTTGGTTGCAGCCCAAGTTCCTTTGCCTTTCAGAATATCATATTCTTTCTCCTGTCTTTTAATGTAGACGGTGAAAGACCCTGCATGATCTTGACTGTAGTTCTGTGATATTTGAATTGTTTCTTTCTGGCTGCTCGCAGTATTTTCTCCTTGACCTGGTAGTTCTGGAATTTGACTATAATATTTCTTGGAGTTTTCAATTTGGGATATCTTTCAGGGGGTGATCAGTGGATTCTTTCAATGATGATTTTACCCTATGGTTCTGGGACCTCCAGGCAATTTTCCTTAAGGATTTCATGGAAGATACTGTCCAGGCTCTTTTTTTCCATCATGGCTTTCAAGTAGACCAGTAATTCTTAGATTGTCTCTCCTGGATCTATTTTCCAGGTCAGTTGTTTTTCCGATCAGATATTTCACATTTTCTTCTATTTTTCATTCTTCAGATTTTGTTTGACTGATTCTTGATGTCTCATGGAATCATTAGCTTCTACTTGCCCAATTCCAATTTTTAATGTATTGTTTTCTTCCTTTATCTTCTCTATCTCTTTTTCCATTTGATTGATTTTACTTTTCAGTGAGACATTTTCTCCATTTATATTCTGATGGTCCTTAACCATTTTGCCAATTTTATTTTTTAAAGATTTGTTTTGATCAGTGAATTTTTTTCCATTTTTTCTTTTACCTCCCTAATTTGGTTTCTAAAGTCCTCCTTAAGTTCTTCCAGGAATGCTTTTTGGTCTGGAGACCAGTTTACTTTCCCTTTTGAGGTTTCAGATGTAGGTGTAATGTCCATGCTGTCCTATTCTGAATTGGTATTTTGATCTTCCCTGTCTCCATAATAGGAATCAATGATCTTTGGCTTTTTAGCATGTTTTTTTCCTCCTGGCTTCTAAAGTGGATATCTGTTTCTTAGGCCCAGGGGGCTCTGTCCCAAATTTCTTGTGTTGGAATCTGTGGGCCTGCTCACTGGCTTTAAGTTCTATGGCCTCTGGTTTCATGAGGTGTAGGAGAAGGGTAGTCTGGCTGTTGGGAGTCTCCTCATCCCCAGGACTGGTCTACAGCATGGGTGGTCTCAGCTGCTGTCTGTGCTGGTGCCTGCCACTTCCCTTGGCTGTGCAAAGCCAAGTCTGGAGTCCTGGCATTGATGTTTGTTATCTCCACCTCTTGGGGCTCAGTTACTCTCCTTGTTCTGCTGAGGCAAGGGCTGCTGGGATACTTCTCTTCCCACACTAGTTTCCTTCCGCCACCACAAGAAGACCCCTCTCCCCAACTTCTCCCACTATTGAAGCCCAAGTTCTGGCTCCTCTGTTTCTCCCATGGAAGTATTCTCTGGGTTTATTCAAGGGAGGGATAAGAGCAGTTTTACCTGGCCATCATGGCTCCCAGAAATTCAAGAAGGCAAGTTTCAAACCTTTAGACAGTGGGTTGGAGACCTCCGGGCTAGCTGCTCCCACAGCCACAGGCTCCGCACTGGTGTGTCCTGTAGCTCCAACAGACTCCCATCCTGGGCTGAGAAGCCTGGGGCTCAATGGTAGCTGTAGCCAGTACTTCTGCCCTGGGCCTATTTCTGCCCTGGCATTTTGCTCACCCATCAATCTCCCAGACTGGCATGCTGGCTGGATTCCTCTGCTGTTCCAGGTTGGTTTGGTCTGATGCCCTTCCACATGCCCAGCACTCTTACCCCTCTTAGTCTACTAGTGGCTTCTAACTCTCTCAAATTTGCTCAGATTCACTTTTTTCGATGTATCTGACTGAATTTGTGAGAGAGCTCCAATAGTTCCTTCTTTTCACTGCGCCATCTTGCCTCCACCCCGAGGACCTTCTCTTTATCAAAGCAGCTCAGTACCTTCTCTGCCACTTATGGTCTAAGAGTTGGCTAGAGCACCGAGATGTTCAGTGACTTGCCCATGGTCACACAGCCAGAATATGCAAGACAGAGGAAAGAACTCAACCCAGTTTTTTATCCCCTATGCTGGAAGCTAGGTAGCAAAGTGGAGAGAGAAATGGGCCGGGAGTCAGAAAGACCTGAGTTCAAATTAAGCTTCAGCTATATCACCCTGGGCAAGTCATTTGACCTTCTGCCTCAGTTTCCTCAACTGCAAAAGGGGGAGGAGTCATAATAGCACCTAACTCATAAGGTTGTTGTGAGGATCAAATAAGATATTTGTAAAGCATTGGTACATTGCTTGACACAGAGTAGGAACTTAATAAATTCTTATTCTCTTCCCTCTCTACCCTGCCACACTATCTCTTTTTAAATAAAGTATAATGACAAAACTCCCAGATCTATATATACAGTCCTAGTCTCCCTCCCTCCTAAATACCCCTCTAGACATATTTCACCAACAACTGCCTATTGGCATCTCAAACTAAACATATCCAAAAGAGAATTCAGTATCTTTTTCCTAAAATGGACCTTCTTCTAAACTTCCCTATTACTGGTGAAGGAACTAACATCCTTTCAGTCATCCTGTGTGGTAACCACAGAGATCAGCATTTTAGCACAGGACCTGGCACATAGTAGGTACTTAATAAATGTTGATTAACTCCTGACTATTGACTATCTTCTTCCTTGCTCCTGACTCTCATACATTCCACAAATCTAAGTAGTTGCCAAATCTTTGTTTTTTCCATCTTCACAGCATCTTTTGAATGTGTCTTCCCTCCTTCCCCATTTTACCCACACAGTCACCAACCCTCTCACTTGGACCATTGAAACAGCCTCCTAAACAATCTTCCCTAACTTAAATTTCTCATCACTTCAACCTGTCCTCCACAAAGTCACCAAGATGATTTTCCTAAAGTGCAGATCTGGCAGCATCTTCTCATACTGGCAGCATACATCTCATCATCCCTACTCAGTAAACTAGTAGCTCCCGCCAACCTCTAGAATCAAGTATAAATTCCTCTGGCAGTTAAGGCTTTTCCCAACCTGGCCCCATCCTACCTGCCTTCTTACACATTTCTCACCTCCACAGATGCTACAATTAAGCCACACTGAACCACTTGTTCTTGCTCACATACAACATTCTACTTACTGTTGCCATATTTCTGCACTACCTATCCTCCATGCCCGTAATTCTCTCCTTCATCTTTTGCTCTTACCTTCCCTGACTTTCCAATCTGCCTTTAGGGTAGTGCTTTATGTTGATTGTCATATACACACACAAAGGAGATAATACATATATATATATGTAAGATATAAATATACATATAAATAAGATATAAATACATATTTATGTATGAGAGAGTGAGAGAGAGAGAGAAACAGAGAGAGTTTGTACATAGTTGTTTTCATGCTATCTCCCCATTTGACTGTGAGCTCTTTGAGGCCAGGGACTACCTTTCACCTTTCTTTGTATCCTCTGCACCTAGCACAATGTTTGGCACATAGGAAGTGCTAAGAAATTCTCCTTGACTCAAGTTTGCATTTTATAAAATTTCAAACACTATTAATCCCACTGACCTGCTCCATGCCCAGTCCTGCCTTTTCCCAGGTCTATCACCTCCCAAATCTCCAGCCCTGACTTGATAAATTTTAGATTACCTCATTCCATGTTAGTCAGATTCCTCAGAAAGAAAAACAGCATGAGAATCAGTGTTTCATTTGGTAAACTCTCTCAATTCTACTTAAATGCCTATGGTTCTATTACTCTAGTCAGTAAGCACACAATATAATTTTTCAATGAGGCAAATTTGATGTTAGAATAAGCCCACATAAAATACCCTGAATTTAAATTTCAATTGGAAAAGACATTTCCCTGTGTGCATTGATATCTTTTGTTTAGCCACTGTGTTAAGATAGGTCATTGCTATAACCTTCCATAGAGCAAGTAATAATGGTCAGCAAATGATAACTGACAGTCACCTGATCTATAAAGCAAAAACAGCATGTTATTGATAATGCAGATAGAAGCCTGCAGAAGCATTTTTCTTGTATAAATATACATGTACATTCAAATTTATATCATCATAGATACTTCTTCACAACTCTGATCTTTTAATTCTGATTGTTACCACCTGTGGATTGAGACAACAGCTTGTAACAAGGAAGACTCTAACTTGGCCTAATGCTGAATTATACCTAGCCTTGCACTACTCCTCAGAACAGTACAAACAGGCATTCCAATAACCATGATGATGATAATTCTGCACTCTCCCTGGTTCTTTGTCATCTGCTGGGACCTACTCTCACATATGATGTTGTCCATGCTTTGTAAAGTGAAGAAGGTCAAGGCTTGCCATTCACTTGTGATATGACAAGTTCAAACCCCAGGGTCCTGAATAATCACAACCTTTAGCACTTTCTAAAAGGGTCAAAAAATAAACATGCCACTTCTCCTAGGTTCCACCACAATTCCATGGGGCTCAAAGAACTTTATGTTCTCTTTTACCCTTCAGTCTATTTCTTATTCCATAATATTCTTTAAAAATTTTAAAAAAACTGGCATAAGAAGAGATTGAAGATGACTTTTTAAAGCAGATGAACAGAAAAGTCAGAAATTCAATGTGGGCTTTCTCTTTTCTTCAGGCACATAGATCTCACTACTTAATCTAAAAGTGCTTTGATCTACCAAAAAATAATAAATAAAAAAGGCCAAAGATATCAATTCTGGTCACTTATTTTGGCTCATATTTTTCCTTTTTTCCTTTTGAAAATCTTTTATGGAACACTGTTCAGTTTTGTTTGATGGCTTCTCCATTCTATTTCAGAGAATCTAGTCAAGTGAAAATAAAGAGGTTGGGTGGGGGTAGGAGTGAGGTGAGAAAAAAAAGACATTTTCTGAGCAAAGGTATACACCTTTCTAGTAGGGATCAAGGAATCCCCACCCCACAAGTCAAGCTGTCTATTAGTGCCTCATGTAACAAATTGCTTGAGGCCATCTCAGGAAACTCATTTGTTTCCAATTTATTTGTGGCCTCACTTATGTGTTGCTGAAATCATGAGAGAATAAAAGATTGCTCATGTGTATTGGTTCCTATCAACCTGCAGCCAGGGGAAAAGAAGGGCCACTCTCAGCATCCAGCATCCAACAACCAACAGGAAGGCAATTATTCACCATGAGCAAAAAAAGGCGGTTCATGGTTGTACTGCCAAGAAATGACATATTCCAATGAATTCAAACCACCGTCTTCAAATTTTAGCATTCCTTGGCATAAAAATAAACCCCAGGAGAAAGAAAAGTCAAGCTTGCCACCTACTGCCCAATGGCATAATTGTAAATGTTAGAATTTTGTTCACAGTTTCATGCTATGACCCTTTTAAGAACGAGAAAATGTATACATATGTGTCTAAATATATATTCAGGTACATATATTTTCTACCATAATACCTATTCATTTTAGAAGATCTCTGTCTCCCAAGGTTTTAATAGAACAGCATTTCAAACTGTATCAAAATCAATTATAACCAACATGCCTCTTTTAAATAAAAAGAAATGTCCTAAAACTACTATATGTGCATGATATGTATGTGGTTTTCATGCATATGCACATATATGCATGATAAATATCTGGCCAATGGCAGTAGTGACATTTATTAGAGCATCTAGGCTAGGGAAAAGTTTCCTTTTAAATGTGCCAGTGATGTCATCTGTTCTCAAAATCAGTTGTCATTCTAGATGACAGGGATTAATAAATCTACTTCCTGACAGGTGCAGATATTTCATATCCAAATATTAATAGATTCAGTGAAGTTTATATAAAATCTATCATAGCACAGCTTCCCAACTTTCTAAAGATAGGCATCACTATATTTTTAAAATAGCAGCAGTCAACTGAAAAATGCTGCACCAATTTCACCATCATATAAATTTAAGTTACTGAACATCCTTTAAACAATTTTAAATATGTTCACTTTAGGCTCAGTACAAATTTATTGTGTTTAGTCTTTTTGTGGGTATATTTGTTTTAATTTGTTCCAAGATATTATGAGGCCAACAGAGCAGTTGGCATTCATTGTAATAACTCTGAATTTATTTTCCAAGTAAGGATATGCAGTGTTATCCTTTATTTTATCTCTTAATACAAATACAGTGTGTATAGGTTGGAGGAGTGGATGTATATGTACATAAATTTTTCAGAAAAAAAACTTCAGAATTATTTTTAAAACATCATTCATATATGTGAATTAAAACTATTTTACTTTGATCATTTTACTATGATCATTTCTTTCTGTTTATCTTTTTTTGGGGGGTGCGGGGGGCGAGGGAGGGATGTGGTAAGTGGTGGGAACCAGGAGTGTGAAGGCCAGGAATCCTGTCACTTGATCAGTATAGGAAGTCCCAGTGTAATAGCTCCCTATACCAATGAAGATGGGTGACATCTGTAGCTTAATTTGAGGGAGATGTTTGTGATATGCCCCTATGGCCATAAAGGTAGCATGTGTCCGAGGTAGGACCTACACCTAGGTCTTCCTGAATCCAAGACCAGTCCTTCTTTCACCTTCTAATTGGGAATACATGTCTTTAGCTCTCCTTTGAGTACATATACATGAAATAGTTTAGGTGTGTCATATCTGCCAACATTCAATGGATTAGGTTTGCAAAGCTATTTCTATAAAGCCTAATTATTATTCTCTAGGCTAGCAGCTCTCAAAGTGAGGTCAAGGGACACCTGGGAGCTCTCAAAGCTATTTCAGGAAGTACATAAGGTAAAAAGACTATTTTCATAATAATACTAAAAATGTTTTGTTTTTAATATGGTAAATATCAATAGATATAACCCACATAAACAAAGATGTCTCCATAATTTTTAAGAATGTAAACAAGTCCCAAGACCAAAAAGTTTGAGAATCTTGCCCTAGGCCTATAATTTGGATTCATGTCTTTTTCTCTACCTTCTTCCCTCCACTTAGCTAAATGACACACTTCCTTCAAGGCTCAGCTTAAACTTTATCCAATTATCCAATTACCTTCCTCATTAAATCTCTCTAATACTCTTCTGGCCACATAAGTCAGGAATTACTTTTATACTGTCTTGTATCTTGTGGTATAGTAGACAATGTCCATAGCTTGGCATTTAAGGTTAGAGAAGGAATTGCTGTTGTTGAGGTATTTCAGTCATTTCTGACTCTTTGTGACCCCATTTGAGGTTTTCTTGGCAAAGACACTGGAGTGATTTGCCCTTTCCTTCTCCAGCTCAGGAGACTGAGGCAAACAGGGTTAAGTGACTTGCTGAGGGTCACAAGCTAAGTATCTAAGGAGGGATTTGAAATTACATCTACCTGACTCCAGGCCTGGTGCTCTATCCACTGAGCCACTTAGCTGTCTTAGAGACACACTACAGAAGGAATTATAACTCTATAAATTAATAGCAAGTTCCAGGATCTCTTCTTCCAGGTGAATTCTCAGAATGATTGACAGTCACATGGCAAGCTAATTGAATATAATCATACGAAGTGTAGACAAGACTATAAGCTCACTCATCTATAAACTGGAATTTTCAACAACCTCAATTATTTAGGGGGGCAATGCTGCACTATGGATACAGCACAAAATGTGGAGCCAGAAGAGCCAACTTCAAATCTTGCCTCAGAAACTCACGAGGTGTGCAACCTAGAGCAGATCACTTTTACCATTATCAGGATGGGTCTCCAAGGGAGCTTAGTAATAGTACCTATCTCACAAGATTGTTGTGAGGATCAAATAAGGTAATTTATTTGAGATTCTTTGGAAAGCTATATAAATGTGAGCTCTCATTTTAAAGTGGGCTAAACAACTTCAGTAGTTATTGATAATGCACTATTATCATTGGCCTTTGAATATAAAGGGGCCCCTTTTGAGATTTTCTAGATGTATATAAGTTGATCATGTGGTACTTCATAAGAGATCAAATGCAGAATGCAGCTACCTGACTTTATCATTCTGCTGAAGAATAAACTCTCCAACGCATTCTATCAAAGACATTGAGGACTCAAAATTATCTAAAATACACATGGTGAAATTAAGAAATTTTGTCCCATATGTTAGTGCCATAAAATTCATATAGAAAAATGTAATAATAGTGATAGCAACTTCACTATGTATCATACTTTCCTCACAATAATCTCCATAGGTAGCATAAGTATTATTATGCCTGTTTTAAAGACAAGGAAACTGAAGCTTTGAGCATTTAACTGACTTGCCCATTTTTCTGGTGTGTCAGAATTAAACTCTCATTTCCCTATTCCAAGTCAAGTGCTCTTTCCACCACTAGGGGTATTTCAAGTTCTATTTTTACCTTGTATTTTATTTATAACTTGTCGAAAAAATTTATCAGCTCTAGCTTTTAATATGTCACCTTTCAAAACCTTGAAGTATCCTTCAAATTAAGAAGCAACGTCACTTTTTTTAGAAATCCAATTTTAAAAATAATTCTGTCTTTGCTCCTTCGAAAGGCAATTAAAGATGGGAATGTGTAAAAGTCGCAGAAGCAAGAAGGAAAAAAGAACGAGGAAAAAATACTTCACGTGGGAAAAAGGAAGGAAAAAAGATCACCACGATTTTTGTCCCTAGAATAAAAGGTAGGAAGCAGAAGGGGGTTTCCTTTCAAATTTCTTCTCTCAAAATAACTTACATCTAAATATTCTCAAAATGTCTGTATCATCTTCCTGTTTGAGTTAAAAACATCCTTTATGAAAATATAATTAGGAAGGATTCAATGCTCGATAATGAGACTTGGTACAAATTTAGAAAGTGTGATGCTTTCCTTTCGATGCTGTCCATCAAGCTTGCAAATACCAGCATTTGGCAAAATACCAACATGAAGGAAATAAATAAACTGAGTCCCTTGGAAAGAAATAATAATGATGAAAATATCAACACAGAACAAAAATAAGGACATTTCTAAATCCTGCATCTGTGGGAGATTGAATGATTGGTAAAAATATCCAAGGAAATGAAACATTCAACAACAGTAACTTGTTTTAATAAACTATCTGCACTGTTTTGCTGTTGTTGTCTTTTAGAACAGAGGAAGTATGATGATTAAATTAAAGCAGGCTTTAGCTTGCTTGATAAAGAACTTCTCAATCAATTGCAGTGATTAGTTTTGAGACCTTATGCATCAACTTTAAGTGAAAATAAGAGTGTCAATATTTCAGTCCTTTAAATTTTCCTTTTTTTTAGGTCCAAGTTTCAACATTAACTTAGGCTGCAAAGTTTTACCCTCATTTTGGTGAGTGATGAGAGGCAAAAACTTATCAAAAATCTAATAGAAAAAATGCAGTCAGTCAATTCATATTTATTAAGTGCCTACTACTTGTCAGGCATTTGCTGGGCACTGGTACAGGGCTCTGGGTCAGGAAACCTGACTTCTCATTTCAGTTCTGCCACAAACTATTTGTTTGACCTTACACAAATCACCTCTCCTCCCTGGTCCTCAGTTTTCTCATATGTAAAAGGAGGGCAACGGATCAAAGGACCTCTAAGATCCTCGTAGTTGTAACATTCTGTGACTCTGACTATACTAACCACAAATTCAAGGCATTCTTCAGTGATTATTTTTAAGATGCTATGCTATTACATTATTGTTAAACTTATTTCATTTTGTCTTTGTAGGCCCAGCACCTACCACAATGTCTTGCAAGTAGTAAGCATTAAATAAATTCCTGCTGCATTGGACTGATGGCTATTATTTCCAAATAATGAGTAAATTCAAAAAGTTAAGCAAGTCCTGTGTTTTAGAAGTGTTGGAAGTTTTATTCATAAAGAAGGAAAATACTTGACAGAAATTTTGCATGACTGACCTAATATGCTTTCTATGAGTATAATTAACATCACACCTGGATAATTTGGTAAGTAATCATAGAATCACAATAACTTGCACTGTAATCCTTTAAATGCTTAATAAATGCTTGGTGAAATGAATCTGTCTACAACTTCATTAACACATTAACATGGGCATTCTATCAACTAGTATGAAAGACAATCCTTCTTATTCTGGATGATTCTCAGCCATATCTTCTTATAAATCCTCCGTAAAGGATCCTTCCAACATGTATTTGAGTCTTTGGTTCCTTAACATCTCTGAGGTAAGCAATAAAGCACTTGGGCTGTCTGTATCTGTCAATGCTTATTGTCTTGAAAGAGAATAATTACAAAAGCAACTGAAATTTAAAGAAAATGTTTCAAAGCAAAGCATTTTATTTACATTAATTTATATTATTTCCCTTATACCATATAGCCACCTCCACAAAGTAGGTACTGTGTATTATCATGTCCATTTCACAGGTAAAGAAACTGAAGCTCAGGAAAGTTAAATGACTTACTATTGACCATGCATATACCAGATGCAGAACCTGAATCCATTTCTTCCTAATTCTACATCCAGCACTTTATCCACTACACCACAGGACAGCAGTTGCAGCAATACAAGGCAGATTCGAGAGTAATATTTCCTCTATCTCTGCTTTGAACATATTAAGCACTTAATGTAAGAGAGGCAGACAGATAGACATATATTGGAATATCACAGAGAATATATACTTACCTTATATATTTTAATTCTTCCAGACATATGCATATGTAATTCCACTCTGCAAATGTTCATTTAATGCTCAATTAATGGATAATCTATGATATAGTTTGCCCAGATATTGAATGTCTCCAGTCCTTTTCAATTGTTTTGTTTTGACCACAGACAATGGCATAGAGAATAGTTACTTAGTCCTTAAAATGCTTCAAGGCCATTGTTTCCGATGTCAATAATTAGTTTAAGCCTTGCACAAACCTAATTAGCTCCTTACTGCCAAACAAAATAACATAATAATGATTTATTTTCTTTTTCAGAGGTACCTTGAGTTCAATTTAATTCAACTAAGTATTTAATACCATACCAATATTTACTGGGTATCTAATACCAATAGGGCTGCAGTTATAAAATGGCACCAAACAAAACACTGGGCCTGGATAATAGTACAGCTAGGTCCCAACTAGTACAAATCACATATCCCCCAAAAGTAATCTCATGTATTTGGAGTCACACTAGTCAGAGTTATAAGTACACGAAACATAGTAATTGGTTCTAGTCAAATGGAAATATGCAGTGTGACAAATAATGTGACCCCTTCAGGGGATTCATAATTCACACTAATTGGGACCTAGCTGTAACAGCAATGACATATTTATACAATTCTTCATGGTTAAGAAACACTTTCTATACATTATCTCACTTGATTCCCATTTTAAAGATCAATCATCTGAAATTAGTAATCAGCCTAACCGTGGATATAAAGCCAACCTGAGAGGCATGAAGACCTAAGTTCAAGTCTGGTCTCTGACACAAACTGGTTGTGGTTAACCCTGGGCAAGTCCCTTTTTCTTTCAGAGCTCTCAAGTATCTAAGACGATAAGTTGCAGAACAGGTATGGGTCTGCATAGGTGAGGGAGTTTCCTTACCACAAATTTCCTATACCAACAAAACCACATGCCATGGACCCTACCAGAAACAAACAAAAAAACCCCAAGATTTAAAGCAATTTAAGTCTTACCCAACTTACCCAAAAGCATAAGTTTAAGCAAATATTCAAACTCCAGTTTTCTGACTCCAAGACTAGTATTCTTTCTATCATGTTATGCTGGAGAATTTGGAGGACTCCAAACTTGGAGGGCTCTGACTTGGAGGACTCCAAATAATAACTCTCTATCCACTTCTCTGCATTCATGTCATCTTCCCCCAACAGAACTTAGGCTCTCAAGGCAGAGACTCTTCTGTTTTTGTCCTTGTAGCACCTAGCATGGAATCTGGCACAGAGTAGGCATCTGATAAATGTTTATTTATCAACTAACTGCATGGTGTTTTTAAGTTTGCAAAGCACTTTATATATCTCATCCAATTTGATCATCAATCACAGATTAGTGAAATTTAGGCACTTCACACTTCGATATAGCTATTCTAGAAATTAAGAAAATAAGGTTCAGAAAAATTAAATGACTTCAACATGTCCTCCCAGTTCTACTATGTGTTGGGAGCAAGAGGCAAATACAGGACTCTTTTGACACCATTTCCAGATCTCTTTCCTCACTCCAGCAAACAACCTCAGAATGAAGTGAAGGTCTAACTCTCAGTAACTGTGGGAAGCCACTTGACTTCCTCCAAGTCTCACTTACCTCTGTAAAATGAGGACTCTTCTTGAACAAGGATTCATTTAATAATTAATGGCATTTTTGATTTAACAATCCTAATCTATTTTTTACTTCGAACAGCTAAATATTTTTTTTCAGGAAGATCCACTTCCAAAACACCTTTAATTCTTATGGTGAATAAGCCTAACATAGTACAAATTGGTTTTGAGCAATGCCTCTGCCATTTAGTAGCTGTTTGATTAAGTTGCAAACATTCTGAGCTTCAGTTCTCTGGCCTTACCTGTAAAATGTGAAAAATCAATTCTTTGACAACATTTATTATATGGTGCTATGTACCAGGCACCATGCAGGAGACTGGGAACATAAAGACAAACATGAAATATTACTTGCCCTCAAGGAACATGTATTCTATCAGAGGAGACAGTACATATAAAAGTATATACACAATAATGACAAGGTCAATTGAGGAAGGAAGGTGATGAGACTAACATCCATGGGAATCAGGAAAAATTTCACATAGAAAGTACGGCTTTGCAGTTTTAATAAGTATTAGGGCTATTGTGAGAATCAAATGAAATTGTAGACTGAAGGATGATTTATAAAGTCCTATACAAATGTAAAGTGTTATCTGGGAGCTGTCTAGTGTTATAGAATCTCAGAGTTGGATGGGGTCCTCGACAGTCATCTAAAGTTTAGCCTACAAGTGAAAAAATGCCTCCTCTAAAATAGAGGCAACAAGTTATCACCTAGCCTTTGCCAGTAGACTTCTGGGCAATGGTGGGGTGGGGGTGCAGCGCTATTTCTACATGTCAGATGCTCCTCGGTGAAGGTTTTATCTCTTAGGGCCATTTTTAACAGGCTCTGTTTCCTGCGTGCTAATGCCTGAAAAGTACTGGGGCAGGATTTTAAGCATATGGAATCAGTTTAAATGGTGATGTCCATAAGGAAGAGCAGACTGCTTAATGAAATGTTCTGTTAAAGTATTCTGCCCTGAACAGACGTCACCACATAAACTTACAAAGTAAGTTAACAGGAACAGAAGCCCACAGCAGAGATAAAGCACATGGAAGACCATGGTTTACATAATAAGTTGCTATACTTACCTCTTTTCCATGGAATCTGATATGCAAAATGGAATGTCAAACAACCTACTGTGGGATACCTATGATTATTCATTCCATCAGGAAAAGAAAATGGACACTGTAACCTGAACGTGAAAGATAACATGTTCCAGCATTACATAAAGTATATAAGAAGCCACATGCTTGCTTACTTCATAATTATAGCATTTATTTGCATTGATTTTATCTTCTTAGAATCTTTTGTGTGTCATTTCTTTTATTTTCACAATATCCCTGTAAAGTGTGTAATGGAATTGGAGGGTGAAGGAGAAGGTGATTGATACCAGATTAAATAACTTAATGAGCCTTCATTTATATGAGGCCTTAGTAAACTACCTTTTTCCCAAAGAAATAAAATAAATATCTTCCCAAGAAATTTCAGGATGCCATGAGATGATAAAAACAGAAGTCATCTAGAATGAAAAAGAGGCTCTGGCTATGTATGAACTGTCCTCATATAGTTGACATCACTGCACTGAGTGAAACCAGACTTTCTCAACAAAGTATGACTCAAGGAGAAAGAGGACAGATATGGGAAAAGTTTTTGCTCTCTAGAGATGCAAATATCATTATGTACAAGTAAGTTACCTGTATCAAATACCCATAATCTGCCAAGAGACATTAATGACTGAAGGATGGTCCTCTGAGTCCCATTTAAGCAAAAGTGCTATGTTCCTTTGTTTCCCTCCTGAAACCTATCAGTGAGAAAGGGAATATTCTAGGAAAATCTGGACAACCTCATTTCATCACTGCAGGCATCTGAAAATAAATTTCTACTGGAGGAGTTACATATGTGAGCTACATATGTGAGCAGTGATACTGACAGGAGGTGAAAAATAATCATGGCTTTCAGAACCTATATGAATGTAATGAAATACTACTGTTCCATAAGAAATGACAAAAGAGATGTGCTTAAAGAAACTTTGGAAGAACTGTATGACCTGATACAGAGTGAATTGAGCTGAACCAGGAAAATAATTCAAGTAGTAACATTGTTGTTCTTTGTCCTTCATTCTCAAAGAAGACCACATCAGGAAGGTGATGTCATGACTTGCAAGTGAATTGGAATTAAGGGAGGCAGGGCTGTGTAAGGTCACCAGCCTCATTCTCTCCTCCAGGGTCATCTGGATCCAGTGCCAAGATATAGATCAGAACAACTGGAGATGGCCCCAGATGCAGTGGGAGATCTTGGCCTTTTTAAGTTAAGGTCTTTCCTAGGTCTCAGTTTGAGGCAACACCCATCCAGTGATTAAGACTAAGTAAGAAAAGATGCAAAGAATGGCCTCTTTAACCTAGTCAAAAAAAAATTCAATCTCAGAGGGAAAGACCCTCAAGGTTTCGGGCCAAAACAGAAACAATTGCTATTTATACTCACTCTGAGCCATCAGAACCCAAACAATGACTAAGTGAGGCTTAGGCTGGGACCTTTTGTCATCCAATTCATGACAGCCAGAGTGATTTGGGTTTAAGGAAAGGTACTTTAAAAAGAAATCTACCTAATAAACCCCAATATATCTTGCAAGGTTTCAGTGATCAAAATATCTATTCCTTTGGGTACAGCACCCACAGGTAAGGGTATAATTCCCTATGTGGACAGTGGGAGAGGAGGGATAGGAGGAAGGAAGAGAAGGAAGGAAAGAAGGAAGGAAGGAAGGAAGGAAGGAAGGAAGGAAGGAAGGAAGGAAGGAAGGAAGGAAGGAAGGAAGGAAGGAAGGAAGGAAGGAAGGAAAGGTAACGAAATCATAAAGACAAGAAACTTTGATAAGACTTAAAAACTCTGATCAATGCAATGATCAGTCATGATTCCAGAAGCCTGATGATGAATAAAGCATTCACCCAACTCCTGTTAAAGAAGCAATAGATTCAACACTCCAAATGACATTTTCTTTTTACACAGACAAAATGAGAGTATGTTTTGCTTGACTATGCATATTTTTATAAAAGATTTATTTTTCTTTTTCTTCTTATCAATTGAAAGGATGGGATGAGGAGGAAAAATGCCTATTAAGTGAAAAAATAAAATCAAGCAAAACATAAAAAATGGTATGGTTGCCATTTTCTCCTGCTTTTGTGATTATTCCAAGAATTAATTTATCATTATTAACACATGCTACTCATTGAAAAAAAAATCTGTAAGATGCACCCAAAATATAATTAATAGCAATAACAACTCACATTTATATAGCACTTTGCTGATTAAATCAATGTCTGCCAGTAATACATGAATGAATTATGTCTACTACAATTCAAGGCTCAATTCAAGTGTTGTCTTCTACATCTCGCCTTTCCTGTCCACCCTTCTATTACTAATGTTAACTCTTGAAATAACTTTATAGAGCTTTGTATTTACTCATATGTGTACATGTTGTACACCCCCACCCCAGCAGAATGTAAGATGTTTGAGAGTAGAGACTATTTCAGTTTGTCTTTGTGTAGCCAGTGCCTAGCAGTTTCTTGCACATAGTAAGTACTCAATAAATACTTGATAAATTGAATTTAAATGAAATGAATCACAAGTGACACATATAGACTTTTTAAGGAAATCAGCATCATGAAGAACAGTCAAATTCCATAACTCAGAGACATACTTCCCAAATGGCATGCAAACATGGAGGAAGGTGCTACGCAGGCTTTATGTAAACTGATAGAGCGACAAAGAAAGTGCCCAAAAAAAATGACACAATGACATCTTAAAAAGAGCAAGAAGTGAGACTGGACACTACAGGATGCAAGTTTAATCTCTACTCTGCCTGTGTGACCTTAGGCAAATTGCTTAAACAAACATCTCTACATCTGAGTTTTCTCATCTTATCAGTAAAATGAGGATATTGGAGTACATAGCCTCAGAAGTAGCTTCCAGCTCTGTATCTGAAATCCTATTATTTGTAAAATGAGGTTAGAATGAACAACCTCTATGGTCTCTTCCAACCTGAAATCTATAATCTCATGATCACCAGTTCCATTAAGTGTCTTTGCTAGCGCTAAAGTGTTCTAAAGTGGACATGATGATTGCTGTACAGCAGACATGAAAAAAGCAGAGTGAAATGTTGAGTCTTTTGTGCTTTATTCATCAAAATACATCATATTTTTCATAGACTTTATATCTGGTAACTACAGAAGCAATTCTGGTTGCCCTGAAAGAGTTACCAAGATGCTGAGGCTATTCCAAGATGGTATGTTCGGTGTAACAGCAGAGCTGATGGAGTCTTGCCCAATCTGGTGTCCATCGTTAATGCATATATGTATATTAACGTATAATCACTGTCCTTATTTTGTATATGAAGGATATGAAGCAGTGATTCGTTAGTCATAAATGTTAATAAGAACAGTGCCATGGCTAACACATTTGTGACTCTGACTAATAATCTTACATTACACCACTGTTATAAAGAAGACACTGTCTCCTCCCAAACAGAAAATTTGGATTGTTGTTCAGTCTTTTTTTGTTCATGTCCATCTCTTCAGGACCCCATTTGGGGTTTTTGCCATTTCCTTCTCCAGCTCATTTTATAGAGGAGGAAACTGAGGCAAACAGGGTTAAGTGACTGTCTGAGCTAGTAAGTATCTGAGGTCAGATCTGAACTCAGGAAAAGAGGTCTTCCTGACACTTCCAGCACTTCCAGCACTCTATCCACTGTATCACCTAGCTACCCTAAAAATTTGGATTAGCAATACATATAAACAAGGATTTTACAGTAGATGAAGTAATAGCAGATAATTTTGATGTCCAGTACACATGGTTCATCAAGTTATTTCATAGTTTATTTTTTAAAATATGTTACCAATAACATATCTGATGTTTAAAGCAAAGTTAAGTTCAAAATTGTTGTCTGTTTTTAAAACCTGGAAAAATGATGCAAAGATGATGTCTAGTTACGATGTTTCTGAAATCATATTTTTTTTCAAAGACGCAAAGACTATATTGAGGTTTCAGTACGTGCATTACCATTATTCTTAATTATAAGAGTAAGAAATACTTACCACTGGGTTCTTTCAAACTCCAAGTTACTGTAAATGAATATAGCTGCTCTTTGACTTACAAAGACTGAACTTAGAAATTTCTCATACACATCAACAGTTGGTCTACCACAACTTCGGTGAGAAGGGGGGTGGGGGGGTGACTTGTATTTTAACGTAGCTGCATTCCACCATCTCCCTGGATGCCACAGAATGTATTTTCTCATAGAATTGACATTAAAATGCAGAGGAGAGGGAAACAACTAAATTTTAATTTTAGCTCACAAAAGTCCTTTTTAAGTCATAAAGTAACTAACACAGAAGTGAATTCATTTTAAAAAAAGTTCTTTTTATATGAGATAGAAGCAACAGAATTTGAGTGCCCTCAAGTTACTAAAATTAAAAAAGGAAGGCCTTCAGCATCATAGATATTTCTTTTAAAGAGAATTTATAAGAAAATACAAATGAGGAAATAGAAAGAAAGAAGTAACAGGAATATTATGGGTGTGAAACACTGAGTGAACTTTCAGATCAGGTCACTGCATTATTAATTTTATTTAACTGTTTTACTTTGCTACAAGAGACCTCTCACAAAACCGGAGTAATCTATGAATGTTTGTAATATAAAAACAAAATGCATCAGTAAAATTAGGTGGGAAAAGGCATAAGATAAAGAGGAATGAAATAACTTCAGTGCAGAGAGTACTCACACCAATGAAGCTGTGTATCTACTAATGTAAGTAGTTGAAACAAAGATAGGAAAAAGAGAAAGAACAAAAGAAGAGGAAGAAAAAGAAGTGGTAAAAGAGAAACAGGAGTTGAAAACCAGGAGGAGATCAAAGGAGGAAAACAAGAGGAGGAATAAGAGGAAGAGGGCTACTCTATCAGGTAATGACAGTAGCTACATAGGTTAACTCAAAGTGGAAGTAGAAATTAATCTCAATTACATTGCTAGTTAAATAGGCTTTTCTGGGCTAATTAGATATTTAATGATCATACACGATATTGTTCATAATGGAAAATGTGTTCCAAGCTGCAAATAATGAAATGACAAATGAACTTTTAGAGCACAACTTATTTTGTAAATTGAGTGCTTCCTATATTTTAAACTGAAATAAATGATGGATGAATAGAAAAATCCTATATGCCATTATCCATGAAGTGGATTAATTAATAATTATTAATTAATTAACCAATATAATTTAAAATCTCAATTTAGAAACTGATTCTTAGTGACATACTGGTGTATTCTCATTATTAAAGCTTTTCTGACCCCACCAGGGACCTAGATGTATTATATATGGTCTTACCAAAAATCCCGTTTTGTACTACACAGAGATTACTTGCCAAAGCTATTAAAAAACACATACCTACGAATAGAGAGTATGATCGTTTACCAAAAATGGGTCAGCATGACAACCAGAAGGTAAACATGGTATTAATAAAAGATATACTTAACCTGGCACTGAGGTCAATAAGAAATTATCTCTTCCCAAAAACTAATTTATACTTAAGTTACCAATAGAGCACAGAATTTCTGTGTTTCCAACATGCATTTGTAACCAGGAAGTACACCATGATCTCTTCCCTCTCAAACTGTTGACTGCCACAAGGGCAGGGGTGATGGACTATGATTCACAAAGACAGAGAGAGCAGAGGCCCAGCTCCTGACTATCACCATGCTTTTCAATCTCTCGCCTCATCAGAAAGCACTGGGAGACTCAAGGCAGCGGTGGTGCTTACTTTTTATTTTTGGTGGGGGCAGGAAGAGAAAAGGAGAGGAAGCATTGTGATTATCAGAAATCAGACCTCTGCTCTCCCTCTCTTAACAAAACATCATTCCACCTGACCCGGCAATACTTTGAGAGAAAGAGAAATAAGAAGGCAGCTTGGACCCTGATTATACATATTTATGGTAGCACTTTTAAATGTGTCCAGCATCTTCATTACTTTTATAATTTCTTTATAAAGATGACTTTTTCTATAAGTCAAGAAAAATCGGAAAGCATTTAAGTGCCTACTATATACCAGACACAATACCAAGAGCTAGAGATAAAAAGAAAAACAAAAAACATTCCTTGCCCTCATGGAAGTCATAGTCTAATGGGGAAAACAACATGCACACAACTACGTACAAGCAGGATATATAAAGAATAAATTGGAGATAATCTCAAAGGGAAGACATTCGCATTAAGCGGGATCAGGAAAGACTTCTTGTAGAAGGTGGGATTTTAGCTGGGACTTGAATAAAACCATGGAAGCCAGGATGCAGGGGAGGGGAGAGAGAACTCTATTCATAGGGACAGTGAGTGAAAATGCCCAGAATCAGGAGATGGAGTATCTTGTGTGAAAAACAGCAAGAAGGCCAATGTCACGGGATCACAGAGTATATGGGAGGGAGTAACATATAAGAAGACTGGGAAGGTTGGAGGGAGGCCAGGTTATAGGAAAGGATATACACAGGATTTTATATTTGATCCTGAAGGTGATAGGTACAGAAACATACATCAAATATTTAGTTAGAGAGGGACATGTGTGTGTGTGCATACATGCACTTGCATGTGCGTGTGCGCATGTGTGTGTGTGCACACGCACACATGTGTGTGTGTTTTAAAGAAGGAAATTAGATGTAAGAGACAGTTAAGAGCTGAATAAGTCAAAGGAATAAAGCATATTGTATGTGACAGATCACAGGATCACAGAGCAAGAGTGAGAAAGGAACTCAGATGTCAGCAAGTCCAAACCCTTTCATTTTGCAGATGGGCAAACTGAGGCCTAGAGAAGTAAAACGACTTAGATACAAGTGTCATAAGTGAGCATTAAACTCATTTCTTCTAACTCCAGAGCCAGTGGTGCTCTTCCCAATGAATCATGCTGCCTCCCCCAATCTTGAGAAATACTCCAAAAATAACAGTAACCTTGAAGTCATTCCAAAGAATATATTAAAAGCATAATTAACATATTAATAACAGGGAATTCTGGGGGATTGGAGGGAAGTAAAGAAAGCTTACTGTGAATGCATCTGTTGAGAGATTCCTACTGAAGTCTTTGGCTTTAGAGTCAAGGTCATCTGAGCCACAGGGCTGACTCTCTGTGCAATCTCCACCTTTTGAGAGGATGGATGCTGTACAGCCTGCTCTGGGATGATCCACGAAGAAGGCCCAGGGCCTTGACTGCCAGAGGCAGAGGTGGAAGAAGTGTCTTGCATGACTGTATTCTCACAGGCCTTGCCTTTGGTCCCTGGTTTGCATACACACAGCTGAGGCCGAAGACACATCCCTCCATTCTGACACTGTGGGATGCAGTTGGCTATAAAAAGAAATCAAAAGGCATACCTTTAAGGCAAAGGGTAATTGATATATCATTATCCTTCCCTAAGTTTCTGTAAGGGAGGGAGGGAGCAGAATAATCCCCAAGAGCCCAAAGTAAAACATATGCAGAAATAAAAGTATTAAAAACCCAATATCATGGTCAGTAACAATGCCTTTTTGACAAAAGTTTTCAATTTAGTCCAATTTACTTTTTTTCTCATGGTAACTTTATTCTATAATTGCAAACACTTAGAATAAAACCTAGGAAATCATCTAATATAGCCCTTTCATTTTAAACGTGGGAAATTGTATCCCAAAGATTTGCCAAAATTTACCCGGCTATTCACTGGCAGAGCCAGAATTTAAAATTCAAGCTTTCTGGTTACCAGTTTAGTAGTATTTCTATTATTTCTGAAATGGTACTAGATTTGGGATCAAAACACCTAGGCTTGAATCCTGAATACAGCTTAATACCTGTGTGACTTTGGTCAAGTTATTCAATTTTATCTAGACCTCATTCTCCTCAAATATAAAATAAGAGGACTGGATGAGAGATGATCGCTAAGGTCCCTTCCATTCTAAATCTATGCTCTGATGTCATGATAAAGTCCATTAGAAAGTATTCCAGGTACCAAAATTCACTTTACAATCAAATTGTTGAATGCTTCTGTTCTACAAAGTTATCTGCACCCTTTAACATTTTATTGCATTTCCATATTGATGGTCAAGTGAAGCCCAGCACTCGGCCAGGACATGAAAAGGATATGGCAAGCATGGTTTTCCATCATTTTTCTAGGTCCCCAAGTGGCATTAAGTAGTTTTAAATGATTGTGTGGAGTTAGAGAAGTGGCTAAAATATATAATCTTCCCATGAGCTCAAGACATGCTCAGCTCAGTCTTGGATTAAAGGAGAAACTCTAGCTCCTTGTCCTAGCCCCACCACTGAGCTCCATCAATCCCACCACAAATGAATCTAGTCTCCTAACTCAGTCCTAGTCTACAAACCAAGCATAAGGGAGACTGGGTTGTAAAATAAGGGCAGCTTCCTTCAGCAAGATCATTCTTTAATGAGGAGCCAGGTGGCTGAGATGTAGAACAACAACAAACAACAACAACCAGCATCTGTTTTTGTTGTGTATCCTTCCTTCTCAAAGAGGACCAATGACATCATGAGGGTGATGACTTGCACGTGAATTGGATTAAAGTGAGGCAGGGCTGTGCCAAGTGACAAAGACTTCTGCCTTACTCTGTCCTCCAGAGCTTTAAAGTTTGCAGAGCAGTCCACATGTATTAACTCATTTGACACCCACAACTGTGTGGGAGATGCTCTTATTACCCCAGTTTTACAAATGAGGAAACATTGAGGCTCAGAGCCCCAGTTACTAAGCATTAGAGACAGGAATTGAATTCATCTTCCTGGCTCAAAGTCTCATGCTCTATCCACTGCTCCATCAAGCTGCAATGGAAAAGCATTGCTTTAAACTAAAGACGCCCTTTAAAGAGAGTGATAATAGTACCAATAAGAATAACGAGGCTGACACTTTGCCTCACTTTCCAATAAAATGATGCCAAATATCCACGGTCAGAAGTGATAGGAGAGTGAATTTAAATGCAAAGATACAGAACACTTAAGACAATTTAGAAATCTGAAATCAGGCTTTAAAAAAGTGATACAGCTAATCTTGACCTCCTCATCCATGGGAGAATGGTCTAAAGGCTCTCTAAGATGCCTTTTAAATCTAAAATGCCATGGTTTCAATATTGTAATTCCAATGTGGTTAATCAACCAACAAGCATTTATTAAGTACTGCTACACGCCAGGTACTGGGCTAGGTACTATGGTTACAGAGAAAGGCAAAAATCAGTTCATGCTCTCAAGGAACTCACAGTCTAATGGGGAAGATGATATACAAACAACAATGTACAAGATAAATATGGAGATCATCAACAGAGCATGCGACAGTGAAGTGGTAGAGGTCAGGATTCTTATCCAAGGATACTATTATTGCATAGCAGAAGCCTGCAGAATTATCTGCCATTTTCTTCTCTATATCTGGATAGTACTTATTTTAAGACTCAAAAACTAAGAATCCCATGGCTACAGAGTAAAGAGGAAACACAAGAAAGGTCAGTCTCTAGCACTGAAAATAGTTTTCATGTCTTGTGCCATAAAGACAGGACAAGATTTTCTTTATGCTTTCAATTAGAAACGCATTTTAGTTTAACATCTGAGAATGATTTCCTCTCCCTTTGCTTCCTATGGTGTACTGCTAACATCTTATGATCTAGTAGAAAGCCTGCACCAAGAAACTTGTAAAACTGATTGTCTATTAGAAACCATTGGCATCTTATAAAATACCACTTATAAAATACATCTATTATCCTGCTTGCTTGTAAATGGACTATTTCTTGGAACACAGGGGTCTCAACACACCAATTAGAAGTGTTTGATTAAAAATATGCATTTATAAGATAACAGAGGTAGCTAGGTAGCACAGTGGTATAGAATACTGGCCCTAGAATTGGGATGACCTAAGTTCAAATCCATCCTCAGACTCTTACTAACTGTGTGACACTGAGCGAGTCATTTGACTTCTGTTTGCCTCAGCTTCCTCATTTATAAAATGGAAGTAATAATAGCAGCTACTTCCCAGGGTTGTTGTGAGGAACAAATACATATTTACAGTGCCTTGCAAACCTTAAGGCATTCAAATCCAAACCCTCTACCTCCAAATATAATGCTTTTACCCTTGTACCATGCTGTGCCATCACTACTTACTTGGTATTTGTAATATGCTACCTTATACTTATTCATCAGTACAATCACAATGTCAAAGGGATAACATGGAAGAGCCTCAAGCACATTTGTTACATTCCCCATGATAAATTTATGGGAAGACAAGGATACAGGATGGGCGAGTATAGGCATGTTGAAATTTATTTCATTGGTGGGGGTACCTATATAGATAAAATCTCAGAACCAGTTGGGCATGTAAGAGTTTCTATGCATTAATTATGTTTTTCTCCTTTCCCATGTAAACAGCAAGTGTCTTGTGACCAAGGATGTACAGGATACACTTTGGCAGAGTTCCTCACTCACAGGAAGTACATAATGAATATGCTTGATTTCTGGATAGATTTATCCCCAAAAGCACCCAGCACAGTGAACTGCATATAACAGGTGCCCATCAAATGTTTACTTATTAATATAAAAAAAGTAGAACCATATGACTTTATCTCTGCTCCTTTCATGGGGTCCAAGGCTACTATAAAGGAAGCATACCTTAGCAGTAGGCAGTAAAAATCCTCTGACATGTACACCTCATAAAAATGTGTTTAATGAGATTGCTCACTTTATATCCGGAACTGGTTGATATAATAATGGTAAAATTAAACAGTGCCCACTTCCAAGTAGATGTTTCTCTACCAAAATAAGTATTTAAATGCTCCTTTACATGCTATGGTTAAGCAGAATTCTGTTCCATGCTCTGCTATGTCATACCTAAACCCATGGTGAGAAATAGTTACTCTTAGATTTAGTTATATTCCAGAATCATTTTCAAGAACACAAGTGGAGAATGTGTTTAAAAGCTTTTCGAATAATTCTGAGAATCTGGACTGACAAGCCAAAAGAAAATGGCCCAAAACAGAAGCTCTCTGGTGACGGATTCAAGATGTAGAATAAGCTATACATCTTTAGACATGGACAATGAGGAAATGAGTATGTTTTCCTTGATTCGTTTCCTTGAAATGAGTATGATTTCCTTGAGTATGTTCCATGAGTATTGTTTTCCTTCTTTTTCTTTTCAAAAGGGGAAGTAGGAGGGAGAGAAAATAGTGCTTGTTCATTAAAAAAAAAAATGTTTAAAAAAATTCCGGAGCTCTCAGAGGTCATAGGATCAAGGAATTATAGAGACTACATCTGTAATGGATCTGAAAGATTATATAATACAAAACCTTCTCGTTTATGAATAAGGAAACGGAGGCCCAGAGAAATCAAGTGACTTGCTCAAAGTCACCACACAAGTAATCTTGTAGGACAGTAACAGAGCCAAGATCCAAATCTGGATGCAGGCGTGTCCGACTCCAAAATCAATTCTCTTTCTACTATGCCCAAGCTGCTTTCACCTTCTGCAGTGCTCAGCCATAATAAGAAATAAAGATATGTAAAAATAAAATAATCCCTCCAAAAAAAGTGAGAAACAATTTGATTGTTTATTTAAGATTTAATTTTTGGAGCCCTGCGTTAGTAGAGGGAGTTTCCTCTTCAGGGAGTTTCCTGTGCCAACGAGAGAGAAAGAAAACAAGAGAGACAAGGGACAGAGATCAACAGATGCACATACACACATATAGATAAATCCTTAGGTTTCTCCACATTTCAACATCCTACTCCATTCTAACCAAAAAGATCTTGACATTATTTACATTCCATATGATGACATTTTTAAGTGAACAAATTTCGTACCAAAGCCCAGAGAAAAAAGTTTCAGTTCAGGCATGGGCTCTATTACTTTAATTTCAAAAAAAGAAATCCTTAGTTATATTTAAAACATATCCTGGAGCATTACTGGACCAACAGTATCACCCTGCTACTTGGTTTCATAACCAAACAAGTTGCAGCATGCCTAATACATGTGTCCTGGAGAGAAATGTGAGTCTCACTGTGTTTTATGTGATCAGAGACAGCAGGTGAGAAACTGCTCTGCTGTATCTTCACAGCAATTCCCAGCTGCCCTTTGAAGTTATTCAGTAACCCTGAGTGCTATCCGATCACAAGAAACATAGCATGAAGTCACACATTTTAGAATATTTTAATGTCTGGTCTGTCTGTAGGCCACAAACAAATAAATACTTCTACTGTAAAAAGTCTCAGACTAAACTTCCTCCAAGATGCCTGAAGGGCTGAACCACTGCTACTGAAGTCCCCTATTTCTCCAGTGCAGTAGAACAATGAAGAAAATGATGTGTTGCACAGAAGTGCATTTTCTAGATAATGGAAACAATTTTTTAACCATTTTATAGACATCCTTCTAAAATGCATATATGTATGCATACACTTCCCTCCTTACCCAGAGGACAATGAACCTACTAGCCAATTAAATTCGTATATTATAATTTGTTCAGCCGTTCCTCAATCACTGGCCACATAGGCTGTGTCTAGTTTTTGCTACTGTCAGTAATTAGTACAAGTATTGTGATTCCCATTGTATGGATAAGAAACAGATTGAGAAAAGAGATCAACTTATAAATCTATGTACCTCCTTTCGATTACAGTCTAACGGAAATTCTCCAGGAAGACAAATTTAAAAACAATCAGGTCTCATTGCAACAGTGTAATATACCCAATATTGCAAGATAAAGGAGTATATGAATAGCAAACACAAAATAATAAGCCTCATTCTTTTTCTTTATTTTTATTCTTTTCAAATAACACATTATCATCACTAATAATAATAACATAGTTATATGACACTTTAAAGTTTGAGAAGCACTTTATACAAAATGGCTCTTTCAAAAAAGGCACAAACTCCTCAAATTCTGTTCAAATAGCAGGGAGACTACTTAGTGGAGATGTTTTAAAAAAAGCCATGCTTTAATTGAAAGTTTGACTAAAGGACCTTCTGAGGTCCCTCTCAAATCTGGGATTCCAAGATTCTAATCTTGCCTTTTCCTGATGACTCAGAATCGTCATTATAAACATCCATGGACAGAAACACTGTTCAGTGTTTTCTGGTTTCTATATCTCCTCTTTCAATGATAAACTGTCATATGCCCTTGTGCCTGCTTCTAAGAGTCTTCCTCCTGATCCCAGGCCCAACCCTGTTCTTCAGCCCTGATCCAAGTTGCTGCTTCTAATCTCCCTATGGTCCAAAAAAAATCAGATCACAAGGCTTATTAAAAACCTCCACTCCATGTGAGGGTCTCAAGAATACTGTGACAGCCATTTCAAGTATTTAGTGGTCTCTTCCCTCTCCTCACGTTATAGCCAGAGAGCTTAAGTTATAAGAAGTCTGACCTTTCTCTGCATGAGAGGTGTTCCTGTATGACTTCATTTAAATTAGCTATTGTTTGGGATGAAGCATACTCCTGTCTATATTATACATAAAAGAATAACGATACTCTTAAGAGCCCTGTTTATGATATAATTTAATCAACTCATGCAATATATAACAAAAAATAATAAATGACTTTTCTGCTTCTGCTGTTGCCTTTTTAGGAAGTTTTTAAGAAAGTCCAATTTAAAAAGAAAAAACAATTCATGTAATTCATATCCTCGTGACAAACAATATGTAGAGACATACACAATTTTATTGTGGTCATAGCTACTAATGAACATGGAAAAGATGAGCATTCTCAAAAATAAATTATATATAAACCTTTGTACTGACTTTTTAGAGAAACCTAGAATTATCCAATCCCCTCACATTTTATTGGTTATGAGGCAAAGGACAGCTAAGTGGCTTTCCATAGGTCATATAGCTAGTTAGTTACACAATCAGGACTAGAAGACTGGGTGATTGAAGCACAAATAGTTATAAGTTTATTACTTATATACCACATTAAGAATCTGTGATTAGGACTTCCAGGTCATGTGACCAACAAGATGGCAGACTAGACATTTTCTCCAATCCTCAAAACCTCTCAAACTTCCCCAAAATAGAAATTATGCATCAAAGATAAAGCACCTGTACCTGTTTCTATGGTCTAAAACACCAAAAATCCAAAACAAGGTTAAAAACAAAACATAGAAAATGATACTCACTAACCCTGAGCTCACTTAGTATCCCTTCCCCACCTCTCATGCTCCCACAAGTCAGGCCACACTAGCAGATCCAAGGACACAACACAGATTTATGTAGAAATCTATCCCTAAACTCCAGTTCCCCCTCTTTCTTTCCAGTGTCATAGAAACCCCAGGTCCAGACTATGTAAGCTTCCTCAAGACCCAGCTTGGCCACCACCCTTTAGGAGCAAAAGCCTGCTAGGGGTTGCAACCCAAAAGCTCCAATGATGCAAAGCTCTGAACTGCCAACACCAACAGGTTCTAAACTGCCAGCACCAGTCCAAAAAAACTAATGAACAGAAGGAGTGGGGCAGTTCACCAGGCCAGGAGTCTGTGTTTTTAAGGAACTGTCTCCACCAGGCCTGAGTGAAAGAGTACAGCATCCAGCTAGGGCCAGTTCTGACCACCCAAAAGTCAAATGGGGCAAAAACCTAGGCTGGTAAAACATGAACTGACCAGTGTGGTAAGAGGTTAAGACACTTTGAGATCCAATCCCCAAGGAAATCACAATCAGAAGGGCGGGAGTAAGAATTGAGTAATAAGGAGGGAAGCGTGGGAACAAAAATTCCAGGGAGAAGAAATCTCAAAGGTCTTGAACATAAATATTAAATCAATAGGAGAAACAGTAACAACAGAAGGAAATATGGCCTCCAGATCTAGTAAACAAGTTCAGCATCTATGAATAGATACCGTAAAACAAAGGAAAATAATCCACATTTGACAAGGCAGAGGATTCAGTGGAAGTTGAAAAGAACATGGAACCACATCATGCTCTTCCTGAGTGGTTTAAAAAAATGAGAATTTGTGTCCTGCACAGCAAAAATAATGGACAGAATAGAATAGAAAAATTTGAAACTGCAATGGCCAGCCTGAACAAAGAAACCAAAGAGAGAAGAATAGATTGGGAATGCAAATACACACAAGTGAAAGACAATCTAAAAGAAAAGAAGGAAAAACCAAGAGCATTAAAAGAAAACATGCTCACTAAGCAAGCAAAACATATTGATCTCAAAGACAATCTAATGATAAGTCTCTCAGAAGAAAGACAAGACAAAATACCTTAACACCATAATGATGGAAATAATAGAATTGTCCTGAACTTCTGAACATAGAAAATGAAATTCCTGTCTAAAGAATTCACAAATTGCCTCCAGAAAAAGAAAAAAAACCACTGTTGTTAAGCCCAAGACACAGAGTAATTAAATTTAACGATTCAACTTAGAAGAGAGCAAACTTAATAAAACAGCAAATGAGGAAGGTGAAATCACAGCAAAACCAGAAGAAATCAAAACAACTATCAGAAAATATGATGCACAGTTAGTTATATGGTAACAAAACTAAGAACACAAAAGAAGTAGAGGAAGCTTTTCAAAAACATAAATAACCCAAGCTATCAGAAAACCAAATAAAGACCTTAAAATAACTCAACCTCCGAAAAAGAAATAGACCTAGCTGTAGAGTAGCTACCAAAGGAAAAAATTGCTGGACCTGAAGGATTAACAATAGAATTTTATCAAGCTTTTAAACAACAGTTAATATCCATACTTCACAAATTATTCTCAAAAATTAAGAAAGAAAGAATCTTTTTATGGACAAATACAGTGCTAATACCAAAACCAGAGAAAGGTAGAACATAAAAGAAAAGTATATAGGTCAATATCATCAATAAATATTGACTTAAAAATTTTAAACAAAATCCTATCAAACAGATTACAGCGATTTATCCAAGAAATTATTTACTATGACCAGGTGGGATTTATACTGGGGATGGAAGGACAGTTTCAACACTGGAAAAACAATTTACATAATTAATCATATTAAAAACCTGAAACATCCCAAACTGCATGATTATCCCAATAGATGCAAAAAAAGCCTTTCACAAAGTACAACACCCTTTTTATGTTAAAAAAAACCCTACAAAGTATAGTCATAGAAGGAGCTTTTTAATATTACAAAAAGCATCTATCTAAAACCACAAGGAAGCATCATATGCAATGGGGATATATTGAGTCTTTTTCAATAAACAACGGGATGAAGCAAGGATTTCTACTTTCCCCACTATTATTTGATATAGTACTGGAAATGCAGCAATGGCAACAAGACAAGAAAACAGAACCAAAGGAATAAATATAGGCAAAGGTGAGATTTAAATTATTCCTGTTTGTTAATGATTTGATGGCTTACTTGGAAACCCCCAAGGAATCACAGCAAAGATACTATAAAATAAATCCTCAAAAATCAATATTTCTATATAATTATAACAAAACACAAGAAGCAATAACAGAAAAAGAAATCTTATTCGAAATAACTAAAAAATAAATAAAATATCTGGGGATCAAGTTCCAAAAACACAATAAGAAGTTGTATAGATTCAATTACAAAGCACTCCTTAAAGAATTAAAGAACAACCTAAAATGACTATTCAGTGCTCATGGCTATGCATACCAACATAATAAAAATGACAATTTTACCAAAATTAATTCGTACTTCTAATGCTAAACCAATCAAATTATCAAAGGGATACTTTACAGAGCTTGAGAAAGTAATAAGCAAATTCATTTGGAAAAATGAAAAATCTTGAATGCCAAGGGAAATGATGAAAAAAAGTGAGGATGAAGGGGTAATAGCATTTTCTATCAGAATTTAAGCTATATTATAAAGCAGCAATCATCAAAAACATATAGTACTGGTTGAAAAAGAGAGAGAGAAGTCAATGGAACAGAATAGACAAGAGAGATTCAGAAGCAATAAAATTTAATAACCCAGTTGTTGATAAAGTGGAAAATATAAGTTACTCAAGGCAAAATTCTCTCTGATGAAAACTGCTGAGGAAACTAGAGAGCAATCTGGTAGAAATTAGGCTTAAACTGACACCTCACACCACACTCCACAATACATTCTAAGTAGATACATTAATATTAGAGAGGAATAGATACAATAATATTAAGGATCACAGCCTAAAATATTAGAAGAGAACAGATCATGTACCCCTTGCAGACATGGGTAAGAGATACATTCTTAACCAAACCAGAGACAGGGCAATCAAAAAAGATAAAATAACTTTGATTACTTGAAACTGAAAAGATTCTGCACATTAATGAATCTAGGATAAGATGTATTCAAATAAGAAAAAAATCTTTGTATCAAATTTCTCTATTAATGGCTTGGTATCTAAGATATATGCACAACATATAAATTTAAAATGTATATGTATGTATGTATATGTATGTACATATACATATAGACTAATGACTAATAGCCATGCCCTAATAAAGTCAAAAGACACAAACAGTTTTCAAAAGAATTGCAAAGTATTCACAACCATATGAAAAAAATGCTCCAATGCACTAATAATAACAGAAATGCAAATCAAAAAGGTTTCATCTCACACCCTGCAAATTGACAAAAATGACAAAAAAAAATGGCAACAGACAATATTGGAGGGGTTATGGGAGGATAGACACAGTAATACATAGTGGAGCAGTGAAATGGTACAAGCATTTTGGAAAGTAACTTGGAATTGTAAAAATAAAATTATGAAAATCTATATGCCCTTTGAACAATATCCCATTGATAAGAAAAAAAAAGTTCCCACATATGTATAGCAACACCTTTTGTGAGAGCTAAGATTTGGAAACAAAGTAGTTGCCTATAGACTAGGGAATGGCTAAACAAATTATAGTGCATGAATGTAATGAAATACTACTCTGCTGTAAGAAATGAAACATGTGATGAATAGAGAGAAGCAGGGAAAGATCTATGTGAACCTATGGAGAATAAAAAAAGCAGAACCAAGAAAACAATATACATAGTAACTAATTCAATGTAAACAGAAAGAACAATACACCAAGAAATCAAAAGTAAATGTAACAAAATTATAAAGATCAAATAGGACTCAAATGAAGGAATATGAAAAGATACCCTGAAGGTACCCCTTGGTGGAGATGGGAGGTCCACCGGATGTTACACATTGTACATGTTTTGTTTTGTTTTTAAACTTTCTCAATATATCAATCAGCTATGCTGATTGTTTTCTCCTCTCCAAAAAAAAAAAAAACAAAAAACACCCTATTTGTCATATGGGATGGGTTTTAAGGAAAGGTAAAGGGAGGAATACATACTATGGTGATGTAAGAAACAGAAATAATTCATTAAATTTTTAAAAAAGAAGGAAAAATAATCCGTGCTTGTCTAAAATGTCACTAAACTATGAATAAATTTTAACATGATTATAACACTACTAGGCCTATACTCCAAAAAAAAAATCAAAGAAAGAGAAAAAAACTCATATGTACAAACACATTTATAGCACCTCTTTTTGTAATAGCAAAGAACTGGAAACTAAGGATGCCCATCAATTGGGAAGTGACTAAACAAATTGTGGTATATGAATATAATGGAATATCATTACTTAAGAAATTATGAAGAGGGCAGTTATAGAGAAACTTGGGGAATATCTGTATGAGTTGATGCAGAGTAAAGGAAGCAGAACCAAGTGAATAATTTATAAAACAACAACACTATAGCAAGATAATGCCAATATTTTTAAAATGGCAATACTACCTAAATTAATTTACAGATTTTTGCATCATACCAAATATATAACATATATATAATATACGTATATATACAACATATAACAAAATTTATTTCATGACTCGAAAATCTAAATATTAAGTGAAACCATGGGAAAAAAGTAGGGATGAAAAGGGAAAAGCACTTTTAGATGTCTAACTATACAAATCTTAACAAATCTTGCTACTGTATATCCCACTGCCATTTGCAAAAAGTGAACTGACATTTCAGTCCTCATTTTTCAATCCCTCTCTCTCTTCCTGCCTAAGGATAGTATAACAGCTGTTACCAGGCAAAGAGATCTGGAAATATGCCAATAAATTCCAGTGATGAGAAAAAAGGAAAGGGGAGAAAGGTAAAAAAACTGACTTTCCACATAAAGTTGGAAGTGTTAAGACAGTTTGGGACCGGTAAAAAAAAGTGACTAAATTCCTGAAGCTTTAGGGACTCAAACTTCTAAAATGAGAACAATATCTAAGGCACAGAAGCATCCCACCAGGCTTTTTGATACTGTCCCACATTTAGAGCTTTGGTATTTTTTACTTCACAACTCATTTTAAGACACCGTGGTATTATTAACATTCAGAGCACTAAATGAAACAAATTTAAGCCTATTGGCAAAGCTGGTTTCATTCAATTACAGCGCTAAAATATGTTCTATTAAGACAGAAAGAAGCCCCATTGAAAAAATTAATATATAGAAAGTTTCCAAAAATGAAATGACTGCCTACTACATCAGTACCAAGAACCAAAACCGATATCATTAAGTGTCCACTTGGCCAAATGAAGGGCAAACCTGATAGGAGAAACACTGAGAAAAAAGCAATATGGTTTTGATGCAATGTACCAAATTCAGCCTACATACTCACCTTCTGCTGCCAGAGACTTCAAAGCGACAGACTAGAGAGAGAGAGAGCATTGCTTTACTCAGTCCCTAAGGGTAGAATTTGACCTTTTCCGGTCAAACTTCAGCATTAATCTTAAAACAGCCTTGCATATCATTTCAAAAAGGTTTTATCAGACCAGAAAAATCTTCCCTTCACACACTGACTCATACCAGAATAATGCAGTGATGGAAAATGAGCACTGGGGGCAGGTATCATCATTGATTTGAATTACGTTTCTGGCTTATCTCAAGCTCCCCACTCAGAGTTCCAGATTAGCTTTCTTAATTGAATGAACACTATTACTATTCCAGTGACAGAAAAGATCTTTTTCAAATAAAATTACTTATTTTGGCAATATTCCTTAAAATGAATTCATAATTCATCAATGCAAATTAATTCAATAAACATTTCTTAAATGCCTACTAAATGCCAGTTAGGTGGCACAGTGGATAGAGTGTCAGGCCTGAAGTCAGTTAGGCTCATCTTCCTGAGTTCAAATCTAGCCTCGAACACTTACTAGCAATGTAACCCTGGGTAAGTCACTTAAACCTGTTTGCCTTGATTTCCTTAGCTGTAAAATGAGCTAGAGAAAAAAATGGCAAACCACTACAGTGTCTTTACCAAGAAAACCCCAAATGGGTCACAAAGACTCAGACATGACTGAAAACAACTGAACAACTACTATATGCCAGACACTGTGCAAGGAGCTGTGTGCATTTCACACACACACACACAAAGAAATAGTTCCTTTTCTCAAGAAGCTTACATTCTAATGCAGAGAATGCAATATTTATTTTAGAGGTAATTAAATGCAGAGTACATACAAAGCAATAAAAAGCAATTTCAAGAGGAAAAAAAGGGCTAATAATTAAGATACTATCTAATGTTACATGGTAACAAGTTCTGTGTTACTCAAGATGTAGACAACACTTAACTTGTGTTTTCAAGTTAAACCACATTTTTAAAAAAAATTCCCCTAAAATAAAAATACAATAGTCACCAGGATACGTGCCTAAATATCATTGTACAGTGAACACCAGTCACTCTATGCCGTGCAAAGCCTTTCCTAAGTCCAATAATCAAGTCTACAGAGAAGAGTCAAAATGATCAGTTGCAAAATAAGCAAAAACCTTCTAAGCCTCAGGAGGAAATTCAAGTCCAACCCTCTGAGAAACAGAAAATACTAGAAGCAGAGAGCATGGCAGATAATCATACTTGTAAGCAAGCAATCAACTAAACAACATGCAGACCTAGCTACTAGTCATTATTGCTGAACAAGAGTCATTTCCATTTAACTCTCAAACACTGAGAGTTAAAGACCAAGCAGTTAGGAAATCTCAAAGATATGCTTTCTTTTTTTTCAGTGTTTTTACCAAAATTTTATTGAAATTTTTTTTTCTCTCCATCACCAGAATCTTACCCCAAATTTCTCCCCCAATCCTCTGCCAGACAGCCATTTTAGATTCCGAATGATTTTCCTTCAGGGAGTAAAAGGGGAAAAGAAAATCAGCTCAAATGATCAGCCTGTCGAAAAAAACCACACAAAACCCCAAACCTGCTATCTCTACGAAGTGGTGAGATTAGGGAGTCTTCCCTGATCTCTCCTAGAAGTTGTGTTTTTCTGTATAATTTTGCCACATTATTTGAGGTGGTTCTCAACTTGAAATTTTAGTAGTCTTAAAAGCTGCCTCAAAAAGGGAGAGGATAGGCAGGTGCAGTGAGCCTGCCTTCTCTAGTGTAAAAACTTCCTTTGTGTCCTCCTAGACACGAGAAAAGAAAAGCAGGAGAGAAAGAGAGAGTAAAACCTGAGTAAAACCCCATCAATCCCTTGCAGCTGGTCACCGGCAGACTCTTGAGTCTGAGTGTACATTGGCCTCCTGGGGTTTCCTGGTGGCATTGGAAAGTGGCACCTAGAGACCCTCAGCTCAATCTACAAAGATGAAGCTTTAGAGGGAAAATGCAGCCTAAAAGATGCTCTGGCTCTGGCTCTGGCTCCTCCCCTCCATCCAGGTCTGACTCCCTGTTGGTCCTCATCTGGTTACCAGATGGGCACCTGGGATACATAAGGTCATCTTCAAAATCTTCCAATTGTCCTGGGACAGGTGAGGGGAACCAAGGAGCCACAAGTGATTCTTCACCAGAAATCTCTTCACTTTCATTGCTGTCTGCATCACTTGAAGCAGACATGGTGCCACTGTCATCTAAAGTAAAGCCTGAAGGTGGGGCTTCCTGATCTTTCCATTGACTTCTTGCTTCCCTCTTTTTGTGCTCTTCTTCCTCTTCCTCTTTGTCTTCTACAGCTTTTCCACTTCTGTCTATAGCTATCGAGTAGCTGTATTCTGACTTGATTTGCGTGCTGTGAAGATGGGAACCAGGGTGCATTCCAAAGATATGCTTTCAAAATATAAATGTAAAAAACTAAAAGAGAAAATATTATTCTCATTGAAGGCATTCTTCTACTTCAGAGAAAAACTTTACGTAAATTTTATGAGTTTAACATTAAACCTTTTGTGGGGGCAGAGCCAAGACGGCGGCTGGAAAGCAGGGACTAGCATGAGCTCGCCACCAAGTCCCTCCAAAATCCTATTAAAAATGGCTCTGAACCAATTCTAGAACAGCAGAACCCACAAAGTAGCAGAGGAAAGCAGGGCTCCAGCCCAGGACAGCCTGGATGGTTGCTGGGAGAGGTCTATCCCACACGGAGCTGGGAGAGAGGCAGAGCGGAGCAGAGCAGAGCCCAGCATGGGTGGCATGGACCAATCAGACCAGGAGCCAGGCGGAGCGGGCCCTAGTGCCCTGAATCAGTGAGCTGTAGCAGTTGCCAGACTTCTCAACCCACAAGCACCAAAGACAACAGAGAAAAACTGCAGAACCCACAGAATAGCAGAGAGAAGCAGGGCTCTAGCCCAGGAATGTCTGGATGGTCTCTGGGTAAGGTCTATCCTGCATGGAGCTGGAAGCAGAGTGGAGCAGAGCCCAGCATAAGCAGCACAGACCAATCAGAAGAGGAGCCAGGTGGAGCTGGCCCTAGCGCCCTAAATCAGTGACCTGCAGCAGTTATCAGACGTCTCAAACCACAAACACCAAAGACAACAGAGAAGGTTAGTGGAAAAAGCTGCTGGGGACAAGGTGATAGAGTTCACGGTTCAGCCACTGCCCCAGGAGCAGCGGAGGTGGGGCAGCTATAGAACTGCAGCTGCACTTGCTTCTGGCCCCAGGCCCACCTGCTGGGAGGAATTAAGTGGCTGATCAGAGCAGGAATGCACAGCTTGCTGAAGATCTGAGTCCAGTCCAGGTTGGGGGTTCTTGGGGAAGGAGGAGTGCTGGTGTGG
>CM053625.1:169897393-169916362 GCA_028646595.1 Phalanger gymnotis | reverse complement strand
CTGCAAGCAGCCAGAAAGAAACAATTTGAGTATTGTGGAAACACAGTCAGAATAACCCAAGATCTAGCAGCTTCTACATTAAGAGACTGAAGGGCTTAGAATACGATATTCTGGAGGTCAATGGAACTAGGATTAAAACCAAGAATCACCTACCCAGCAAAACTGAGTATCATGCTCCAAGGCAAAATATGGACTTTCAATAAAATAGAGGACTTTCAAGCTTTCTCAGTGAAAAGACCAGAGCTGAATAGAAAATTTGACTTTCAAACACAAGAATAAAGAGAAGCATGAAAAGGTAATCAAGAAAAAGAACAATAAAAAGAAATCACAAGGGACTTACTAAAGTTGAACTGTTTTGTTTACATTGCTACATGGAAAGATGATATGTATGATTCATGAGACCTCAGCATCATAGTAGCTGAAAGGAATATGCATATACATATGTATATATATGTGTGTGTGTATACACACACACACACACACACACACACACGTGTGTGACTGTCTGTGTGTGTATGGGCATATATATATGTATGTGTATGTATGTATATATGTATGTGTATATGTATATATATGGGGGGGCACAGAGTGAGTTGAAGATAAAGGGATGATATCTAAAAGAAATAAAATCAAATTAAGGGATGAGAGAGGAATAGATTGAGAGAGGGAGAAAGGGAGAGATAGAATGGGGTAAATTATCTCACATAAAAGTGGCAAGAAAAAGCAGTGCTGTAGGAAGAGAAAGAAGGCAGGTGAAGGGGAATGAGTGAATCTTGCTCTCATCAGATTTGACCTGAGGAGGGAATACCATACACACTCAATTGGGTGTCTTATCCCACAGGAAAGAAGGAGGAAGAAGATATAAAAGGGGGTATGATAGAAGGGAGGGCAGATGGAGGAGGCGGTAATCAAAAACAAACACTTTTGAAAAGGGACAAAGTCAAGGGAGAAAATTCAGTAAAGGGGGATAGGTTAGGAAGGAGCAAAATATAGTTAGTCTTTCACAACATGAGTATTGTGGAAGGGTTTTACATAATGATATGCATGTGGCCTATGTTGAATTGCTTGACTTCTTGGGGAGGGTGAATGGGAAGGGAAGAGGGGAGAGAATTTGGAACTCAAAGTTTTAAAAACAGATGTTCAAAAAAAAAGTTTTTGCATGCAACTAGAAAATAAGATACACAGGCAATGAGGTGTAGAAATTTATCTTGCCCTATGAGAAAGGAAGAGAAAAGGAGATGGGAGGGGAGTGGGGTGACAGAAGGAATGGCTGACTGGGGAACAGGGCAACCAGAATATATGCCACCTTGGAGTGGGGGAGAGGGTAGAAATGGGGAGAAAATTTGTAATTCAAACTCTTGTTAAAATCAATGTTGAAAACTAAATATATTAAATAAATTAAATTTAAAAAATAAATTAAAAAAAACATTAAACTTTTTGAAAATAATCCTGTAAGTCTCCAGAACTCTGATCAATGCAGTGAGTAATCATGACTTCCCACTTCTTGGCAAAGAGGCAATGAGCTAAAATTGCAGGATGAGACATATCTTTTTAGATGCGTTCAATGTGCTGATTTGTTTTGGTTATTACAAGGAGGGAGCTGTATTTTCAGGAAAGTCAGGCACAGAGATAAGTAAGTAGTAATAGTGATTACAAAAAAGAGAAGCAATGAAACATTCTAAAAGTACACAAAGAAGTTCATGAGGGGATGCAGATAATCAAGGGAGATGTTATTACCGTGTTACATTTAATCCATATTTTAAAAAACAATATAGTATAAGTTCACAGTTTTATATGCAATTCTCCATGCTGTCTCATTATATCAGGATTTAGCAAGTGTAAATAATGATTGGTTTCTTCTATTTGTATCCATGCATCTTTGTAGGGTCTCATTTCTAGCTCTCGGAGCCATTAAAACCAAGTACCACACAAAATTCATCTCAGAAGCAGACCATCAAAATGCTATATCACCAAGATTTAAAACAAATTTTTCAAAAACAAAGCATATTCAATCACATTGTTCTCACTAAATATTATTAATTTTTTAAATATTTGGTTAGGTTGAGTCTTTTTAAAAGAAGCTAAAGACAGAAGACAAGAGAAGGGGATACCCAGTAACATCAAAAGCTGTTGAGAGTTCAAGGATGATGAAGACATGAAAAAAATCAAGTGGATTTAACAGTTAAACTGTTGGCAGTTAAGAAACTGTTGAGGCACTTAGCTGGCACAGTAGATAAAGCACTGGGCCAAGAGTCAAGAAGACCTGTGTTCAAATCCACTTCAGACACTAGTTCTGTGACATGGGGCAAGTCACTTAACCTGTGTCTGCCTCAGTTTCCTTAACTATAAAATGGGAATAATAATAATAATACCTACTTCTCAGGATTCTAATGAGGATCAAATGAGATGATATTTGCAAAATACTTGGGCCAGTGCCTGGCACATAGTAGGGACTATAGGAATGCCAGATGCTATCATTACTATTATTTCTATCAGCATCATCATCATTATTATCAACCTCAGAAACAGCAGTTTCAGCAGGGCAGTTGGGTTCAGTGATAACGACTCTGCAGTTTTACATAATATCCAGCAATTTGGCAAAGAAGCGATACTTTTTATATTAGGTTGTATTAGTTTCTAAGAATAACTGATTAATATCAAGAAAGATGAAACTAGTTCAAGATGGAGGGACTGAAGAAAGAAAGTACCATTAGTGTACTTTTTGGTGGAGTTGTGAATCAATATATTCACTCAGAAAAGCAATTAGGATTTATACAAAGTGACTAAAAACCCATACCCTTTGATGTGGAGATTTCATTTCAGGTAAATAGGCATATGCCCCAAAGAGGTCATGGATAAAAAGGTCCCTATAGGCATTAAAATTTTTATAACAGCACTCTCTATACTAGAAAAGAGCTTGAAACAAAGTAGATTCCCACTGACTTGGGAAAAACTAAACAAACTGTAATGTAATTGAATATTGCTATGCAGTAAGAAATTATGAAAATGAACCCAGAGAAGTATGGGAAGACTTACATGAACTGATGCAGGGGAGTAAGCAGAGCAAAGAAAACAACATACATGGTAACCACGCCAATTTAGATGTAAAGAACCACCACTACAAAACAACTGGAAATGAATGTTGCAAAATTACAAAGATCAAGCAAAGCCCTATATAGGAAGTATGAGAGGATAGCCCTCGCCACTCCTTTGAAGAAGCAGAAAGTCCACAGGTGTGGAACATTGCATATGTTTTTTGATATATTGATGTGGGTTTTTCTCTCTTTTTTCTCTTGGTTTACAAAATCTTTTTTGGGATGGTTCTCTTGGAGGGAAGGAAAGGAAGGGAAACAGATACTGGGAGAAATTTAAGAGAGGTAGAAAAGAATATCAATAGTTTTTTTAAAGATTCAAACTCAGGTTCCAAGCTCAGCACTTTGTTCTCTGTACCACACTGTTGCTGTAAGAGGGAACACCCAGACCACAAAGTGATGCAACATTATTACATGTGTAGAAAAAATTTTACAATATTCACCATATTCTCATTTCAATAGTTTCATATGACCAATGATTTAAAAATGGAATGGGGTGCCAAGGTCCAATTCCTTCATTCTCTAGATGACGACACTAAAGGCTAGGAAATCAATGGTTACTTGCCTGAGGTTACACAACTAGAAAGTAACACAGAGCTGAGATTGGAACCCAGGTCCTCTGATGTCAAATCCAGTGTCTTTTCCCATCACATGACTGCAATTCCTGGGGATTAACCTGTAAACTTAAATTTAACACTTGATTTTCTTAAAAGCCTTCTAAATATAAGCTTATTCTCTATGAAAACAGAGGATTCTTCTAAAGGGTTTTATAAGGAAACAAGCATGCTACCACATATTAAGAGAAAGGAAAAAATGAGCAAAAAGGGGCCAAGAAGGTGATGGGGTTTTGTTGTTGTTTTTCAGTGAACACTAGTCACTGGGAATCATGTCAAGTCCTACTAATTCTTCTGTTATGGTGTCCCCTATACGGATCTTTTCTTCCTTTCCTTTGCATTCCTAGACTGTTACAACAGTACCCTGACTGGTTCCACTATCTCCAGGGTCTCACATCACTAATCCATATTGCCCACTATGAGCAGATAAATCTTCCTAAACCTCAGCTTTCACCATGCCATCCTGCTATTGAAAGCCTTCTGTACCTTCAGAATTAATTCCAAACTCCTTAGCCTATTGAAAGGACTCAAGGCTCTCAGCAATCTAGCCTCTATGTACTTTTCCAAATTAATAACTCGGTACTCCATCGGCAAGAACCCTCCAGCCAGTCAAGCTCATCTACTCATCAGTTCTGTACCTTCTCTGATGCCATTGTGTTTGCCTAATGTTCTTCTAAGCATCATTACCCACAATTCTCTTTCAACCCAAATTTATCTATCATTCTGGAATCAACTCAGTGCTTGCCTCCTGCAGGTAGTCTAACTTTTTACCAACCTGGACTGCAGAGATCTTTGTCTTTCTTTTAAATCCCTGCAGCACTTATCAGAACCACTCAGTCAAAATACCATCTATTACCTCACATTTTTACTTATCTTGTCATATAAGGCATTTAGAGACTTGAAAGTTAAAGTATAGTCTTTTTTTCTATTCTCTTCTTCTGTGAGGAATTGTGTATATGTGGAGGTTTTATGAAGTTCAGAAAAATAAAAAATTTTAAAATATATATCTGGCAGCTAATTCATTGAAATATCATCCCATATTACGTCAAACAGGAATGCAGCTATCATGTAAGCTCTATCAAAAATACAGCTGTCAGGCAGCTATGTGGCACAGTGAGTAGAGCACTGGCCCTGGAGTCAGGAGGACCTGAGTTCAAATCCAGCCTCAGATACTTGACACACTTACTAGCTGTGTGACCTTGGACAAGTCACTTAACCCCAATTGCCTTGCCTTCCCCCCTCCAAATAAAAAGAAAGAAAAGATACAAAATTTCTGTAGTAGAATTTTACTTTAAGCGAAACTTGCGAAAAATACTCAAATTATTTTTTCACCTAACACTAATAGTAATAAGGTTGGTTGAAAAATATTTTCAAATCAAATTTACTTTTAATCTAATGATAATACAAACAATTGAGTGGATAGGATGTTATTGTTCCCAATGAGTATTTTAAAACCGGGAATTGAACTGAAAGTCATCATTAACCCTATCAGATACTTCACAATAATATTCATTTTCCCTTGTACTTCAGAAGTAAAAGAGTATACAATTTCAGTTCCATATAGGTTCATCTAAAAATTTAGGTCTTTCTCCAGTAGCTAATTAGGGTTTGGAGATAAACCTGGTTTCTTGCTTTGCCAGCAGAGCTCAAGTTCTGGAAAGTCCCATCAAACTGGAAAGTCTTCAAGTATGTGTTTGGCAAGTGACAGTGTGCTTCTCATCCATGAACCATCCTAGCTAAATATAAAGGAGAGAGAGGAGGGAGGAATAAAAGGTAACCAGTGCCTACTATGTGCCAGGCACATAGCACACAGGCTAACCACTTTACAAATATTATCTCATCTGATGCTCCCAACAACCCTAGGGGTAGGTGTTACTATCATCTCCATTTAACAACTGGATAAACTGAGGCAGACAGAAGTTAAGTGATTTGCCCAGAATTGCAGAGCTAGTATCTAAAGACAGATCCAAACTTAGGACTTCCTGATCCCAGGCCTACCACTCTATCTACGGCACCAGCTAGTTGCTTCACCAGTAAAAAAGTAGAAAATCTTATTAGTAGGCAGGCAGGTGATGCAGTAGATAAAATTCCTGGAGTCAGGAATATCTGAGTTCAAATCTGGGCTTGGACACTTACTAGCTCTGTGACTGTGAACAAGTCCCTTAGCCATTGTCTGCCACAGTTTCCCCAACTGTAAAATGGGGAGAGCATGTACCTCAGAGGAGTTTTGTGATAATAAAGTAAGGTAATATTTGTAAAATATTACAGTGCCTGGCATGGAGTAGGTGCTTACTAAAAGCTTATTCCCTTCCCTAATAAAAGGAAGGCCACCAAATGATGAATTTCAGTTTTGCCACAGTAACTTACAAAGACTGAATAAAGTATGAAACCAATGCAATCTGCAAAATTATCTATCTTTTGTATTTGGAAAACATATGCCAATCTACTCATAGCAATGAGTTGCTAAGACCATTGACAAAAGGGAAAGCTCAAGCCCTGGTTTGGCCTCAATGACCAGTAGATGATGATTTTGAGTTAACAGTGAAGGATCACAGTGAAATATAACAAGGCCTATTCAACAGTCCCACAGGCTTTATGACCTTTTAAGTTTTAAGTGTCGGCCTCCTGAGGTTGTAGTTATAAGCTAAGTTACTTAATTCTGTTTTAAGTCTTTCTGTCAATGCATGTTTGTGAGTGTTTTGTGTTTAAAATTTCTTTTGTGCATTGGTAAAATAATAACTGCTCCAACACTAATTCGTATTGTACACTGAGTACCATTCTGTGGCTATAACCATAGTCCTTTGGTCCAGTGGTAGCTCTTATTATTATAAATGTTTATATTACTTGATACCGGTAGTAAGTTACATGACATTAAAAGTGACTTTGTACAAATCTATAAGTTTGTGGTTTGAGATGCAGAACAGGGAGCTTGGCTTGATTGAGAAGTTATTTCCCCAGTTTTGCTTCAGAGTGGAGGCCAAGCCAATTAGAACTTTGCAGTAATTTTTCAAATTTCTGGCAGTATTCCAGAGCATGGCCTTTGAACTCAGAAAGAGAATTAATAAGGAGCAAATAGAGGAGAAGGCTGAGGGTTGCCGTGGTTGCCCTCAAGTGACCTGAGAGGCGCTGCTCACATCATACATCTATCATACACTGCAGAGTCCTAGACTGTATTTTCCCATCCTGAAAAAAAAATATATCCTTGCCATTTAATATTTTAGCTGCCAATTATTTTCCATCATTTGAGCAAATACAATGTTATACTCACAAATTAAAGTGCTAGATACCAGTACCTTCAATTACAAAACAAATTTATTCATAATACCTATATAGTTGGCATGAGCACCCTTTTTTAAAGCAATCATGGATTAGATAGATAAAGGTAATGTAATATGAGAACATATTTTTACCTTTATAAATATTCATAATGACCTTTTGCCAATTGAGACCAAAATAAGCATGACACAAAAGATATGTTGTTTTAAAGTTTTATTTCCAAAAACAAATAAATATCTCATTACAACTATCCCAAAAACCTATGTAATCCTATATTTCAATAGAGGGCAACTGTAGTCATCTCTGAATGGAAACTCATCACTTCTAAGATCTATTGAGGTGAACTAACCACCTCTGAGGACCAGATAATTATTTTGTATGATTGCCCACGCCCCCAACACACACATACACACACACACACACACACACACACACACAGACACACACACACACACACACACACATAAATAAATAAAGTCTGGCACCCTGAAGGCCTTGAAGAATTAAAGAAATGACTAACTCTTTCCCAGAAAATTTTTTCCTCCCCTTTTGTGTCTCACCCAAAAGATCAGTCAATTTAAAATGCCTCCTGCCCAGATGAAAAAGTTGCACCAATAGATAGAATCACAAAGCCAAATGAATCACAAAATTCAATAACGCATTTACTTTTTCCATGTGTGACTGCTTTGCAACTCAGTGCCATGAATCATAGCTATGTAAACTCAAACTAAGGCTCTTCTCCCATCATTTACTCATTTAGCAGTCATCAAAAAGGTGTTTAGGTAACAATAATGAAAACCACCCAAAATCCTAATAAATTTGTCTTATTTGGACAAGCAGGAACTGCCTTTTGGACATTTTGAACTGGATATCGTACCTTTTCTGAACTTCCTTATTATTGTTAAGAGAAGGACTATCTCTCTGACCAGTTAGGCTTGCAAACTTGGAGTATCCTCAACTCCTCACTTTCACTCATTCCACATAACTAAACCATTGCTAGTCTTGTTTCTCTACTTTCACATCTCTCATATACATCCCCTTCTCTCCATTCACATAGCCATGTCACACAGCTAGTGAGCATTGAAGTTAGATTTGAACTCAAATCTTCCTGACTCCAGTAGTAGACGTGAAATGGGAACCAGATCAATTGCAATGCAAAGGAAAAAACTTTGAGAGCTTTGAGAACTCTGATGCAGGCAGTAAACAATTGTGACTTCAGCAGACTGATAATGAAACATCTTCTTGGCAGAAAAAAGCAGAACGAGATATACTTTTTTTCAGACACGGACGGCAAAGGATTGGCTTGTTTTGCTTTAATGTATGTATCAGTTAAAATAAAGTTTCTCTTGGCGGGGGGTGTAATGATGAATTAGTAGGTAATGACATAAATGTAAAAAATTTTAAAAGTATCAATAAAACATTTTAAACTACACCAAAGAGAACAAAATTTCAAAGACAGAAAAATATAGTTGCCTTATTAAATTTAATATATACTTTAAAAAACTGAAACAGAGGTTCGCAGTTTCTTATACAATCTTCTTTCATATTCTTAGGCAGCTAGGAGGTGTAAACGAGAGAGAACCAAGGCTGGAGTCAAAGAGACTTGGGCTTAAATTAACACTTACAAGCTGTATAACCTTGGGCAAGTTGTTATTTAACCTCTGTCTGCTTCAACTTCCTCACCAGTAAAATGGGGATAATCACAATACCTACCTTCACAGGGTTGTTGTGGGGATCAAATGAGATAATATCTGCAAAGCACTTAGCACAGTGTCATTAATACATACATACATATATGTACATATACACACATGCATATATGTGTGTTAGTTGTTGTTAATGTATTAGAATGTTTACCAGTGATTGTCCAAAATTTTTTAAAAATTATATTTTTAAAAATAAAGTATTGCGCTACAAAAGAAAAAAAACAGCAGATTCCAAAGCTGTGTCTAATACAATAAAATGCATGATTTATACTTTATTATTCTTAATTAAAAATCAAAAAACCTACTTTCTCAAATATTTTTATGCCTGAGATTTCTTATAAATGAAATGGTTTACCTAGGGTCCATATCCCCAATGTTCCAATGAAAAGATCCACAACCTGGTGAACCAAGTAATGAGCACAGAATCTTGGTACCAAGTTCTGGCTCTGACACTACCTAGCTATGTGGCAATGGGCAAAACATGGGACCTTTTTAAGTCAGTTTCTTCAGCTGCAAAATGAGAATGATGAGCTTTTATTACCCACTTCTCAGTGGTTATGAGGAAAAAACTTTGTGATCTTTTATTATTCTACAAATGTATCCTTATTATGGTTATTAGTAAATACTATATAAATGTGAGTTAATATTGTTATTCATTCTGGAGGCCCCGAAATCACACTGCTTAAGCTTGTAGAAACATAACCAGGGAATTACAAGGCAATGTGTACACATGTACACACACATACACACACACACACACACACACACACACACACCACACACACCCCTACAGTTTGCAGTTTTGGCAGATAGGGTAAGGGGACAACGGCCAAAAGGGCCACATTCACTCAATGAGATAGTCCTTTACATGTATCCTTTTAGTAGTATTAGTCATTGTGTAGAATAAGACAAAGATTGTAGTCTCAGTAGTAGTAGTAGTAGTAGTAATGGTGGTGGTGGTGGTGGTGGTGGTGGTAGTGGTGGTAGTGGTGATAGTGGTAATGGTGGTAGTGGTGGTAGTGGTGGTAGTGGTAATGGTGGTGGTGGTAGTAGTAGTACTAGTAATAGTAGCAGCAGTAGTTGTCATAGCCATTGTCCTAGTCATAGTCATCATAGTAAGAGTAGTAGCACCACTAGCAGCATTTATATGGTGCTTGAAGAACTGCAAAGAGCTTTCCTTGTTTTCTCATTTTATCTTCATAATAACACAGTTTAAGTGCTATTGTCATCCCCATTTTACAGATGAAAACTTAAGGTAGGCAAAGGTCAAGTGACTTGCCCAGGACCACATAGCCAAATAAGTATCTGAGGCAATATTTGAACCCAAGTATTCCTGACTCCAAGTCCAGTGCTCCATTCACTGTGCCACCTAGCTGCCCCTTTCTATAAAGAGGTCTAATGTTCCAGAAAAATTAATTAAGCTTGGATTCTAACATGTTCTTGTTTTATTGCAGATTCCTTTAGTCAGGTTCCATTGCAACATCATCATTATTTTAAAGTCCTACTCTTTACCTTTCAGAATTGGTATTATTTTTCTGAAACTTAAATCAAAAAATTTAATATGATTCTAATGAAAGTATTCTATACTGTACAATCTAATCATTGAGTTAAATGAAAGTAATATATTCTGCTGTATAGAGTTCCCAACTAAAGTTCGAAGCAAGAAGAAAAAAAAAGAAATAGGCCTGCTGCTTCGAGAAGATGATATAATAACAAAGAAAAAAAGCAGTATTATTCCACTCCTATTTTGTTTCCATCTTCTCTAATAAGAAAAAAATGGCATTCAAACTTAGGAGAATAGCACAAACAACAGAAAGAGGAATTAAAGCATAAAGAAGTAAAAAGATGTTTTTTAAAGTACTAAGCTGCTTTGTATAAGATCAAGCCTCTCAATCCTAATGATTTTGATCCCAGGAAAATGAAGGAATTATCAAAGACCCACTGCTGGTAAGTTTTGAAGAACTATTGAAATAAGGAAGGCAAGTAAAAGAGAGACAAAAAGTAAATATTGCCTGATATGAAAATCAGAGTATAGTGTGGTTCCTGAAAATTTAGGACACTTAAATCTTAGTGGTGATCACTAAGATCCAAAATGACATTAACTAAAGGCAAATTATGCCAAACTCAAATGATTTCTTCACGATAAGATTTGTAGATTCAGAGAACGCTCCTATCTTGACTTCAGAAAAGCATTTGACAAAACCACTAATGATGTTCGTGTAGAGAAGATGGCAAAATATGGCATAGATGAAAATACAGTTAGATAGATTCAGAGCTGATTAGGGAATTATATTCAAAGGGTTCTGATGAATGTCTCAATGCCCAAGAAAGTCTCAATATTAAGCATGACAAGGTCTGTACCTAGCCTTTTCCTGTTCAAAAAAAATTTTAGTGGCAGGAATAAGTAGAAAAGATATTTAATCAAATTTACAAATGACACAAATCAAAAAGAAAAAGAGCTAATGACAAAGATAGAAGAATCAGAATTCAAGATGATCTCACAAGCAGAGATAAGTTACGTTGAACTAAAACCAACAATATTAGCTTTGGAAGGGATAAATGTAAATTCTCATGTTTAGTTTTTAAAAAAAAATCATTTGCACAAGTACATTATGATGGAGACCTGGCCTGACCATTATTCCATAGTTCCTGTTCATACATGAGTTGATGTTCTGCCTCAACTCTGAGTCTAGGTTTGCAGGTGTCCCCACAAAATAGAGCTCTCTTTTTTGAATGTGGACATTACTGAGGATCCCAAGGGAGGAATATTACTCTGTGGAAGAACACTGGCATCCAGAGCCACATAGTGTTTCAAAGTTGAAAGCAGAAGTCCCCATTTAGCCCCAATACCCTGAAAATTGTCAGGGATCCTCACTCAGGCATGCCCACCAAATGGTGAGTGTCTGCACCTTAGAAACTGCTAATGCCCCTCTAAGCTTCCACATAGTCAAGTCATACTCTAAACATGCTCTCTTTTTCTAACAAAATTTACTCCTAGAATAACATTAACACTCCATCTATATTCCATTCTCTGCACTCTGTACTCCACAGCTTCATCACCTTCCATCACAGATACTCAGTGGTCAGCTCCCACCCACATCTACTCCACCCAATACCAGTGAGTGAGAACATTCTGACAGCTCCCATATAGGCCAGGAGGTTTACCAATAACAAAGGCAGCTGTGGGCCTTCTGACTCAGACAAGCAGCTGCTTACCTCTGTTAGCTGACCACAAACTTAATGTGAACCAAGAGTATGATTCACCTGTTAAAAAAACGAAAGTTGATAGCCTTAAGATACCTAAGTAGAATTATCACGTTTGGAGCACAGAACCACATCTGCAGTATTATGTTTCATTCTAAATGACATACAGTGACATACTAAAAACAAAACAAAAAAACTTAGGTACTTCTAGTGGAAGACAATGAAAATGGTACAGAACCGGGATACTACGTTGTACAACAGAGGTGTCCAATACACAGCCCACAACACTCCCAAGTGCCGATTAAATCAGATTAAAATGTAATTGGGAAGTATTTAACAAAATAAATGAGAATAAAATAAAATATGGATAATGTTAATATGTGGTTTTCTAAGTCAATATGCAGTCCTCAGGGATCCTTATGCATAGCTTGATGGCCCCTATTTCTATTTGAGTTTGACATCACTGAGGTATGACTGCTTAAAGGAATTATTTACCTTTGAGAAGACTAAGGTTATGTGAGATAGCCAGCTCCAAATATTTGAAGGGTTGTGATCTGCTAAAGAAGATCTAACTAGAAGCAGTGAGTAGAAATTCTAAGAAGGCAGATTCCAGGTGATAACTTCCTAATTACTAGAGCTGTCTAAGAATAGAATGGATGTGACTCCTGAGGTGCTGAGTTCCCCAGGATTGGTGATACTGAAGCAAAGTTTTGACAATGGTTGAGGATCTTGCCCAGATGATGTCTTCAACATGTAGGAGACCGAAGTGACTGATACCAAAGACCACTTACAACATTAAGTCTATGATCCTATGAAATAACAAACCACATGCATATTCTTTATCTTCAACTCATAGTCTGCTTAAGTCATCTAAGTCAAGAGCATAGTATATTTTCTTTCTAAAATTTAAAAGTTATTTTATCCCCTGGCCACCCAACATTGCTATAACCTCTATGATAAAATGCTACACCCTAAGTAATGGTAACAGTGGTTCAATAACTCAAAGTCAAAGAACAGTGCAAACACCCAGATGCTGATGCTGTAAAGACCCACTTGGGCTCTATCAGATCTTCAAGGGATGAGAATGACACAGACAAATGCCTTTCACATAAAACAGTCTGGATTAGATCCCCAGAGTTAAACCTGGAAAATGTTAGCAGGCACCATCCAACACTGTTTAAAAGCCATGAAAGACAGAAGAAAAGAAGCTCATCCCAAAGGGAATATTCACCTTTGTAAGAACTACACTGTCATTCTAAATTCTAAATGAGCCTAGGAAAATTTCGAGGGAATGATCAAAATGTAAATCAATGTAAATAGGTGGCATGGTGATGCATATATTTTCCTTTAAATGAGTAGGAAGGGTAAGGTAGGGCATATAAAAGGCAAGCTGCCAAATTCATATCCCCTCAAACTCCTCAAGAATTTCTGAACAGTTATAGGCAAACCTGATCCAAGGGGACTCCTAGGATTCCTCAGTGTACTGACAACCTATACATGGAAATGGTCAACTCTCCTGCATGGATGGTAGGCCAGTGGTCCTCCCACTGCCTTGAGATTTCCCTTCCTACTTCTATGTCCTTTCCTAGACCTTTCGCACCGAAGAATCAAAGAATGCCAGGACCCAATCCCCTCATCCCTAAAGTCAGGAAAGTAATGAAGAAACAATAAGAAGACATATTGTTCTGCAGTGGGCCAGGGAAATCAGTCAATAAGCATTTATTAAGCATGCGGTATGTGCCAGGCACATAGTAGGCACAGGAGATGTAAAAACATAATATGAAATAATCTCTCCTCTCAAGGAACCTGTATTTTATCAGACAAATAACATGCACATATGCTTATATAGAACAAATACATGAAGAGTAAGTATAAAATAAACAAAAGGCAGTTATAATTAAATACAAGGCAGTTAGTGAGGAAGGGCTAGCAGTTGGGAACGTCAGGAAAGATGTTGTATAGATGCTTGACCCATGTTTTGCAGTAAATTCTTGATCCATGTTTTCAAGTAAATGTGGAACTCTATAAGACAAGAGTAAAGAGAGAATATATTCCAAAAGTGAGGTACAGCCAATGAAAAGACACGGAGATGGGAGACAGAGCATCTCTTAGGAGGAAAAGAGACTCTCAGCTCTTCCACTGAGTATAGAAAAGGAAAGTGACAGTCACTGATTGGAATGAAAGTAAAATACAAACTCCTTAAAAACAGTCGCATTTTGGTCTTTTTATCCTCAGAGTCAAGTACGGTGTCTGTAACATAGTAGATACATATAAATAAATGTTGTTGACTGCGATGGAAAGGGAAACAGAATGTGGATCAATTCCTGGGATGCAAATAAAAAAAGAAAAGAGGTGATGGGAAAGCAACTCCTTACAAGGAAGTGACAATCTCCAACAATTCCTAATCCTATATATGCTCTTCTCTATCTTTCGTCTTCTCAGATGCTATCCTCCTGAAGCCCATGTTGTAGACCACATGAATCATACCTATGCCCTAAAGCTGCTGGACTCTTCAATCCCATTGCCCATCAGGGTGTAAAGGGGAGAGGCACTGACTCCAAGACAAAAAAGGAAAGCATTTTCCCTGGCATCCCAAGTTACCTAAACACATTTTTCCATTGAAAAATAGCTTTCCATTATGTTTGGGTCTATAGTTCTATACTTCAGGTGAATTATGGTTTATATAGGCTTTTGAGGGCTTGATATAAACCACACCTCTGGTTACAACACTGCATACATAATAAAATGTGTTTCAAATTTCAAACAATGGACTAAAAAGAAACATTCAAGACACAGTCCTTAAGTCAGAGGAATGTCTAATTTGAGTTGCAAATATTGTTGCCTTTATATGTTTGAATACATCATATTCAGCGATCCCTTTCTACATTTTTGATCACCTTCTATGTGAAAAGTACTGGGCTACTTTTAACAAAAAATGAGTGAACTCACTTAAAGTAACTAATATTTTATTTATACGTGTGTGTGTGTGTGTGTGTGTGTGTGTGTAACACACACACACACACACAAAACTCTTTTCTTTGATAGACATAAGAGATCTTACAACCACCACCGTTTCTTACACTACCCCCAGGAAAGTAAAGTAAGGATGATAGTCAAATAATCTGGACTTTTTTCTTACAAGGATCTCAATATCTCCTTAAATCATAGGATTTGAAAGTATAGTTGGAGGAAGTGCCTAAACCCATGAGATCACAGATATATTGAAATATTGGATTAACTTGCTGCAACCTCAATACAATTGTCGCTGGAGATAAAAAGCAAGTATAGTATCATTTTGCTTAACCAATGAATGACACAGTTGGACTCTGGGGGTGGGGAGAAGCAGTTGAGCAGAGAATAGATAAAATAGTAAAAATTAATTAATTAATAAAAGAGTAAAAGGCAAAGGAAGAAAAGACAACAGGTAGGAGAGAGGGGAGGGTAGCAATAGGAATAAAACACCTATCATAGAAAAGACAAAAGAGCAAATTAGTTTTTCTAATATGTACAGAAGTATTACTGTAAAATTAATAGAGGGGTTGAAATTTAGAAAAAAAATAGTATTAATGAAATAAGGAAGACTGCACTGCCTTCTGACAAAACAAATAATTAAACAAAAAACGTCAAATTTAACAAGTACAACCTCGAATATAAATGTCTCCTATAAAATTTAAAAGGAGCTATACAAAGAATTTAAAAATACAACCCAACAAAACACAGTCTACAGAAAAAAAAAATATGTTAGAAAGGTTACCAGGACAAAAGTGGTAGAAATTCAGGCAGACCTGAAAAGCAATAAGAGATTTCCTTTCTTCTTTGTTGTTTCCTATTTTGTTACCTACCTTATTAATGTATAGGGATTTGGAATAAGATTCTTCCTCATTTCGTATAGGTTTTTTTAAATTGATTATTATTGTTTATACTAAAAGTTAGGTTAAAAAAGGAAAATTCACTTTTCTAGTGTGATACAAGATAATAGGGTAAAATAAAATGTATCGTGCTTAAGAAAATCTAGAAGCATAATGATGCTATGAAACTAGGCTGAATTCAAATTATTAAACATTGAGACAAAAAGAAGAAGAAGAAGAAGAATATTGTTTCAAGGTAACTCTGACAAAAAGAGTTTATGACATACCACAAGGAGGCCAATGACACAAAGAAGGAGTCATAAATAGCAAAATATTAAAAGTAGCAACTTTTGGTAGTAGCAACAAACTGGAAACAAAATAGTAATGAGGGAATGACTAAACCAACAAGAATATAATTAAATAGTATTGCATTGCAAGAAACTATGAATATAATGAATAGAGAATTATGACATATATGAATTGACACAAAGTGAGCAAAGTAGAACCAGAAAAAAATACACAATGACTACAACAATGTCAGTGGAAAGATCCACAAAATAATTTAAACTGCATGCTGTAAAACTCTAAGGACCAAGCTTGACCTTAAAATGAAATATGAAAATGCATCTCCTTTTCATTTTTCTCTGTTTTTAACCAAAGACAGGGACTATGGGTGTGGAATACAGAATATAATGTCAGATTTGGTTTATGTGTTAGTTTTGCTGAACTGTTTGGTTTTATTTTGGGTTGGGGTTTTTTTGCCTCTATTTGTTTTAAGGAATGGCTCTCTAGGAGGGAGAAGTAGAGGGATAAAATAGGAAATGTAAGTGAAGAAAAAAATCAATAAAAATTTCAGAGAATGTAACAGAGCATAGTGATATTGAGTATTCATAGAATGAACAACATAGCAGCTAAAATGCTAAAGAAAAAGTCATGGATTAGGAAAAATAATTAGAAAGCAAATAACCATGAAAGAGCACGTTTGCAGGTGCCTAAACAAATTTGATACACGCTGTTTTATGAAAGGTAAAAAGAAACAGATAAATCCTGGGTAAACACATAAGACAGTGGTGCTTGCCCTCCTTTAAAAAGAAAAGAGAGCAACCTCTTTCTACAAAAGCCCTTGCTTTTGTACTATCCATGAGGTCAAAGGCAATTGCTTTCCTAAATACACATCTAATAAAAGTGTGTGTCATTGTTGAAATTCTTAACTGGTCTGCTTCCAAACATCTGATGCATTCCTCTAGTGACTTCCAGGATTGAGTAAACATGACCTCAAAGAACGGCACCACAGCCCTGCCTTCCCTATTTCAGTGTGGACTTTTTGCTCTTTTTAAAAAGTAAGCATGTGTTGATGCTGTTATAAGGACACTGGTGTGGAAAAGATTTTGTTCTTCACTATGCAAGTAACAAAGACATATAATGGCTGAAAAACACAAACCTTCTCATTTACTGCTAAAAAAAGTAACTGCCACTTGCTCCTCTCAAATTCTTGAAAATTGTGATCTTGATATATGTAGCAAGAATTTGACTCATATATTAAAACTGATGTTCTCCATTCTGAATGTGTGATTATACACTAAAAAGTAATGACATAGATACATATGTGTGTGTGTGTATATATATATATATATATGCATACATATATATTTCTAATTATTCACTAGTTGGCAAAAGCCACTTACTAGTAAGTCCTAAATTTATACGTAGGACAGGGTCTGTATGCTGTGGTACTAACACATTTATACAGAGCACCCTCACTTTCTGCAGGGGATACTGCCAAGAGATTCTAGTGAATAAGAAAATTCACAAATACTGTACTGTACTCTGTACTCATCCTCCTGTGGGAATGACAGGAGCCATAAATTCAAACAACCAAGTTGTACAGACCTTCAAGATTTTCTGAGAGAACCTGGAAAGGTCTTCAGAGCACAGATGCATGCACAATTTCTCTCCAATTCTATCCTGCTTTTCTTTTATGTGGCATTCTTCTCACCTCCTTCGGCCAGGTGGAGGAGAGAGAGGAGGGCCTATTAGCTGACATTCTGCAATCTCTTCAAACTGATTTGGATTAGAGTATGGGGAAGGTCCCTTCCCCCTCTTCCCCACTCTGAAGCTTTGACTCCCAAAGGAAGGCAGAAACAATTTTTTTCATTTTTCTTTTTGTATCCACAGTGCTTTGTACACTTTTTTTGCACTGGACCTGTGATTCATTGGTCTAGATACCTCCTGGTCAGTAAATTCCCTCTACCAATGAAGACTAGCACTTGTTCTGCAAGTTATTATTTTAGAGAGTTTCCTGGGACACTGCTAATTTAAGTGACATATGCACAGCCAATGTGTGTTCAACGCTGCCTGGTCTTCCTCACTCAAAGGCTATCAACTATTCCTGCTGCCTTTCACTTTGCACACAGTAGGCACTTAATAAGTATTTGTTAGATTGAATCTTTTCACTATTTTTATAAAAATACAATAAAAGATCAATTAATAGAAATCTTCCCATAAATGTTTTATTAGTTTAACCTCTTAGGAGGATGAAGTAAATCGTACACATCACTATAGACAAAAATAACCATAATCTAATATATATTTTGTGCTGCAATTTCCAAAGTGCATTTGTGTTTTATGAGTTGCAGCTAAATAGTACACTGGATAGAGCACCAAGCTTGGAGTCAGGAAGACCTGAATTCAAATCTGACTTCAGACACTTATTGACTGTGTAATTATGGACAAGTCACTTAACATTTATGTGCCTCAGTTTCCCCATCTGTAATATTGGGGGGGGGGTAATAATAGTACCTACTTGCCAGGGTTATAGTGAGGATCAAATGAAATAATACTTGTAAAGCATGTATGTGTGTGTATGTGTATGTGTGTGGTGGGGCAATATGTGTATCTGTATATGTATGTGTACAAATACATATATAATGTCAGTGTTTATATATGTGTATATATATATACATATGCATGTACATATATACACATACATTTTATACATATACTTACACAGTACCTGGCACATAGTAAGTACTATGTAAATGCTAGCTAGCTAGCTAACTAGTAGTAGTAGAAGTAGTAGTAGTAACAGTAATCACAGTAACAGTAGCTAGGGAATCAGAAAATGAGCTTCTCTGCCAAACCCACTTAAGATGGAGGGTTAGAGACAGCCACAAAACTGAACTCTCTCAACATTACCCACCAAACAATTTTAGATTGGTAGAGCCAACAA
>CM053625.1:169874140-169896893 GCA_028646595.1 Phalanger gymnotis | reverse complement strand
ATCAACATGGTGACAGAGGAAGACAAGAGGATTCTTCGAGACATTGAGACCTTCTATAACACCTCCATTGAGGAGATGCCTCTCAATGTGGCTGACCTCATCTGAGGGGCTTCCCCACCTGATTTAACCCAGGGCCCTGCTCTCCAGGATGGGGGGAAGGGGGGCTGGATGGGAGGGGGGGAACAAGGGATGGACACCTTTGTCATTTTTCCCTTTTTTTGACTTTGAATAAATGTCAATTTTTGAGGCAAAAGGAAAAAAAATAAAATAAAAGGTTGGCACAGAATCTAATATGCTTCTGCTGAAGTAAAAATGGCAGATGTAGCAATCATGATCTCAGATAAAGCAAAAGCAAAAATAGATCTAATTAAAATAGATTATCAAGGAAACTATATTTTGCTAAAAGATACCATAAACAATAAAGCAATATCAAAAAATTTATATCAAGTTTCATTGATAAAGGCCACATTTGTCAAATATAAAGAGAACTGAGTCAAATTTATAAAAATGAGAACTATTCCCCAATTGACAAATAGTCAAAGGATATAAACAGGCAGTTTTCAGAAGAAGAAATCAAAGCTATATAGTCATATGGAAAATGCTCTATATCACTATTGATTAGAGAAATGTAAATTAAAACAACTCTGAAGTACTACACTTCTATCAGAAAGGACAAATGCTAGAGGGAATAAAGGAAAATAGGTACACCAATTAATGATCTGCTAGTGAGGTAGTGAACAGGTCCAGCCATTCTAGAGAACAATTTTGAACTATGCCCAAAGGGCTATAAAACTGTGTATACCCTTTGACCCAATAATACCACTACTATGTTGGTATCCCAAAGAGATCAAAGAAAAGGAAAAAGAAAAACAATCAGAATCTATACATACAAAAATATTTATAGCAACTCTTTATGGTGGCAAAAAATTGGAAATCAAGGTAATGCTCATCAATTGAAGAACAGCCAAAAAAGTTGTGGCATATGATTGTGATGGAGCAGTATTTTACTTGTGATGGAGAAATGACTATGGCAAGGGGGCGTGGGCAGTTCCAGAAAACTATGGCAAGGCCTATATGAACTCATGCAAAGTGAAGTGAAAAGAACTAGGAGATTATCATGCACAGTAATAGCAATGTTATAATAATGATCAACTATGAAAGACTTAACTACTCTGATCAATACAGTGATCCAAGACAATTCCAAAGGACTCATGATAAAAAAATTCTATCTACCTCCAGTGCAAACTGAAGTATAATTTTCTCATTTTCTGTGTTTTGGGGTTTTTTTTAACAATATGGCTAATGAGGAAATGTTTTGCATGATATCATATATATAAATGCTATCATATTTCTTGCCTTCTCAGTAAGTGAAAGACGGAGGAAGAGAATTTAGACCTCAAAATTTAAAAGAATATTTAAATAAATAATAAAAATTTTAAAATAAGATTAAAAAATAAAGTTACAGGTCAACTTTAAATCTATGCTCCTTTGTTCATACGTGGTTCACTCAAGGTCATAGAACAATATCAAGCATTGAAGGTAGATTCAGGTCTTCTGGCTTTGAGACCAGTCTACCATAAATAACAATGCATTTGACCCACCAATAAATAAGAAACTTCTCTAGGAGGTGGCATCGTTTATAAACAAAGTACTTTTTAAATTGAAATATACCTTGTAAAAGCTATATATCAACTACCTGCTTGAGAGACTGTACTAAACTCAAGCATATGAGCAAAGGGATGGATCTTTACTTTTTCCATTTAAAAAGGTTACTATAAAATAAAATTCGGGAAATCAAATTAGTGATGGTTTCTTTAATTTGACATTTAGAAATCATGAGTAGGGGTGGGAGGGATCACCAATACCAACAAAAGAGACTAGTCTCCAGCTGCAGAGGCAAGAGCACTATGTTTAAAGGCAGACATCTTTGGATGAAATCCCTTCTCTGTTTCTTATTACCTTCACCAATTGGGACCTCAGTTCCCTCATCCATAAAAACAGGAAGTTGATCTAGATTTACCTTTAAGGTCTCTTCCAACTCTACCTTTAAAATTCCAGTGACCTTATTCTCCCAGCTCCTGCCTGCAGTTTTGTACTTGCTAACCTTACAGTTTGACTCCTTCCTGTCTCTCATCTTGCTCCAGGGAATACCTTAAAGCCCCAATCTTTTTCTGCTCTATGAATTTGTTATGAACATGACCCATTCCTTTCCTCAGCCACAACGTTAACTTCTGATTGTCAGTCCTTTCAAATTGTAATCCCACCCACCAATACATCTCTCCTTTATTCTGGCATGGAAATATCACATTCGCACAAGTCAAAAATCAATCCAACCATCTCCTAATTTACAAAACATGACGTTATGGAAAACTATTTCTGCAGGCTCATGCCAACAATTCTACTCAAATGTGGTGGAGCAAAAAAAAACCCATAAAGAATACTGTAGTTGCCCAATAGCAGTATATGGAGGTCTAAAATTACAGAAAAAGCTGCACAATATTCACTTCATTTAGGCCTAAATCTCCATCAGGTGATGTGGGACAAAATAATTCTAAAACTGGAGGTGAAGGGAGAGAAGCTGTCTCCTCCAGGCCATGACCACCTCTAAGTAAGGAAACCAGAGTATGTAAAATGAGGTGGCACATGTTGAAAGAGTAGGCACACAGAATACTGTGTCCAAGAAAAGGAAGAAGAGTCACCAGCAGGACAGCAAGGTTTGCGCAGAATGGTTGCTGTAAAAAGCTAAATGTAAAAGGGAAAACTCATGGAAGTCTTTATATGACTGCATAGAAATGCATTTAACATGCGTACAACCAAAAAACAACATCACAAGGGCCGACTTCAAAAACAACAAAGGCTACTTTTCTGAGGAACTCAAAGTAAAATGAAAAGGAGAACAAGGAAGAAGAGGATTAGCGGTGACAATCCCAGGAGGAAGTCATAGGCAGTAGTAAGGGATAATAACTGCACCTGCTTCCCAGGTTTGTTGTGAGGATCAAAAAAGAAACTAACTGTAAAGTGCTTAGCACAGTGGCATATGCTGTGTTACATAAATGTTGGTTTTCATCATCATCATTATTATTATTATTAGTGACCTCACTGGCATAGTTACTACCTCCAAAAGTATAGAACACAATCCATACATAGCTCATTCTGTAAGATCCTAATCCATGCCTCCCCATAAATCTTACATTAAGGATCCACCCAATATGCTGAAGAGTCATTCCACTGACTCTGTGGACAACATGTGGGTCCCAATGGGGCACAGAGATTTTGCGTCTATTATCTATTCTTTTCAGTATATGACTGACTGGACACCATTTATTTGATGCTATCTTTTGTATTATTCTTTGACTACTGCCATTTGGGTGATGCATGATTTTAATTCTTCAGAACTTATGGTATTCCATCTTATTGTACTCCATATAGCCATATAGCATCACTGAAAAAATATTGGTGTTTAGAAAAAATGAAAGATAAGCCTTTCTTTCAAAGAGGAATTTCGGGTCATTAGAAGCCCTGAACAGTTTCCCAAAGACAATCCAACCCATCCTATGACTCCTATTTAATTTTATGACAAGTTCATTTTTCATCTGCAGTGTCTGTCCAAAATACACATATTGATGGACCAGCTCCATGGGCTACTCATCCAACTACTGACAACAGTATGGGAAACAAATATTCTCCCTTCACTTAGTGGTGCATCTGTAAAGCACTTTAGGACTTACGAAGTGCTTTCCAGTATTACTGCTCCCATTTTACACATAAGAAAACTGAGGCTCTGATAGGTAAAGTGACTTACATAGCATCATAATAAATAAGAACCTGAAACAGGACTGAATCCAAGTCTAAAGCACTTTCCACTAAACTCTACTGCCTCTCAGAATCCAATGAATAAAAGAACACTTTTCTTAGAAACAAGTCACAGTATACTCAAATCTAACAATAGATAAAAGGTCTTAAACCAGAAATGATGCTATCAGTAATATTCCTGGCTACTTAAAGTCAAATTTACATATCTTTAACAAAGCTAGAAGACAGCAATGGCAGGTCAGTTTTAATCTTCCCTGCTAAGGAAAAATAAGTTATTTGAGGTGCTATTACCGTATTTTTCCATGTATAAGACGCACCTTTTTCAAAAACCTTGGGGTCTAAAAACTGAGTGCATCTTACACAGTGGTTGTAGATTTTTTTTACTTGTATTTCCCGCTTTTTCATGCTTGTTTTTGTGCTCATTGTTGTAGGTTTTTTACTTGCATTTCCCGCTTTTTCGCACTTGTTGCCTTTTTGTTTCATATTTGTTACCTGTATATTAGGTTACATTTTGCCACATTCTGCCCAGAAAGGGCTCAGAAAAGATTTTTGTACAGTGCTGAATTCAAATTAAAAGTGATCCAGTTTGCAAAAGTGAATGGAAATTGTGCTGCTGAACGTAAGTTTGATCCTCCTGCAACTGAGAAAACAATCTGAGACTGGCTATGGGAAGAAGAAACCCTACTGAAAACACCACAGCAGAAGAAGGCCATGAGAGGCAAGTCAGCAAAATGGTCTAATTTACAGAAGGAATTGAAGATATGCATTGAAGAGCAAAGGGCAATTGGAATTCCTTTGTCCACAAAGATGGTTCAGCATGAGGCAAAAAGAATTGCTGATGAAAAAGAAATTACTGATTTCAAAGGAGGACACAATTGGTGCTACAGATTCATGAAACAGAATGGACTAAGCATGCATACATGCACCAGACTTGCCCCAAAGATTCCTGAAAGCTATGAGCAGAAGGTACTTGAATTTCATTGTATTATTGTATAAATTATATGATGAATAAAACTTGAGTTCAATAACTTTATGTAATACATTTTTTTTCAAATTTTGGGCCCCAAAATTAAGATGCATCTTATATATGGGGAAACAGGGTACTTAAAGCTATTTAGTTCAAAAAGTAAACACAGATGTCTGGATGCTTTGCCCTACCATGGAAAGGATGCTCGACTTGCTCTGCCACTTACTACCTGGGCGCCTTGGACATACATCTCCACTTTTCTGGGACCAAGTTTCCACTTCTGTAAAATAAGATAGCCAGACTAGACCACCTCCGAGGTCCCTTCAAGTTCTACATCTACATGCTTAGGTTTCTGTTCTTACTGTCCTACTTAATTTCCCCACCTTTCTCTCTTCAATTTGCCAAAAGTGTCATCCCAGCTAAGTTTTTTTTTCTTCTATTTCTTTTAATCTTCCATGAATCCCCCTTTCTCTCTTAAAACCTATTCTAACTCTGCTGCCTCTCACTTCTTGTTCAGTCATTTCAATCATGTTCCATTCTTCCTGACCCTATTTGGAGTTTTCTTGGCAAAGATGCTGTAGTTGCCATTTCCTTCTCTAGTTCATTTTACCATGAGGAAACTGAGGCAAGCAGGGTTAAGTGAAAATGTCAGAGCCTAGATCTGAATTCAAGGAGATGAATCTTTCTGACTCTAGGCCCAGCATTCTATCCACTGTACGACCTAGCTGCCCCTGCCTCTGACTAGCCCACATTTAAGTTCTCCCTCAATGACGAAGATAGGTATCTTTCTCATATCCACCAAAAGCTGAGGGCAGCAGGATAAGGAATCAAAAGCTGAGAGAGGAAAGAGGGAGGGAATTAAAAGGAAAACCTACAAATGACAAAACAGGCCACACCTCTGAGGTTTATAACTCCATATGGAAAACAAAAACTCATAAACTACAAAACAGTAATATTAACTCCCTGGAAAGAGAATCAAATTTGAGGTCATCTGTTTTGCACAGAACAGACATCACTATTGGCATTCAGCTAACATGCCTCATTTCGATTATGTTAGCAATAGAGGTATATACACACACATAAAGAACATCTTCCAAAAACTTTTCAAAAGTGGAATTCATCAACTTGGGAGACAGGGGGTTTCCTCTCACAGGACATTTTCAAAGAAAGTCTCTCTTGGTAATCTAACCAATTCAGAGGAGGTACAGGAGACTCCCAGATCTATATATCTAGCCCTCCTCTCTCCAGTGAACTCCAATCACACTTCTCCAGCTTCCTGGGCCTATCTCCACCTGGATATCCCAAAAGCATCTTAAACCAGTATGTGCAAAGTAGAAATCATTAAAACCACCCTCCAACACAATTTCTATATTTCTGTCAAGAATATCACCATCCATCCAGTTACCCTTGGTTCTAAAACTAAGTCATATTCAATTCTTTACCTTCCACTTCACCCCACCATGCAATCAGTGGCCAAATCTTATTGGTTATAAGACCACATCTCTCTCTTCCATCCCCTTTTCTCTACTTACCAAAACCATCCTAATTCAGGCCCTGATCCCCAATTTACCTGGACTATTGAAATAGCCTCATAATTGATCCCACTGTCTCAAGTCTCTCCCCACTCCAATCCATCCTGCATGGAGCTACCAAATTGATATTCCTAAAGTACAGATGTGACCATTTCACTCCCTTGCCTAAGAAGTTTGAGTGGCTACCAACGGCTTCTAGGATAAAATATGAATTCCTCTGCTTAGCATTTAAAACCGTTAACAATCTGGCACCAAATTGTCCTTCCAGATTGATTCTTGATTACTCTCCCTCACATAGTCTACAATTAAGCCAAACTGGCCTCCTTGCTATTCCTCATACATGGCATTTCAGCTTCCATCATAATGCCCTTGCACTGCCCTTTTCTCTATTCCTGTAATGCTCTCCCTTCTCATCCTAGCCCTTTGAAACCTCAAGCTTACTTCAAGACTTAGCTCCAGTTCCCCCAGCTCCTCTAAACAGCTAAAGGCCTTTTCCTGATTTCAATTGTTTGAGCCCCTTACCCTTCCCCCTCCAAAAAATTACTCTTTATGTATTTCATATATATTTTGGGTTCACTTCCCTATGTACATGTTGCTTCCCCACCCCATATCCACAAACAACTGAATGGAAGTACGTGAAGGGAAAGGGATGTTTTGTTTTCATCTCATAGAGTATGTAACATCTAATAGGCACTTAACAAAGCCTTGCATAATCAAATTTGATGACCACTTATTAGATATGATAAAGAACAGACTCTGATTCATGTCTAGGTTGGAATGGATATTCTCTAAAATTTCTTTCAATTCTGAGATTCTGTGATTCTACAAAAAGCCACATGAGTATGCATTTGGTCATTTCTGTATGGCAAGTAAATATTTAAATCTCCAAGGACCTAAATGGCACATGCAAATATCTGTTGTTTTTTCACCTGCAAGGGTGAGACTACTTATTTTGCATTTATTTTATTTTAAATTTAAGGCTCATTTACATTCTAACCTTCATACCTAATTTCAATAAGTTGTAATCAGCTGAATATTGTGAGCTGGGTCCACATAGCAAATCAACTTCCTCACTGATTTTATGTGAACAATGAACACAACGAAGACAGAAAAACATTTGCACTCAAATAAATACAATTTTTAAAAAATCCAACATAAGGCTCCCGTGTGTTTAAATAAACCTAAACTGAAGACCTTAATCTATTCAAAAACAAGAACTGTAATTAGTGCATTTAAAGGTGCATATGGAACAATGAATATGTGCTAGTTGAAGAACTTCTAATTTAAATTTGTTGGCTTTTAAAAGTACTCTTGGTTTTTTTAAGTGAGAAAAAGATATGCACACATACATACATATATACATACATACACACATATGTATATATATATATATATATGCAAGTTCAGTAGTCTAACTCAACTATAAAGAGGAAGTAAGGAAATGAAAATAGCAAAAATCAGTTATTTAACAATTTAAACAATATTTTTAGATAAATATAGATACAAACCTCAAAAGTTTGCCCTGGATTTTCTCCACTCACAAATTGTTATTTTTCCCCTAAGATCACTACATCATACTCTCCCATTGCCAAAACTAGGAACCTAGAAAATGTTAATCTATAAACTTGGTCCATTTTTGAGCTACTGATGCACTAGGAAAAAAGAGAGAACTCTTAAAACTAAAAGCAACATGATGTAGTGGAAAAAGTGTTTGGCTTGGAGTTAAGTGACCTGATGCTGACTCTTACTAGCTATGTGACTACTGACAAGTCAGTTGATCTTTCTGAGGCTCAGTTTCTTTAACCATAAAATGGGGGTACATAATATTTGCACCAACTACCTCAAAGGGCTGGTTATTAGGAAAGTGCCTTGTAAACTCTAAAGCCCCCTATCGAACAATCAGCAGGTATTTATTAAGTACCTAACCCTATTATGTGCTAGACACCAGTGATACAAAGAGAAAGTCAAACAGTCCCTGTCCTTGAGGATCTTAAGGCCTAATGGGGAGACAACTTGCACATATACAGGTGTAAGGGTAGGTGGGGTAAGTCATTTTAGCTCTGAAACCTTAACTAATTAGGAACAGATTTCAATTAATTCATCAAAAGACTCTAGAACTAGAATGAAATTGCATAGAATTGTGTTCCAGTAGGATAAGAATTGTGTTCAGTAGGCTGGATTAGCCAAAAGAAACTTGACATGCCCCAGGGATCATCTAGTTGTCTATAAATTATCAAACAAGCTAAGATGCTGAGGATTTTCTAGAAAGTGCAATGTGCGTATCTCTGAGGATGAAGGTGTTAGGGGATAAGATGGGGAGCGGAGGAGTGGAGGCAGGGAAGAGGAAAGGCTTCAGAAAAGTCTGGAAGATGTTGGACTTCCTATCTTCCTATCAGTGTTGGACAGCAGAGGCTCCCATCTTTCCAATGGTGTTCTAAATGGCATCCCCAGATCAGTTGGTGACAGTATTTGGATCATTGCATCTCATGAACACACTGGATTCAATGGCTCTATAACGAGCCCATTAGGGAAATCATGCCTAAAGGAGCTTCTTGAGTACCCCATGAATGTGGCGGGGGCGGGGGGGGGGACTTCTATGTCTCAGTCTGCTTCTCCCTAGACTTTGTATTATATGCATTACAAAAGGAAGAATGTGTCACAGACTTTGCAAAGTGGAGGACAAGAGGGATAGGGAGGAATTTTTTGTACCAACTATTTTTTTTGTATCACTGCAGTATATATCTCTTTTTAAATACTACTTGAGCCTGGCTAATTAAATGATTTTCAACTGATAACCTTGGTGGGAAGCATACCAGTGTTTCACAGAGGTTTGCAAGGCACTGGAAGATTGGGGCGGGAGGGGGGGGCAATAGTAACCTCAAGTGCAATTGGGGAGTGTTGAATTAAAATAAGGTGGCAGTAGAAGCATAAGGAAAGCAGAAAATATAAAATTTTGAAAAACCATTCATACATGTTAAAGTCATAGCGATTACATTATTTTCCAAACAGATATACAAAATGCAAATTATAACCAATCAGTGGTCAAGTCTGCTGACAGGTCTTAACAAGCAAGTGTTGGCTGACAAGTATGTCAGGCATTGTTGGGAAGTCCAGCACGCATTGGCAGGAATATGTACCTATAATGACTTATTTACAATACAATATTATATGGTTTCATGAGACAGTATTGCATTATCAAAATTTCAATGCAGAGAAAAACCCACAAATTTACAATAAATTATTAAATTTAAAATGTGTCATTTTTTAAAAAAATATTTTCTATTTTTAAAATAATGCAAATTTTTTAAAAGGATTAAAGAAAATAGATTTCCAGGTGGCCACTGAGTAAGTCTTTTTAGAATAGAATGGTAGGCCAAATAAATTTGGGAACCTCTGGTTTAAGCCACAAGCATTAGAGAATCACTCCTACCCCCAAAGGATAAGCTTAGACTTTTGAGGAAGCAATGTAGCTAGACTCTCAGGGCCCAGTTGATTTTTGAGAGTAGGAGTTGGGATGACAATCCTTGGATCTTACATGGATCACATGAGTTTATGCAAAACATTAAAAATATATAAATTTGTAGAGGTTTGGGGAAGCAGCACTAGCACCACAGGGACAAGCAAAGAATACTACTTGAGGCTGGCCAACTGAATGATTTTCAACTGATAACCTTGGTGGGAAGTATGCCAATGTAGTTCATTACTTTACTACTTACCTCAATTCTCTATCTCCCTTTCTAGACTGATCAATCCCTCGAACTGATTTTATAGAGACACCTACTTTGGAGGATTTATCAGAAGAAGACGAAGTAAAAAGAAGGCTGGATTTGAAGTCAGAGGATCTGGTTTGGGATCCCATCTCTGTTACTGCACATGAAACCCTGGAAAAATCACTTCAATCCTAGGCTTAAGTTTCTTCCTCCATAAAATAAGGAAGTTGTACTAAATGATATCTAAGATAATTTTGTATCTCCATGACTGTGCACAGGCTGTCATTCACACCCAGAATGTCCTCCCTCCTTACCTCTGCCTATTAAAATCCTCAGTTTTCTTCCAAGATTCGCCCAAATTCCAAATGAGACCCTTGCTGATTTCCACCCACCCTCCAACTACTGGTATTTCCCCATTAAAAAAGTTACCTTGTCTTTATTTTATATGTAATTTGTATCTATTTATTTGAATACATGTCTCTACCATTGGACTGTAAGTTCCTTGAGGTCAGGAGCTGCTTCGCTTCTTTCTGTCCTCAGGGCACATATAGTAGCAGGAACTTAATAAAGGCTGATTTGCTGACTGATTCCAACTCTAAATCTATGATCCTATGTACCTTCTTTATCAATATAAATCACACACTTCTTAACTTTCTCCAGAAGAACTAAGTCACATCTGCAATAATGTATTCAGTTCCAGGCTCAAAGTTTTAGCAAGGTCAAGCTAGAATACATCACGAGGAAAAAAGACTAGCAAGGTGAGGGTACTGGAGAACTTGTCATAGGATGACAGTTGAAACAATTAGGGATGTTTAGTCTGGAGACAAGGATATAAAGAAAGGGCATGAGAGTTATCACACGAAAGAAGAATTTTACTTTTTCTACTTGGTGCTTCAAAACAAGAAGCAATGCATGGAAGCTGCTGAAAGGCAGCTTTAGTGTTTATGCAAAAAAAATGTCCCAACAATTGAAGGAAGACATTCAAAAGTGGAGTGGGATGCCTTAGAAGTAAGGAAATACATATTTATTAAGTTCCTACTATGTGCCAGATACTTTACAAATATTATCTCATTTAATCTTCACAACCACCCTGAGAGGTGAGGCAGGGAGAAGTTAAGTGACTTAAATAGTAAAAGTCTGGTGCTGGATTTAAACTCAGGTCTTCCTGACTCCAGGCCCAGTGTACTACCCATTGTGTCACTCAGTTGCCTCCTTTGGGAGGTTGTAAGTTCCCTGTCACTGTAGATCTCCAAGTGGACGATGGATGACCTCTTGTCAAAGATGCTTTAGAGTGAATTCTTGATCATGAGTGGTTGGGCTATGTAATCTCCAGGGTCCCTTTCAACTCTGAGTTTCTATGATTTGGCTGACAAGACTGCCAAAGAGAGAATGTGCCTATTCTTCTTCTTGTTGTCTAGAGAAAGAAAGGTAGCAGGGCAGATTCCATAATATCCAGACTCCTTTTGCCCTCCTAAATCCAAGAACCTATTTTGTTTTCAGAATCCTTTGGAGAAGGAGTGTTCTTCTACTGTATGACTATTCTCTCCTCTTTCCATGTCAACATCAACAGCAAAATCTGCAGTTATTTCATATGTAGTTTTTTCTCTTACAAATACTAATGAATACATATCAATTATTATAGAATCATAGATTTAGAGTTGTAAGGGACATAGAGGTTATCTGGTACAACTCCCTCCTTTTACAGATGATCCAGAGAAATCAGAAAACTTGACCAAGGTCAGATAGATAGTACATGGAAAATTGGGATCATACACTGTTTGCTCCTCTTTTTTAATCCATACAATAAAATAACTCCCAGGTTTGAAGCTATTTGTGTTATATTAGGCTTTTACTACATGTAGTTACTATAGAATTTGGCATATTTTTTATCTGGGACAAATATTAATTAATACAATAACTATTGTGTTAAACTAAGCTTTTATTGCATGTATGACCTAAACATATTAGGAAATAGCTGAAATAAAGCATACAAGTTTAGTCTACCATTTGAATTACCATTTAACCTAAAAAGTCTATAATCATGGTGACCAGGAAAGAGAGAACATTTCTGATCTAAGGATTAGTTAGAACACTATAAGAGAGTCAGGGTGGCACAGTGGATAAACTCCATTTCCAACACTTCTAACTGTGTGACCTCAGGCAAATTACTATACCTCTCTGAGTCTCAGTTTCATCATTTGTAATATGAGAGGGTTAGACTAGTTGGCCTCTAAGGGCTAGTCTGGCCCTAAACTGATAACTCCATAATAAATATCAGAAACTTGAACCCAGAATCATCTTCGGGACTGCCAATAACTTCTTGTCAATCATGACCAAAATGACTAACCTGCTCTGGACATGTATCTTCCCCAAAGTCAATTGTATAAATAGCTTCTTTGGGGGAAGGGAGGGGGAACCAAAAATTGAAAGCAATTTTCACAAACAATTTCAATGAGTTGTCTATATTGTCCTTTGACTTTCATTTGAGCATGCAAAATCATTCTTTTAAAAATTATGTCCCTGGGAGAGAGAACAATAATTCAAATTTGCTTTGCTTTATCCCAGTAAAGAAATTTAAAAATTAAACAATTTCAATCCATGTTCTGCTGACTGTTTCAAAAGAATTGCAGAGAATACCTGCAATGTTCAAAATTTTTCAAATGAAAGGAAATGCCTTTATTTATATATAGTATTTTTATTGCATTGGATTAATCAAGAGGAAGCCAAGGAGACCACTTCCCCCACTTCTTTAATGGCACACTAAAAAGTGCATGGGAAAAGTATGTGATCCTTTCACTGAATTTAGAGAAGTCCCACAGGAATACCTATCAGTAGATTTTGGAGTACTACTGAATAGTGGTGCATCTTGGGAAATAACCAGGGCCTCATATCTGGCATATCTTTGCTGCTATTTTCAGGCAACTTTTAAACTGCTAACGTTTTATGTTAGTATAAATACTAAATAGAAAGTGCTATCCTCCACTTTAATATACATTTTTCACCTGTTTTCCCCATGTTGAAGACAAAAGCCATTGATTCGGTTGAGTCAATGATGCCTAAAATGAAAATGTATTTGTATTTTCCATTTTCTGATTTCCCAGGTATGATAAGGTTATTAATGATTCAGTAAGGTGCCATGAGGCCAAGACTGACCTTTGGGTGGAAAATGACATTTCCAAAGTATTGCTGCTATAATGATAACAATAATTACCAGGACCAAAAGTATTTCCTGAGCATTAATGACTGGCTGGGGTTAATGACCTGGATATTCAGAATATCAACATTCCCCAAAGTAGTCTTTAGTCCCTAGGAAATGACCCATGCCTGGATCACTGTTATTCTGCTCTACTGCTGCACAAACACACTTCACATACAGGTTTTCAAGGCAAGTTGTATTCATGGCTACTTACGTTTGGTGCACCTCTGGGAGCCAGGGGCTTTGCTCCAGCCTTGACAGCACTGCCCTCCACAGACATTCACCCTGCAATACAGCAATGATAGGAAGTAATCCAGCAGCAAACCATCATTTTGCCCTCCCCAAAACCCAAACTTCAAAGGGTTTTTCCTCTAAGAGCAAAAAACCCTGCTTCAGGGGAGACCTAACTGGTTATACAAGGTGCCCAAAAGTTAGCTGCCAAAGTGGAGAGAATAGTAGTACAAGGAAGTGGGGAAGGAAGCCAGGGAGCCTTAATAAGAACTGATTCTCCTATAATGAATACCAGCGTTGTAAAGGAGAAAGAAATTCACAGTAAGAAAACTGTTTAAAAAGGAAAAAATAAATGTCTCTGGAATTGTGTTATTATAAAAAGCAACGAATAAAATAAATTTAGTTTCAGAGATACCAGGTTTACAGAAAGAGTTCAAACAATTCTTGATATATCATTCTTTAAAAAAAAAAACAATCTCCCTAATCCCTTTCTCCCCACCCCCACCATTCATACACTGAGAAATGCTGAATTAAAACTAGAAAAAAAATTATCAGAAACAATTCTTCTCAGTGAAATCGCCCCTACAGACTGTACACAGGTGCAGAAAACAGAAGTCCTAAGATGCAGACGTCCTCAAAAGTGCTATTTCATCAAACAGCACTAGGAATAGATAGATGTTAGGAACTAATTTCCCTGACTAGAATAAAGTTGGCTTGGGAAGGAGGCAACATATAATGACTTCATGTTTTACACCCATAGTCAAAAGTGATTATTCAACTTGAAAGTGGTTACATCCCAGGCTGAAATGCCTTTTGTATTGCTCCACTTCTCAATAACCATGAGTATGCCCTGCTCTTGTCTTCATTAAAAGTAACTTTTTTTCTCTGGTTTCACTGCATCCTCCCCGGCTTGCTGGATGGTAGAGAATGGTACTTGCTCACAGCCACTCTTACAGGCCGGGTGCTTCTCTGAAGTTTGCTACCAACTCGGTAGGGGCAGACAGTAGGGACCTCCGCACACACTTCGACGGAGAGGTGTTAGTGGGGAGAGGGAGGTGTTTGCCTTACCCCGGCAGCTGTTGCTTCTGGTGAACCTGCAGGCTGGAGCTGGAGCTGCTGCTGTGGATCTCCTGTTGCAGTTTGGAGCGCACAACGTGCCTGCCCTGTTTGGTAAACTGCGACGCGGGAGGGTGGCCAGCGGGCTTGGGATGGTGCTGCACACCGGGGCCCAAGCGGAGCGGTTGCTCCTGAGGGGGCTGCGGCTCCCGAAGAACTTGCACGCTTGGCGCGCTTGGTTTGCTCATCCTGCGGGTCCGTTCTTGTGTGCTAGTGGTCGTGCTCCTGCTGCTGCTGCTGCTGCTGCTGCTGCTGCTGCTGCTGCTGCTGCTGCTGCTGCTGCTGCTGTAGCGGGTGTTGAGCGCAACGTTGAAAGTTCTCTGCTGCCTCGGATGCCCTCCTAGAGGCACTGCAGAGCCCAATTGCCCCGCACCCCCGACGACCCCGGCGTCAGAGGACCCGCTCTGTCCGGGACGTACCACATAAGTGATCTTTCTCACCCTGCTGTGCACTGAGGACGCGAACACCCCGGCCCACAACAGGAGCCCCCACCTGATCCAAGTCACTTCCATGGCACAAGCCGGTCCGGGAGCGGGAAGGGGACGGACACTACACACAGGGGGTCTCTCTCTCTCTCTCTCTCTCTCTCTCTCTCTCTCTCTCTCTCTCTCTCGGCTCGGTCTCTCCTACCCTCTCCCTAGGACTGGAGCGCAGCTCCCACTCAGCAGCGCGACACGGTTTTCCTGCCGAGCGTGCCCCCGCCCCCCGCCAGTGTGCACAGCTCGACTCTCCCTCCCTCTTTTCCTAGAAGAAATGCTCAGATCCCAAAGTTTTAGCAAAGGCGAGTGAGGGGCAGCTCCGAGAAGGAAAACATGCTCAGAAGTGGAGAGGGAGCTGTAGGGAGAAGCCGAGCCAGCCCAAGACCCCAGCAGAGAGTGGAGAGTAGGAGGGGGCGGGCATGGGGGTGGGGAGCCAGGAGAAAAGAGGGGGAGGGGCGAGGGCTGGGGGCGCGCGGAAGGTAGGGACTGAGACTGGCTGAGCGCTCTCTTGCTCTCTAAGGAGTAGATGTTTCTGTAGCGAGACCCGCAGCCTGTGTTCTTGGGGGGGCATCGGGGTGGTGGGACTGTGAACTTGTATGTATTTGTCAGTGGGAGAGGGCTGGAGGAATCACTCTTTGGGGCAGCCCCGGCTGGAAAGTCTTTTTAAAAGTTTCTGTGCGAGTGAGCTGAGTGTCAGGTCCGAACAACCAATCTCTTGCAGACATGACGTCAGGCAGTAAAGCCTAATTGGGGAGACCGTGAGATGAGCTAGCGATCGCAGCCACAATACGCTCCGCTCCGGTTCAGGCGGCGGCCCGGCGGCTAGAGTTACCCGAAGTTCAGAAAGTCAGATTGAAGGGATTCTCCCCACGGCGCCTCCTTCTCCCCTCCCACCCACCCCACCGTAACGTATATACACTTCTCCCCCTCCCCCACCTCCAGTTGAGGACAAAGAACTCAACAAAGTCACTGAATGGCCCTTTTCTTCTTGCAGGCTCCATTAGGAAAATCTGGGGAAATGGGGGAAGTTTCTTATCAGCGTTTCTAACAGATGCTCTTCCAAATGGTATTACAAGGGCTTGTGTGGGGGTGCCGGAGTCAAAAACCCTTTGTAGGCCGCAGGAACCCCTCTGGAAGGCAAAGTGGTACTTTGAAAAGAGGAACAATGGACCTGGGTTCTAATCCCACTATCTATGTGAGTTGGAGGCCTCTGTTTCCTCATCTGTACAATGAGGGATGTGGAGTGAATGACGTCTGAGATCTCTTCCAATGGTAAATCTGTGATCTTAGAGCGACCTTTGGAAGTCTTCTGAGCAGAGAGCCTAAAGGTGAAGGTTTTCTATGAAGCTGAGGTAGTAGTACTAGTTTAGTGTTATTGGAAGGAGGGAAAGAGAGGCCAGGATTTGAATCCTGGCTCTGACACAATGATTTGTGTGACATATTAACTACTTGACAGAGGCCAAATCACTTAACCTCTCGAGGCTTCCGTTTCCTCTTCTGTAAACTGAAGGTGATACATGTGCTACCTACCTCACAGGGTTATTGTAATGAAAGAGCTTTTCATCAACAAGCATTTATTAAGCACTAATCATATACCGAGCATTGTGGTAGACACTGGGGATAAAAAAAAAAAAGAAAGAATCATAGAAGCATAATCCAATCTTTTTTTTTTAATAGAGGAAAAACCTGAGGCCCAAGAAGGGTGCCTTTTTTGTACAAGATTACACATTAGCATCGGAAGTGGAATTTGAAACTAGGTCTTGATGCCCCTAGAGCCAGTGAACCAAACTACCTCAGGAGATTATCATGGGAAACAGTATGTATCCATACAAGTATAGAGAAAATATATGCAAGGCAATAGGGGGAGGGGGAGGCTGAATGAGGCACTAGTGCCTATAAGGATCAAGAAGGGTCTACACTGGAGCTTTGTACACTACATAAATGTAAAATATTGCTTTGTTTGGTCTGGACCTGGCATTTCATTAATGTAGGGGGCTCCCCGTGTGGAAACTCCATTCAACAATACTCATCATCAAATGGTCTGTAACATCATTTGAGATGGTAGCGGGTGGGGGAGTATGGAGGGAGATGACATGAAAGGTTAAGTAACTTGCCAATAGTCACAAAGCTGGTATGTATCAAAGACAAGATTTGAAACCATATCTTCTTTATTTCTGTACTCTGCATTTCCAGCTATTATAAACAGGTATTATTTTTACTTTTTTTTTCTTGGTGCCTTAATCTGCAAAGAGCATTGTAGTTGGGAGAGAAAAACTTTTATAGTAAAGCAAAGAGGGTAAAGGCTGTTTGTCCTTTGCCTTGCCCTCCACTGTTAGAGGATGGTCAAGTTTTAGTACATGGGGACAGATCCAAGAGCGTAATGTACTTTCAAATCATTGTTCACAATTAATTGTCAGGTGGATGGAATAAATAAATGCAGATTACCTCTAGAACCTAGTTCCCACATACCTCTCTACTTATTTCCTATTTTGTACTCCTCTTCACATACTCTCATTCCAGTCAAACTGGTCTATTTAGACAAGCCAATCTCTCACCTCCATGCCTTTGCGGAAAAAGTCTCCCGTATCTGAAATGTCCTCCTCCCTCTTACCCCCACCTCACAGAATTCCTAGCTTCCTTCAAAACACATAGCTCAAATGCCACTCCTGTGAGAAGCCATTCCTAATTATACTGTTAGTAGCACTTTCTCCCTTTGGAAATTACTTTGTATTACTTTTTATATACCTTGTTTTTACTGGGTTGGGCACTATGTGAGCACCCTACCCCCAGTAGAATGTAAGGTCCCTGAGGGCAACAACTGTTTCATTTTTGCTTTTATATCTCTGGCACCTAAATCCAGTGCTTTGCATATAGTAGCCACTTAATAAATGCTTGCTGAATTCTAATGTTTCATTTTCTTCCCTTCCCCCACCCACTACCACCAAATTCTCCCCCCTTTCTAATTTTCTTATTAAAATTGAGAGCACCACCATCCTCTTAGTCACCCAGGCTCACAATCTAGGTGTCATCCTCAACTCTACACATCCTCAGCTCTCCCCCTCCTCAGCTCTCCCCCTCATCCAATCGGTGATCAAGTACTAGCATTTCCACCTTCACAACATCCCTCATATACATCTCCTTCTTTTCACTGACCCTGCTACAACCCTGGTAAGGCCCTCATCACCTGGACTATTGCAATACTTTTCTGGTCAATCTCCTTGTCTCAAGTCTCTCCTCACTCCATCCATCCTTCTGTCAAACTGATCTTACTAAAATGCAGATCTGAACGTATCAGACCTACCCCCTTCCCCCATTCAGTAAACTCCGCAGCCCTCTATTAGCTCCAAGATCAAATATAAAATCCTGTTTGGTTTTCAAAGCTCTTCATACCCGGCTCCTTCCTACTTCTCCAGTCTTCTTACACCTTGGTTCCCTCTGTGTACTCTGTTATCCAGTGATACTAGCCTCATTGCTATTCCTTGAACATGAATTCCATCTCCCGACGCTGAGCATGCTTCCTGACTGCTGCCGCACTAGAGGGCTTTCTCTCTTTACCTCCCAGCTTCCCTGGCTTCCTTCAAGTCTCTGCTAAAATCCTACCTTCTGCAAGAAGCCTTTCCCAATCATCTTTAATCTTAGTGCTTTCCTTCTGAGATTATCTCCATTTTATCCTGTCTACATCTTGATTGTCCATAATTGTTTATGCATTGTTTATGGCCAATAATTATTTACTGCATGTGCAGATAACATATGTCTACATGTTATTTCCCCCATCAGACTATGAGCTCCTTGAGAGCAGGAATTGTCTTTTGCCTTTCTTTGTATCCCTAGGGCTTAGCACAGTGTCTGGCACATAGTAAGCATTTAATAGATGCTAGCGAACTGACTGACTGGATTGAATTAAATTGAAAATCTATAATGCTGTATAATGTGTAGTATGGAAAAAAAATTTCCTACCTACAACAACACCTTTCCCTTCTTCTGGAGGAAGCTCTATAAAGTGGGCCACTTAGTGGTTTCTATCTATAGATTCTCCTTTTCTAGCAGGGAATGCTTAGTAGTGGTTGAAAGGAGTACAAAGAAGGAAGTAGAGACAACATCAAGGACTGAGACTTGAAAGAAGTGGACCAGTAAAAGACAAGAGCAAGAGAAGTAGATTATAGAGAGGGTCAGCAACTCCTGCTTCTAAGCAGCTCTCACTTCTCTGGACCCTTAGTTGGGCCAGTAAATTTCTATTATAAATTGCTCAGCAAGCAACAACAAATAGAGAAATTGTGGATTGATTAAAAAGCCTGGGGACCCAATACAAGTGTATTTGCCCGTGGGGAGAGATTTTCCTTATCTCCAAGCAGAAAGTCTGAATAAAATGTTTACTGTTAAAAAAAAAGGGGGGGGCGAATGACCTCAGTACAGTCAGGTCTTTTTTTCTCTCTCTCTCTGTCTCTTTTCTCTCTCTCTCTCTCTCTCTCTCTCTCTCTCTCTCTCTCTCTCTCTCTCTCTCTCTTCCTCTTTCTCTGTCTCTCTCTTTTCTCTCTCTCTCTCTCTCTCTCTTTCTCTCTGTCTCTCTCTTTTCTCTCTCTCTCTGTGTCTCTCTGTCTCTCTGTCTCTGTCTCTCTCTGTCTCTCTCTCACACACACACACAAACACACACACACACACACACACACACACACACACACACACACACACACTGAGGAGGGGAAAATCCCACCAGTATAAAGAACTTCCCATATCATTTATTTACTTGGCTGCAGGCAGTAAATCTCTATCATATCCTGGCTTGTGCATGGATTTGGATGTAACAGGAGACTAGCGTGCCCCCTAAAACAAAAGTACATAGATAAAAGCCTATAATATGAGTGCTAATGCTTTCCTTGAGGGGGCCCCCCCATATGTATTTGTATACATAGCAGATAATGGGGAAATACCATACACATTAGGAAATAGACTCTTCTTTAATCAGATTAACACCCACAAAACATATGTGTGCTTTGTGCCATTAGCATAACAAAAATAACAATTGCTTAAGAAATATGGCATTATGCATGCTAAGTATACTTGTTAAGGACGATCAAATTCTGAAATATTGAAATCACTAATATTTTGAAAATCAAGTCCCAGCTTCTGATAGGAAGTTGGAAAAGTATTTGCCAACATAATGCCATGGATCCTTAATGTAAACCTCCTGGGGTTCAAGATCCATTTACATTGGCAGAATTTGACTTCCTGATTAAAAAATAAAATGTCTAACAATCTCATAAAATTCCTTGGGCTTCATATGGTTCTTACCAAACAATACTCAGATGAGCTAAGTGTAAATGAATCAGAAAAGCATATTATATTTCCCATTAAACACACATACAACAGATGGTTTGAGCATTAAAAGAAAAAGAGACTAGTAAACCCATTTAAAAAAAGATTTTGCAACTATTAATCCAACTTAAAAAGCCACCTTACTCATACCTTTGTTATTTTTAATCAATCAATAATAATTTATTAATCTTATGAATTAACTGAGCATCTTTCTGTACTTAGAATAGGCACAATTTAATTTAGAGTAGGAGGGCCTGAGTTCAAATTCTGACCTATAATTAACTTCAGTTGTCTGAGCCTCAGTTTGTACAAATCTAAAAAGAGATATTTGGTCTCATTGACCTCTAAGATCCTTTCCAGCTCTAAATCAGTGATCCTAAAAGAAATTAAATCAAAATTAATGGCCATCTATGTTCAGATTTTGCTCCACTCCTTAATATTTTCTCTAAATCCATATACTTGGGGAATCTGTCCAAGATCTACTTGTAGATTCATCAGAAAATTCTAAGGCACTGAAAAATCAAGGCAAAAGAAACAGGAATGGAGAAAGAAAAAAAGAGAAAGAAGAAAAGAAAAAGGAAGAAAGATGAAGAGAATAGAAAACAAGAAGAGAAGAAGAAAGTAATGATGATCTTTAAGGTCCTTTCCAACTCTGGATTTATGATACTCTGAATAATGTCACAGATTTTTCCATAAGCTTCTATCTATTTGTTTATCTTCTATCCATTTCTCTCCCAATAAGCTCCTCTTCTTCATATTAGAATCACAGAATGTCAGAGCTAGAAGGGATCTTTGAGATCATCTAATCTAACACTTCTGTTGTACTCTTTCTGAGGCTCAGGGAGAGATCAAATGATTGCCCAAAGTCACCTTAAGTGGCAGAACTTGTGATTCAAACTTGATTCAGGGCTGAATGCTATCTCTCCCCCTCCTCCTCCATGTGACCTTTGACTTCCCTATTTCTTTCAATTATGCCACCATTTGCCTTCTCACTCAGGCTTAAAACTTCAGTCAACTTTGACTCCACCTCCACTCATCTAATTAAAAATTGTATCAATTCTTTCTTCACAATTTCTTTATTTTATTTTATTTTTATTTTTATTTAATATATTTAGTTTTCAGCATTGATTGTCACAAGAGCTTGAATTACAAATTTTCTCCCCATTTCTACCCTCTTCCCCACTCCAAGATGGCGTATATTCTGGTGGCTCTGTTCCCCAGTCAGCCCTCCCTTCTGTCACCCACTCCCCTACCATCCTCTTTTCCCTTCCTTTCTTGTAGGGCAAGATAAATTTCTACACCTGTGTATTTTATTTTCTAGTTGCATGCAAAAACTTTTTTTTTTTGTTTTTGAACGTCTGTTTTTAAAACTTTGAGTTCTAAATTCTCTCCCGTCTTCCCTTCCCACCCACCCTCCCTAAGAAGTCAAGCAATTCAACATAGGCCACATGCGTATCATTATGTAAAACCCTTCCACAATACTCATGTTGTGAAAGACTAACTATATTTTGCTCCTTCCTAATCTATGGCCCTTTATTGAATTTTCTCCCTTGACCCTGTCCCTTTTCAAAAGTATTTGTTTTTGATTACCTCCTCTCCCATGTGCCCTCCCTTCTATCATCTCCCCTTTTTTATCTTCTTCCTCCTTCTTTCCTGTGGGGTGATACCCAATTGAGTATGTATGGTATTCCCTCCTCAGGTCATATCTGATGAGAGCAAGATTCACTCATTCCCCCTCACTACCTTCTTTCTCTTCCTACAGAACTGCTTTTTCTTGACACTTTTATGTGAGATAATTTACTCCATTCTATCTCTCCCTTTCTCCCTCTCTCAATCTATTCCTCTCTCATCCCTTAATTTGATTTTATTTCTTTTAGATATCGTCCCTTCATCTTCAGCTCACCTTGTGCCCCCCTCTATATATATACATACATATATACATACATACACATATACATATATATATACCCATATACACATACACACTCACACACACGTGTGTGTGTATATATATATATATATATATATATGTATATATATACATATTCCTTTCAGCTACTATGATACTGAGGTCTCATGAATCATACACATCATCTTTCCATGTAGGAATGTAAACAAAACAGTTCAACTTTAGTAAGTCCCTTGCAATTTCTTTTTCTTGTTCTTTTTCTTGATTACCTTTTCATGCTTCTCTTTATTCTTGTGTTTGAAAGTCAAATTTTCTATTCAGCTCTGGTCTTTTCACTGAGAAAGCTTGAAAGTCCTCTATTTTATTGAAAATCCATATTTTGCCTTGGAGCATCATACTCAGTTTTGCTGGGTAGGTGATTCTTGGTTTTAATCCTAGTTCCATTGACCTCCAGAATATCATATTCCAAGCCCTTCAATCTCTTAAT
>CM053625.1:169816750-169873640 GCA_028646595.1 Phalanger gymnotis | reverse complement strand
TATCATATTCCAAGCCCTTCAATCTCTTAATGTAGAAGCTGCTAGATCTTGGGTTATTCTGATTGTGTTTCCACAATACTCAAATTGTTTCTTTCTGGCTGCTTGCAGTATTTTCTCCTTGATCTGGGAGCTCTGGAATTTGGCGACAATATTCCTAGGAGATTTCTTTTTGGGATCTATTTGAGGAGGCGATCTGTGGATTCTTTCAATTTCTATTTTGCCCTGTGGCTCTAGAATGTCAAGGCAGTTCTCCTTGATAATTTCTTGAAAGGTGATATCTAGGCTCTTCTTTCGATCATGGCTTTCAGGTAGTCAAATAATTTTTAAATGATCTCTCCTGGATCTATTTTCCAGGTCAGTGGTTTTTCTAATGAGATATTTGATATTGTCTTCCATTTTTTCATTCCTTTGGTTTTGTTTTATCATATCTTAATTTCTCATCAAGTCACTAGCTTCCACTTGCTCCAATCTAATTTTTAAGGTAGTATTTTCTTCAGTGGTCTTTTGGACCTCCTTTTCCATTTGGCTAATTCTGCCTTTCAAGGCATTCTTCTCCTCATTGGCTTTTTGGAGCTCTTTTGCCATCTGAGTTAGTCTATTTTAAGGTGTTGTTTTCTTCAGTATGTTTTTCAGTATTTTTTGGGATCTCCTTTAGCAAGTCATTGACTTCTTTTTCATGGTTTTCTTGCATCCTTCTCATTTCTCTTCCCAATTTTTCCTCTACTTCTCTAACTTGCTTTTCCAAATCCTTTTTGAGCTCTTCCATGGCCAGTCACAAGCCATAAAAGAAAATCAGTCCCTTTATCTTATTTTTCTCTTTTTTCCAATACATGTATTTCTTTTTACAGACATTTATAATCTGCCCCTTCCCTCCCATTTAACATACAGATGAAAAAACCCTCATCATAAAAATTCTTAATCCAGGCAAATCAATTCCCACATTGGCTATGCCCACAGATACTTGTCTTACTTTACATTTTAAATGCATCTTCCCTCTGGAAGGAGTCAGGTGTTGTGATTCCAATTCAAACCAATGGACTCATGGTTTATTATTGCATTGACCAGAGCACTAACATATTTTAAAGTTTTTTCTTTCTCTACAATGTTGTTGTCGCTGTAGAAATTGGTCTAGTTTTTGCCTTTTCTAGGCACTAGTACATTCAAGTCTTCTTCCAGTTTCCTCTGAAAGTGTTCATTCCATCATTTCTGATAGCACAATAACATTCCATTACATTCATAAACCATAACATTCCCTGGTAGATGGGTACCTCCTCAGTTTCCAATTTTTGGCTACTATAAAAAAAGCCATTATAAGTATTTTTATGTATAGATCCTTTTCCTCTTTCTTTTGTCTCTTTGAAGTTTAGGCTTAGCAGTGGTATGGTTCAGTAAAAGAATACATTCATTTTAGTAACTTTTTGATCATAGTTCCAGATTGCTTTCTAGAATGACAGAACTAATTTATAACTCAACCGACATTGCAGTAGGGTATCTGTCGTCTTGCCGACATTAGCCATTCTCTTCTTTTGTCCTCTTTTCCAGTCTGAGGGGTGAGACCTCAGAACTGCTTGAATTTGCATTTCTTTAGTTATTGATGATTTAAAATGTTTTTCAAATGATTGTTGATAGCTTGGATTTCTTCCTTTGAAAACTTCCTGCTCATAACCTTTGATGATTCATCTGTTTCAGAATAACTAATTTAACAACTGTGTCAATTCCTTGCTACAAAGATTTTTTTCCCAACTGACTGCACCCTTCTCTTTTTAATTATAACAGATTTGTTGGTGCAAAAACATTTAAATTCTATATAATCAAAATTGTCTACTTTATATTGTGTGGTTTTTTTATAAATTGTTTAGTCATGAACTTATCCCCTATCCATGGATCCAAAAGGTAATTTCTTCATTGTGTCTCTAATTTGTTTATGATGTATATCTAGGTGATGTATGCATTTGGAGCTTATATGGTATGAGGTATTAGTCTGCACTAATTTGTGCCAGAGTGTTGTCCAGTTTTCCCAGCAGTTTTTGTCAAATGGTGAGTCCTTCCCCCAATAACTGGGGTCTTTGGATTCATTGAACATTATGCTAACTATATTTCCTTGCTGCTGTATGTTGTATATCTAACATGTTCCATTGATCAGCCTCTCTATTTTTTAACCAGTAGTAAATCTTTTTAATGATTATTGCTTTGTGGTGCAGTTTGAGATCTGCTACTAGTAAACTTACTTTCCCACTTCTTTTTTCATTTTTACCCTTGACAATCTTGACCTTTTGTTCCTCCATGTGAATTTTGTCATTATTTTCTCTATCTCTATAAAATAATCCTTTGGTAGCTACCGTGGTACAGCGCTGAATAAATTAATTTAGGTAGTACTGTCATTTTTATTATATTGGCTTGACCTGCCCATGAACAATTAATGCTTCTTCTGTTATTAAGTTCTGTCTTTATTTTTCCAAACAGCATTTAATAGTTGGATTCATATAGATCTTGGGTCTATTTTCATGTTACAATCTCAAATATTTCATAACTTCTATAGTTATTTCAACTTGAATTTCTTTCTAACTCCTTGATGAGTTTTGTTGGTGACATAAAAGAATTTTACTCCTCATAGTCACGCTTTTTTATTTGAAATCTAAAACATTATTATCGAGCCTCATCACTCAGCTTATTCAGCAGACTTGGTTTTGAATACCCTCTGATCAATCTCAAAAATGTAACCGACTTTCAGAAATCTCTAAGATTTTTTTACATGAACTGTTTTCAAATGTATCTTTTTTTACTTGTATATTTGATTTATTTAACCAGGGTATAGGATTTAAAATCATCCTATTGAAATATGGCCACATCTCAATGTCACAAAACTGGTCAGTGAGCAGCTATCCTGCTAGCTATAAAATATCCCCAAAAGGAAAACAATAGTCTCATTAATCAGAACTTAGCAACATCACATTTGCTTCTGTATGACACCTTTGCATGGGGAGAAAGAATAAAGTCTAAAGACTATTTGGTCAAAGACATTTTCCTCTCCCTGTAAGAGCTCCTAGGTTTTTCCGCTTACATGCTAACCAAGAAAAACAGGAGACAAGTAGATGGGACCAGACTGGGACCAGTAGAAGGGGAAGCAGGCCGTTTAAGAGGCAGTATCTTTCAGTATCCCCACCCCACCCCCGGCACTAACTTTAACATACTCAAATACTCAGATAGATCTATAACCTCATAGATATGAGTTTCCTCTTCTGTGTTGTGGATCACAACACATCCATGCCTTTTTTTTCCTGTGGGCCTTTCATTTCTGTCTGTTCACCACAGGGGAATGACCTACTTGTATGATGGTAAACATTTAACAACTGGCTCTCCAAAAAACTATACACATGAAACACTTTTAGGTTTAATCTGCAATATCCATGCTTTTTCCATCACTTTCTTAAATCTACAATCAACAAAACAAGAAATTAAGCCCTGATTTGCAGCATTTGCCAATTTCCAAGGTGTAAATGATCAAGCTGAAAATTCGACAAATGATTCTCTCAAGCTTCCTTCAGATTGGCTACAACATACCCCCTGGATCTATGTAATGTGATAGAGACCTTCCATACTTTCTTTTGACATCACAAAGGTATCAGTGATGCACACAGGTTTTTTAAAAAGCTATCTCTCCTTTTTGCCATGTGGCCAACCCATCTTTTTCACTCACATATTTCTCTGTTGTCACCCCTACTTTGATTCTCCCAACTTCATGCCTTCCTCGTAGTAATGTATTAGGTCTGTTTCCCCAGATGATTAGAGAAAAAGGAAAAGAACCTCTATGTCCTAAAGTATTTATAGCAGCTCTTCGTGGTGGCAAAGAACTGGAAATTGTGGGTATGCCTGTCATTTGGGGAATGGCTGAACAATTTGTGGTATATGATTGTGATGGAATACTACTGTGTTATAAGAAATGATGAGCTTGATGATCTTAGAAAAATATGGAGAGGCTTGCATGAAATAATGAAGAGCAAAATAAGCAGAACCAAGAGGGTGTGGTATACAGTAACAGCAATGTTGTTTTAAAAACAACTTTGAGTGACCAAGTCATTTCGACTATTATAAATACGCAGATCAACTATAAAAGACCTATGAAGGAAGGTACTATATGCATCCAGAGAAAGAACTGATATGTTAAAAGTATGTATTACATGGTTTTACATATATATGTGTATGTGTGTATATACATTTGTGTCTAATGGTAGCTATCTGTAGGGTGGGGGGGTGAAAGAGGGGAAAAAAGAAATTCGTGTGATAACATTATATATTTAAAAGGCAAAGCAAGTTGTACGTAATAGATTTGCAGTGTCATGTGCAATCCTCTTTTACATTATTCTGCTTTGTTATGAAATTAAATAAATGCTTGTTCTATTTCTTAAATTAAACATTTTTAAAAGATTTAAAAAAATAAAGACCTCTAACGTTGTGGATCTAAAACAAAAGTAATGTATCACGGCCTACTCACACCCACCATGTACCTTTCCATTGACCTCTGAGGGATACACTTTTTAATTCTTTAGAGATTGTAGTGTTCTATATCTCACAGCTATATAACATCACAAGAATATCTGCATTAAAAGACTGCTCTGTTTTTTCCAAGAAGTTTGTCATCACTAAGAGAACTTTGCAACTTCTCAAAGGCAATACAGTCATCTTTTTTCTTGCTAAATTTTGGGCCTTTTTGTATATGTGCAAGTATATTGCATATGATAGTCTGAGTTGCGTTATTCTTCATCTGCTTGGGTATATATTTAGACCAAGCTCTTTTGAGTGGTTATGAATCTAATCCAGAAAGCCCTGCCATGCTCCAAGGTTTGAGGCAATCAACACAATGTCATCCACAAATAGGAGCATCTGGAGGACTTCACAGTCTATAAGGAATTCCTGTTTCACTTAGATTCTATGCTGGCTTTCCTCCACGATGCTAGAGAATATCTTTGACATACTCTCAACCACTTAGGCATGGTTGTTATAAATGCTATCTACCCCCAAAGGGTATTTTTCTCAGCTCATTCTCAGGCCTAATCGTGGATAAGCAAGCAAATGAAATACAAACCAGAGTTCCCTGAGCTCACTTGTTATTTTAATTATTAATTTTTTAAAATAATTGTCGTAAGAAAAACATGGCCACCTAAGAGAAAAGTAATGTCACCAAGCTTAAACTTAGGCTTTTCTCTCTGCTGACACCAATAAACATATGTGGAACAGTTTTATTTAAAACCTTAGGCCCTCACTGCATGCGAACATTGGGGCCCTTAGACTGGCAAAAACTCATATATCTTAATCCATGCGGTCTAAGAGTTCCCCTGGGAAGCATGACCTGCATGCATTAGATTCTTTGGCAAAGTTCACAGTAGTCTACTCTTGGGCAACACCTCACCTCACCCCCACCATGGCAGAGGGGGAAGCAAGCTTCAAACAAACTATATACTCTGTTCTTAGTCTACCCAAACTACAGAATTAACATAATCAGCATGCCTAATAATTAGATGCAGAGTTTGGTCACCAATTACATTCGGAATAACAACTTAGGTGCTTCATTTCCTCATTTCCAATTTCCTCATAATTATAAATATTCTCCTGATTAGTAGAAACCCCTGCATAATACCTTGCCCTTCCTCATCTAGCCAAGTATTTATGTTTATGAATTTGTTCTTGTGGTTGAAAGTCCTACAATTATATTCTCTTCCTGATCCCAAAATTCCTTTCTGATTAAATAACATAAGCTTTCTGTGGTAACTTTCACATGTCATTAGTCCTAACAATATTTTACATTTTACTCCCTTCCCCACTTTGTTGTCAGAGCATTCATGTCTTTGGACTTGCCTTGGAGTAGCATGCTTCATACTAGCTTAGGACAATATGATTTTACTGGAAGGGTCTGTAGTCCAACTTCTTCACTTTTTTTAAGACTGGGCCCAGAAGGTTAAATGAGTTCCCTAAGGTGACACAGTCAGTCAATAAATATTTATGTAATTGAGGCTTACCAGAGCATGGCCAGATTGCCTAACATGGAGGCTGCTGCATCCCCTACCATGTGGGTGAGGTGTAGCCTCATTCGATTTGGCTGCCTGCAACTTTAAAACTGCCAAGTCTGGGCCATTCACTTTCTGCTGCTTTTTTCAACCATTCTTATCTGCCGTGTCCAGAGGGTGAGGATCACAGTTGAACCACAGCACGGACCCCATGAACTAAACTAGCAAAAGGAGAAGGACTTCCTTCTCCTGCTCCCTCTTTTGACCCACTCCAAGAAATGGGCTGGGAGAGGAGGGATGAGGCACTGTTTGTTTCTGTTCTGTGTTTTTGGTCCTCAGCTTCAGGTGCAAATTTAAAGTAACAATCCACATACAGAGAAAGCTTCAAGGTTTACAAAGTGTTCACTTCTATTATCTGTGATGAATGCTGATACTTCATCTATTTCCCAAATGGTTACCAATGTGATTTTTTTAACTTCACAGCAAACTTTTATTTCCCGAATGGGTTCTTAGGATCATAACATAATAGATTTAGAGCTGGAAGGGACCTTAGAAATCCAACTGCTTCATTTTTCAGGTAACTGGGACCTAGAGAGGTAAAATGATTTGCCCAAAGTCACATAAATACAAAGTGGCTTAGCCAGAACTTGAAGCAAAGATCCAGTACTTTTGACGGGCTGCTTTCCGAACTATGAAACAGATTGGACTTAGCATCACATGTCTATGCTTGCTATATGGTTTTGTTGTACAACCCATCTTCGGGTAATTTAAGGTATCGAGTTCAAGAATTAAATATATGATCTGGAGATAGTGCGTAGCTTGTTGTGACCTGTGTCTATAAAGCTTTTACTGACTTAAATTCTAATTGAATGTTATAATTTCATAGTATTATTTATATTTTTAATTATTCTATTCTGTGATACTGAGCATGTTTGTTTAATGAACCTCCTTTGCTAGACTATAAGCTCCATAGGGGCAAAGACTCCATCTTAATTATATTTTTAATTCTCTAGCATCTCACAGTGCTATGCATGCAAGAGATGCTTAATAAATGACTATGGAGTAAATACATTAAATCAATAAATCCTTTTTATATGATACCTTTGAGTTCTTACATATAAAACTAAAAGTTTTCTTATAGAATTTTTCTTTTTTAAAAAATCATTTATTTACTTGAAATCATTGATTGTTATAAATCCTGAATCTTACAGAAACAGAAATTTGTGTCATCAGATATATAATTTTACAATTTCCAATGGCTAATTCTGACTGAAAACAAGGGATGAGTCAGTGAGACATTTTTTGTTATCCACATTTGAATTAATATCAGTGTTGATAATGGTCACTACCCCATTTTAATAAACTAGACACTTTAATGGCTGGATTTCCGTCAGTCTAAATGGAGACTAGTTATCACTGATTTCCTGCCCTGACTCCACTTGGCTGATAACTGGCAATTAGGGGATTCCTTTGAAGTGCTAAATGCCTGACCAATTTTATTTCACTAGAGAGGCTATTTACTGATATTTCCTAGTTGACTGCTTTAACAATATCATCCTCACACACTGTTGGGTAACTATTAAATCCTTAATAAATACCTATTGATTGATACTGCATAGGAGGAATGGAAGGATATGGTGACTGATTAGGTATTGGAGGCAAAAGTAAATGAGAACGGGGAATCAAAAGTGACTCCAAGCCTAAGAACTGTCTGGGTAGTGACTGACATTAATATTGTTTTTGAAAACTCTGGATAAGTTAGCAACTGGTGTTGATTTGCCATCAAGTGATGACTGTGGTATCATCTATTATCTTAAATCAAAAATTCAACCTTACTTTTGCCTATGTCAGTCAATGATTAAATTGTGGTGAACATATTTTTTTTGAAAGAATAAATGCACCAGGCCTCCATTGCTGGAGCTTATTCGTGTCAACTGATCAGAGTCTGAAAATCCTCACTCCAGGGCCCATCCACACCTTCTCCATCCTAGCATTTTCCCTTTTGAAAACACTAAGAATAATGAATGTCCTTACATCAATTTTTACTAGAGCCAATCACCTGCCATACTTGGACCAGAGACCATACTCAGATTGCCCTTGGCCCTAATAATCATGAAGTCCACATTTACAAGAAGAATGAGAACCATGGGTGAAAGCCGATGAACTGAAGGAACACAACGGACACATCACAGGTATTGACTGGACTCCCAAGAGCAATCGAATTGTAACTTGTGGTGCAGACCATAATGCCTAGGTCTGGAGTCAGAAAGATGGCATCTGGAAGCCAACTCTGGTAATCCTGAGGATTAAACATGCAGCCACCTTTGTGAAATGGTCTCCCCTGGAGAATAAATTTGTCATAGGTAGTAGAGCTATACTGATTTCTGTATGCTACTTTGAGTCTGAAAATGACTGATGGGTGAGCAAACACCTAAAAAAGCCAATTCGTTCTACTGTCCTTAGTTTGGACTGGCATCTCAACAATGTTTTGCTGGCTGCTGGATCTTGTGACCAAATGAAGAGTTTTTTCTGCCTATATTAAAGAAGTTGATGGAAAGCCAGCCAGCACACTCCAGGTACCAAGATGCCTTTTGGTCACCCGATGTCAGAGTTTGGTGGTACTGGAAGTGGTGGTTGGGTCCGTAGAGTTAGTTTCCCAGTAGGAACTGTTCGCTTGGGTCAGCCATGATAATACTGTATTAGTTGCCGATGCCTCCAAAAACATGATGGTTTCATAGCTGAAAACAGAGTTTCTCCCACTCCTGAGTGTATCGTTTGTCTCTGAGAACAGGGCAGCAGCTGCTGGCCATGACTGCTGCCCTGTGCTGTTTAATTAAGATGATCGTGGCTCCTCGATCTTCATCTCCAAATTAGACATTACAAAAAAGAGCCAAGACTGAGGATCCCAACCCTGCTCTAGACACACTACACCAAAACAGCATCACCCGAGTGTCTATTTATGAAGTAGACAAGCAAAACTGTCCAAATTTTGAACCACTGGCACTGATGGAGCAATGATAATTTGAGATTTCAAGACTTTAGAGTCTTCAATCCAGGGGCTACAAAACATGTGAAACTATATTTCCATTCTCTAACATGACAGACACTTGACAGAATGCAGCTCCAGCATTTGCATGGGACAGGAAAGACCCTATGTACCTACCACAAGTCAAAACTGAGAAACTATTCCTTGCAGATGTTTTGTTTTTGTTTTTGTTTTTTAATATAATTGGTGAATGTATTGATTTTTAAAATCAGCAGTAATATCTTTTTGATTTGTTATTTTATTTCATGCTTGACCAAAGTTGCTCTTTAAGTAGTTTACCATGGGAAGTAGTCATGCTTAATTAAAGGGAGATTTTATGTAAATTGTCTGCTGGAAAAAAAATTTTAAAATACAGGAAAAAAATATATGCTTAAAATACTATGCAGAGCACGTGTGATTTCTCTTAATTTGCAAAAAGTAAAAGTACTTTCACAGAAAGGTGATTTTATTGTAAAGATCTCACTCGAGTCAATTTACTCAGAAGTTTCAAAATGATGTTTAAGTTTTTGATTCAACAAACACTTATGAAGTATTTGCTGCATACAAAACAGGGGGGTGGGGAAGGATAGGGGGAAGACACAAAAATTAAATAAAATTTGGTCCCCACCTTCCTGGATCCTACAGGTTGCCCATGAAATAAGAAAATAAACTTCTGATTCTGGTATACAGATCCTACAAAGTCCAGACCTATCTCATCCTACTCCCTTTATTGTTCTATTGGTTCCCCTTCATATTATAATTTCCAAACAATCTTTTTCTTCTGACTCCCTTTAGGGCCTGCCTATCCTAGGCATTTGCTCACATCATCTCATGTTCCTGGAATCCCTTACCCCCAACTAGGTCTGTTGAAGTTCATTCTTTCCTTCCAGCCTCAATTCAGATATTCCTGTTTAATGAAGCCTTCAATCACTAATTTTTATGAAGCACCAACTATGTGCATGCACTATACTAGGGTGCTGGGATACACAGACAAAAAAGAAACAGTTCCTGCCCTCAAAGAGATTACATTCTAATGGGGATGATAATAAGCACAGGTATAGATAGGTAAATGCAAGATAAAAACAAAGTAGATACAAGGGAGTAGAAAGATTACCTTGCTATAGCAAGGACACAATTGAGGTTAGATAACAATTTGTTATAGACCCAATCAGGACAGTTTCATGATTTCCTCCAGCTCAGCTTAGTAGCACATTTAGGAATAAAGGAGGCAGATGTTGAAAGTAACCCAGGGATGCAGTCTGGCTAATAGTGAGAAATAAGAGGACAAAGGAACGTCATTCCAGAGTAGAGGACAGTATGGCTTTCACTTTAAAAGGGTCATCAGCAAGAGAAGAGGAAGTGACCAAGTTGTGGTTATGACTTGGGAAGGTAGTGAGGAGTAGAGGTACTATATATATAGGTCATGAAGAGAATGAAGAACAAGTGTAGGAGTAATAATACATAGGAAAAGATGGAATTATAGAAGATTATGATGGAATAGAGGAACCTTGGAGTTCTTGAATGTGGAACCCTTGTGAGCAATGGCAAAATCAAGAATATGACCATCTCTGTGCGTAGCTGAAGTGGCATGGAGAAGTAGATCATGGGAAGAGCTTCAGGTAATTAAAAACACTGCACAATTCCCCAAATATAGTCAGTCTATTATACAATTCCTCTATTAGTCTAAGCCCAGATCATTGTATATTTATATTTGCCTGAGACTTGGGTACTGATGGTCCAACTCAATAAACTGCTTATCTAACTTCATGTTTTAAACTGGGCAACATGAATTCTTCATCTATTTGGCTGGAGAAGATCATGGTGGAGTTCAGGGGCTTGATACAATCCACATGATGTGATCCCCAAATTCTACATGATTTTTAGTTTGCTATATGAGAACTCAAAAAATAAATGAAGAATTCATTCAGCAGCTAGGTAGCACAGTGTATGGAGTGCTAGGACTAGAATCAGGAAGACCTGAGTTCAAATTTAGCATCAGACATGTGCTAGCTATGTGACCTTAGACAACTCACTTAACTTCTGTCAGCCTCAGTTTCCTCAACTGTAAAATTGGGATAATAATAGGATAAAATGAGATAATATTTGTAAAGCACATGGTACTTGGCACATAGAAGGCATGATAGAAATGCTTATTCTCTTCCCCCTTTCATTCAATTTATTAACTCCTTAGCCATTTATTAAGTGTCTATTGTATGCAAGGCACTATGCTAGGTCTTAGAGAAATACGAATATAATCAGCCAAAATTAGAAAGGCAATAGATACCTGGAGAAAAAATCTTTGCAGAAATTTCCCGTATCAAGTTTTCATATCCAAAATATATAGGGAACTGATTCAAATTTATAATAAGAGCCATACCCCCAATAGATAAATGAACAAAAGATATGAACAGGCAGTTTGCAAAGGGAAAAAAATCCAAGCTATCATCAATCCTATGGGGGGAAAGGCTACAAATCACTAGTTATTAGAGAAATGCTCTTTAAAACAACTATAAGGTTCTGCCTCACAGCCATAAAATTGACAAAAGAGGAAAATGACAAATGTTGGGAAAGGTTGCAGGAAAATAGACACACAAGAACACTGTTGGTGGAGCTGTGATCTAGCCTTTCTGGAAAACAGTTTAGAACTAATTCCCAAAAGTCACTCAACTGTGTGCACCATTTGACCCCAGCAATTGTACCACTACAAAGCATAAAGCTCAAAGAGATCAAAGAAAAGGGAAAAAGATCCACATGTAGAAAAATATTTATAGCTGTTCTTTTCATAGTAGCAAAAGAAACTGTAAACTAAGCGGATGCCCACCTATTGGGGAATAATAAACAAGTACCATGTGAATGTAATGGAATAGTATTGTTCCATAAGAAATGACAAAATGGATTGACTCATAGGAAACTAGGAAGATTTCTATGAAATGATGTAGAATGAAGTGCACAAAATGGGGAGAACAATTTATATCATAATAATAACACTACAAAGGAAAAAAAAGCAGTTCTAGGTCACAATAAAATGGGGAAGGCGATATTTTCTCTGATCCTCTTGACCTTTCACATCTCCCTAAAATAGGAATGATTCACAAGAGGTAAAGCAATTGCAGGGTGGCTAGGTGGCGCAATGGATAGAGCACCAGGCCTGGAGTCAGGGAGACCTGAGTTCAAATTTGACCTCAGATACTTACTAGCTGTGTGACCCTGATCTAGTTACTTAACCCTGTTTGCCTCAGTTTCCTCATCTTTAAAATGTTTTGCGAAAAGAAATGACAAACCACTCTACTATCTTTGCCAAGAAAATCCACAATGGGGTCACAAAGAGTCATGCATGACTGAAAGGACTGAACAACAACAAAGAGCAAATGCAGCTGTCTTCATAGTCTAGACAGTACTTCTTAAACGGTGGGTCATGAACCCATTTGGGGTCTTATAACTGAATCTGAGGGCCGCGAAAAATTCATCAACAGCAAAAGGTTTCTGAATACACAGTGACCAAAAATTAATCCAAAATCAAACATATGATGAATCCAAGGTGTTCCTGACAGCACTTGCCCATGTTGCATTGCACAATTTCACTGCTTCCTTGGTTCTGAACATGTAACATGCACACTTTGCACTGTGAGTGCCATCCAACAAACACTGCCAGAAACACCTGGGCTTAGATTCAAGACTATTGGATGTTATGAATTGCAGTGTTTTTACCGTATGTGCAAAATTGTTCAGTGAATTTTGGCTTGGGATTAGGACAGAATTTCCAACAATTTCTGAAATCACCCTAAGCATACTTCTGCTATTTTGTACTCCATATTTGTGCAAAGCAGCATTCTCAGCATTGACAATTATAAAATCAAAATACCAATCAACTCTGAAAAAAAATTGAAGGTGCTCTACATCCTGCAGTATCAAATATTCCACCAAGATTTAATTCTTTATGTAAAAAATAAACAAACACACCCATCTCATTAGTATGCAAATTTGTTTTCATCTTTAATAAATGGTAAAATTATATGTATATCAAAGAATTGTTTTAAAATAAATTTCTTTAAGATTTATTATTAGTAAATATTTGATTTGTATGCCTACTTTATATACTTATGTACTCAGGGTCCTGCAAAAATTTCTCAGGTAAAAAGGAGTCACAAGTGGAGAAAATTTAAGAAGCCCTGGTCTAGGATACCAAGAGCCCTAAAGAGGTAACAATTCAATTAACTAACAGTAGAGGGGCTAATCCCTAACCCTCTCAACCAGAAATTCCTCCACTGTGGATCAAGGATCTGCTATAGCAGGGCTGCACAAGCAGACACTGGAACTCAAAACATAACTCAACTCTATTCCCACCTTCAGAGTGGTGAAAAACCAAAAAGCAGGAAGTGGCTCAATGTGGGACAGCAGTGAGGCAGCATATCTTCTGCTTCAATAGAGTTCAGCCAGAGAACTGAGGAACAGAGGAAACAGGAGCAGGACATGTCTAGAATTGTATGACAGTCCACCAAGTTGGAAAGGAAAAGCCCAGCATTCCTCTGGTGCCAGTTCTGTCTTACCAGAAGCCATTTGGGACAGAGACTGAGGCTGATGAACTGTGAATTGCATGGTATAAGAAGACATTAAGTGGGCTTTCTGGCCAGGAAAATCTCAATCAAAGGGGAAGATGTCAGAAAGAGCACAATGGGAGGAAATAAAGGGGAAAAAAAGATTGAAAGAAGGAAAGAGAAAGGAAGGAAGCAAAGGAAGGCAAAAGCTCAGTTAAAGAGCTTAGGCATAAGCAGAATGACAAAAGGAAAAAGCACCTGGTCTTAATGGATTTGCGGGAGAATTATATCAAGCTTAAAGACAATTAACACCAATACTACACAAATTATTCTCAAAAGTTATAAAAAAGCACCCTACCAGATTCTATTTATAGGACAAATATAGTTCGAATTCCTAAACCAAGGAAGCAAAAGGCACAGGAGAGCAACAGACCAATATAATTTATGAATATTAATTCAAAAATTTTAAATAAAATCTTATCAAATAGACTACTGCACATTCATTCATCTAAGGAAGCATTCCTCATGACCAATCTAGACTTTTACCAGGGATGCAAGTATGACTCAACATTAGTAAAAACAATCAACATAATTAATCGTACTGAAAATAAAAACACCAAAAACCGCAATATTGTCTCTGAGAAAGTACAATATTCATTTTGCTAAAAAAAAAAAAACCTCTATAAAGTATAGGCACAGAGAAATCTTCTTAATAGCAAAAAAGTATCTAAAACCAAAAGCAAGCATTGTATACAATACATCATACATGGGGGATACCCTAGAACCATTTCCAATAAATGTAGAAGTAAAGCAAATATGTCACTCTTCTCACTATTATATGATTTTTGTCTGGAAATGTGAGGAAGAGCAATAAGAAAAGAGAAGAAGATTTTGCTGATTATATGATGGTTTACTTAGAAAATCCTAGGAAATCATCAAAAATACAAATTAAGATAATTATAAGCTTCAGCAAAGTTGCAAGCTACATACTCACATATATTAAATATATATGCATATATGTATGTGTATATATACATATATATATACATATGTGCGCATACACACACACACAAAATCTTTTGGATTATATATGTAATCTCCAAAAGCCATTCTCCGACAGAAAACTGTCAAAGGATGTGAACAAACGCCTCTCAAAAGAATTGTAAATTTAATGATCACATAACAGACTGTCCCACATCACTAATGATAAGAAAAATGTAAATCGAAGCAATCCTAAGGTTTTAATTCACATTCTGCCAGTTTCTCCCTCTATGCAATCTTCTTTGGTAGCATACTACTGAATAGCGATGGACAACGTACATCCACCTTGTATCATTCCATTGCCCTGTACAGGCTCTGCCATTTTGTTTCTTTTGAAATCGGAGTATTACATCATTCCCAACCATACAATGTCAATGGAAGAATATTGGTATCACTAATTTGGAGGAGGACCTTGGGGTTGTTAAAATCACTGCTTGATTTCCCAAAAGCTGTCTATCCATTCCCTTCTCCTTATTCAACTCTAGGCCCAGTTCCTTATACAATTAAAATGACCAAGATATTACCGTATTTCCCCATGTATAAGATGCACCTTAATTTTGGGGCCCAAAATTTGAAAAAAAAAGCATTACATAAAGTTTATTGGACTCGAGTTTTATTCATCTGCTCATAGCTTTCAGGCATCCTTTGGGCAAGTCTGGTGCGTGTATACATGCTTAATCCATTATGTTTCACGAACCTGAAGTACCAATAGTGTCCTCCTTTGAAATCAGTAACTTCTTTTTCATCAGCAATTCTTCTTGCCTCATGCTGAACCATCTTTGTGGATACAGGAATTCCAAATGCTCTTTGCTCTTCAACCCATATCTTCAATTCCCTCTCTAAATCAAGCCATTTTGCTGACTTGCCTCTCATGGGCTTCTTCTGCCATGGCATTTGCAGTAGGGTTTCTTCTTCCCATAGCCAGTCTCAGATTGTTTTCTCAGTTGGAGGAGGACCAAACTTACATTCAGCAGCACAATTTCCATTCACTTTGGCAAACTGGATCATTTTTAACTTGAATTCAGCACTGTACGAAAATCTTTTCTGAGCCCTTTCTGGGCAGAATGTGGCAAAACATAACCTAATATACCGGTAACAAATGCAAAACAATGAGTGCAAAGTCAACAAGCGCGAAAAAGCGGGAAATGCAAGTAAAAAAATCTACAACAATGAGTGCAAAAACAAGCGCAAAAAAGCGGCAATTGCAAGTAAAAAACAATCTACAACCACTGTATAAGATGCACCCAGTTTTTAGACCTTAAATTTTCCAATAAAGTGTGCCTCTTATGCATGGGGAAATACGGTATGTCCTGCTGGACCATTTTGATGGGTTGTTCATCTAACTGCACATCATAGCTTTTCTTGCATGTATAGTTACAAAACATTCTTTTGAGTGATTATAAATCTCTTTTGGGATGCTCTGCAATATTCTGAGTTTGATGCAATCAGTACAATGTCATCTGCAAACCACTTCATCTGGAGGAGCACACTATGTGTAAGTAATCCCTCTTCCATTTGGATTTTGTTAAAGCAACATAAGCATGTTTTTATTCTTACATTACCAAAAGACCTACTTAACATCATTTTGTCAGCTTAGCTTTGAATAGTTCCTAGGCCTTCATCTTCATGATGGTATTATCAGACACAACTGAAAAAAGACTGAACAACAATAGTCCTAAATCCAAAACCAATCCAGTAAGTCACAATTTGTCAGTATAAATTAAACTTCAAAGAAGACCAACCAGCTGCAAAGCTATCTGATCCCCATAGTCCAAGTGGAGGAAGAACATGATGCTATTCTATTGAACTTATCTATTTACACTTTACAAGTGACCCAATTTAAAAAGGAACCTCCCTTCCTTGATTCAACACTTTACAGGTGGGTGAATTGATAAGTTACATTTTAAAAAGGAAGCTTTACCACTTCTAGTAATTCCAAATTTTATTATTTTGCCTGTACTGTTAACATTCACAGATTGACACTACAGTCTGATGCTGGATACTTAATTCCTTTCTTTGAGTTCAATCTCTTTTTAAAGTATTTTCTCTTTTTTCCAAACTGATTAATAAATTATGGGGTAAAGAAGGTATGCAAGAATTTTAAGAGAAGAAAATGATTATGTCTAAGTAGATGATCCCATATCTATACCTATAGCCCCTACCTCCCTCTAGAGGTGAATAAACATATCCAAAAGCGGATATACTAGAGTCTGTTGACAAAAAGAACTTAAGAAAGTAGGTAACTAATAGGGACCAGCAACGTCTGTAGATTTCATTTGCTCTCTGGTCTCCAGCCTTGCTCTAGCTTCCTGTCAGGAAGATGTGGGTTTGAGTCTCACCCCTCACATATGTTAACTATGTAACCCAGAGCACACCCCTTAACTTTCATTTCTTCCAAGCAGCTCTCTAAAAATGTAAGCTCACTTTCCAATCTGCATAGGTAGAGGGAGTTTCCTAACTAGGAGTTTCTAATCCAAAACTGCCGTTCTTGCTGTTTGTTCATTTTTCATTCTCAAAGAGGACCAATAACATCAGGAGGGTGATGTCTTGGCTTGCAGGTGAAGGGTTTAAGTGAAGCAGAGCTGTGCAAAGTAATCAACCTCTCTCTCTCCTCCAGAGTCATTGGAGTCCAGTGGCAGGATAACTGGTGATGGTCCCCTCCAATCCAAAATAAATCACAGTTCTAGACCACCACCCACCCACCCTACCCCACCCTCTAAAGCAAAACAAACAAAATCTACTATGAGTAAAAGTTTTCTACTTATCTCTATTGAGGAAAACCACAGTTACATTAAGTAATGACTAATATTTTTGTTACATTATAGCCAGGAAAATTTAGCTTTCTTAGCAATTCATATTTTTCCTTAAAAATATTTTATTATAAATTGAGTAACTTAACAAACAGAAATGTTCAAATGCACAAAATATTTTTAAACTGTAAACTTTCATCGTTTGCAATTTTTAAGATATATATTATATATATGTATATATATATGTATATATAAAATTTAACTTGGGTTTTTGGCTGACTTTTTGTGCAGATCTAAGGTGGAAGGAGTCACCATGGTTGTTCCTGTGTTTTTCCATTTTTCTGCGCATTCTTTACCTTTGCAATTTCCTGTTTTCTGTGCCTTGCACACAGAAATGAACAAATGTTTCTTGAATTGAAGTGTATTATTAAATAATATTCTGTTATATTTATGTACTACAATTTGTTAAATCATTCCCCAATCATTGCCTATGGTCTTTTTGCTGTTTTGAATAATGCTGCTAGCAATATTTTTGTACAAATAGGCCTTTTTTCCTGTCAATCCTTAGGGCATAATCCTAGTATTGAGATCCCTGGGTTAAAGAGAATGAAAAGGTTTCTAACTTCCATCGTATAATGCTATATTGCTTTCCAAGAAGATTGCATCAATTCATAGTTATGCTAGAAACATAATAATGTTCCTATTTCTTCACAGACCCAACAGCATAGAATTTTATCAAACTGTGGGTTTTTTTCAATTTAATGGTTATTTGGTGCTGTTTCAGAATTCTTTTCGTTTGAAGTCCTCAAATTTTAATTTGAATAATTTTTCGAGGAGTTATTGATAAATTTTGAAATGTCTAATAGGAACTTTATATTCTTTGGAGACTGGGTCTTACTGTCACAGACTTGCATCAATTCCTTGCACATCTGAGGTGTCAGACTCATAAAACTGCTTATAGCAAAGAATTTTTTCACCATTTCTCTCTTCTTAGAGTCAAGAAGACCTGAGTTTGAATTCTGCCTCCTATACTAACTAGCTACATAGCCCTTGGTAAATCACTTATTCTCTCTATGCCTCAGTTTCATCATCTATAATTGGAGATAATAGCACCTACCTTATAGGGTTTATGTAAAGATCAAATAAATTAACAAATAAAGTGCTATATTATCGTTATTGTTGTTATTAATATCATGCTTGCCATGTAGCAAACACTGTGTTAAGTGCTGGGTTGAACTATCATAGTCTTCAAGTAAAGCTTCTTGAAGTACCAAGTTTTTCATGTTTTTATTTTGTTTTGTTTTGTTTTTTGTCCTCAGGAAGCCAGGAAGTTATGTCAACATGCCACCAGCCAGAACTTTTAGTTCCCTGAGTCAATTAAGACTTAAGGATCGTTCCAGTACCTTTTAAGGCAAAGAACAAGCCCAGCCTATATAGTAGGGAATTCTTGTAGTCCTCATATTACACCATGGTCATGTAAGAGTAATACTCAATAATTATAGAGGGCCAGGGCTTATAGAAGAGACAGCTAGATGGCTCGAGGGGTAGTGCACTGAGCCTGGAGTCAGGAAGACCTGAGCTCAAATGTGGCTTCAGACACTGTGTAATCCTTGGAAAGTTATTTAACCTCTATTTGCCTTAATCTGCTGGAGAAGGAAATGGCAAACCATTCCAATATCTTGCCAAGAAAATCCTAAATGGGGTCACAAAGAGTTAAACAGAACTGGATAACAATGGCAAGGATTTATAGTTTGGATCAATTAATCAGATACATAAACCAAGTATAAACAATTCCTCTATTCAATCAATCAGTCAAAAATATTAGAAAAGGAATGATTAGTCCTTTGTCACTTTGGAATGAGTAAAAGCCATTGGATGAAATGGAGATGCCATATAAGGCATGTGTAGGGATTGGCTGGGGGCACTCAGTTATACCCTGTGGGTTTTAGCAAACTACTTTAAAATTGGAATATTTGAGGGTCTATATGGGGGAGTAGAAGAAGAGAAGAAGACTCTCTGTCTCTCAGCCCCTCCTCACTTGAGGGAGGATTTGTGAACTTTGAAAAATCAGAGGATTTGGACTTCTCATTAGTATCCGAGCAGTGTCCTCAGAATAGGTGATGGCAATGTCTACCTAGGTAGCAAAGGAAAAACTAATTATGCTGAGAATAGGCAGCTTCCAGACTGTCCAGAGTCCAGAAGAAAGCTATATCGTACCTAGGGAGAATTTCATGAGGGATCCATGAGGGGACCAAAAGGGATTCCAGCAAAAACACATTCAAGAGCTGTTAGTTACCCCTTTGTCACATCATGTGCTCTAGAGTCTACTTTCCTGTATGTACTTGTGAAAGTGTATACCCTTTGTTTGGGGTAGAATTGGGGGAGGGTTTTCTGTACCAATTGTATTTCCACTGCCACCTTAGTAAATATGCCTAACTGAAAGGTAATTAAATCTGACTGACTGATTGATATCAACTGATAATAGAAGCAAGAATATTGGTGGGGACCTGTTAACAGCATTAGAAAACCATTCTCAGACTCTCAGGGTCCCATGACCCTGAGGAGAAAAGTAACAGCTGCCTTCTGGGAACCTAACCTGCCAGGCTGAACACAAGTTGGGATAGTAAGGCCCAGAGCATTTGCCACCATAACAACAATGAGGTCCACCTCTCTTCAGGCCTTTCCTCTTAGGAGGTTGGGTTAGTTACTTCAAAGTCAAGGAAAATCCAGCCTGTATAAGTTATTTTTCCTGAAGAAAGAAAAGTAATAGTAACCCTAGGGAAGCTTGGTCTAGGGCTTATTAGGAAGAAAAGGTGAAAGGTGACAATTAATTCTGACAAGATATAATAGCTGCCTTTCCAACTTGTAATATATCTGCTCAGTAAAATCATAGAATTTTAGAGTCAAGATAGTCCCTAGCCCACTTTATAGTTGAGGAAACAGAGTCCCGGGAAGTTTAGGTGACTTGCCCAAGGCACACAGGTGGTAAGTATCAAAGGTGGGATTTGACCTTAAGTCATCTTACTCTAGAGCTAGTATTCTTTTCACTGTGCCGTATGGCAGAGAAGGGACTTGACCCATCTCTGTCCTGACTCTGAGGATGGTTCTCCACCCCTTACTGTACACTGCTTCCCAGCTAACATTTATATGGTGCTTTAAAGTTTCTAAAGTGATTTACTTATATGATCCCACTTCAGCCTCAACAATATTCATCTTTTATACAATAGTGGAGAACGGCAGTGGATTTGGAATCAAAAGACCTCATTTCAAATCCTGGCTAAGCCATTTATCCCCTGAACAATCTTGCAAATCACTTCATCCCTCCAGGCCTCCTCAGTTTCTTCTGCTGAAAAATGAGGGGGTTAGTGAAGATGACTTCTAGAGCCCTTCCTAGCTCTAAATGTGATTCCATAGTCCCTGTGAAGTAGGTGCTTTTATCTCTATTTTTCAAATGCAGAAGTTGAGGCAGAGAGACGAAGTGACTCGCCAGTGGCCACATAGATAAGTATCAGAAGCAGGATGTAGCTCCAAGTACCCCTCAGTCCAAGCCAAAAACTCTATCACCTGCTCCAGATTATAAAAACAATCAATTGCATTTTTGTAGAGCTTTAAAGTTTCTAAAGCACTTTCTTCACAACAATCCCATGAGTCGACTGGTACAAATAACTTGATTTTACAAATACCGAAAGGTCAAATGACTTGCCTAGGTTACTCATCTTCCTCCATTAGTGGTCACATAATTGCTACTTAATAGATATTGGTTGAGTGATGAATGGCTCCTCAGCAAGGAAGACTTGCTAAGAAAGCAGTGGCAATGAAGAAAATTTGATCTGAACCCAAGAGGCTCACTGGAAATGGTGACATTTGAACTCGGCAGTGATAACTTTGGAAAAGAAGTCGAGAGAATTTATCTTGTGGAGACAATTGGAGGAGTGGGCTGGGGGAGGGGGCATGCAGAATAAGGGTTAGAGAGATGAATCCTGTTCTAGGAACCTTCACCACCACCCCATAAAACCATCACCCCATAAAACTACCACCCCTCTTTAACTCCCAGAACTGTGTTTTCAGACAATAGACATTCAATCTCCCCCAGTTCTAAAGGGATGATAGACCAAGGAGAGCTGATTGGGTGGTAGGACAAAACAGCCATCTTTCTGTATTCTTTTCCATTTTGGATGAAAGAACAGCACTCCCCATGTATACCCTAATTAACTTCCTAAACCCTCTGCTATTATTAGGTCCTCAAGTGAAGAAGTTTGGATTCCATCAAAGGGCCACACTTGAGGAGCTAGAGGGCCACGTGTGGCCTGGAGGCCACAGGTTCCCCACCCCTGCCCTAGACTAAATAAGGAGAAAGTGAAACAAACACACACACACACACCAAACAAACAAACAAAAACACTCACTTAGAGTAAGAGCTTATAATTTTAGTCTTAAAGCTGCTGAGGCTGATATCACTTTCAGCTTTGTCCTAAATGCTGGGGATTTCTGCTACCATTTCAACCTTAGGTACTAAGACATTTTAGTTGTAGTTTATGCAGCTGGTGACTAACCAAGAGTTCTCTTGGCACCTTTACAGGTATGTGTATATGTGTATGTATGTAAGTATATATAGTTTGATTATCTACCTCATGTATCTATATACATGCATATATATGTATGTTATATCTAAATATCTACATGTATGTTATAAATAAAAATATATGTGCACGTGTTATTTTTCCTTATACATATATCCCTCGCCCCACATGCTACATGAGGGATAGTATGTCTTCACATACATGCTGTAAGCCACATGTAGCCAACATTACACATAATCAGAAGCTACTGGACACTTTAAGCGTACCGCTCCCTCTAGGAACTGTGGTTTGAGCTGCAGAATGCTTACAAATCACTGTCAGCAGCCACTAATGCTGAGCCACTGCCAAGATCCAGCAGGCAACAGTGTGCCTGCCCTACTGTTCGTTTCTCAGTTCCTGCTAAACCTGGTTCTGGTGGTCTGGATCATAGCCTATTTCAAAGCATGCACAGAAAATGAGGTTGGCTAGGTAGACAGCAATCCAGTACACGTGGGTGTTCGATTTTATGTGTGGCAAAAATAGGTATTCTGGCCATTTCGAGAAAATGATTTCTTTATGTTTTGCATGAATGCACATGTGTAATCTATTTCAAATTCTTTGCCTTCTCAATGAGGGGGCAAGGGAGGAGGGAGAGGGATAATTTGGAACTCAAAAATTTTAAAAACAAATGTTAAAAATTATTTTACATCTAATTGGAAAAAATAAAATATTAATTTTTTTAATAAAATGATTTCTCATGAGCTTGACAGGTTACCATAGAGTAAGCATGGTACAGGGGAAAGTGGGTTAGACTGGGATTCAAAGGAAGGGGACGGAAATAATAATTTATTAAACATTTACTATGTATCAGACGCCATACTAAGCACTTTACAAACATCTCATTTAAGATTCACAACATCCCTGGGAGGTATCCCCATTTTACAATTGAGGAAACTGAGGCAAACAGGTTAAGTGACTTGCCTAGAGTCGTACAGCTAGTAAGTACTGAGGCTGGATTTGAACTTAGGTCTTTCTTACTCCTGGCCCAGCACTACACCACTAAATCACGTGGTTGACTTGGGCTTGAATCTGGGTTCTGTCAGTTGTTGTTATGTGACCTTGGTCAAGTCACTTAACAAATCTGGGCCTTAATTACTCGTCTGTAAAATAAAGGGTTGTTCTAGACCAGTTCTTAACTTTTTTGTGTGACATGGACTCCTTTGGCAGTCTGGGTGAAACCTATGGATCCCTTCTCAGAATAATGTACACAGAATTACAAAGAAAACCAATTACATTTTTTCACAATAATTATACTATTTATATGTAAGGGTTGTTTCTTGTAAGCTTTACAACGCTATGTAAATGTGAGCTTTTGTAATTTTTTCTTGTCACCTGCACAACATGGGATGGAAACCACTTATATTGAAACAGTTATTAATTTTTTTTCAAACCAAATTCACAGACCCCAGGTTAGGAACACCTGTTCCAGAAGATTTCTCCAGTCCCTTTCAGCCATGTCTATTGTACTAACAATTTCAATGGAAAAAATCTATATAACTGAAACATAATCTTAACATCTGTGAAACTGAATCTTTCTTAAATTATCTTTAAACACATTTCAGTGTTTTCAAATACAGATCTCAAAAAAAAAGACTGAGTGACCATTTAATGGGGATGCTGTGAAGGGTGTAAATCTCAGATCTTGGTTGGAGTTAGGTATGAAGCCCCTTCCAAGTTTATGTATTTCTTATTCTCTAACCACAGACCCACCCTGAACTGGAAACAAAACTCATAGGCATGATTATAAAAGAAAGTTGTCCATGCCTCTGCATTAACTACCTTTCACATCCTCCACCCTCCTCATCTCTCTCTCTACCAACCAGCAGTGACCCTTGAACTGAGACTTGAAGGAGGCTTTCAAGACTCAGTTCAAAGGTCACCCTTGGTTCCCCCAGCTTCTAGTGACTTTTTCTCTAACATTATCTTCTATTTATTGTGTATGAGTCTTGTATATACCCATACAGGCATATGTTGTTTTCCCATTACAAGTAAGCTCCTTGAGGGACTATTTTCACTTTTGTCTTTTTATACTAAATGTCCAGCACAGTGCTTGTAATACAAGGAGAAAATAATAAATGCTTGTTGACTGATTTTGATTTTCAAAAATCTGTTGTTGTATTGCCTCCTTAATCCATAATGGTTCTGCAATATGCCAGCTATTACCATTGAATATTTAAATAGCCAAATAGTATTTGAATCATCTAGAATTATTCCATATCTAATTATTCCATGCTAGGACAGAACCATTAGGACAAAGTCCAAGGTCCAAGAGGACAAGGTCAGATTCTTTAAAATTTCTTAGTAAAGCCCAAAAGCTTAATTGACTGCCCTGATTTTTTCATTGTGAAATAGCTTAGGAAAGACACTGGCAGTTGTCTGTTTTCGAATGATCCAAGTCAAATTTTGGCAAGTTTTTTTCCTCTTTCCACACTCCTGTCTTGGCCATTTCTAAGAGCTGGCAGGTGGGAAGGATCTTGACAGGCTAAAAGCAGCCAATCTAACAACAGAGTATATTTTCTTCATAAGAGTCATTTTGGCTGAAACTGAGTTGTTTAGATTGCCCTTTTTTTGGTGGGAATTTTAAGAACCAAAAAAAAAAAGTATCGTAACTGCATTTCCCAAACAAATAAAGGTTACCCACACTCATGTTTCCTACCTTCTCTCCTGAAAGTGGAAAATTTAGAACAAAAGTATAACTGTGTCCTTATATCCTTTTTTTAAAACCAGAACTTGCACCTCCAGCCAGATGTTGGATGACTAACTAGGAAAATTAAATTTAAACTATAAGATATATATATATATTAAACTATAAGATACACACAATGTGTGTATATATGTGTATATGTGTATATATGTGTGTATGTGTATATATGTATGTATGGTTATATGTATATGTGTGTATATATATATAACATATATATATATACATATATATATATGGCGGGTGTATACACACACACACATGTTTTGACAAAGCACTATGTTCAAGACCCCACCTCAAATGTTTTGGATAGCTTGAGTCTTTGGATTAGGAAGGAAAAAATCTGGAACAGAACAATTACATCAGAAACAGAATATCTCTATCATTCTGGCTTGGGGGAAAATTCAAAGGGGGAAAGGCTGTAAAACTTCAATGAGGTCCAGATGTCATATGCTTTTCAGCAAATGTCTAAACACTAATTCAGAAAATGGAAGGAAAAGACTGGAGCACCATAGTAGACAGACCAGCCAAGGACCAGTGGCTCATCTCTACTCCAATCACAGCCACTCTACTCTGTCCTTTCGCACTGCTCAGCCTAACAGGTGACTTCATTCCGCCTAACTACAATCTCTCCTTTCCTCTTCTTTGCCAGAGAGCCAGTGGCAATCTCTTATCAAATCCCTCTCTTTCTTTTCCCATTAGACATCCAAAGTCTGGCCTTCTGCTTAGCCTCTCTTAGCCTAATTCCCCCTCTACTACCAATCTCACAGCTCTCAGACTTGCCAAATTGAAATATCTTCTTGTAATATCTCATTTCCCCATGGCCTGAAGCTATCACTAATTAATCTAAAAGCTAAGCAATGCTACTGTGACTGGAGGTTAATCAGTCAACAATCATTTATTAAGTGACTATTATGGGCCACAACTGGGCCCAGCACTTGGGGATACAAATGTAATAGGGTACAACGCTAGGGAGCCAGGGGGAAAATGAGAGGTTCAACAAGGTCCTCCTTTATCCAAAAACGGGGGAAGGAAAGAAGACCTAGCCAAAGAGACTTCTCCTTCTCCCCCAGGGAGTTCTTTCTCAGAGGTTTCAGCTAGAACACCATTATTCCAATTTCTAGAATCCCTCCATTCTCAATAATTCAATGCTCTTATACAAGACCCAAAGGCCATAAAATCCCCCAGTCAATTGGAATAGAACTCTTGCCTGGCATTGTCTGACCTCATTAAATGACTTTCATAGACTCCTTGTATTTAGTCTAAGGCCTGTGAATGACTGACTAAAACTCTGAGAAACTAGGCCACCTTTTGCCTCAATTCTCACCTAGCCTTTAATTACTGAATGAATTACTTTAATTACTGAATGTTGCCTCAGACAAACTGAGACCTGGGAAAGACCTTAACTTAAAAAGGTCAAGGTCTCCCATTGTATCTGGGGCCATTCTAGTCATCTTGACCTATGTCTTGCCACTGGATTCTGATGACTCTGGAGCAGTCCGCACAGCTCTACCTCACTTAAATCCAATTCACTTGCAAGTTAAGACATCACCCTTCTGATGTCATTGGTCCTTTTTGAGAATGAAGGATGAACAACAGCAATGAATGATTGATTGATATTTGTTCTCACTTAGCTAAAGTGTCAAGGCTAAAACAGATTAAGTGGTTTCAATCCTCCCTTTGTACTCTTCTCTCCCTCCCCCACCATTTTCATATATGCTGCCCTCCACAAATCTACCCGTATGTGTTTGGGAAAAGTCAAAGTTCTAGCTATCTCTTTTAATAGTTAGGGAAGCCTCTGTATTTTCTTTTGAATGTCATCTATGAGGAAAAGTCTGTGGGGCACACCTCATAATCTAACCTAGTCATTCACATTCGAGCAACCTTCCAAATAATGGCAATATAACCTAATAAATAAACATAATTTTTACGAATCCTAGTAGTTACTGTCTATCTTGTTATTTGCACAAAGGGCCTTCCCTTTTTAATGGGGGACTGGCCCTCTCTCATCTTGAACTGTTGTGAAGCTGAGAGCATGTGGTGTGTATAACAGGGAACTGACCACTGAGCTCTATCTTTATGAGCAGATACAAAAATGCTTGACTTTCACTCTATGTGAAAGAGGCTTGATAGCATGTAAGTGACTTAGAGAGATTTGGAGCATGCATGGATATTCTATAACTGGTCCTGGTCTGCTAATCATGTGATAAAAAGGTAGACTGTTGATTAGCATATAGCTAGAACAGAGGAGCATTCAAAAGGTCAGCCAGAGCCTCTTCCCTTTTTGGTCTGACTTCTTCCTGTCTCTCTGAGTTCTGACAAAAGACATTAGAGATGGAGGTCTAGGAGTAGTGGTCAGGATGGAGTTTTGCAGCCAATCCGGTATCAATGCTATGGAGATTGATTAATGTCCTTGAGATTCCAGCTTATTAATAGCTATGACAAGGATGCCACATTTGGACATGAATCTTCTAGGGCCAATGCTGTGTAGAAATTATAAGTGTAAGCTCACTTTCTCTAGAGGTCAAGGAAGTAGAAGAGAGATTGTGTCCCTCCAGTGATGGAGGAAGGGGGAACGTTTGTACTTCTATTTTTGCTGCATATTTAAATATTCCTTTGTTCAAGATAATCAAGTGTAATTGCTTATATGAAATGAGTCATTTTCCATTGGCACTTAAGTGGGAGGGAAATATATAAAAATGGAGGCTTGAGTTGATAGCAGCTAGAGAGAGAGCCAACCCTTCAAGAGTACCCCTAAAACCCTGAAGGGAAGATGTAACTAGCCTTGTTCTGTCTTGTTTTAAAGAAATATGTCTCAAAAACCTTCCCCAAAGTACCATACTTTGATACATTTAGACATATGAGACTAAATTGCTTACTTAAAATCTCAACTTAAAATAATATTAACTTAAGAAAAAAATTGTCTGACATACTGTCATTGCTGTTTGAATGAATGAATAAATGAATGAATCAAGCAAATTTCTGGTCTATAAGCCGATCACCTGAGTGAATCTACAAACAAGAAGGGAGTTCCCTGGCATAGATAACTGGTATCAAAATCTCAGGTGGGCTCTATGCTAGTAAGTTGTCTGTACACCCATACATGCCTGTCTAGAGGTATACTTTATGCGTACCATTTCCCAATGATATTCTGCATATTTGTGGAAAAATGCACCTGAGGTTCATGCCAGGAATGCTTTGTTAGTACTATTCATTTCTATAAATGCCTTTACTTTGAGCTAGTTCTGTCAACTGACTGATTATTAAATGTGTGTGTGCTAGTGGGAACTCAGTAGTTTCTGAAGTGAGGACATAGGGAGTAATTGAACCTGAGATAGTCATCCTTCCCTTCATCAATGTGAGTTGCGGGGTATAGATACCCTAAAGAATTCAATACACTTGAGTTGAAATCATGCTTTGTAGACAGTGTGGCCATGTTGGTGTGCTGTTGATTGGAAGTAGGATATAGAAATCAACAATCAAGGATGAAAATAAACAATGAAATTCAGAGCCCTAATAGATTGCCAGTGTGGATACGAAGTCACAGAGGATGGATAGTAGAGTAAAGTTTACAAAGGAAGAAAATGCTAAAAAAAAATGTTTTGAGGTAGAAATTAGACATGGTGCATTAGCAGGGAGAAAATTAAGGAAACAGTGACTTCATCCAACAAAAATGAGGTAGGCTTATCTGTAAGGAAAGTCTGAAAAAATTAATATATGTCTTGTGGACAACAAATTTCAACTAGTATTTACCAAGTACCTATAGTCTACTCAGTGCTGTTAAGTACTGGGGTTGGTGGGAAAGGTAAAAGAAACATACATGATAGGGTCCCTGACCTCAAAGATCTTAGATTTGATTTGTGTAATATGTGTAAGATTGAGGGTGGGATCAGGGTACAGACACATAAACACACACTAAATAAGTAGTGAACAATATAAGGGAATGTACAATTTAGTAAGATGAGACAAATATTCAAATATAAAAAGAAACATTAACATCTTAAGGTAGATTTACAATGGTTTCCATGAAAAAATCCTTTCCTGTGAATCTCTTTTTCATTTTGCAACTGTCTTTCTAGAATATTTTTCTTTTCTTTGAAATCTAAGTCTATACCACTTATTTGGAACTTATATACTAGCTGGAATTATTAGTTAATTTTTCAGGCATTTATGTGTCTTGTATTCCCCAACTCAATTATAAATGCTTCTTTATACCCATGGCACTTACTGCAATATCTGTTACTTCATAATGTTCAATTAATAATTGTTGATTGATAAATAGCTTCTAACAGAAAGCTTGGTATTCTTCTACCTTTGGATAGATGCGCTGCATAAATACTTGTTAAACTGAATTGAATTATGTACATGTTCCAGCAAGGACTAGGGAAGGTAAGTGAATAGATATTTTGCAGTGGTTGACAAATGAGTAATAGAGAAGAGGAGTTTAACAGTTTTTTCCAAACACCTTCCCAGAAACATTATGAATAGGTATGAATGCATGCATTTTCAAAACAGAGTATATAGTTGGTTCATCTAGAAGCCCAAGTAATTGATATAGATGTATTGTAAAGACCCATTTGGCAGATGTTATGTTTATTTTCTTACTGGAGGTGATCACTAATTATATATGTTGGAAATGCAAGCCTGATCATGCTACATGAAATGGTGTGGAATGGAAAACCATTGTGGTATCATGGAAAGAATAATGGATTTGATCTAGAAGACATAGGTTCAAATCTTGGCTCTGCCACTTACTACCTATCTGATCTTGAGAAAATAATTCTAATTTGCTGGACATCGATTTCTGAAAATCATTTTAACTTGCTGGACCTCAATTTTATAAAATGAAGGTGTTGAACTATATGAATTATAAGGGTCCTTATAACTAAGTCCTAGGATCTGATTCAATGAAAACACTGAATGAACACTCAGACTTTTGAAGAAAATAAAAAAATTATAGAAGAATGAAAGAAATACTCCCAGAAAAGAACCAGAAAGTTTCCAAGGGGGTAGAGATAAATTGCTGCCAAAAATGTAACCTAGAAAAGAAAAAGAAATATTTTTGTATCATTAGAGCTTACACAACAGTCCAAAGATGGTCCTCACAAAGAGTAATTCCAGACCTTCAGATTTAGAAGTATCATCTCATATTTCACAAAATGCTAAGAAATAGTGTTATTGCCCCAGGAATATATTGTTGGTTGTGACTTGTTACTAAGACACTCAGAGACACTCTAAGTACCTGACATGGAAATAAAGATGTTACAAAATGTACATAAAACAAACAATTTTAACAACCTAATTAAATCTCTAAAGAATTAAATCCTCTAAAGAAAAGTTGCCTTATAAGAAGTCTTGAAACAGGCCATAAACAGATGTCAACAAGCTTGAGATTTTGCCAGATCAAACAGATAATGAATTCTAAAGATGAGTCTTCTCAATCTCTTATTAAAAAAAAAACTCCCTACCTTCACTTCCTCAAAGTGTAAATCTAGGAATTATTCTCAGAAGCATACTAGGTGATTTCCACTGTTGCAAGCATTCCTTGTTGCAGAATAATCATGTCCAAAATAAATCCTAAAATATATCCTGAAAGATGAAAGACTTTATTTTTAATTGAAAAAAAATTATTACAAGACATCATACGAAATACAACAAACTTACAATTATACACACACGCAATGTACAATATGTAGAAAGAGTTGTTCAATGAAACACAAAGGAGTAATTGGGATGGATAACGTATACACACAAATTTTAGAAGTTTACTTTTTACTAAAAGAAAGGAACTTTATACAACTTAGAAACAAATTTGTCTGTTGCTTTTTCATCTGGGTTTTATTGTAATTTGAAGTTCCAAAGTTGTGGTCATTATGTAGGTTGTTCTTTTGGCTCCACTTTCTCCATTCTGAATCAGTCCATACAAGTCATTCCAGATTTCTCTGATTTTTATCTTACTAACTATTTCTTACAGTAAAATAATATTCCATTATATTCATGTACCACTATTTGTCCAATCATTCTTCAATCTTTGATAATTGTTCGTTTTCACCTTTTTATGACTGGAAATAGTGCTACTGTGAACTTGTACAAATACACACACATGTATTTACAGATGTCTTGCCTTATTGTCAATAACCTCTTTGAAGTATAAACACAATAGTGAGATTGCTAGATAAAAGTTTATGAACAATTTTGTAACTTTTCCTATATAATTCTTAGTTGTTTTTCAAAATAATTAGACCAACTCATAGTTCCACTAGAAGTTATTTGGCTACCTGCCTGCCAATATTGAATTTTCCCATCTTTCCTCATCTTCACAGATCTGATAGATCTTCTAAGATCTTCACAGATCTTAGAGTTGTTCTAATTTGCATTTCTCTAATTATTAAACAATTTTGAACACTTTTTCATGAAGTTCAATTCAGCAAATCTTTATTATATGAGTAGCTCTTCATAATTTGCATTTCTTCTTTTGAAAACTTATAGTTCATATCCTTTTGTCACTGATCAGTTGGGAAATGGCTCTTACTCTTATTAATATGTAGCAATTTCCTATAGATTTTCAAAGTTAGGTTTTTACTGAAGATTTTTTTAATGCAAACTTTTCCCCCCATGCTAAATATTTTCTTTTTATTCTAGCTGCATTGATCTTATGCAAATACTTTTATGTTTATACAATACACTAATTCATCTTGTTTTTTATACTATTCTCTCCATCAAGATCCTCATATATTTGTGAAATATAGATATAGATATCTATATATAAACATATAAATAAAAATGCCATCCATTTTCCTCTGATTTTTAAATATTTAAATCCTTTATCCATTCATCTATTCATTCAACAAGTATTTAGTAAGTGCCTCCTATGTACAAAGCATTTGGAATCTCCTGTAGTAGATGGTTTAAATTGTTGATCTAAAATTATTTTCTACCAAAATGCTATCCAGTCATCTCAGCAATTCTTCTGAAATAAAGTATTTCTTCCTTAGTACCTTTATGTTCTTGGATTTATAGAAAACTAGTCTGCTATGCCATCAAAGAATTTAAAGACTAAATGGAAATTTAGCCTTCCTTGTGAACTTTGTCAATGGACTACTTAAGTATTTCAAGGATCCATGATTCCATCTATGTTAGGAACCTGATTGCTTAGCTATCCATGGCAGTATTCTAATTCTTAACTGACATTGAATTACTCTCTAGCTATTCGGAATTTGGGAATAACAAATCACCCTTCCTCCACTCAGCTCCACAATAGGTGGACTCCAGTGAGTCATGTTAACTAGATTGAAAATATTTTTCCTCCCTTTCTTCCTTTCTTTTTAATCAGGGCAGAACCCTTTTGATTAAAAATCAACATTGACTCAAGGTGTGAGTGGTAGGGGAGGGAGGGTGGGGAGGGGAAGAGGTGGGGAAACTACTTCCTCTGGTGCTCAGTGTTCCCAAAGCAAAAGGTACAAGGTTGCTTCTAATCCTTAGGAAGACGAACTTAAAGAGTGGAATGTAGTGGGCAGAGTTTAAGGAAAGTCCTCTGAGGTGGCTCTTTCTGTTGATTCTCTCCTTTCTGGTTGACAAAAGCATTGCTTTCTTGACTTGTCACTTCTCTTCACCTAGAGGAGGAAGCATCAGAGAGCATAATAGGCATCATTTATTTATTCATTCATTCATTCATTCATTCATTCATTCATTCATTTATTTATTTATTATGAGCAGTGTTAGATAGAAGTGCCACTCTCCCCATCTAGTAGGCAAAAAAAACAATTAATGGTGTCTCTCTATGTATGTCTCACTCTTGTTCCTCCTCTCTCTCTCACCCTATCTCTCTCATTCTTTTCTCTGTCTCTATATCTCTCTCTCCTTCTTGTACACACACACACACACACACACACACACACACCTTCCTTTGAGAGGTCTACATGACTTCATATCAATGTCTGCCCAATTGGGCCCAGGAAATGTAATCCATGACATCCTCCTTTCTAGAATGTTTGTGTCTTTAAATTCTATTGTTAAGACTTATATTCTTTTTTTAAAAAGCTATTTTGATGGGTTTGCATATTCATAGTGAGCCAGAGATCACCCAAATAGTATATGTCCTTGATAATTTTCCTTAAATCTCTCTCTCTCTCTCTCTCTCTCTCTCTCTCTCTCTCTCTCTCTCTCTCTCTCTCCCCCTCTCTCTCTCTCTCTCATCCCCCCATCTGTATGTGTATGTCACTGTCTCTTTCTTTTGTTCTCAAGCAAAGTTGTATGTTTATTCAATGTGGATCAGCCTTCCAAGCATACCAGTCTTGACTGCCAGAAAGGTCTCTAGGTAGAGAAAGCACTGACCTTTAATAACTTTTGAAGACAAGCTGGCAGCCACGTTTTTTAAAATTACATTTTATTTTTTGTTGTAAACCTAACATTGATCAACAAATACAAACATTTCTGTATACAAAGAAAAATAAGAAAAAGGTTTATTTAGGAAACTTTGAACTTCTGTTCCAAACATACAATTTCTTTTATGTGTGGGTACTCCTTCTACCAACAAAGACTAAGCCCCTCCTTGCCTTCATAAATAGTTTTATGAGTTGCTATAGCCAAAATAATCCATCACTTGGTGGCCAATCTTCTGGTAATGAGCCTCTCCACACTTAGCAAGGCTGCTCCTCACACAAGAGAGACATAATCCACTGCCAATTCTACGTTCAAAAATCTTTCCAACTTAATAGGGTCTGCCAGAGTTTACAATCTGCTGACAATACCTTCAAGAACTCAGGGTTACCTCCACATACCACAATGAAACAGCAGAGTGTGGATGACAGCAGTAATGAGTGAAAATGAGTACAGACTTCAACTTCTATAATGACTTTCACCAGGCCAAAATGCACAAGCTAGGAATTTTTAAAAGTATATTCAACTATACACATCAAGTTTATATAATCATTGAGTTTTTACGGCAACCTCATTTTAGGAACTATTAAATTAAGTTTACCTTTGATTTTCTTTGTTAAAGAAGAAAAATAAAAACAACTTCTAGCTTGGTACCAACAGGTATGATTTTGCATATCTGCCATTTATGGGCCTAAATTGTGGTTTCAGATGGGCAGCATTTTTTTCCTGACTATCTAAGCTATAATGCAATGTCCAAGCTATACTATACTATAGTGTGTCATACTATAGGAGGTGCATCTCTGAAGGAAAGATGGTATGTACCACATGTCAAAATGGGCTGTTTTTGTCAGTTCTTATCCTATGGATCAAGAGGGAGAAATCCCTTAGAGACTATTGAGAGAAAGGCCTGAATAATTTTTCAGATCTCAGATGTAAAGGGAACTGTCTTTTACTTGAAAAGGTCTCACACTGCTTCCCTGTATAGTCAAGAAGGAAAAGATGTGAAGCTCTGTAGATCTTAGGATAAGACAGCTCTTGGCTAAAAGAATTTAAGAGGAGCAGAGAAAGCAACTTCATCCAACAGAAGAACAACATTAGAGGAATAGATAAAGCACACAGAGTACAGACTTTTCCCTAAAGAGACCACATATATCAAGGCCCATAGTCCAAAGATGGACATGTGGATTTTCTTCCATATGCACATACCTCACTGCTAGGTTTAGCTAAGTGGGCACCCACTCTCCTCCATGAGCACTGTGAGCATTAGTGAAAGAATATGACACACATTTATAGGCAGACTGTTGTGTTTTGATTGTCTCTGCTTGTGTTTTCCATTTAGTACAGGCATACCTCGGAGATATTGTGGGTTCAGTTCCAGACCACCACAATAAAATAAATATTGCAATAAAGAGAGTCACATGAATTTTTGGGGTTTCTGGTACATATAAAAGTTATATTTATACTATACTCTAGCCTATTAAGTATGTGATAGTATTATATCTAAAAATGTACATACTTTAATTTTAAAATACTTTATTGCTGAAAAAAAATTGCTAACCATCATCTGAGCCATCAGCGAGTTGTAATCTTTTTGCTGATGGAAGGTCTTGCCTCAATGCTGATGGCAGCTGACTGATCAGGGCTGCTGAAGTCTGGGGTGGCTGTGGCAATTTCTTAAAATAAGACAACAGTGAAGTTTACGACATCAATTGATTCTTCCTTTCATTTGAACACTTAAAGGCCATTGTAGCATTATTAATTGGTCTAATTTCAATATTGTCATGTCTCAGGGAATATAGAGGGTGGAGGACAGGGACAGAGACTGGAACAGCTGGCTGGTGGAGCAGTCAGAACACACACAACATTTAATGATTAAATTTGCTATCTTACATGGACACAGTTCGCGATGCCCCCAAAACAATCACAATAGTAACATCAAAAATCACTGATCACGGATCTCCATAATAGATACAACAATAATTTAAAAGCTTGAAATATTGTAAGAATTACCAAAACATGACACAGAGACATGATGTGAGCCCATGATGTTGGGAAAATGGCACCAACAGACTTGCTTGATGCAGGGTTGTCACAAACCTTCAATTCGTAAAAAATACAGTGTCTACAAAGCACAAAACAAGGTGTGCCTGTAAATATTACGATTATTCTTGTTTTTGCCTTCTCATCTCATAGATGTTTCTTGTCTAAGAGTTAATGGTGTCATAATGGCTGATTTAAGTGGGAAGCAAACTAGCACTTTCTGTCACTGCTGCTGCTGCTGCTGCTGCTCCTGCTCCTGCTGCTCCTGCTGCAGCTGAAGCTACTGCTGCTGCAGCTGAATGATAAATAAACCCAAGTGGATAAAGATTGTGGTCAGGAAGTAATCCTTATTCAAATTAATTACTTTTTATACTAAGCAAAAAAAAGGTTAAAGTATTTTTATACAGTAGCAACTTTTATATTTCAAATAATTTTTCAAAAGATAGAGAATTATACTACCAGATATAAGTTCTGGCAGAGATCACATTAATGAAGCTATAATAGTTCTTTAAAATATGTGTGTATACATACATGCGCGTATACATATGTGCACACATATACATACTTATTTGTAATTTTCTTTCCATTTTGATTCATCCAGCTACGTTTAGTAAGGAGTTCTTAAAGAATGATTTGAAAGGTAATAGAGTTATCCTGTTTTAAAAAAAATGATGCAGTAATGATTAAATATAAATGCAGCTCATTAAAAGTAGATTGAAATCTTTCATACTTCTGGCATCCCTCTCATTTCTGTCCACTGAGAGAGAAAAGTCACAAATCTCTGAGTTAATATAGGTTTATCTTACTCAGAGTAAACACAAAAATATATCCCTGCCAATATGGAAGATATTGCAGACAAGGAGCAGGAGACCTAAAAAAGACAGACTCACAGTCTAGAAAGAAGTCTATAACTGTGAGGGAAAATTTTAAACAATTTTTTTAAAGGAGATTCAGAGAAAGTTAAAAAGATGAGTAGAAGAAAAACAGACTCAGCCCAAGGGAGCTCCATGTTCCTGAGTCATAAAAGCTTTCTGGTTTCCCCTTGTCTGGAAACATTGTCCACAGTGCTAGGAACAATATGCTGTTATTTTTAGTTTCGAAGAAAACAACCAGGAAAACACATTCAGGGGAGAATTCTGTAATAAGAGAGTGTTTCTCTTTGCATAAAAATAATGAGCTTGAAGGGAGACAGAGGAAAAATACCAGAGGGAAGAAAAGTTAATAATACACTTGATCCTCTAGAGAAAAGGAAAATCTACTATCCTAGACCACTTCTTCACCTATAATTATGTGTCTGTCAAGTTATGCCAGTCTCCTAAATAGCCTCAGTTATTTATCCATAGGAGTGGTCACAATTCCATATTTTCTTTTGTCAATTCAAATAGAAAAGTATTTATTGAATCCCTACCATGTGCTTCCCTTCCAATTCTGATGGACAGAAGACATAGGCTTTTTTTTTTTAAGCAACAATGATCCTCTAGTCATCACTAGCTCTCAAAACACATTCCCAAGAAAGTCATTTTCATGAAGCATTATTCCGTAGACGAGGTAACTTGGGGCACAAAGCAGTCATTTACCTTATCAAAATACAATTTTAGTGTGTATGTATATAGATTTATGTTTCTATTTCTGGGTCTTTTACCATAGGCAGTGTGGCATAATTGATAGAAAGCTGTCCTCAGAGCCACAAAGACATGGGTTTGAGTCCTGCCTCTGACACATACTGGTTCTAGTAGCTCTTGGCAAACCGTTTGACCTCTCAGCGCTCCACACGGGACTCTAAGACCATCACTGGCAGAGAGGGTACCAACTTGCATTGATAGAAAGAGCTTCCTTACCCTATATCAATGAAATCATAGGTTTAGGCCCAATCCCTGCAGTAAAACCTTACTAGTATAGACTGATTTTATGCCACAGCTATATGAATTCTTAAATGATCTATATTCTGGAGAATATGAAATACATTAAAAGAAATACAGTGTTAGCCTTTACTTTCACATATATACTATAACTCAAATTAACCTACATTCCCTTCTTTTTGTTGTTCGGTCATTTAGTTGCATCTGACTGTGACCCCTCTTGGGGTTTTCTTGGCAAGGATACTGGTTTGCCATTTCTTTCTTCAGTTCATTTTACAGATGAGGAAACTGGGGCAAACAAGGCCAAGTGACTTGCCCAGGGTCACACAGCTAGTATGTGCCTGAAGCTAGATTTCAACCCAGATCTTCCTAACTCCAGGCCTAGCACTCTATCCATGGTATCACCTAGCTGCCCATTTCCCTCTATAGTACCTTAAATAACTTGACTTAATAGTGATTATCTCAGAATCATCAATCAATTAATAAACATTTATTTAGCACCTACTATGTATAAGACACTTTGCTAAGCTCTGGGGATACAAAAAGAGCCAAAAGACAGTCTCTGCCCTCAAAGAGCTTACAGTCTAATGGGGGTGACAATGCAAATAAATATATACAAAGTGAGAATTACTTCGTCATTATCATATTCATTGCTTATGCATACTAATTTTTTGGACTACACTTTTAATTTCAGTAGGATGAAGAACTCTTAGTGTGGAAATTCTATATACCAGTGCAGATCAGTACTTACTCTGCAAATTATAGTCTTAGAGGGTTACCTAGGTCACAAAGAAATTAAACCACTTGCCAAGGATCACATAGCCAATGTATGTCAGAGAAGGATTTGAACCCATGTCCTTCTGAATCGAAGGCCAGATCTCCATCCCTGACATCATGCTGCCTCTCTATGAAGTAATAGACTTTTCTAAATCAGAATGCTACTCTACCCCTGACTAGGCTCTGAAACCTACAGCTGGAAATTATATCAGAAGCACCCTCCCTAGCCACCCAAAATGGCTGAACTATCTTTACCACAGTTCCCTTTAAAGGAAGATTGAGTGATTCATCTAAAACCAAAACTTAGTTGACTTGTCCAAAGCCATGTAGTTAGTTAGTAACAGTGACAGAATTACAAGAGCCCAGATCATCTAAATCTCAGATCGATGTTACTTCTACCATCTGTTATTTTATAAGTGAAACATATACTTTGGTACACCCATGTTTCTCACCTTGGACTATGGAGCAATTGCTCCAAGGTGTTACATATGTGCTAACCACGAGGTGGTACAAAAATTTTGAGTTAGGAGAAAAGTGATTGTTTTTCTATTATATTAAAAACTAATTATTAGATTAAGTTTTCTCCTTTCTATTTCCTCATTCAGAGGACCAGCCCCTTCAGGTCATTCAGCCAGTCTCTGAAGGACAAGGCTGACAGAGGACATTGGCCTAATCCCAAAGGTACACATACCTCCTAGATCTTGGGCTGGACCACCCAATCAGGAGATCTTACTTTTGTTTATAGTGTAAACAGAATCTAATTTAGGTGAATTCCAACCCCAAAGCATCAAGTCTATGCTCTCACACCTCTCCATAGGAGACTATGGTAACCCAGCTTAGGAAGAAGAAAACCAACCAGAGCAGTCTGGATAGAGATGGCTTCCTTGTCCAGACTGCTAGAGAACACCAAGTCTCATGATCAAGCCATGTTCTCAGCAAGAGATGAAGACTTTTAGCCTACCTTCTCATTAATATGTCTACCCCATCATTAATTGTTCACCAATCAGGGTTGATTTTTTCCTGTCAAGAATACCCCCTTTTCCAAAGGTATTTAAGCATTCAGTGATCTCCATGGTTGGGTCTTCGGTTGTCAAGAGAGACCAATGGTATCAATTTATTGATTATTAGCTGGCCTAATTAATAAATCAATTATTAATTACCCAGAAACTCTGTCTCTCAGGATTTTCATTCATCACAAGTTATACCATCTTACTTCAACTAATCATGCGCAAAAGGGCCTTTATCTCCATTCTTTCCCCAGAGCCAAGTTCCTTCCTAGCTCCTAAGTCCCTCATTCTATTCCCTATGCTATCCAGGTACCTAGGAAATCATAGGTCCCATCCTTATCCTTGAGTAGGGACCAAGAGATGAGAAAGTGGAGACAACAAATACGAGCTACTTTGTCTAAGAATTTGAAAGTGAAGGAAAATAGGAATACATCTTAAGTCTGTAATAGGAGATCTGGTCAATGGGAATCCTGTCTTCAGATTATATGGCAATTCTCTGATTGCTGCTAAATAAGTCTGTTTCCTATTTTTATGGTGTGTGCGTGTGTGTGTGTGTGTGAGAGAGAGAGAGAGAGAGAGAGAGAGAGAGAGAGAGAGAGAGAGAGAGAACACATTTATTAAGGGCTTATTGTGTGCAAATACACTGGAAATATAAATACAAGAAAACAAGATAGTCTTTACTTTCAAGGACCTTCCTCTAATAGAAGACAAAATGTAAAAGAGAATTGGAAAGTGAGGGGTGGGGAAGGGAGGGAGGGAGGGTATTAACTGTATGGGGAGAAGGCAGCCAGAAGGGAGGTAGAGCAGTTCAGAGATGGAATTGAGGTGAGAATGAAGTTAGGGGCATGGATGGGGCCCCATATGAAGTGTCAATCCTAGTAAAGGACTCACCAATTAGAAGGGCAGGCCTTGGGGTAGAATGACCCTGAAGTGTACAAGGAAGCAGCAGAGAGGTGAAGCATTTCAGAGAGAGCTTATCTGGGAGTTCATATGGCATGAATTTGAGGTCCTTTGTCAATCTAACGGTCTACCTCTAGATGTTCTATGGAGGGCGTAACTTTTAAGAATATAAACTTGAAAAGACTGGCTAAACTAGACAAAGTACACAGAGAATAAATGCATGTTATAGACAACACAATCTTACATGTATGCTATAATGTAATCTTTTTTCAAGCTCATTTTTATTGTATTTTCAGTACCAAATTCTCTACCTCCTACTATTCCACCCCCACTGAGAAAGAAAGAAAAGCAAAACAAGTTACAACTTTATAGTCCAGAAAAACAAGTACCCATATTAACCATATCCCCCCACCCACCCCCACCAAAAAAGAAATTAAAATAACTTCTATCTGCACTCTGAGCCTTTCACCTCCGTACCAGGAGGTAGGAAGCCTTCACCATGGTCCACTGGAATTGTGGTTGGTTGTTGTGTAGATCAGAGTTCTCAAGCCTTTTAAAGTTCTTTGTCTTTAAAATATTGTTGTTATTGTATACATTTTTCTACTGGTTCTGCTCACTTTGCATCAGTTCATACAAATCTTCCCAGGTTTCTCTGAAGCCATTTCTCCATCATTTCTTACAGCACAATATTCTATCACATATCATACCTTTTCGAGACATTCACCAATTGATGGATACCTCCTCAATTTCCAATTCTTTGACACCACAAAAAGAGCTACTAAAATATTTTTGTACATACAGGTTCTTTTCCTCTTTCTTTGATCTCAAAGGGTATATACAGTTTAATAGCTTTGGGGACATAGCTCCAAATTGCTCTCCAGAATGGCTGAACCAGTTCACAGCTCTGCCAACAGTACATTAATTAGAGAAGACAAGACAAGATAATATAAGGAAAGGAATGGAAAACATCAAAAGAATGGAAAAAATAATTGACAATATTAATATTCAAAAAATATTAATGAAGAAGATATCAGTAACTATTGACCCATTTGCTTAGTTGGAAACTATTTCATGAGAAAAATACACAGACATATTAAGGGCATTGTTGATAGAAATGTGCGAAAAGAGAAAGCAGGATTTCACAAATGATTTTACCTTTGAATAAAAAGCAAAAACAAACCTTGTCCTTTGGTAAACAACAGTATGTTTATAAAAGATATAGCTTCACTGAATCACTCCAATTAAAGTCTATATTTCTTATTTACCAGAGGCCATCTCCCATCATCCAGATCTATATTTTGCCACTTGACCTAGATGGCTCTAGAGGGAAAAGTGAGGCTGGTGACTTTGCACAGCCCTCCCTCACTTAAAACCAACTTGCAAATCATGGCATCACCTTCCTGAGGTCATGGTCCTCTTCAAGAATGAAGGACAAAAAACAAGAAATGGTTTTATAGCACACTATATTTTCAGTCACACAATTGACTGAAAGCTGAGACAAATTCATCATCACACAGCATTTGTTATTTGTGTACTCCCCAAAAGCATTTTACTTAAGAGAGTAAAACATATTTTTAAAACAGGCTCTTCCCCAAAAAGGATTCTCTAGTGAAATCTGGTAAGATCATAAAAGACCTCTTGATGAATAAAACCAGAGGTACCTGGGTTTAATTACTCTCTGGTCAATAAAATCAAACCATCAAGCAGTAGATAAGACAGAGAGAAGTATCCTCATCAATCATGTTTCTAGAAGTCATGGAGAATGTCCTGCCTAGTGTCTCAATCAGGGGTGGGGAACCTGTGGCCTTGAAGCTACATGTGGCCTTCTAGGTCCTTTGGTGCGGCCTTTAGATTGAGTCCAAGCTTTACAGAACAAATATTTTTATTAAGGGGATTTGTTCTGTGAAGTTTGGATTCAGTCAAAGGGCCACACTTAAGGACCTAGAGGGCCATATGTGGCCTCAAGGCCACAGGTTCCCCACCCCTGGAAATGGAAGTGGGTTTCCCCACAAATAGTAAGGTTCTCCAGATACTTTCATTCACAGTTGACATCATGCTGATTGAATAACACCCAACAACCTTACGGGGCTTCCTCATTGAGGAAGATATTAGCTTAACAGTTCACATAGAAAAACCAAAAAGAAAGTAAATGCCTATTGTCCAGAGACTATGGCATTCATTTAGACGGATCAAACAATCAAGTCCAGAGACTATGGCATTCATTTAGATGGATCAAACAATCAGCAAACATTTATTAGGCACCTACTATATTCCTGACAGGCCCTGTGCTAGGCACAGGGGATACAATAGACAGAAATAGAACAGGCTTTGCCTTTAAAGAGCTTATGTTCTATTAGAGAGGGAAGGATAGAATGTACATACATAAGTGTATATAAAACTTAGACAAGATAAATATAAGGTAGTTTTGTTGGGAGAGGCACTAATAGCGAGGCACTAGTTCATTGAGCTAATGGATTGACATAGGAGATATATAATATTTATTTCACTAGAATTTCAAGTAAAAGTTGTAGATTTTTTTAAAAAATTGTAGTTAAATTTTTGAAATATAATACTTCAGATCTAGGAGAGGTCCTCTAGATGGACAATGATAGAACAATGATAGGAATGAAATAGTATGAAGAGAGCAGGGCACCTTGCAGTGAGGAAATAGAGTGCTTTTAATAATCCTAAGCTTCTCCTTGGCACAAATACTCGTTTTCTTAACATCAATATTCTCCCAGTGATGTTATATTGTTGTGGTTTCTCATTAATTACAGTCTCTAAAGAATCCAAGTCGTGGATAACCCAAAGAGTATGGGGATGAATACAATCAGGTTACATTACATTTCCAACAGACACTTACACAAAAGTAACCCAAAGGCCAATCTATAGGAAATATATGATTAGAAAAGGAAATTTAGCCAGAAACAAGTGTGCTGCTCTGTAGTCTCCTGGATATTGCTGTCTGGGCCTGCTCGTCATTGCCTGCAATATTCCTCACGTGGCCATAGTCTTTACCACCCCCAGTCTCTGGCCCAGCTAATATCCTTGTCTAGGGCATTGCTAGACTCTTTTGGAAAGAACCGGAGCCTTTATTCTAGGACCGGTGGGAAGCCTTCCCAGTTCTGATCCCCTGGAGTCTTGCCTCTTAGGCCTGCCATCTCTCCAGGAGCAGAATTCCAGCTCCAAACACTAAGTTTTCTCCCTTTTTGATTCACCTGGACCCAGAAGATTGGGGTTCTGGTCAGAATGCCTTGAATTTCTCTCTTGGGCATCATGAAAATGTTTCTTATGACCATAAACTTCTGCTACAAAATTCCATTATCACTGAGGGGTGGTGGGGAGAGGGATGAAAGGGAAAAACCCTCTCATCTCCTCTGTAAGAGATACAAATAGGCCTTGAATTCTTCTTCCATAGCCTGTGCTCTCTTCCTGATTAACTCACAAGGTTTAGTTACCCTCCATTTAAAATCCTCAATCTCTCTCATTTGGTGGTACCAGAACAATCCATATATAAGGAGAAATTCATTGTCTTTTCTAATCCTCAGCCTCATTTTATGAAGTTTTCATATATAAATGGGCTGCACAAAGTCAAACACTCTTATTTTCATCAATCATACTTGAAGACTCAACGAATGGAAGGAGGGTTCCTTTTATTAACCCCCAATTCATCCAGTTGTTTGAGCTGCATCCGACTCTTTATGACTCCATTTGGGGTTTTGTTGGCAGAGATACTGGAGTGGATTGCCATTTCCTATTCCAGCTCATTTTATACATGAAGAAATGGAGGTAAACAGGGCTAAGTGACTTGCCTGGGGTTATACAACTACTAAGTATCTGAGGCCAGATTTGAACTCAGGAAGATAGGTCTTCTTGACTCCAGGCCCAGCACTCTATCCACTGCCTCAATCCCCTAATACACTATTATTATTAGTTGTGTTGCCTGAAACTACCTTACACAGGGATGGTGTTATCTTAAAAAAGCATTTGAGTAGTACCTATTTTTATTATTTCTTATGAAAAAAAAATTTAAACATACAGCTTGAATATATCAGAATAAGCAAGAATCTGTGGCAGTTTTTATTCTTCTAAATTTGATCAACTTTAGTAACTTTAGTAAAAAAGAATAGAATAGATAGCATAAATAAGTAACCAAGTACAGAATACATATAAGGTTGTTCACATAGTGGGGCTTAATTGGATATAGTCTCAACACTATGGAGTCACCCTAATCCTACCAAACTTAATCAGGTAACCGAGAAGCCTAGTCCCAAGCCAGCAGGGCCACTGAGGGAGCCACTCATCCATGAGCCCCACCCTCCTTCCCCCCATTTCTGGCAGCTGCTCTCAGATTCTAGGATGTTGTATTGAGTACAATTATCCCTAGTTAAGTAACTGCACGAAAGTGACATCAAGTTCCAAGACCTATTCCAACCATAACTTCTGTTCAAGCCAACTGCTATGGAGAGAGGTCTCTAGTGACTCTGTCCTTGGCCCTGTCCTGGTCAATGTTTTTAATCAGGGCTTGAACGAAGACAAAGAAAGGATCCTCATCCAATCTGCAGATGAAACAAAGCTGGAAGGGATAGTCAGGATGACAGAATCAGTTTTTTTTTAAAAGATCTTGACAGGCTAAAAGCAAAAGCTGAAACCAATAGGAGAAAATGCAGTAGAGACAAACATAAAGCTAGGCCTTCGGGTTCAAGAAGCCGTGGGTTGAAAGATCACAAAAAGAAAGCTAACTTCTGCTTAAATGAAAAACTAATAATGATCCTGGAGCACAGGACATAAAACATACCTCTCTTTTCTTAAGAGAGCAGAAGAGAACTGACTATAGGAGCAAAAAGTTGCATACCTCATCAGACATCACTAGTATTGGTTGTTTCTGCTTGTTTCTGTTTTTAACAAGAGAGGTTTCAGTTTCAAGGTAGAGATAAAAGGCATAGATGACTGTGCTGTAAAAGCAAAGGGGAATAGAAAATGAACCTGTGATTTCTTTGGCATAGAGACTTCCTGGAAGAGGAAACTGTCCACCAAAGCAGGTCAGCACTTTCTCTGCAACTTGTAGTCTTAAAGAGTTGCCTAGGGCACTGAGAAGTAAAGGGTCACAGAGAGGCAGGGGCAGCTTTGAACTAGCTTAAGAGCTTTCAAGCTGATTGTTAAATTTTCAGTATGACCATCGACACCTTGGAAATTGGTAAACCCCACAAATCAGGGCTTACTTTGTTGTTTTCTTGACTGTATAGAATTACTAAAGTGATGGAGAAAATGTTAATAATGCACATTAAACTTAGAATTATGACATGTGGACATTTTCTTTTTCAGAGAGCTACTTGTTAAATATTTACCAGCACACTCTCAGTTAGAGGAAAGACTTGAACCTAAGTCTTTCTAACTCTAAGACTCACTCTCTATTGGTCGTGACATAATGATTCAATGCAAAAGCAAGGAAAAAAAAAGCCAACGCAGCTAGGTGGTACAGTGGGTAAAGCGGCAGGCCTGGAGCCTGGAAGACCTGAGCTCAAATCAAGCCTCACCCTGAGCAGGTCACTTAATTCTGTTTGCCTCAGTTTCCTCACTGTAAAATGAGCTAGAGAAAGAAAAGGCAAACCACTCCAGTATCCTTGCCATGAAAACCCCACATGGGGCCGTGAAGAGCTGGACACAACTAAAATGACTGATCAATCACAAACATTTTTTTAAATAAAAGAAGTAACATTAGAAAAAGATTTTCTTTCTGTTTTCTATACATTTTCAAAAAGAATTCATTCTGCAATTCTTTTAAACACTGACAGGCTAATAGTGTTCTTTTCTCTTAAAATAAAACAGAGAGACTCAGTCATCTTTTGGCCTTGTACTGGGCCAATGTGACAAACTACCTCTTTGACGAAATAGATACACAATCGTTTGTTGGCCTTGGACTGGGCCAATGGGACAAAATACTGTTTTGGGGAATTAGATCTACAATCATCATTTGGCCAGTTTTTAAAAAAGAAATATCGATGGGCAGAGATATGGTTTAATAGCAGATTACTTGAAAAATAATGATGCATTATACTATACTGTCTCTAAGATCACTTTCAGCTCTGGCATTCTATGGCCTACCTGGGAATTTAATATATGAGCCCCAGTAACATCCAGCTGCTCTTTATTAAGCACACAGGGGAGAAGAATCTATATGTGAAAGCAGAGGTTATAGCTGGGGGTGGGATAGGGAGCACAGACCTTCATTAGCCAGAATGTAGCTCTGGCATAAAAGATAGCTTGCTATTGTGGAATGAAAGGAACCTCTAACTTGCAGCATGACAGCCCCAATTTCATTACATATGAAGCTAATTCTTTGCGTTCTAAATGAATGTATTTTATGTTAAGTAAAAATCCTCCCAACTTTTATTTTTCATAATTTAATAATTATTAATATAAATTAATTTTACATATTATGAAAGATCTATTTTATTTCTATTGAAATAATTATAATTTTTATGTTTTTCTTGTACATATAACTTATGATGATTGTTTTCCTAATATTGAAATGTCTATATATTCTTTATGTATATCTTTGCTGTATGTGTTCTTAGAGAAATTTTCTATCCTGGGCTATGCTGTGAACTGCCTGAGCTCTTGAGAGCAGTAAAACCTACCCAAGAATGCCACATCCCTACATGAATGCTGCTCTGCTATAGTTCTTTCCCTCTGTCTCTCTCTCTCTGCTACATCTGTTTCTCCATCTTTCTCTGTCTCTCTACCTCCCTTCTTCCTTTCCTCCATCCATCCTTTGTCGGCTTGGCAACCACAGTCTAGTGAGCTAGCCAATAAAAATAACTCCAGCCCTGGGTCCTGACTCACTCAGTCATTATACGCTGCCTAAAGGCAGCCTCATACTGTATGAGACCTATGCTCCTGTTAGAACTACTGGCAGCTTCTGTTTGCTGTCTTTCTAACCTTACTGGTCAATGACCCTCCCTCCCTGATTGTAGAAACATTAATAAAACTCTGAGGAATAAGGCAAAAATTTGCACCAGTATTGACTCTATGATTCCTAAAATGTTCCTCCTTAATTATACATTTTTATTCTTCTACACAAATTTTCTTCTAACGGAGGCCCAAATGTTACAACAAATATAGCTTTGTATTACAGTTATTCACATTTATAGGCAAGGCATCTTCCTTTGATCCTCTACCTCATTTTTTTGTGGGACAAACTTCTACAATCTCTCTTTTCTTATGTACATTATGTGATTATTAGTAGATAAGCAAAAGGGAAAGTCGTCTTTTACTTTTTAGTTGATTCGTCCTTAACAACAGGTCCTTAACATTCCTAACAACATCCTTAACAACTGTCCTGGTGGATTCAAGAATCTGGCACTATGAACACATCCTACTAAATTATAAGCTTCATGAGGGTAGGAACTATGTCATTTATTCTAAGTCTTTCCTTATAAGTCTAATACTTTGATTCGGCACATGGTAGAAATGAATAATATTTGTTAAGGGAATTGGAGTTTAACTGAATCGAATACTCCTCCACTGAACTCTGGCCCCTTCACTGGTTGACAGATTTCTTCTACCAGCCTCTTTTTCCATTTCAGGTTTAACACACCCAATAACATGTATCTTTCTTTATATCTTTCTAGAATAATATTTTAACCAAAAGAATAACCAATGATGGACATTTCAACTGCCATAGCAGAAAAATGAAGGGGATATTTTCCCCTTCACATTACACCAAGTAGGCATGTATACAAAAGTGGAGAGCAGCCTGCTCCTCTGTGCTCATTTTCAGATCTATCCCTTAAGCTTTGGGAAAGGAAAGCAGTCCCTCCAGCTGGGAGGCCAATGTATTCTGTTTGTCACAGTGCCTTCCTATGGACCTAAACTTAAAAGGTAGTTGGGCATCATCTTTATGTTCCCCTAAGAATGTAGGCAGCTTTTATTTACCTATATGGGTAAGAGTAGTGACCATCTCACTCTTCCCCTTCCCCAAGTGAGTTCTAATGGCTCTCTTTTACCTATAGAATTAAATATAAACTTCTCTGCTTGGCACTTAACATCTTTCACAACCTGTCCCCCTTCTACTTTTTCAGGTTTTTTTATACTTTATTCCTCTCCACACAATCTTCAATCTTAGATAGGCTGGTCTACTTGCTGTTTTTCCAAAACAACACTATATCTCCCAGCCCTTTTCTGGCCATCCCAGGTTCTTAAAATGCTCTCCCTCCTTTCCTCTGTCTCTGAGTTGTCCTGGTCTCCTTCAAGACTCAGCTCCAATCTTATGTATTCTAAGAGACTTTTAATGAACCTCTCAGCTTCTAGCACCTTCCCCTGTAAAATTTCCTTTCATCAGAATATGTATGTATATATCTCTTATGTACCCAGGTATTTACATGTTGTCTCTCCCATTAAAGTATAAGCTCCTTGAGGGCAGTGATTATTTTTGTCTTTCTTTGTATCCGCAGTACTTAGCACAGGGCCTGGCATATAATATGGTCTTAATAAGTATTTATTAACTAGCTAACATAAGAGTAAGAAGAATTCAACACACACACATCCACACACGCATATATGTCTATACACACACACACACATACATACACACACAAAGAAATCCACCCTCTTCTACCTCATAAATCAGATGATCTGCCTAAGTATACATGCAGCAAGTAATCTGTTTTCTCTCTTTTAATGAAAAGACTTACAGTGCTTTAAATAAATTATTTTATTTAGAATTTTATTTCTACTAAAAGTAATTTGTTCATATCACACCTATCAGATTGGCTAATATGACAGAAAAGAAAAATGATAAATGTTGGAGAAGATGTGGGAAAATCAGGACACTAATGCATTATTGGTAGAATTATGAACTGATCTAAACATTCTGGAGAGCAATTTGGAAATGTGTCCAAAGGGCAATCACACTATGCATTTCCTTTGATCTAGCAATACCATTACTAGGTCTGTAACCAAAGAGATCACAAAAAAGGGAAAAGGACCCACACATACAAATATATTTGTAGCAGCTCTTTTTGTGGTGACAAAGAACTGGAAATGGAGGGGATGCCCATCAACTGGGGAATGGCTAAACAAATTGTGGTATATGAATGTAATGGAGTACTGTTATGCTAAGAGAAATGATGAGCAGAATGATTTTAGAAAAACCTAGACAGATTTACATGAACTGATGCAGAGTGAAGTTGCCAGAACCAGGAGAACATGGACACAATAACAACAACATTGTGCAGTGATCAACTCTGATCAACTTAGCTCTTCTCAGCAACACAATGATCCAAGATAATTCCAAAAGATTCATGATAGAGAATGCCATCCACATCCAGAGAAAGAACTGATGGAGACTGAATGCAAATTGAAGCATACTGTTTTGACTTTTTTATTTTTGGTTTTCTTTTCATTTTGCAAACTGTAATTGTTTTGCAAACTGTTTCTTCTTTTACAACATGACAAGATTATGCATACATAATCTATATCACCTATATCAAAATTTTATAAAAATATGAATGTTAAAAATTGTCTTCACATGTAATTGGAAAAATAAAATACTACTTAGAAAGTAATTTTTTTCAACCTTTAAAATATATAGACTATATAATAACATAAGTGAAAATAACACTAAAAGACAGCTGAACTCTGATTAATGATAATGCCCAATCTTCATCAAGGAGAACAGATAATGAAACACATTTCCTTATTCTATTGTGCATTTCCTTATCTATGGGTGCAGAATGCTGATTTTTCCATCAGATGACATTGCTATATTAAAACTGTATTGATAGATTTTCTTCTTAACTTCCCTGTTACTATTGGGGATAGCACCAACCTCCAAGTCACCCAGGTTCAAAATATTGGTGTTATCCTAAACTCACTCATTCACTGGACATTCTCAATCAGTTCCCAGATCTTGCTATTTCTGTCTCTACAACAGCCTGAAGAACTTGCTCTCTCTCCTCACAAACCTACCTTAGTAATTCGGTCCTTCATCACTGTATACCTGGAGTATTACAATGAGCATTAATTAGACACAACATGGAATAGCAGATAGAGTGCTAGACTGAACTAGGAGTCAAGAAAATTCTGCTTAAAATTCTGCTTCAGACTTTTTTTACTAGATGTGTAACCTTGGACATATCATTTAAGCTCTCTGTGACTCAATTTCCTCATCTGTATAATGACAAGGTTGGGTTTGATAATCTCTAAGGTCCCTTCCAGCTCTAAATCTGAGATCCTATGACCTTCCTGCTCCACTCCAATCCTCTCTTCTCTCCAAACTGTCCTTCACACAGTTATCCATGTCATTTTCCTAAAGTAAAACCAGTACCTGCACTCAAGGAGCTTATAGTCTAATCAGGGAGATATAGAAATAATTAGATACATATGATGTAAGTGTACAACACACACACACAATGTGTCCAAAATAGATGGAAATTGATCTCAGAGGAGAGAGACAAGCAGCTAGGGTGTGAGGAGAGAAAGCTAGGAAAGGCCCCCTGAAGTAGACAGAATATAAGCTGATTCTTGAAGGAAGACAGTATCACCCTGCTCATCAAACTCTTTGTGCTCCCTGTTGCCTCAAGGATCAAATATACCTGCAGTTGTGTAACAGCAGTGCTACTAACAGCTGCTATGGCTGTGTAAGGCTAATAATACCAGCACACAGGAGGGCTACTAGCACAGGTTCTTTGATCTGCTTTTCTAAGGAAAGCAACTTTAAGGGGTTTACAATCTCACTCTAATTAAACATACATATATCATTCACTTAGTTCAGGGGAAAAAGTCAGGACCCTGAACTTCAGAGCAAATACAAACAGAAATTACAAGCAGAAATTATAAACAGAGCAAAATAACACAAATCAAGAGACAGGCTTCTATCTGTTTGACCAAAGCAATACATACACAGTTACCAGAGAGAGAAGCAACAACATCTGGGTTTTCAAAGCTGGGGGTCTCCTTAGCGGCTACCCAGACTCTCCACACCAACACTCTTCCAATGAGTGAGCCCCAAACAAAATGCTAACCTCAGAATATAGATATACTTCTTCTGGGTCACAGCACTTCACACCTCTCTAGGATTTCATACCCCTCGTGACCTAACTAGCAAAAGAGTGTGAGCCTTTCTACAAAGGCAAGACTCAATCAAAGGCATTCATTGCCTTAGCATATACTCTTAAGTGACTATCCCAACTCACACTGGCAAGTCAGGTCCCAGAGAGAAAGTTCATTTCTCTTCAGGGCTTTAGGGGTAGTCCTAAGGCGTGGGAATATCTTTTTTTTAATGCTATAGCTCACAAACCCACACTGAAGAGCTTCTTTCCATGACTGTCAATTTTATCAATCATTCAGTCATACAACCAGCATTTAGAGAAGGATGTTAACTAAGCTAGTATAGTGGGTAGAACTGATACAAAACATTCCCCCAAAAGTCTGGAATACAGTCTCCTATCAGGACCTAAAGAAGTCAGTGGACATTGGGCTCAAGCTTAGAGAGCAGATGAGTCAAAGTGGTAACTCACATTCCCTTAAAGTCCTTTTCTGTGATACTCAAGATGTTACCCTTTGATATTGGGCAGCTTTTCTCCTGGGCTCCTTGTAGAGCCTTGAACCAGTCTGTACTTAGCTTCTGATGAAGATGCTGCCATTGCCAGGACGGCTGTTGGGAAAATTCCAAATCCTCTGGTCCTCCAAAGGATCACAAGGTTCCTCTCTGTAGCCAAGACTGAGTAAAAGAAGAGAGAGGAGATCTGACCAAGGTTGAAGACTCTGCTCCTCCTCCCTTCCCAATTGATTTAATTCAATTAGTTAATCATTTATTGAGCGCCTATTATGTGTCAGGCGTTGTGCTAAGGCTGGGGATACAATTAAGAAAAAGAAAGACACTCTTTGCCCCAAGGAGTTTGAAATCTAGTGGGAGAAGACAACATCCAAAAGGAAACAGAAAAACAGTAGGGGAGAGGAAGCAGGGGTACCCAGTGAGGGAGCATGTTGTCTAAACCAAACTGAATTGCTGATGGATAATGGAGAATTACTTATAAAGTTCTGAAAGTTCAGAGCCCTCTATAAAAGAAGGTTTTGGAGGAATTTACTGTTCCACCCCTTAGCCCTCCAATCAAAGAGGAGAGGCAAAGGAAAAGGTGGTGAGTACCAAAAACTGATACTCAATCTGCAGTCCTTCTCAAGAGGCTGCTTGAATCTCTTGGGCCTGAACTGGCTCTGCTATTTTACTGACAACCCACAGGGCAAGACCAAATTTCCTCAGTCGTTATTAATATTGCCTGTCAATAATCATTCCATTTCTCCCAAGGACTTTCTGAACTTAATTTAAATTTTTTTGATTGAAAAGAAGTGTTTAGGCCATATCCAAACCTTTAATTTTTTCGATCCAATCAAGGTCCAGTCTTACCTGATAAATATATCAGGGTTAAATGGGGTAGGATGATTTTCACCCTGGCCTGAAATTCCTTAAATATGTGTCGTCTCCTCCTTAGAATGTAAATTCTCCTGAGGACAGGGACTGTCTCACTTTTGTCTTTATATTGTCAAAGGTTAACACATGCCTGATACATAAAGAAGGATAGAGACTGACCCTCTGATTTTTTTCCTGCCAACTTGCCAGGGTCTGGGTGGTAGTCCTTGGAAGAGGTGCATGGAGAAAGAAAGGGAAAAAGGCAGCCAGTGGTTTTCCCCTTAAGTCCATTTGGATGGAATCTGGACAACCTGAGAAGGGAAGGCAAAGGAGAAGAGTTCCTCGTGACGGTTCCTCCCACCTAGCTAGCTGGATTGGGGATTGCCATCCTGGCATAGTAGATGGAAAGCAAGGGGAAAAGGCACAAAGTGGAACATGAAACTTAAGCTACAATAGCTCAAGCAAATTGAACATAAGAAGGTGTTCCCCATCTTTCCAGCCTCTCCCTAGGGCCCTAGCTTCAGATTCATATCTAATGGTATAAATTAATTCCCCTAAAAAGAATAATTTCAGTTGATTTGCACTCCCCACCCACTTAAAGTCTTTCTTCTTTTCAGTAGAGCCCCCAAAGAATCCATTCATTCATCACATAGAATAAATGGAATTTAACACCAGGAAATTGAAAGTAAGATGCAATGGTGTGAAAATCAAAATCTAACGATCTAGATCTCTAATCCCCTACTTTCTTTTTTTTATCCACCTCCTTGTCCTCACAGAAGAAACAGATGCCCCCAAAGGTCAAGTCCTACCAAGGTTCCTTTGACTCAGAGATTACAGGGGTTGGAGATTGAAGGGGAAGAGAGGCCCAGCTCATCACACTCTAGCTCATTCCATCTGTTTTCATTGCTGGTGGTGATCATCAGTTCGACATATAGTGTCTCTCCATCAAAGCTTGCAACTCAAATTCTGGTCACTTTACAGGTCATTTGGGGTTCAGGCTAGCCTTGGAGAAAGCACAAGCACACACACACACACACACACCAGCACCCACATGGCATTTTCTTCTTAACCCTCTTTTGATATGAAACCAATGCTGTGGAAGTCAGAGAGCCAAAGGCTTTAGAATCTGGCCCTTTAAGAAATCCTTCCATAATCCATGCATGGCCTCTAGCATATCTCCCCCCTCTTTGAACCAAGGTCTGGCAGGGGCTACCCTGCAGCTATTCCATCTCTCCTTGGCACCTAGACATAAAGAAAAAACAAGGAGAAGACAAATTAGCAGTGAGCAGCTGGAGGCTGCTTCAGGAAGAGATTATATATAAAATTAAATTAAAATAAACAGAAGAAAAATTTCTTACTTGTAAAACATTTTTGATACCTGCGTCATCTACTTTGGGAACCTGTGCTTTCTCTTTGAAAGGACAACATTAGAGAACAAATTACAGTTCCATAATTCCCTTTCCTTTTTGCTCTTTAACTGCCCAGGACTAATTTCAATACTTTGTCTTAAAAGATTTTTCTAAATGGATCTTTTCTTTCCCTGAGTTTCATTCAAAAGTCCCCATGGACTCATGCACTACTTTTGCATTTGTGGAAACTCGTTACCATAAAACTCAAGTCAATACAGACAGGGTAGAAAGTACCTAGTGTCTACTCTCATCTTTCCCATCTTTGGCCAATTCCGTGATTCCAGGGAGAAATGTAGGATTCCAAAAGACCCTGTGTTTCACAGAAAGAACAGTTTCATGCTTTGGGTTAATTATTTCAAATTAAGATGAAATACAATAAATTTTACCTAATAGAAAGAATGAACCTACTTGGTGCTTAGAAAGTAAGAGAGAAAAAATTAACTTTTCAGTCTTGAGAGAAATTTTCAAAATATGGGCTTGTTGTTCTTTTTTAATTTTTATTCCAGAAAATAATTAAAGCCATTTTATTTGAAAATTAAAGTAAAATAAAAGCCTTAAGCTAAATGCGACCCTTTAAATAAAACTGTAATTGTCTTATAGGATTGGGAGCAGTTGTTACCTTTATTCTGAACAGTTGAAGAGTCTAGAATCAGAAGTTGTTGTTCAGTTATTTCAGTCACGTCCTACTCTTTGTGATGCCATTTGGGGTTTTGTTGGCAAAAATACTGGAAATATTTGCCATTTCCTTCTCCAGCTCATTTTACATGTGAGGAAATTGAGGCAAACAAGGTTAAGTGATTTGCCCAGGGTCACACAGTAAGTGTCCAAGGTCACCAGGTCAGGCACTCTATCTACTGTGCCATCCAGCTGCCCTGAATCAGAGGAGTAAATTCTCACCCTAACCCTGCCACGTCACATCTATGTAACCTTGGGTGAGTTCCCTCATCTTTCTGAACCTCAGTTCCCCATCTGTAAAATGATGGGATTTAGACTGGATGACCGGGTAAGAGTCCTTCTAGTTCTAAATTCTCTGAGCTTGTTTTTCAAAGTCAATCCTTTAGCCTTTCATATTTCTGGCAAGTATTATTCTCTAAATTTGACTAGCCAACAACTGTAGTATTTCGGAGCATGCACAAAATGCTTGAGTAATGTATTTCCCACATGGATTCTGGAGCACAAGAACATATTCTTTAACTGGTTCATGGTTCCCAAACAACACAGCCAAAAGGAACCTCTTTGATTGACTATGAACTGTGGAGCCTCCAAAAAGTACTAGTCAGCCCAAGATGATCTCTTGGTCTGGCTCTTTTTGTCTGGCTACATGAGAAAAGAGAAGCTACACTAAAGAGGCCTTTTCACTACTTAGAGGATAGGGACCAACCATAGATTGTGATGCTCCAAAGTCCACTTGAGGATTCTACCAGCTGAAAACTCTGGGCATGATCATAAGGGCTGGGCTTATTGGCCAGTCCTCTGTTATATAAGGTTGCATAAAGTAGTATAAATGACTTCTGAACAAGGTAAGGATTTATATTTGTGAGAGATACACAGTGTGTATCCAGTGTGATCCAGTGTGTGAAGTCTAGTTCCCTGAAATTAAAGTCTATGGTAAGCTAGAAATGGCAGCTTAAGCTTGCATTGTCTTTTCAACTCAAATGGGCCATTGTCAGTAGCATTAGGGACTGGAGATTTGGGGGAAGTACAATGAGTCTTTAGATGTACACCATAAAGAGAATCTACAAGATCCAGGGATGTTCGATTATAAGAAATTTCACCATAGAGGCTGGGGACTGCTTCCAGTGTTGGGAAGTGGGCAGAGGGAGTAAGGGTTTGGAGAAGCTCAGACCAATGAATGAGGCAGGTAAGCATTTCCCACACAAATGGAAGTAGTCATCTTGCCTTGGGAAACCTGGGGATCCTTTTCCTCACAAAAATCTGCTCCATGTCTTCCCAAGAGGCTCCATGAGCTTAATGGATTCCAGGGGAGAAGATGAGGATATGTCTCTGTTCCTCATTAAAAGTGACACTGTCACTACCACCCAGAGCTGTCACTTTCCTAGTCTAATCTATCTAGGGCTGAGGGTGATCAATGCAGGGAATCCCAGTAATAATAATGACAACAATGCCAACGATCATGTCACTTCCCTATTCAGTAAATTCAGAGGCTTCCTATTACCTCCAGGAGCAAATCTAAGGTGCTCTGGCATTCAAAGCCTGGCACAACCTGGACCACTTGTCTTTCCCTTTCCAGTCTTCTTATACCTTACTCCCCAACAACTACTATTGTATCCAGTGACACTGGCTTTCTGGCCATTCCACAAACAAGACACTCCATCTTTCAGCTCTGGGCATTCTCTCTGGCCATCATCCACACCTGGAATGTTCTCCCTCATCTCTACCTACTTGTTTTTCTGGCTTCCATTAAGTCCCAACTAAAATCCCATCTTCTACAGAAAGCCTTTCCCGATTCCTCTTCATTTCAGTGCTGTCCCTCTGTTATTTCCTGTTTAACCTATATATAGCTTGTTTGAACATATCTGTTTACTTGTTGCCTTCCATTAGATTGTCGGCTCCTTGAAGGCAGGGACTGGCTTTTGCCTCTCTCTCTCTCTCTCTCTCTCTCTCTCTCTCTCTCTCTCTCTCTCTCTCTCTCTCTCTCCTCTGTATCCCCAGTGCTTAGCATACTTCCTGGCACATAGTAGGTGCCTAATAAATGTTTGATTGATTGATTCATATATAGCACTTTCATACAAATATCATAGAAAAGCCTATTATACAGGTGCAGTACATTGTAGCAGAGCTAGCCTCAAGGAAATCTGCACTCAAGTCTTGTGTCTGATATCTACTTGCTGAGTGATTTGGGGCACATCACTTTTTCTGAGTTTGAGAAAACACCAAGACTGCAAATCTTAATGCAGTTGTGCACCTGCATGGGTCATAGCACCTTAGATCTAGTCTAACTCCTTCATTTTACAACTGATAAAGATGAGGCCTGGGGAGGTTTAGTAACCAAGGTCACACAGTAAGCAATATCAGTGGTGGTACTTGAATCAAGGTCTTCCAACTCCAAAGGCAGTGATCTTTCCACTGTACCATATTGCCTCCTGTAGGTAAGAGTGTCCTTAATGGTGAATTCTCTGTGTCAATGAAATCATTTGTTTAATAATAATAATAATAATAAATAAGACACTTAATGGTGAATTCTCTATATCAATGAAATCATTTGTTTAATAATAATAATAAATAAGACACCTTAATGCAGAGGGTATGCATATGCAGAGGGTTCTACATATTCTCATCTGCCCTTCACAATAACTCTATGAGGTAGCTAATATGGTTGGTAGCATTGCTTCCATTTTACAAATGGGGAAACTGAGGCTTAGAGATGCTAAGTGTATGCAAGCCTATGCTTACACTGCAAGGAAATGTCCAAG
>CM053625.1:169797565-169816250 GCA_028646595.1 Phalanger gymnotis | reverse complement strand
TTCATTTTTATTTTATTTTTAATTCATGGAATAAAACAAGCATTTCTGTGATGTAGTGTAATAATTTTAAAAGAAGATTGCACAGGAAACTACAAATCTATTATGTACAATTTGCTATTCCTTTTAAATATATAATAAAGTTATTATGTAAATTTATTTTTTTCCTTTTTTCCTCCCCCCTCCAAATGGATTACAACTTTAATATTAAAGATCCTACTTTTTCAAAAAAAATTAGAATAGAAACCAATCTATACCTATAATAATTGTGGTTAAGGGATGTATTCTTAACTAAACAAGAGACAAAGGCAATTATAAAATATAAAATAGATAACTTTGATTACATGAACTTGAAAACCTTCTGCTCAGACAACATTAATGTATCTAACATAAGGAGGGAAGTGATCAGATGGGGAAAAATTTTTGTATCAGATTTCTGTGATAAGAGCTTAGTATCCAAAACATATAAGCAATTAATAAATATATGTAACATTAATATCCATTCCCCAATAGATAAGTGGTCAAAAGATGGGAAAAAACAGAGACTAAAAAAACTGCAAAGTATTCATAACCCTGTGAAAGATTGCTTCAAATTACTGGTAATAAGCTAAATACAGATCAAACCGGCTCAGAGGTTTCACCTCACACCCTGAAAACTGGCAAAAATGACCAAAAATGATCTATGGATTGATAGGCTTACTAATGCATTGCTGGTAGAGCTATGAAAGGGTACAACAATTTTGGAAAACTATTTGGAATTACACAAATAAAGTAACTAAAATGTCCATACCCTTTGAACCAAAGATTCCATTACTGGGCTTATATCTGAGAAAGTCATCAATAAGAACAAAGTCCCCCAAAATAGTCATAGCAGCACTTTTTGTGATAGCAAAGAACTAGAACCAAAGTAAATGCTCATTGATTGTGGAATGGCTAAACAAATTGTGGTACATGAATGTAATGGAGTATTACTGTGCTATATGAAATGATGTGTCTGATGAATATAGAGACACAAGGAAAGATCTATATGAGTTGATGCAGAGTGAAGCAAGCAGAGCAAAGAAAATAATATACATAGTAAATACAACAATGTAAATGGAAAAATAACTATACACCAAAAAATAAAGAATGAATGAAACAAAATTATAAAGATCAAACAGGACTTGAATAAAGAGAAATGAGAGAATGCCCCAATCCACCCCTTCGCAGAGGTAGAAGGTCTTCAAGTTTTACATACTATATATATTTTCAGATATTTCAGATATTAATCAGTTATACTGATTTCTTTCTTTCTAAAAAATGCTATTTGTTATGTGAGATTGCTCTGGGAGGGAGAAGGGAAAGGATACTTGGGATAACTATGATTATGTAAGAAATAGAAGACATCAATAAAAAGCTTTTAAAAGAAGAACTCTCTGAGAAATTTCTGCTTTCTATAGAATTAAAAATTTGTATGCCATATTGGAAGCTAAGAAACCTAAGTTATATTCAAATTTCTATAATTAGCATGCCATGTGATGCTAAGCAAAATACTCAATTTTAACTTCTACTTTTCCACTCCGTAAAAGGCACATAATTATTACTATTTTCATAAGTCCATTCTGAGAATGAAGGCATCTTAATGTTGTGGAGGAAAGGCAGTGTGGTATGGGGATAAGCAAAGGAGGACTGGAGAGTAAAGTACAACTGTCTTCAATTCCTGCCTCCAACACAGGCTGTTGGCATAAATCAAGGGCAAGCCTTATCTCACAGTAGCCCTAATCATTTGTACTATGCTCTAGCCAAACTGGATCATTCATCATTCCTATTACACAAGCAATGTATTCTCGCCTCTGCACCTCTCCTTACACCATTCCTTGTACATGGCATGCCACTCCCACTATCCTCTCTACTTTCAGGGCCCATTGCCTTTATGAAGATTTCCCCAGTTCAACAATTCAAAACACATTTATTAAACACCTGCTGTGTATACAACACTCTATTACATGTCAGCAATTACAAAGACAAAAACTAAATAGTCCTTCCCCAATTACATTGGGGAGGGGAGGAGAAAGAGGCAGAGTAGTAATTCCAGAGTATGCAACGTACACAAATAAATCAATGTACGCAAATAAATTAATGCAATATACTACATAGAAGAGGGAGAAAGCATCAATAACAGAGATCATTGAGAGTTTCATGGAAGAAGTAGCTTCTGATAATAAATTAATTTTTTTAAAAGGGAAAAAATTCTTAATTATGGGGTCAGCTAGGTGGCATAGTAGATAGCGCCTCTGCCCTGGAGTCAGGAGGAAGGAACTGAGCTCAAATTTGGCCTCAGACACTTACTAGTTGTGTGAACCTGGGCAAGTCAGTTAACCCTGTTTGCTGCCCCCAAATAAAAACAAAAGAAAAAAACAAACAAAAAACTTAATTATATCTGTTGATTCATTCAAAAGATCCATGCAAAAGGGTCTCCTGTGATTAAGTTCATTGCAATAGGGATGAAACTCTCTCCACCCAGTGGTGTGCTGGTAAATATTTAATACTCAACTCTCCAAAAGGAAAAAAAAGTGTATGCTAGACATGCTTGTTAGTTTAATTTGCATTATTAACATTTTCTTCATCACTTTCTTAAGTCTGGATAATCAACAAAATAACGAATTGAACCCTGATAGGTAACCTGTGCTGATTTCTTGAAGTGTAAATTATCACACTGAAAATTTAACAATTGACATTCCCAATTTGGTCCACATTTGTTCCAGCACACACCTGCCCCTGTCCTCCTCCTACCTATACCCACCTTTTTTTGGCCTTTTCTTTGTGTCTTCCAGAATTTAGCACAGTGACGTAATAATTGTTTGTTGATTGATTGAATGAGAATATACATCTATATTTATGTACATACGCGCGTGTGTGTGTGTGTGTGTGTGTGTGTGTGTGTGTAAGTGTGATGTTGGCGTTCTGGCCTTCTCTACTGTGAGGTTGGGAGGGAGACAACTTGGAACTCAAAATGTAACACAACAAAACAGCAACAAAAAAGAATTAGAGTACGCATAAAGGAGAGTAATGGGAAATGGGATGAGGAATACATCCTGGAGCCAGATTGTAGAGGGTCTTAACCTCCAGTCTGAAGAGTCTGACACAGTCAGAGCTGTGCCTTAGGAATATCAACAATAATCGCGACAGCTGATCTGTTTATAGTGTTTTTAGGTTTCCAGTCAACAAGATGTTTTTAAGTGCCTAACCTTGAACTGGGGATATAAAGACCAAAAACCCCAGCTAATCCCTGTCTTCAAGGAGCTTACATTCAAATACAAAAAAACCCGTGTAAACCAAATACAAAATGCCTTGGAGGAGAAGAGGTGCAAGGTGGAGTAATTAAGAAGTACGGTAGGAGGTGACACTTGAGCTTCACTTTGGTCCAAGCCAGGGATTTGAAAGGCAGAAGTGAGAAGAAAGATTAGCAAAATGCTTTGTGTGCATTATTTCATTTGAACCTCACAATGACCCTGTGAGGCAGGTACTATAGAATATACTAGGATTTTTTTTAAATCAACTTTTCAAGTATAACCTGGGGCTACTGTGTCTAGGCAGCAGTTTTGAAAAAGATCTGAGGATGCGGTGGGCTGTAAGCTTAACATCAGTCAACAGTATAATATTATTGTCTTTATTTTACTGAAATGGAAAGTCAGCATCAGAGATATTGAGGTTTCCCGTGGTCATGTGGATATCAAGTGTCAGAGGAAATATTTGAACCCGTGTCTATCCATTCTCAATCGATCACTCTATTCTTTATACCCCAATGCTGAGGAAGGTCATTTTGGCAATTGAGTGGAGGCCTGACTGGAGAAAGCGAGAGACTAGAAACAGGGAAATCTATTTGGAAGCTAATAAACAATTTATTATATAGCTACAGAATTAATACTACGTATCTGTTTATGTGTTCCATCGTACCTGTTAACCTGCAAGGTCCCTAAAGGATGGGGCCATGTATATCTTTGCATCTCTCCTAAACCATAGCATAGTGTTTTGTACTTAATAGGCATTTATCAAATAATTGTCAAAGGAAGAAATGACTGAGCTGCATGTTATCCTTAGGATCAAGAGAAACTGACCCCATGGGAAAACTCTCTCTTTGGAGGGGAAGGGATCTAGTGAAGTAACCTACATTCCTTATAGATTCTTTTCTCTTAAGTTACTTGGGTCCAAAGTGAGAGGATTTGAACAAGATGATTCCACAGCTGTTTGGACATCGTTCCAGTCAATAGAGCTGCTGCTACAGAAGAAGAATAAAGCTGTCTGTCAAATAGATGAAAGGAAGCAGCCGAGAGACATCATGGATGCACATGAGACCCCACTCGAGTGGCTCTTAGCAGTTTTTTCCTAAATGTGACTCAGAAACACACCTGCACAAATGGAGGTGGGGGTGGTGGAGATAGATTTTGCTCAAGTGTCGGGTTGGGAGTTGAAAGGAACAAAGAATAGTGATTTTGGTAAGTACATAGCAGCTGTTACGAAAATGTCCTAAGTGTCTACTCTTGAACTCTGTGGAAGAATATGTGAAAATTCAGCCTTTTTCTCCTTTCTCTAGATTTGGAGTATGGCCAGGGTATCATCATGAGGTCCCCTAGGACAAACCTGGTCCTCTAGAGGAGGATAATGGAATGTAGAAATGGAAAACACTCTCATGTCATCGAATCTCCAGCCTTTGCCACAACATTCTCTAGTGATTTAAACAAAGTCTCAGTAATTCCAGATAGAGAGATTCTACCACTTCCCATGGATCAAAAGATCATTCCATATCCAGACCCTTTTGTTAGGAGCTGTTTATTGCCTAAATCTCTCCAGCAAGGCCTTCTTTGCTTAGCTGCATTTTTTATTATTTCCTCTATTTATTTTTGTCAAGCTTGACTATTCCTCTTCCATAGACTCTGGGACTATTTTGAGTTGGGAGTCCTATTGACCCTTTGGTTGTCTTTTTCAGTCAATCTATATCTGTACTTAGATTTAACAGTGACTGATGCTGTATATATATTAGCAGTGGGAATCATACTGAATATATGCACAGTTCTTTTTTCAGCATTCTTTACCAGTTATTTTGAGAAAACACAAAAGCAGTGTTCCAATGTGATGGGCCAGCTGGAACCACGCCTTTTACATATCTTTCTAGGCATGCCCTTGGGTCCACTACCTCTCTTCTCCCTGCTTTTTATTTTAATTACATTGTATATTATCATAGGATCAACAGACTGAGAACTGGAAGGGTATTTAGAGGTCTTCTAATATATCCTCTCATTTAAAGATGAGAAAACTGAAACCCTAAAAGGTTAACTGATGTGCCCAAGATCACATAGATAGATAGAGACAGGCAGACAGACAGACAGACAGACAGATAGTATTAGTCAGGATTCAAACTCAGGTCCTCTGATTCCAAATCCAGTGTTCTTTCTACCATACCTTGCTGCCATACATTGGAGTCATAGCACTTGGGCTAAAACCCTGGTCCTGCTACTTATTACCTCTGCAAACCTAAGCAAGCCAGTAGAACCCAACTGAAACTCAGTTTCCTATCTCCAAAATGAGGAGTTTAGACTAAATGGTCTCTAAGATCCCTTCCCTCTAAATGCTATGATCCTCTCACGTTCCCCTTGAATATTATGACTATAAAATCATTCTGTGACACATGCCACCTAAAATCCCAGATGCTGAATAATAAACAAGGGTTTCAACGATTGCTGTGATCAGCCAAGATGTACTTAGAAGATACAGTATCTGTCTTGCAATGAAAAAAATGAAAGTCTCTGTTGAGCATATTTGGCTGTATCTCCTAACCCCAAACCAGCCCTCATGATCACAAAACAATAAATCATCATGATTACCGTAAAAAAACAAATATACAAAACCATACGTATGTGAAATGTACAGAAACTCCTACAATATCATATCACAATGAATGTGCTAAGCATGCATGAATGCATACATACATTCAACAATCATTTATTAAATACCTACTGTGTGCCAAACAGTGCTAGCTAATGGAGAAGAAACACACCCTTGATAAAACATATTTCCTTGTCTTCATCAATGGGGAATCATATACACATACAAACAGATGATTCTGATATATAATATTACATGACAAGCATCATCTTCAACTCCACCATTTCAGAGAGCCTTTTTGTTCCCACATATGGGTGAAAGGGAAGAAGACTGAGTATAAGTGTAGCCATGTGACCAGAGAGCCAAGACTTGCTCCAGATAACACAAAAGCCAAGCATGATTTTATATTTGACCCTAGAAGTGCAGAGGGTCATTGGAGCTGATTGACTGGGGGATGGGAGGGTGATATGGTCAGAATCATACTTCAAGAAGATAAATTTGACAGTTGAGTGGAAGATGCACTAAAGTGGGAAGAGGCTTGAAACAGGAAGACCAACCAACAGGATCTTGCAATAGCCCAGGTGTGAGGCGATGAGGGTGAGTGCCAGAGTGGGTATAGCATTAGAAGAGAAAAGGACAGGTATATAAGAGATATTACAAAGTTAACGTTGATAGATTTGGCAACAGATTGGATGGGGGAAGCAGGGAGGGGGGAAAGAGAGAGTGAGGAGTCAAGGATGTCACCTAGGTTGAGATCCTAGATGACTAAGGAGTTAAATAGCAACAACACAAGGATTAGAACCCAGGTCTTCTGACGTTGTGTTCAGGATTCCTTCCACCCCACCATGCTGCCCCTCACCCCTTGAGTTTAGATTTGATATTAGGAAATAGCCAAAATCAATAGAAGTCAAGTCTGGTGAATAAAGTGGGCAGTTAAGTTGGGCATATAGAGCTTTTGTTTGGGTATCAAAAACAAGTGATATGATTTATTTTCTTGGCAAACTCATCAACTGTATCTGCAAGCAATTAGGTCCCTTGATGTTTAAAGTTATGACAGGATTGCTGGAATAAGGTAGAGCTTCCCAAGTGACTGCTCTGGAGAAGACACAACCCTCTTTCAGATCTTTCATATCTGATATGCTGGTTTGAAGAAAAAAACAACTAACACTAGAAGTCTCAGCTCATCATCTCAGCTAAGATGTGACTTCTCATCACATTCCTTGGGATTTATTTTCATCCACAGGCCCTGAATGTGAATGGGGTAATGAAGGATGCGAGTGTTCTCAATCATTCTCATTCCTTCATGTAGATTTCTCTGCATTATCATTCAAGTCTGCCCACACAAGTGAAGGACAAGATTTCCGAGGACATTCCTTCTTTGAATATTGTCCAATTACTTTTGCAGTTGGCCAATGCAAGGTCCAAATCATAGCATGAAATATAATTCCTCATGAAACCAAGAGACTGTCTTGCCATCTCTTGGAAAATGTAGGCTGTACCAGAGCATGGAGTGGATCAACTGAATTCAGTTTGTTATTTTTGTTCTAAGTGGAAATCAACAAGCAATACTATTTTTGTTGTTTGTGCTTACAATGCCCAATGACAAGCTGGGCTGACTTTTTCAATTTTCAATTATTTGTTTTGGCAACAGTAATAACTCTGAGAGGCAACATGGTCTAGTGAATAGAGGGCTGGCTTTAGAGTCAGTAAGGAAGAGCTGGGTTCAAATTCTGCCATTGACAAATGCTGGCTTTGTGACTCTAGGCAAATCATTTAACCTCTCAAGAAACTCCCTGAGATTATAAATTGCATAAAAGTGACAATCTGTACTGATGGAGGAAACTCCTCACCAGAAGTTCCTGGATAAAATCATAAGTGAAGTCAAAAAATGATGGACATTTCCATAAGATTTTAAAGTTCATGAAGCACTTTACGTGCATTATCTCATTTCCCTTGTTTGTAGTGTAATGCCTGGCACATAGTAGGTGCTTATTGTGTCGATCAACAAAAAATACTACAGACTTATTTTCCTCATTTTGCCAATGAGAGGCTATTGCTAATAGCTACAAAGCAAGTGAGTGTTAATCTTCCTGATTCCAGTTTCAACACTCGATAGTAATGCAATAGGGTCTCAATTCTTCAGCTTTTTACCTAATTTTGATTTCTCAGTATTGGTGCTGCACTTCCTTTTGAAGGAGGGGAAAAGATGTGTGTATATTTATGTATCTAATATTGATGCCTTTTGTTTTAAAATCACAGACATTTTGAAATATACCTCTTCTCGTATCTCTCCATTTCCTCTCTAGAATTTCCCTTGTAATAATGAAAATGATTTAAGCAAAACCAATCAGCTCAGCTGGCTACGTGTGCAATATGGATGTAGTCCCCCAACTCTCTGCCTCTCAGAGAGGAATACTGAGAGGCAAGACTTTTGGCAAAGGCAGTGAATAAGTGAATATACTCTGTGTATACTCAATACAGTGTTTATCATGAAAAAGAAATATCTTGCTCACTGATGCACTTGGGATCTCTTTTAATGGCCTTTAATAACTGGCTGTTTGTACTAACTCAACACCATTCCTTATGGACCCAGACACTTAATGCTCCATGTACTGAATGGGACTTGAGAAAAGCCTTTTGGTAAAACACAAATAACTAGAGACCTGGGGCATACTGGGGGCAGGGGCCTAAAGAAGCTTTGAGGGCATGGTCTTAGGCAAAACATAACCAATCATTTCATATAGTCACATGAGTTTAGATGTGTAAATTACTTAGGTCATTAGAAAAAATATTTATCCAAGTAAACCACGGAGGGCTGGAAGTTTGTGTATAGTTCTGTTCTTAAGGAGAAAACACAAGGCACATATAAGCAGGGGCTATTCTTCTTATCAATGCAAATTCATTTTTAATTGCTCCCCAAAGCACAATAGTATAATTTCCCCTCAGCCTCTCCTCTGGCTTCCCCTTTAACTTGCTGGTTTTGTCACCAGGTGGGTCTACTCCTCCCCCTTTGAGTGTAAACCAAGTTGGAAAAGTGTTTCTGATTCACTGAAGGGGCAGAGTCATGTGTCCAAGAGCAGGTCAGGTCAGAGAGCTCAATCTAGAGGGGACTCTGGTGCCTTCAGATCATCCCCATATTGTCTGTCTTTCTGTAGAAAGCACCACTGCCACAAAACAGTGTGGTCAGAACTTAGATCTCACCTTCAGCCAGAGTTCCACCACCTCCATCCACTATCCGCCCCACCTCACAAAAGTCCCCTTTGACTCTTCACTCTTCCCCACCCCATGTCAGTTGCTGAGCATTATTGTTTCTCCTGCTACTGTATCTGTCTGTCTCTTTCTCTATGCTAATAGCCTCCATGCCACTTCAGTCCCTCATCATTAAATACCTGGACTATGGCAACAAACCCTTAACAGATCTCCCTGCCTCTGGCTTTCTCCCTCCAATCCACTTTCTATGCAGCTGCCAAATTGACAACCCTAAAACACAGGTCTGATTGCATTACTCTCCTGTGAGTGGTTCCTTATTGCCTCCAGGATCAAACACAAACTCCTCCAGCTAACATTTAAGGCCCTTCCTTCAAAATCTGATTCTAACCTATCTCTCTAGTCTTATTACAAACTACTCTTCACACACAAATTCCAGCTGTCTTGTTGTTCCTTAACCATGATGTTCCTTCTCTTTTTGTTTTTGTTGTTGTTCATCCTTCTTTCTCAAAGAAGACCAAAAGACAGGGGTGGGGAACTGAGGCCATATGTGGCCCTCTAGGTCCTCAAATGCAGCCCTTTTACTGAATCCAAGCTTCACAGAACAAATCCCCTTAACAAAAGATTTGTTTTGTAAAACTTGGACTCAGTTAAAAGGCTTCCCCCAAGGACCTAGAAGGCTACATGTGGTCTTTAGGGCTCAGGTTCCCCATCCTTGACCAAAGACATCAGGAGGATGACGTCTTGACTTGCAAGAGAATTGGAGGTAAGTGAGGCAGAGCTATACAAAGTCATCAGCTCCATTCTCTCCTCCAGTCATCGGAGTCCAATGGCAAGACATAGGTCAAGACTACTTGCGATGGCTTAGGATGCAGTGGGAGACACTGGTGTGTTTAAGCTAAGGTCTTTAGAGGGGCACAGTTTGTCGGAGGCAACACCCACTCAATAACTAAAGACCAAGAATTGAGGTAAAAGATGGCCTCCTTTGCCTTCACAGAAAAATCAATCAAGGGCAGGAAGACCCTCAGAGTTTCTGGCCAGAACAGAAACAATTGCTATTTACACTCACTCTGAGCCATCAAAACCCAAACAATGAACAAGTGAGGCCGGGACCTCAGTGAGAGCCAGACTAATGCGGGTTTAAAGGCATTAGTCCAGTAGCTCCATTTGAATCCCATTAGGCTTCATCAAAGCCTAATCTCTCAGAGCTATACTTCAAGGAAAATCATACGAGACAAAAGAGTTAACTGTCTCAATTTAGAAAGCACGCAATGGTAGAATAAATAAGTAGGGAATAAAAAAATCTAGCTCCCAAAGCCCAAGATGCTTTGCAAAGTATAAGCAAAAAAATTTATATTCCTTTGAACAGAACACCCACATGTAAGGGTATGACTCCCTACGTGGACAGAGGAAGTTGTTTAGTTGATTAGTCATGTACGACTAGTCATGACTCCTTTGGGATTTTCTTGACAAAGACGCTGAAGTGGCTTACCATTTATTTACTTTTCCAGCTCATTTTATGGATAAAGAACTGAGAAAAACAGCATTAAGTGACTTGTCCAAAGTCACATAGCTAGTAAGTGTCTGAGGCTGGATTTGAACCCAGGTCTATCTATCTTGAGTGCAGGACCAGAATTCTATCCACTGCTCTATCTAGCTTCCTGTTCCTTCTCCTATCTTGGTGCTTTTGCAGAGACTGTCCTCACACCTAGAATGCAATCACTTGGCACTTTGCCTTTGTGAAAATCAGCTGAAATACTTTCTTTTACATGAGATCTGTCCTGATCCCCCAGTTGCTAATTCATCCCCTTCGATTATTTTGTATATATTTTGTACATAATTGTATGTATAACTGTTATCTTCCTTCTAGGAGACTGTAAGAGCCTTGAGAGCAGGGACTGTTCCACTTTGTATCCTCAGCACCTGCCACTTAGTAGACACTTAATAAATGCTTATTCATGGATTGATTGATTTCTCTGACCCTTTAAGGTTTACAAAGAGTTTGTAGAAGTTGGTCTTTGAGCTGAGTTTTGGAAGAAGGGAAGTATTCTAAGAGGTAGAGGTGAAGGGACAGAGCATTCTGCGTTTTGGGGGTATCTAGTGAGTGAAGGCAGATAGACTGTCATGTGCCAGGAAAAGCTATTGTGGTAGGATTGTAGCTTATGCAGAGGAGAATATAGTGTAAGAATACTAGAAAGGGAGGAAAGGCTTAGTTTATGAAGAGTTAAATGACTCTATCATGACTTTACCTTCGATAATGAGGGGATTCATTCAGGAATGAGATGGTCAGAACTGTGCTTAAGGCTGTGTAGAGGATAGATGGGAATAAGGACAGACTTGAAGCAAAAAGACCAATTAGAAGGCTACTAGAATAATGGGAGCAGCTAGGTGGCACATGGGGATAGAGAACTGGCCCTGGAATCAGGAAGACTCATCTTCCTGAATTCAAATCCAGCCTCAGACACTTCCTAGATGTGTGACCCTGGGCAAGCCACTTAACCCTGTTTACCTCAGCTTCTCATCAGTAAAATGAGCTGGAGAAGGAAATGGCAAACCATTCCAATATCTTTGCCAAGAAAACCCCAAATGGAGTCACAAAGAGTCAGACCTGACTGAAACTACTGAACAACAAATTGTAATAATGCAAAGGAGATTTGAAGAGGGCCTGAACAAGGATGGCAATTGTGTGAGTGGAGAGAAGATGACATAACTTAGAGATGTTGTAAAGGATGTGTCTATTACGAAATGTCCAATCAGCAGTTAATAATGTGAGTCTGGATGGAACTTAGGAAAGCTTGGATGCTTACAGCTGGATATATGAATGTGGGAATCATCAGCATAAACATAATTGAACCCATGGGAGGTGATGTGATCAAGCGAAATAGTATAAAGGGAAAAGGTAGTTCCAGGACAGAGCCTTGGGGGACACTGATGGTTACTGGGGGTGACAAAGATAAGTATCCAGTAAAAAATAACTGAGAAGAAGTAATCAGAAAGGTAGGAGGAGAAACAGGAGAAGCCAGTGTCAGGAAACCCAGAGAGAAGAAAGTAAACCAAAGGAGTGGATCGATAACGTCAAACATTACAGAGAGGTCAAGGTGGATGAGGACAGAGAAAAGGCCATTTAATTCATCAGTTGAGATCGTTGATGACTTTGGAGAAAGCCATCCTCAGCTGAATGTTAAGGTCAGAAGCCAAAATGCTTCAGGTTATGATGTTCAAATGAGATAATATATGTAAAGGGCTTTGTGGAGCTTAAAAAGCTATAAAAATGTCAGGTATTATTGTTGTTTGGCTCTATCTTCCTGGCAGTCTCTGACCTGTGCCTACTGAGAAGCAGTGAGTGCTGTGGCCTCTACACTATTGTCATAAGATCAAAACTAAAGCTAGAAGGAAACTCAGAAGTCCTCTGATTCAATTTCTTCTTTATAAAGAAAAAACAGCCCCCCAAACGAAAATGACTTGTCCTTAGCCACGTAGATAGAATTGTAAGTAGTAGAACCAAGACTTAAATAGAGATCCTCATCTAAAGAAGGTGCAGTAAGTACTCTTGGCAGATCCTCTCTCTCCTACTTCCCTGTCTTATTCCCATCTGCTCATTTCCCCTGAAAACATCCATTCCTCTTTCCAAAATTCCCAGCTTTGCCCCTCTTCCTGACCTCCTCACTCACCCAATTGGATACAATTCATCTTATCTCCTTATAAGAACTCTATTGAAGAATTCCTAGTGTATCATAAAGTTCATTCATTTCTCATCCCTCCTTTAGGCTGGATTCCATCATATTTACTATAAGCCTTATCATCAGGAAACTCATCCTCCTGAAATACTAATTAACCCTGGTACTCACCTTATCAGGATCCTCTGTACCCTCTGCTCCCCTCTAATTGAAGGGGTGGAGGACAGAGCAAAGGACGCCTCGCAAAGTCAACATTTAAAGAGAGCTCTTGGGCCAGCCTTTGCTTCATTTCCCACCTAGCTATGCTCCTTTACACTGGACTCCATCATGCTCCCATCTCAGGCACTTTCCCTCCCTCTCCTTTTGCAGCTACCTTTTGTGTGTTGTCTTTCTCCATTAGATTGTGAGCTCCTTGTGGGCAAGGACTTTGTGTTTTCTAGTATTTGTATTCCTAATACTTAGCACAGTGCCTGGCACACAATAAGTACCTAATAAATGTTTACTGGCTGATTGGAGGTCCCATTATATTTTATTTCCTTAAATTTCAAAGACCTCATGTTTATATATTAATATAGATATTCTAGAGCCCCATGCACAGGTAGCTATATAATTTCATAATCATATTTTGGGGAAAGAGCATTTTGATGCATACTCAGCTCCCCCTCCCTCCCTATCTTGGCACGGAATTTTCTTAAACTACTAAGTTTCATTTTTAGTTTATTCACCATGGCAATGAGCGATTCTGATTAAGTTCTTAGGAGTTGATCAAAACATAATTTTATTTGATCTTATTTCACCTCACTGGTAACCTTTTCTCCATGTTCATCAGTCAATTCCAGCAGCTGCTTGCTTGGTAAAATCAGAAAGTATTTTTTTCCTCAGATTTCCACAACACACCTGTAGTTATAGCCCTGGGTTGCTAAGATCCCAAATCACAGAAAATCTTTGAGCTAGATTCTTCATAGGCATTCAGTGGAGTTCCATTTGCTTAGAGGTTCCAATGACCTTAAGAAAGGGGTTTCTAATCCAAGTTTGTGGGCTCTCCACAAGAAAGCAAGAACTAGATCCAAGTAGAGATGGAAAGGAGAGAAGATCGGCACAAGACAGTAGAAAGAACTGAGACCAGGCCAAACCAGCCTCATCACGGCCTTATGTATGCTATTTAAATGTTTATCTGCATTTTTGTCACTTAATATTGCAAATAATTTACATCGTATAGTGGTTTTGCCTAAGCAGTTTGAGATTAAAATAAAGGAAGCTAGATTATTGGAAATTCCATGAGAGAATTCCTTGGCTTATTCCAGGGTAGGGGCCTAGCTAATTAAAGAGAGTTTCTTCAATTTTGGCAATTTTTGAGGCCGTTGCAGAGCTTGAGAGTCAGTGTGACACAGTGTGTAGAAAGCTAGCCTCAGAGTTGTTGTTCGTTTTTTAAGTGGGTTCAGGTCTTGCATCTGCCAGATAGAAGCTAACTGACCCCTAAGTTACCAGACCCTTCAGAGACTCAATTCCATCTCTAAGACTCTAAGTTGCAGAAAAGGTAACCATCTGCATTGGTAGGAAGAAGATCCCTACATCCCATTAAATCACGGATCCAATCAAAAACACATAATTCTAGAGTTTAACCACTAGACTGCCTTTGAACCTGGAGAAAGTGAGAATTAATGAGATGAGTTAATAGTGCAAATGTGTGCTTACTGCTGAGTACAACTGCATCACACACTCACAACCCAAAGAACTACATGCTCTTATTCTACATACTCTAATTTCAGGCTTAAATTTTGAAAAATCTCAACACTGGGGTCCCTATCTAAAATTTGGTTCCTTTTTTTTTGCAGGGATGGAGAAAAGAGTCGGGAATTTCTGAATTAACATAGGGTAAATATTAAGATTTGGATCAGAAGATAAGAGGCCTTTGTGTCTTCCCCTGTTTCCCCACATCCCGCCATCAGTTAATATATAATACTCCAATACTCAAATCTGTGATCTCATCAATGTGGATATTCCTTTCTACTATGTAGATCATTATGCAAGCTTACCCACCTATCTTGTCCAACTCTAATCCATAAACTCTTTTTTTCTTATCCGTGAACTTGCTACAAGGAATCTGTCCAGACACTCCTTCCTCTCTTTTTTCTTGACATTTCAAAGATATCAGTGGAGCTCACAAGCTACCCCTCAGTCTCTCCATGTGACCAGCCCTTCTTTCTCAGTCATACATTTCTTTGATAATATCCTTTACCCTCTGCTTTTCCAACCTAATTCTGTACGTATGTCTTACTGTAGTCTATTCCTACCTGCCATTTTCCATTGTTCTCTCAGCAATATTCACTTTCTTATTCTTTGAAAACCACCATTTAACCACATATTAAAAAGACATTCTCCAAAACGAAAGGCATTGGAAGTGGAGAATGGCCATTAGAGTTACCTACTTCCTTTACTTAGTTTCATTAAATCCCAAAAGGCATATAGATCCTGGGATGTGTTTGAGTGAGTTTAGATTATACTGTACATTAAAAAAAGGCAACATAGTACGTTGGAAGGGGCACTGGCTATGAAGTTTGACAACCTAGGTTCAAATTCCTCCCCTGATGATAACATGTGTAACATTAGGCAAGTCACTTAATCTCTCTGGGACTCAGTTTCCTTATCTATAAAATGAAGGGGCCAGACTAGATGAATACAGAGGTCCTTTTCTTCCCTTTCCCTTAAGCCCCAGCAAACTCTTTATCGTGAAGTCTCTAGATGGTGGCCAGAGCTTTGTAGGCGGTGGCCACACCTATACCCAGAAGTCTTAGCTAAAATCAACCACATTGACCCAAAAAGCCAGACAAACCAACCACAAGCCAATGAAACACATCAACCGTGAAGGGAAATAGACTCATTCTCACCCACATGTTTAATTGGCCTCATTCCCTGGGACAAATGCCTCCATTTAAGATAATTCATGTATTTAAGTTGCTCAAGCATCAGGAAGAACATTTAGTCACAATATGTAATGCTGACTAGACACTGGAATAGAAACAAAACTGAGGGAGCTGAACCATGTTTCCTAGCATGTCGTGAATAATGAATAATAGGCTTCACTCAGCCATATACCCCCACAAAGGTATTCATCTCTTTGTAGTTATCTTGAGTGCCAAAGTGCTTCCAGGGGCCTCCTCTTCCCATCATTCAGTATTTCTTTTCTTTACTAACTTGCTTACTTTCAAAAGAACTAAAGCAAAGAAGACATGTTAATTACTTGGGACAATTTGTTTTTTTCTTTTTTCTTTAAAAAAAAAATTCCAAAGCCTCAAAACTCTCAAGAATTATAAAGAATTCCTCTCTGAATTAACTCACTGACCCTTCACATGGAAGCAGTGGGGGTAAATGTTGCAAAGAGGATTTCATTTTCAACTGTAATCATGCTGTTATAAGATCTAGCCTTTGGGTTGGAAAGGTACAATTAGGTAACTTCAAAGTTGAGGCACATGAAGTGCTTTGGTAGACAAACACTGCTGTGGGAAGTCCATAGTGGGTAGAATGCTGGAGTCAGGAAGACCCAAGTTCAAAACAAGCCTCAGATTTTTACTAGCTGTACGACCCTGGGAAAGTCACTTAACCTATCTCAGTCTCAGTTTCCTCCTCTATCAAATGAGGGGTTGGACTCAATGGCATCTAAGGTCCCTTGGAACTTTCAATCTATGATCCTGTGATTTTATGATGTACTTCAATTTTTATCCACTTCCAAACTTCCTTCTCTACTTTGAAAGAGTGACGTTCTCTAATTTCTTAATCTTTTTGTTGGACCTGTGATTTCACTGGCATGTGTAACTTCCAATGAGGAAACTGCCTCTATCAATGAAAACCAGCACCTGCACTGCAAATTAAACTTTTAAGAGAGTTTCCCAAAGCACTGAGAAGTTAAGTAGCTTGCTCAGGATCAACTAATCAATATGAACCAGAGGTAGAAATGAAACCCAAGTCTTCCTGATTCCACAGCTGGATCTCAATCTGCTAGACCTCTCTGCTTTGTCAATGGTACAAATATTTAGTTTTATATATTGTAGCACAAAATACAATGAGCTTCTAGAAGACCTGGAAGCAAATCCTGCCTCTGACAGACACAACATGGGCAAGTGAGGCTTCATTGGAACCTATTTGCAGCTGGCTTGGGAACTTTCTGATATAAACAATGGAATGACCTAGTTATTAAGAACATGAGGTCAGGACTCTGGGGATCCTTCAAAATTCACTATGATCTTTAGACCACATATGGAACACAGGCTCTGTAACAAAGCATTAAGATCTCATTTAAGTACTGTTTTATAAAGAGTTGATGAATTACATTGAATCGATGATCTTCATTGACAGAAGAAATTTCCACCCTTGAGTTTTCCAATATTTTAGCAAAGCATTTGGCAAAGCGTCTCATATGATTCTTGTAGAAAATATGGGGGGCAGAGCCAAGATGGTGGGTGGAAAGCAGGCACTTGCCTAGGGCTTTCCCCCAGGACCCTCCAAACACCTATAAAAATGGCTCCAAACAAATTCTAGACCTGCAGGACCCACAAAATAGCAGAGGGAAGTGGAAATCCAGCCCAGGACAGCCCTGATGGTCTCTGGGTAAAGTCTATCGTGCACGGAGCTGGGAGCAGAGTAGAGCAGAGCCCAGAGTGGCCTGCACCCAGACCAACCAGACTGAGAGCTGGGCAGAACGGTCCCTAGCACCCTGAATCAGTGAGCTGTGGCAGTTACTAGACTTCTCAACCCACAATCATCAAAGACAACAGAGAAGGTTAGTGGGAAAAGCTGCTGAGACAGAGTGAAAGGAGTTTGCAGTGCGGCCACTGGTACAGGAACAATGGAAGTAGGCCAGCTACAGAACTACAGCTGCAGTTGTTTCAGGCCCCAGGCCCACCTGGTGGGAAGAATTAAGTGGCACATCAGAGCAGGAGTGCACAGCCTGCTTAAGATCTGAGTCAGGTCCAGGTTGGCGGTTCTTGGGGGAGAAGGAGTGCTGGTGTGGCAGAGCTTGCTGTGAGAAATACCTCTGAAAACAACAGTGCATCCCCTCAAGCTTGGAACAAAGTACCCTCTACTCTACAAGCAGTCATACTCCAACAAAAAACTTAAGGGTCAAGTAGTTGGCTGGAAACATGAACAGGCAGTGAAAACAGACTCAGATTCAGACTCAGACTTTGAAATCTTTCTTTGCGGACAAAGAAGACCAAAACATACAGCCAGAAGAAGTCAACAAAGTCAAAGAGCCTACATCAAAAGCCTCCAAGAAAAACATGCACTAGTCTCAGGACATGGAAGAGCTCAAAAAGGATTTGGAAAAGCAAGTTAGAGAAGCAGAGGAAAAATTTGGAAGAGAAATGAGAATGATGTGAGAAAATTATGAAAAACAAGTCAATGCTAAAGGAGACCCAAAAAATACTGAAGAAAATAACACCTTAAAAATAGACTAACTCAAATGGCAAAAGAGTTCCAAAAAGCCAATGAGGAGAAGAATATCTTGAAAGGCAGAATTACCCAAATGGAAAAGGAGGTCCAAAAGACCACTGAAGAAAATACTACCTTAAAAATTAGATTGGAGCAAGTGGAAGCTAGTGACTTGATGAGAAATCAAGATATTATAAAACAGAACCAAAGGAATGAAAAAGTGGAATACAACGTGAAATATCTCACTGAAAAAACCACTGACCTGGAAAATAGATCCAGCAGAGATAATTTAAAAATTATTGGACTACCTGAAAGCCATGATCGAAAGAAGAGCCTAGATATCATCTTTCAAGAAATTATCAAGGAGAACTGCCCTGATATTCTAGAGCCACAGGGCAAAATAGAAATTGAAAGAATGCACTTATCGCCTCCCGAAAAAAGATCCCCAAAAGAAAACTAGGAATACTGTTGCCAAATTCCAGAGCTCCCAGATCAAGGAGAAAATACTACAAGCA
>CM053625.1:169686304-169797465 GCA_028646595.1 Phalanger gymnotis | reverse complement strand
AACACAATCAGAATAACACAAGATCTGGCAGCTTCTACATTAGGAGATTGAAGGGCTTGGAATATGATATTCCAGAGGTCAATGAAGCTAGGATTAAAACCAAGAATCACCTACCCAGTAAAACTGAGTATCATGCTCCAAGGCACAATATGGATTTTCAATACAATAGAGGACTTTCAAGCTTTCTCAGTGAAAAGACCAGAGTTGAATAGAAAATTTGACTTTCAAACACAAGAATTAAGAGAAGCATGAAAAGGTAAACAAGAACGAGAAATCACAAGGAACTTACTAAAGTTGAACTGTTTTGTTTATATTCCTGAATGGAAAGATGATGTGTATAATTTATGAGACCTCAGTATTAGGGTAGCTGAAGGGAATATACAGATATACATACATACATACATACATACATACATATATGTATACATATACATATATATATATACATAGAGGGGGGGAGGGAAGGAGAAAGAGAGGGCACAGGGTGAGTTGCATATGAAGGGATGATATCTAAAAAAATAAAATCAATTAAGGGATGAGAGAGGAATATATTGAGAGAGGGACAAGGGGAGAGATAGAATGAGGTAAGTTATCTCACATAAAAGTGGCAAAAAATAGCAGTTCTGTTGGGAGGGAAGAGGGGGCACATGAGGGGGAATGAGTGACTCTTGCTCTCATTGGATTTGACCTGAGGAGGGAATAACATACACACTCAATTGGGTATCTTACCCCACAGGAAAGAAGGAGGAAGGAGATAAAAAAGGGGGTGATAGAAGGGAGGGCAGATAGGGGGAGGAGGTAATCAAAAGCAAACACTTTCAAAAAGGGACAAGGTCAAGGGAGAAAATTGGATAAAGGGGGAGAGGATAGGAAGAAGCAAAATATAGTTAGCCTCTCACAACATGAGTATTGCAGAAGGGTCTTGCATAATGATACACATATGGCCTACGTTGAATTGCTTGCCTTCTTAGGGAGGGTGGGTGGGAAGGGAAGAGGGGAGAGAATGTGGAACCCAAAGTTTTAAAAGAAGATGTTCAAAACAAAGTTTTTGCATGCAACTAGGAAATTAAGATATACAGGCAATGGGGCATAAATATCTATCTTGCCCCACAAGAAAGCAAGGGAAAAGGGGATGGCGGGGAGTGGGGTGACAGAAGGCAGGGCTGACTGGGGAATGGGGCAATCAGAATATATGTCATCTTGGAGTGGAGGGGAGGGTAGGAATGGGGAGAAAATTTGTAATTCAAACTCTTGTGAAAATTAATGCTGAAAACTAAAAATATTGAATAAATAAATAATGATTTAAACTAAAAAAAAATTAGAGAGAGGTATGAGCTATATAATAATGCAATGAGATAGATTCAGAGATGTTGAATGGCCACATTCAAAGAGTAGATATTAATAATGCAATATCAAATTGGCAGGAGTTCTGCAGGGGAAAAGAGGAAAGGGAAAGGAATAAGCATTATATAGTGCCTACTCTGTGTCAGGACCTGTTCTTTGTGCTCTTAACACACATTATAGCATCTAATCCTCAAAACAACCCTACTAGGCATCTATTTTTTCCTCATTTTACAGTTAAGGAAACTGAGGCAAAGGTTAAGTGACTTGCCCAGAATCATATAACAAGTGTCTAAGGCCAGACTTGAATGCAGGTCTTCCTGACTCTGAGATAGGTAGATGTTGCAATGGATAGAGGCCTGCACCTGGAATCAGGAAGACCTAGGTTCAAATCCAGCCTCGGACCAAATCTGGCCTCAGATACATCCTAGCTGTGTGACCCTGGGCAAGTCATTTAACCCTATTTATCTCAGTTTCCTCATCTGTAAAATGAGCTGGAGAAGGAAATGGCAAACCACTCCAGTATTTTTACCAAAACCCCAAATGGGGTTACAAAGAGTTGGACGGGATTGAAAGTATTGAACAACAACAATGTCCTGACACCAGGTCCAGCACTCTCTGTACTGTGCCACCAGCTACCCCAGGGATTTGTGTCTGGCCTTATCTTATTTAACATTTTTACCAGGGAGCTAGATAAAGAGATAGATGGCACGATCATCAGATTTGCTGATGACAAAAAGCTAGGAAGAATAGCTAACATACTGGATGGCAGTCAGTCCGTTTATCAAGCACCTACTATGTGCCAGGCATTGGGCTAAGTGTTACAATACCAAGAAAGGCAAAAGACAGTCCATGACCAAGTGGTATACATCCAAATTCTTAGAGGAGAAGCTAAGTGAGTTACAGGAAGAAATAGACAGCAAAACTATAGTAGTAGGGGACCTTAATCTCCCCTTCTCAGAACTAGGTAAATCCAACCACAGAATAAACAGGAAAGAAGTTAAGGAGGTAAATTTTAGAAAAGTTAGGTATGGTAGACCTCTAGAAAGAATTGGATGGGATAGAAAGGAATATACCTTTTTCTCAGCAGCACACGTCACCTACACAAAAATTGACCATGTACTAGGGCATAAAAACCTCACAATTCAATTCAGAAAAAGGCAGAAATATTAATGTATCCTTTTTAGATAATGATGCAATAAAAATTACATGTAATAAAGGGCTATGGAAAGAAAGACTAAAAATTAATTGGAAACTAAATAATCTAATCCTAAAGAATGAGTGGGTCAAACAACAAATCATAGAGACAATCAATAACTTCATCAAAGAGAATGACAATACTGAGACACATACCCAAACTTATGGGATGCAGCCAAAACAGTTTCTAGGGGAAAACTTATATTTCTCGATCCTTACATAAATAAAATAGAGAATGAGGAAATCAATGAATTGGGATGCAACTAAAAAAGCTAGAAAAAGAACAAATTTAAAATCCCCAACTAAATATCAAATTAGAAATTCTGAAAATCAAAGAAGAGATTAATAAAACTGAAATTGAGAAAACTATTGAACTAATAAATAAAACTAAGAGCTGGTTTTATGAAAAAACTAATAAAATAGATAAACTTTTGGTTAATTTGATTAAACAAAAAAGAAAACCAAATCACAAGTATCAAAAATGAAAAAGGTAAATTCATCACCAAAGATGAGAAAATTAAAGCAATAATTAGGAGTAATTTTGTCCAACTGTATGCCAATAAATCTAACAGTCTAAGTGAAATGGATGAGTATTTACAAAAACATAAATTGCCCAGATTAACAGAAGAGGAAATAAAATACACAAATAAGCTCATTTCAGAAAAAGAAATTTAACAAGCCATCAGTGAACTTTCTAAGAAAAATCTCCAGGGGCACATGGATTTGCAAGTGAATTCTACCAAACATTCAAAGAACACTTAATTCCAATACTATATAAATTATTTTGAAAAATAGGCAAAGAAGACATCCTACTAAATACTTTTTATCATACAAATATGGTACTGATATCTAACCTGGGAAGAGCCAAAACTCTCAGAGAAAGAAAATTATAGACCAATTTCCCTAATAAATAGAGATGTAAAAATTTTAAATAAAATACTAGCCAAGAGATTATAGCAATTTATCACAAGGACTATGGTCAGGTGGGATCTATACCAGGGATGCAGGGCTGGAAAACTATGAGCATAATTGACCACATCAATAACAAAATCAACAGAAATCATATGATTATCGCAATAGATGCAGAAGAAGCTTTTGACAAAATACAAGATCCATTCCTATTAAAAACACTAGAGACAATAGGAATCAATGGAATCTTCCTTAAAATGATAAGTAGCATCTATCTAAAACCATCAGCAAGCATTAAATGTAATGGGGTTAAGCTACAAGCATTTCTAATAAGATCAGGGATGAAAACAAGGATGTCCATTATTACCTCCGTTAGTCAATATAGTACTAGAAATGTTAGCTTTAGCTATAAGAGAAGAAAAAGAAATTGAAGGAATTAAAAGAGGGAATGAAGAAACAAAACTGTCACTCTTTGCAGATGATGTGATGGTATAGTTAGAGAATCCTAAGGAATTAACTAAAACACTACTTGAAATAATCAACAACTTTAGCAAAGTTGTGGGATATAAAGTAAACCCACATAAATCATTGGCATTTATATATATATATATTACTAACAAAGCCCAGCACAAGAGATAGAAAGAGAAATTCCATTTAAAGTTACTGTAGACAATATAAACTATTTGGGAGTCTACCTTCCAAGACAAACCCAGGAACTATATGAACACAATTACAAAACACTTTTCACATAAATAGTCAGGTCTAAATAATTGGAAAAATATCAGTTGCTCATAAATAGGCTGAGCTAATAAAATAAAAATGACAGTTCTACCCTAAATCCGTTTACTTGTTCAGTACCATACCAATGAAACTACCAAAAAAAATTTTATAGAGCTAGAAAAAAATAATAACAAAATTCATTTGGAAGAACAAAAGGATCAGAACATCAAGGGAATTAATGAAAAGAAATGCAAAGGAAGGTGGCCTATCGATACCAGATCTTAAATTATATTATAAAGCAGCAATCATCAAAACTACTTGATACTGGCTAAGAAATAAAATGGTGGATCAGTGAATTAGGTTAGGTACACAAGCTACAGTAGTCAGTGACTATAGTAATCTACTGTTTGATAAATCCAAAGACTGGAACTTACTATTTGACAAAAACTGCTGTGAAAACTGGAAAATAGTATGGCAGAAACTAGGTATAGACCAACATGTTGCACCATATACCAAGATAAGGTCAAAATAGGTACATGATTTAAACATAAAGGGAGATACCTTTAGCAAATTAGGAGAGCAAGGAATGGTTTACCTGTAAGTTCTGTGGAGAAGGAAAGAATTTATGACTAACCAAGAGGTAGAGAACATTATAAAATATAAGATGGATAATTTTAATTACATTAAATTAAAAAGGTTTTGCATAAACAAAGCCAATACAACCAAGATTAGAAGGGAAGAATAAAGCTGGGAAACAATTGGTGTTTCTGATAAAGGCCTCATTTTTTTCTTCTTTTTATTTGAGGGGGGATGGCTGGGCAATTGGGGTTAAGTGACTTGCCCAAGGTCACACAGCTAGTGTGTCAAGTGTCTGAGGTCACATTTGAACTCAGGTCCTCCTGACTCCAGGGCTGGTGCTCTACTCGCTGTGCCATCTAGCTGCCCCCTTGGCCTCATTTCTAAAATACATAGAGAACTGAGTCAAATCTATAAGAATACAAGTCACTCCCCAATTGATAAATGGTCAAAGGATATGAACAGGCAGTTTTGAGATGAAGGAATTAAAGCTGTCTATAGTCATATGAAAAAACGCTCTAAATCACTATCAATAAGACAAATGCAAATTAAAACAACTCTGAGGTACCACTTCATACCTCTCAGATTGGCTAACATGACAAAACAGGAAAATGATAAATGTTGGAGAAAATGGGAAAATTGGAATGCTAATGCAACGTTGATGGAGTTGTGAACTGATCCAACCATTCTGGAGAGCAATTTGGAACTATGCCCAAAGGGTTATAAACTGTATATATCCTTTCATCCAGCAATACCACTACCAGGTCTGTATCCCAAAGGGAGCATAAAAAAGAGAAAAGGACCCACATGTACAAAATTATTTATAGCAGCTCTTTTGTGGTAGCAAAGAATTGGAAATTGAAGGGATGCCCATCAATTGGGGAATTATTGAAGTTGTGGTATATAAATGTAATGGAATACTAGTCTTCCATAAGAAACGATGAGCAGGCAGATTTCAGAAAAACTTGCATAAAGTGGTGTTGAGTGAAGTGAGCAGAACCAGAACATTATACACAGTAACAGCAACAATGTGTGAACTCACTTTGTTAGACTTAGCCCTTCTGAGCAATGCAATGATCTAAGACAATTCTAAAAGATTCATGATGAAAAATTCTATCCATATCTAGAGAAAGAACTATGGCATCTGAATGCAGATTGAGGCATGCTATTTTCTCCTTTTTTGTTGTTGTTTTTTGTTTTTTCTTTCTTATGGTTTTTCCCTTTTGTTCTGATTCTTCTTTCACAACATGACTAATGTGGAAATATGTTGAATATGATCATACATGTATAACCTATATCAGATTGCATACCATTTTAGGAAGCAGGGAATGAAAGGAGGGAGGGGGAATTTAAAACTCAAAATTTTATAAAAATGAATGTTGAAAACTAAAAATTAATCACTTTTTTTAAGAAAAAAGACAGTCCCTGCCCTCAAGAAGCCCACAGTGTAATGGAGGAAACAACCACCATGCAAAAAAGTATGTACAAACAAGCTCAACACAAGATAAATTGGAGATAACTAAGACACTAGCATTAAAGGGGATCAGGACAGACTTCTCACATAGGATGGATTTTAGCTGGGACTTGAAGGAAGCCAGGAAGCAGAGATAAGGAGGGAAAGCATTCCAGCCAGGCCTGTGTAAGTGCCCAGATTGTGGAGATAGAGTGTCCTGTGTGATGAATAGAAAAGAAGCTATTGTACAGAGTGTTTCTAAAGTCTGGACACATAGGCAAAAATGCATATTTTCAAGAAATGAAATGAATGAAATTTTCAAGAACATTTTATTTAATTGGAATATTAGCAAATAACATCTTCAATATGATTTGCATCATTTGTGATGCAAAGGTTGATGCACTTTGCAAGATTCACGTGAACTCAATGAAATAGCTCCACATTGCCGTCAATTTTCCTTTGTGTCCAGACTTCAGGGACACCCCGTAGTATTTGAGGTGAGGGAGAGGTGGTCATCTGTAAAAAGAAAGTGCTTTGGATGCCAAGCAGAAGATTTTATAATTGATCCTATCCTGGAAGTGATAGGGAGCCCCTGAAGTTTATTGAATAGGTGAGTGACATGGTCAGACCTGGGCAGAATCAGGATCTAAAAGATTTTGACTGGCTGACACTGTGGACTGATTCTAAAAAGATGAAATTCATAGGATCATACAGTTGGGGCTAGAAGGGACCATCGAGGTTGTTCTGTCCAATCTCTTTATTTTACAGATGAGAAACTGAAGTCCAAATGGGTTAAACAATTTGCCCAAGGTAATAAGTGACAGAGATATGATCTGAACCAAGGTTCTGACTCCAAAAGGCAGCTAGGTGGTACAGTGGATAGAGGCTGGTCTTGAGTCAGGAAGATCTGAGTTCAAATTTGGCCTCAGACGTTTACTAGCTATGTGACCCTAGGCAAGTCACTTAACTCCTTTTTGTCTCAGCTTTCACCTATCAAATGGGGACACACTGGAGAAGGAAATGGCAAACCACTCCAATATCTTTACCAAGAAAACTTTGTTCATTGGGTCTCATAGAGTCAGATATAACTCACAACTGAATAACAATAAATCTGACTCCAAATCCCACACTCTTTCCACTGTACCCCACTGACTAAATAAGGATATACTTTCCATTATAATCAATTCAAAAAATTAGCTTCATGAGTACAATATGGCAGAGGCATAGTACACTACGAATTTGTCTGAAAGAGAGCTAGGAATCATAGTGGACTACAAGCCCTAAATTAGTGTGATATGGAAGTCAAAAAAATCTAATGTGATCTTGGGCTACATTAAGAGCAAAGCAATGTCTTCAGAAATAAGGAAGTGATAGCTCCTCTGTACCATGCTCCAGTCAGGCTACTTATGGTGCATTATGTTGAGTTTTGGGATATCATATGTTAGGAAGGATGTTGATAATCTAGGAAATGTCAAGAGGAAGGCAATCAGGATAGAGAAGAGCCTTGGGATCATGTCAAATGACAATTGGTTAAAGAAACTGGGGTTATTTTGCCTGAAGAAGAGAAAATTCTAGGGTAACAGGATAGTTGTCCTCAAGTATTTGAAAAGCTATCATATAGAGGAGATAATAGACTTGTTCTTTTTATCCTCAGAGGGAAGAACTAGGAACAATGAGTGGAAATTGCAAAGAATCAAATTTAGGCCTGATATCAGGAAAAAATATCCTAATAATCTCCAAAAGTGAGATGGGTTGCCTTGAGAGTTGGTAGATTCCCCCCATCAGAAGTCTTCAAGAAAAGACTGGAAGACCACTTCTTGTAGATATTAGAGTGGGCGTTCCTTTTGTGTATGGATAGACCAACATGCCACTGAGGTTCCTTGTGACTTTCAAATTATGCAACTCTGTGATTCTGATGTCCTCACACCAGTGAAATCACTGATTTAGACACTTCCCCTACCCCCATTCAAATAAAGAATATCTACATTTGATTCACAAAATCAGATGGTTTTAACCAAGGAAGAATTTTTGATAAATATTCATCAAAAGGTTCTGTTTTGGTAAGTTACATGATTTTTAAGTCTCTCTTCTTGAAATCTGATTTTCTCCTGAAGTAGTCCCAGATGTAGAAAAGCCTACAATTAGCCCAAAATTAAACCTGCAGAAGCTTTTGCCCCTCTCACCTAGGAGCAGGATGTACAGAGCTGGCACAGGGGCAAGACTTTTATGAAATAAATATATAAAATGATATTTATTTTTAAAATGAATATGTAAAATATATAAATATATGACATAATATATTTTGAAATTTCATAAAATTCCAATAATGAAAACAAAAGATCTTAAAGCCCCCAAATAGTTCAGTCAGGAAGTCACGTACTCCAATTTATGTGTAGGGGGAAAAGGGGTTTAGGCTCAAAATTGTCACATATCATGCTGCATTTTTTTTGTGGATGACTTAATGAATAATAAAATTTCCAATGAACACATGCATATACACACATATCTATGATAAAGGGTGTCCCAAAAGTTTTAATGCAGTTTAAAATTATTAAAGCTTACACAGCATTAAAACAGCACCAAGACTTTTGGGACACCATAAATATCTAAACAGATAGCCATTATGGTTAATTTCCTAGAGTAAGTGGAAATTTGTGAACTTAAGGAGGAGGGAAGAAACCAATAGCTTATTTGTTCCGATCAGGGAACAAAAATAATTCATTTTTATAACTAAGAACTTTATCTTGGAGAAGTCTGAAAGTATTAGAAAATGGGTTTAAAATATTATAAGTATTAAAGTATTGTAAAATGGGTTTTAAGTTTGATTGGATTGCAGCCCAAGCAAGAATTTTTTAAAAAATTTGGTGTGCATTTTGCAGCAACAAAGGGGTCTTTCTCATTAAGATATAAGCCAGCAATACCAGTGGAAAGATGCGAACCCTGTGTGCACCATAGGCTTAACCATACTCAGTTATTGGCACACTTTGAAAGTGCCTATTCAAATGGTCATTAATGAGCAGTATAGGAAAGAAGTAGCATCTATAATAATTTCCATCTTCCATGGTTTCCAATTAAGAATATAGCCATCCTGTGGTTACAGACATATCTGTCTGTGGTTTGGCCTTTTCCATTCACATTTTCATTTTTCCTTATAGAACTGCAAATAAAATGAGGAGAATGGGGCTTTGTCTCAGGACACTGAATTTAGAGGGTGTTGACAATAATTGAATGTTCTTCAGCCTCACAGAAAAAAACAGAGTTTGTCTACTAGTTGGCAAGAAAAATCAAGTAAAATAGGAAACTCCCATGGTTTTACCCCAGGTAACCTCCTTCCCCTCCCACCGTGGTACCCCCAGTAGCGCCCACTATTCCAAAGTCTCTGTCTCTGCTCACCCCACAAATGAGTGTTCTTCATCTGAGAAATTCCTAGTTACAGCTTCGCCTACTTAGTCATGTAAATAATGGTAAGTGGTCACCAAATCTACAGGCATTATTCACCAATAAAACAAATCTGCATTAAGGCATTCATGTTTACCTTGAAATATTTCCCTTGTGGCACAGTGTGTAATCCGTTTACTGGGGCAAAGTCAAATAAAGATCTATAACTATTTTCTTTTGCATCAGGCATCTGTTTCCAGAAATGCCAGAGTAAACTGAAAGCTAATAAGTTGATCTTGTACATTTGATTATAATAGTCTACTGAATGGAAAATATGTGCCTTACGTGCCATGGACACGTCTGACTGCACAAAATAGGAAAATAAGTAATCAGAATTTCTCCCTGACATATCCTCAGTTTACAATAAAACAGTATATGCTGAACGTTTGTGCTTCTTTTCTACATAAGATATTTATTCAACTGAAAATTATTCACAGCTGTTTTCTTCCAGCTGAGCTTGCAACCAATGCTATTAGAGTCATTTTTACAGGTGATGAAGACTTCAGACAATAAAGTTTAATACAATTTATAAAAAATGAATCATCTTGCTTTCAAGAGAACTTAGTGTTTTTAGCACCCTCAAGAAAAAGTATTACATTTTCTGACTTTTCACTTGGGAATATTTTTCAAAAGGAATCCAAATGAATTGAATGCCCTCTTCCCCCACCAAAATCAAATCGATGTATAAAACAAGGGTTAAAATAAGTGGTCTCATTTTTAGAAGACCTCTTCTTTCATGCATTCTTGAACTGAAAATAACTCAGGGTTAATAAGTGACAAAGAACATGCCTTGTTATAAGACATTGGCATTTCACCCTCACATTGCATTGTTCTGAATTTCATGATTCCTCTTCTTTCCTCCACCTCTACTTTGAAGACAAATTTAATGTTTATGATCCATAGCTGGAGACAATTAGAAAAAATGTGCAATGCTTTCACTGACTGTAAGTTACTCCCTGACATAAAAAAAATGTACTTTTTAATGCCAATGTTCTCCCAATGACGCTATATGGCTATGCAGGGGTTGATCAGGGGACTCACTGATGAATCTGATTAGGTTAAAGGGGTGGTAAACCTTTGTCTTTGACTTTAGTCATGTGTCATCAATTAAGGATGAAGTGGTTGGCTTTACGTTGGCCTTAAAAAAAGGGTCACTTGAACTGTTGAGTTCCTGGAGAATTGTGTAATTCAACCTTTTAGAGAAAAAAAGAAGAGTTTCTGGGAAGCCCAAGGCTCAGCGTTGCCTCTCTAGGATCTCCACATTTAAAGGTTTGAGTATTCATCCTTCTAAAAAGATAAGAGAGAGTTCTTGGGTAACATGCTTCTCTAAGGGAGAAAAGGATCATTTAAATGGCCCCTTTAGCTAGAAGATAGGCGAAGGACTAACGTCACAGTATAGGAGAGCAAAAGATATGGAATCTGTCCTCTATTCTTGCCAGAAATGTAAGAAATGAGGTTGCCTCTTTAGTAACCCCACATTTGTACTCATTCCAAGAGAATCCAAGTCCTCACAACAGTACCTGAAGCCAGATGCTTATAGGAGGTGAAAATGGGACTCATCGCAAAGCCAGGGGCCTCTAGCAGTTATAATCATGCTTCCCATCTGAGGGATTTTAAGCCTTAGAAGTAGTACTGTAAGACTAGAGGCTTACCTGCAATTCTAGGGTGAAAGTTGAGTTCACCAGAATGTCAGGAAGCTGCTCTCTAGCAACCTCAAATTTATTTCCCTTTCAAGGGGAATCCAAACCACACGGCGATACTTTGAATCTGAGGGAATGAGGCCCTGGGTAAAAACAAACAAACAAAAAACTCACTGGAGAGAGGATAGTTGTATTGATTATTTATGAACCACTCACTGTTGGCCACATAACAAGATGGGACTCAGCGGAAAAGACATTGATATTGGGAAAAATTAAAGGAAAAAGGAAAAAGGGGACAGCAGAGGATGAGATGGGTAAATAGTATCATGGAAACACCAAATATGAACTTGGACAGACTTCAAGAGAGAGTAGAGAACAGAAGGGCCTGGCATGATATTATCCACAGGGATCATATCACCAAAAGTCAGACTTGACTGAACGACTGAACGAGTGAGTCTTTTATGTAGTTTCCACATTTTCTGTGGAGGTGAAATAAAGATTATCTTGGACCTGATAATGCATTGTTATGTAGAGCCCTTGTATCAGATCTAAGGACTATGTTACCCACATCTATGGAGACCTAGACATGAGCTATGTTCTCAGATTTTTCCAGAGGTTGTTCTGATTGGGGTAAAATAAGCCAAAGAGAGGGTAATTTGAGGGACAACCATTCCTTCTAAGTCCAGTGACTGGAACGGTGAACCATGGACAAAGGAAATAATGGGAACGAGGGAAGTCAGCAATGGCTTGTGCACAAGAAGTTCTGTAAAAGATGTTATCTAGGAAATCTATTAGAAAAGAAAGTGGACCGATTGTGTAGTAAAAAGCAAGAGAACAGCCAGATGTTCTGAGGGCTACGTTGTACCTATGGAGCATTACAAGATGTAGAGGAATATCTGTACACACTAAGTAGATTCTCTATAGAGGATTCATAGAGGATGTGGACAAGAATCCCACAGGATAAGAAGTGGATGAATTGTAATCTATACCATAGGAGGGATTTCCTCACTGATGAAATCATTGAAGGATCCATAAAATTACTAGCAAATAATACTTCACCAGGAAATCACAATGTGATTTTAGAAAGAAGTCAATTGTGTATAAATGGCACACTGATTAAAGAGAGAAAAGAAGGTAATCACAGAACCCTAGAATCGGTAAGGGCCTCTGAAGCCATCTAAACTAACTCCTACCCAAAGGGCAAGTCCCAGCTATAATAATTTAACTGCCTCTCAATAACAATGACAGAAAACTTGCTATGTTCTGGGGAGGCCCATTTTAATTTTTAACAACAATGACAATGCTGAGGCCATTCTTAACAGTTCTAATTATTAGGACAAAATTTCTTCTTTATTTTGACCCACGATTTGTTTCTCTGCTATTTCTACCAATTAATCCCAATTCTTTCTTTTAGAGTCAAGCAGATCATATCTAATTCCTCCTCCTCATGGCAACCTTTCAAATATTTGAAGACAATTATCACATCCCCACCTAACAGGCTAACAATTATAATAAAAATAACAGGAATATTTATACAGCGCTTTTAAGCTTGCATAGCACTTTACCCCCATCTCATTTTATCCTTAATACCAAATCAATGAGGTAGGTACTATTAGTATTCTCCCCATTTTAGATGAGAAAAACCGAGGGAGGCAAAGGTTAAGTAATGCCACCAGGGTCACAGAGCTGGCTCCAAGTCCATAGCCACCTAGATTCTTAACAAACCCAGTGTCTTCAACCAATCATTGAAAATACTGATTTCTCATACCCTCACTGTCATAGTTCTCCTTTGGGCATATTCCAAGTTATCATTGTCCCTCCTAAAACATGAGATTTTAGGAGATAGTAGGTCACAAGACATAACATAGTCTTGCAAAAAAAAAAACAATAAAAAGCAAGAAACATAAATAAAATGAAAAATTATCAATCTGCATTCTTCTATGTGTACCTCACTACTATTATGGTCTAACCTTAAACCTACTCTTTTCATGGGTGTTGTGTATATTTGTGGGAAGGAGTGAACCAGGTTTTTGGGAGAGTATTTTGTATTAACTGTCTTTACCATGTTATCTGTGAGTAGCAGTAGCTTCCCTCCACGGACCTGACCTAACAATTTAAGCAGAAAACTAGCAATGCTATTGTCATTGTTCATCATCATCATCATCATCTCCTTCTGCTCTTCCTCCTCCTCTTCCCTTTTCCTCCTTCTCTTCCTCCTCTTTCTCCTTCTCCTTCTTCTTCCTTCACCACATGTGGTCCCTCTCTCCACTTGAGGTACCATATTCTTACATGGGGTCACTCTGTACATAGGAACATAAGTTTTGGTTTTCTTATATTTTCTAAGATATTTTGGGGTTTTGAAGCTAGATTTTATACTCATTTACTAATTTCTTTTTCCAAAAGCTGGAACAATTTAGTTTTTGTCCTGCAATTTTCATATATGGTTTCTTGAAATATAGCTCTGACAAAACAGACTTTTGAAAAAGTGAGTTGGTGGCGAAGTGAGTAGAGCGCTGGCCCTGGAGTCAGGAGGACCTGAGGTCAAATCTGGCTTCAGATACTTGACACACTTACTAGCTGTGTGACCTTGGGCAAATCACTTAACCCCAACTGCTCTGCCTTCCCCCCAGAAAAAAAATGGGTTGTGTTTCAAATAGAGCTACTTGACTACTTTAAATCTAAGTCACTCTGGCTTTCACCGAATGGCTAATAATAACTCCCAGCCCAAATTTCTGTGGCTCACTGTTTAGATTTTGATAGCTTAGAATGAGCATAAATAGCAATTGTTTTCTGCTCTGGACAGAAACTCGAAGAGTCTTCCCCTCCCAGACTGATACTTTTGTGTGATGGTAAAGTAGGCCATCTTTTGTCTCAATTTTTACTTACCCCTTAATATTAAATAGATGTTTCCTCAGACAGAGACCTGAGAAGAAACTTAATTTAGAAAGGTCAAGGTCATCCACTGCATCCTGGGCCATCACCACTTGTCTTGACCGTGTTTTGCCACTGGACTCTGGTATCTCTGGAAGAGTGAGGCTGGTGACTTTGCACAGCTCTCCCTCACTTAAATCCAATTCTCTCACGCGTCAAGACATTAACCTCATGATGTCATTGGTCCTCTTCCAGAATGAAGGGTCAACAACATGTTCGTAAGATGGCAGAGTACAGTGGAACTAAACAATGTCCTTTGTTCTGGATAGTATATTTCTACTTCTTGCCTCACGGGGTAGTTGTGACTAAAGCTTAAAGCACCATATATATTTGAGTTATTAATTAAGGTAAAAGTTCATATTTGCTCCTTTTGGCGGCCCCCATCAGAGTCCTGACTCTTATCGAACTTGAAGTTCACTAAAACCAAGTGGAGTCCCCACTTCCCTCAAGGTGAGTTGTTGTTGTTGTTTGGCCTTCATTTTTGAAGAGGACCAACAACATCATGGGTGACATCGTAACTCATGGGTGAACTGGATTTAAGCGAAGCAGAGTTGCACAAACTCCTCAGCCTCAATCTCTCTTCCAGAGTCATTGAAGTCTAGTGGCAAGAAAAAGACAACTAGTGATGACCCAGGATGCAGTGGATTAGCAGGTAAGTAAAAGATAGAGCTAATTTGTAATGGCTCATAACTTTGATATAGCCTCAGACATCACCTGATTGTAAAATTAGAGGACCTGGATTCAAATTCCATCTTTCAAACTTGCTATCTGTTTGATCTTGGTCAAGCCACATGTCTCTTGTCTTTAGTTTCTTCTTCTATAAAATGAGGAGGTTGGACAAGATGATCTTTTAGGTCCCTTCTCGGTCTAGATCAAAGATCTTAAGATGTCCTGCCTGGGAGGAATTCATCAATCGTCAATGATGTTTAACTCAACTCTTTCCTTTCTAGCCTTATTATATATGAAGCAACAGAAAAGTATTAGGAACACTGATACAGAGCTGGAAGGAAACTTAGTCAATTAGTCCAACCCCTTGATTTTATAAATGAAGACTGAAGCCCAGAGAGGTTCAAAGGTTTGCCCTAGGTGACTAAGATATTAAGTAGCCAAAATGCGATTGAAACCCAAGTCCTGCAACTCCAAATCCAGAAGCCTTTCCATTCAATTGTCATGTTGCCTTAGAGTAGGTACACAAGGCCTATCAAGTCCTTACAGATCTCTTGCTGGGATTCTCCTACTCACATCCTTCTTAGGACAGGTCCAACCTCTCCTATTTCTTTGCATTCTGAAGTCCACAGTTGGGTTAAATCCCTCTAAATTCCTGGGTAAGGGTAAGGTAGACAAGCAAAAAAAGGGTGAGGATGTAGAAATTAACTATTCCTTAATCTGGAAATAGCAAAATTTAATCACTTCTCCATTTTTAGGACGGATGTTATGGCTTTTCCTTCTAGCGCTTTAAGTCAACCTCACCTTCACCCCCACCTCAATTAACTTGACTGCTATGATATAAATAGAAATTATGAATCATTTGAGGGGAGGGGAAGAGGGAATCTCTTAAAAGTATTCAAATTTTTAGACACATAGGATTAATTAGGCCTAATGGTAACATGTGTACAACGCTTTAAGGTTGACAAATATTTAACATAGCCTAACTCATTTGAACCTTTACAAAATCCTATTCCAGGGCCACATCAAGGTATGGTAGCGACTGTGGGTTCTCCAGAGCTAGGCCTCTGGAGCATCAGCTCTAGAATATCTGACCAAGTCTCCAAGTACTATCTAGCCACAGACTAAATCTGCAGTTCAAAGACGACATGTGGCAAGTGCACCCCATAGGCTAGTCAGGGAAGACCTGAGTTCGAATTTTGATTCAGACACTTATTATCTGGGCAAATCATTTAGACTCTTTGAGTCTCAGTTTCCCCATCTATAAAATCGGAACCAAGGATTGTTGTGAGGAACAATTGAGACATTATATATGAAGCACTTTGCAAACTTTGAAGCTATTATTATTCATCAATAAAGACAAAAATTGGCCCTGAGCGTCAGCAACCCTTTTCTGCTTCCTCAGTGAAGGCAATGGAATAGTCAGAAATAAGGCAGAGGGGATGAAGAATTTCAGTTTTCTAGACCTTCTTCAAGCAGTAGTTTAGTTGTTGGTACTCAAAATGTGAGATATTTATACAATGACACAAATCAACATATTATTGTAAGAAATGAACCGTATCATCATTGACATTCTTAGGATAAATGAAACCAGAAGACACAAGGAAATTGTGGTTAAATAGGATGGTTCACAGCATTTTCCTTGGAGATACAAACAAAAGAGTTGGCAAGGTTGCATTTGGGTAATTACAGGAGGGTTTATAACAACCCCAAGCTGCGCCCTAATACAAAAGCCCATCCTTACAATACCACCGTTCTCTTGCAGATGGTATGTGGGCGCAACCCTTTAAATACCACAATATCCAAAAAATCAAAGTCAGGGAAGTATATGTCACCAAGCTCTAATTTGTAAAAAATAAATTTATATTTAAACAAGTTATGGTATACATAACAGATAGTGTGGGGTAGCAAGAGGGGCAAGCATAGGGCTGCAAGTCAGGAAACCTGGGTTCCGGTCCTAGTTATGTGACCTCGGGTGAGACACTTTCCTTACTTAAACCTTATTTCCCACCTGTACAATGAAAGATTTGGACTAGATTGTCCTCATCACCTCCAAACTGGACTATTGCAGGAGTCTTCGAATTGTTCTATCTCAAATCACCGCCCCCATTCCAGTCCATCCTCCACACAGCTGCCAAATTGATCTCCAGAAAGTACAAATATGACCATGTCATTTCCCTACCCAATAAATTCTAGTGGCTCCAAGATCTTATCTCCAAGATCAAAATTAAACTCTTCTCTTTGGCCTTTAAAGACCTTCATGAATAAGCCCTAAACTACCTTTCCATCTTTATTGCCCATTATTACCTCCAACATTCCCTATAGCCAGTCAAATTGACCTTGCAGTTCCTCATATGTAGGACTCCTTTGTCTTTGAGTTAGCTGTCTCCCATGCCTAGAATGTACTTCCTCCTCACCACCATTCTCTGGGAATCTATCATTTCTGTCAAAACTTAGCTCATGAGCCACCTTCTATGAAGCCTTTCCTGGTGCCCTCAGCCACTAATGTCTTCCTCTCCAAATCCCCTTATATCTAATTTGTGTGTATATATGTATATGCATGTATGTATGTATGTATGTAATATACATATATGTGTGTTATTCCCCCTGCCCCATCCATTCCATCTGCTTCTTGAGAGCAGGAACCATTTTTTGCTTTTATCTTTGTGCCTAAAACAGAGTCTGGCACATAGCAGGCATATAATAAATCTTCGTAGCTTGATTAATGACCTTCAAAGTCTCAGTTCTAAAACACTATGATCTTCTACATTTATAAAGGCCTTCATTGCCTAAAATTAGGTATGTTACCTATCCCCTCTCCCCCGGGGTTCTTGGGCATCCTTAAGGGGATCTGGGGTAACTAAGCACTCTCTCTAGCCTCTATCTATTTTGTTTGCTCAATTATAGAGGGTGGGTCCTTAGCACCCCAGTTCCATTTAACCACTTAACAGATTAGCTTTTACAGAGAAATATTTAAAAGCTATAATAACAAATATATAAACACTTTAGATCAGTTTCTATATAGCTCTGTCCCAAATTCCAAGTCCAAAGCCTATGTTGGGCTTGAGGTTCAGGCATCTTGACTTCCTAGGGCTTTCCTGTTGTGTGACTGGCTATAGCATCCCACCTGCAATCCTGCTTCCAAGGTCACCTTGGCTCAAACTCCCAGTCCCATGGAGATCATCACTTGTACCTAAAAACCAAGGACAAATGAACAGAAGACAGGCACCCCAGTACTGTTTCTTGGACCCTCAAGGTAAGAAGGAGAAGCAAGAAAGGTATCTCCCTCCCCCTCCCATCAGGTTAGTTCATGGTGCCTGGGCTGTGGTGAACTGTGATTTTTATCCTCTGAACACAACAGGAAAGAGTAGGCAGGAAAAAGATTGAGAATGACCCAGTCTGTCAGTTTTAAAGATGCAGCCTGTTCCAGGAATGTAACCAATATGAAGGATATAACTCCCATCCACATGGTAGGGCAACGTAAAGAAGCAGGTGACCTCTATGTTAGCTAATCTGGGCATACTCCAAGCAAGCCCTCATTACACAATCAACAAATATTTATTGAATATCTACTATATGTCTATCATATTATGGATATCCTGAGGATAAATATACAGTAAAAAACAAGAGAGATCTGGGTTTATTTCCTACCTCTGATATTTTATGGCTATTTGACTTTGGGCAAGTCCCTCAGCCTGAAACTCAGTTTCCTTAATTGGAAGTGTAAGACTTTACATCCGTCCCTATTGAATTTCTCTCATAAGGTTCAGCCCAAATGAGGATAATAATGTACCTCACATGAATAGTATGAAGATCAAGTTACATAATCACAGAATTTGAGAGCTAGAAAGGACCTCCACAGATAATTTAATTCATACTCAAAAAAAAAAAAAAAGAAATCTCTTCTATAACATACTCAACAAATATATGTCCAGTTTTTGCTTGAAGATCTCCAAGGAAGAGGAGCCCATCACCTTCAAAAAAATCCATTCTACTTTGGGATTGCTCTTTAGAAAACTGTTAGGAATATTTTCCAGATAATTAAGCCAAAATCTTTGTAACTTTCACCCATTTTCCTGTTTCTGCCTTCTGGTACTAAACAGAATGAGCTGAAAATTCCCTTATCCACATTGTTGTTGTAGTTCAGTAGTTCAATCATATCTGACTCTTCATGACCCCATATGGGGTTTTCTTGGCAAAGATATTGCAGTAGTTTGCCATTTCCTTCTCCAGCTTATTTTACAGATGAGGAAACTGAGGCAAATGGGCTTAAGTGACTTGCCCAGGGTCTGTGTGACCTTTATAGGTCACACAATTACCTCCATTAGCTAGTAAGTGTCTGAGGCTGGATTTGAACTCAGGAAGATAAGTCTTCCAGAGTCCAAGCCCAGTGCTCTACCCACTAAGCTACCTAGCTGCCCCCTTACAGCCACATTACAGCCCTTCAGAGAGCTGAAGACAGCTATCAAGTCCCCCATGTTTTCTCTTCTCCAGCCTAGATGTGCCTAGTTCTCTCCATTAGTCTTCACATGGCATGGACTCAGGGCCTTTCACAATCCTGGTTGCTTTCCTTTGACCACACTATAGTTTATCAATGTCCTTCTTAAACTGTGGTGTCCAGATGAAACACAATACTTTAGATAGGCCTGACAAAGGCAGTGTACAGTGGAACTATCATCTTCCTTTTCCTGGAAGCTGTGCCCTTTTTAATGCAGACCAAGATTAATGACAATAGCTAGCATTTATAGGGCGCTTTAATGTTTGCAAAGTGTTATGTAAATACTATCTTATTTTACTCTCAAAACAGTCCTGGTAGATGGGTGCTAGTATTATCACCATTTTACAGATGAGGAAACTAAAGCAGACAGAGCGTAAGCGACTTGCCCAGGGTCACACAGTGGGTAAGTGTCAGAGGCTGGATTTAGACTCAGGCCTTCTTAACTCCAGGTCCAACACTCTCATTCACTGTGCCACCTAGCTGCCTACGTTATATTAGCTTTTTCAGCTTCCTCATCAATGTTTCCATTCCATAAAACCCTTAGATCTTTTTCACAACAACTGCTATCTCTTCACAACTCTTCTATCTTACGATGGTAAAGCTGATTTTTTTTGTACCCAGGTGTAAGATTTTATATCCATTCCTATTAATTTCTCTCATAAGATTCAGCCCAAAGGGCTAGCCTATAAAGACCCTTTAGAATCCTGTCTATATCATCCAGTGTTTTAACTACCCCTGCCAGCTTCATGTCATCTGGAAATTTGAGGAGTATATCACCTATGTCCTTATCCACGGCATTGATAAAAATGTTCAGCAGCCCTGAGCTAAACACGGATCCCTGAGAGGTTATATGCAGTGTGCTTTGTATTAGCTATTCTTATCCTCTCATCTGGCCTTTTTACTTTCCACTTGATTAAAACAGTTGTGTCTATGAAAATGGCCTGAAACAGGATCCTCACATCTTTCTTTCAATGTGCCTTGTCTTAAATTTCTCTAGTATGCCCTATGTTGCCTATATATCGCCCTGCCTATGCACTCAGTAGGCATTCAATCTTTGACCAATAGGCGTCCTCAATCTCAATAGCATTCCTCACTTTATTTATCAATACCAGTTCATTCTTGGCATTGTTTGGAAGTTATTTCTCAAAAAGTTATTAAAGGCTGCTTCCAAGATGTATTTCAAGGGCAGACTCTCCCAGGGCCTCTAGCGGAGTTCTGTGGGCCAGCTGGTGAACAGCAGTCTGGGGATGCTTCTGGTTGCCATAAGGCTGATGCTTTACTTCCTTACCAAATTAGCTCCATCTCATGGTATTCAAAGATCCCCCACCCCCACCACAATGTCCTAAAAAAAGAACTAAGGGTCTGTCTGTTCACAGAGAGCATAGCTACCAAATCATTTGGGAAATAGGATAGAGTTTAGTGAACAGGAAACACTGATAGGATTAATCATTTAACTTTCAATGGAATTAATCTTTGATCTTTTCCTCCAGCCAGATGTGTTGTCTTGGCTGGGCGAAACGTGGGCATTGCCATCAGGACCTCTTATCTTCTTCCTAAGTAGCAAAAGAAAAGAACATCCAGTAGTCTGCTTTCCCTGTGTAATTCTGGGCTTTCAAAACTTTGTTGCCTTCCTTCAATCCAGCACACACCCCTTTCTTGCCCTCTAGGCGATACTCATTTTCAGTTTTGCAAAGGGTGGACTCTTCCATGACTTAGAGCCATTTGACTTATGGAGTAAAGGATGTTATTAAATAAATGTGTGAGTGAGGATTGAGGGGAGAATAAGCCAGTCACATGGCAAGAGATAGGGATAACAAATAGGCAGCCCATGTACTCTACTGACACACTTGTGATGCCAAGAAAAAGGCTCTAGTATGTTGAGTGCACCCTTGTGGTGATCTTATGTGAAGATATGGACCAGGGTTGTACAGGATGGGCAGACATGGGTGGGTTTAAATCTCCATCTTTGAAATTCATTCACATAGATGAGATCACAGATCTATCTGAATATTTGAAAAGAGGCAGAGCCTTAAAGGATATGCCACTCAAAAATAACTGAATCCATCCTCTTTGTGGATCAATTCATGGGACAGCTATTTTTTTTTTGAGTTAAGAAGGGAAAGAACAATATTGTTGTTATTGTTAATTTTAATGTAGTAGTTACTACATTAAAACAGTAGTAGTTACTACATTAGCCTGAATACTGAGTTCATCATAATAACCCCAGATCAAACAAAGGAGATCTAGGGGGACAGGATGCCTGTGAGTTGTTTTGGGGTGTTTGGAAAAAGGTACTTAAGTAAACATTTTATCTGAAATCAGCAAGGCTGCGAGACATAAAGATGGGATATCTGAAAACAACTAGCCACAGCTTGTCTGGGTAAAAATCAAATACTTATGGAGGGCACTTAAAACTAAATCAATATAATGACAAAGAAAGAAAAACTAAAGCGATATCCCCCAATTAGACAGTAGCTGAACAAATAATGATAGAAGGGTATGCATACTATTGTGCTATAAGAAATGATAAAAGGGATGAGAGTAGAGAGACCTGGGAAGACTTGTATGAGCTGACATAGAGTGATGTGGTAGAACCGGGAGAACAATTTAAACAATAACAACCACATTGTAAATATTGAACTCAATGTAATGACCAATCACAACTTCATAGGACTCTCAATGAAGCATGATACCCACCTCCTGAGAGAGAGGGCAGGCTGCAGAATTTGACGTATTTTGGGGACATAACCAATGAAGGAATTTGTTTTGTGTGACTGTCCATTTGTTACAAGAGTTTTGTTTTTCTTTTTATAATGGGCGAGGAGGAAAGATAGAAAGAAACTAGATTTTTGTGAATCAAAAAAATTAAATTAAATTTTGAAAGTAAAGTGATTTGTAAACCACAAAACCCACTAATTATGACATGTTTAAAGAAAACTAAACAAATCACATTTTGGGCAACCAGTGGCGAGATCAGTAAGTCCAGATTATTGACCCTATCAGGTAGCACATTTAAGGCATTTGGTCCACGTAGAAGGCTGATTCCTAGAATACCATACTGTTGATCTCATCAGTCAGTCTAAAAGGATGGGTCTAAACTCATGTTATAAAAGCAAAGAACTCTTGAGTTTTATCAGATAAAAACGGGAAGAAAATCACATGGATATGAAATCCTAGAAAAGAAAGTCTGCTTCCATCAGCTTCTCACCCTGACCCTCCTAGAGCTGAATTCTGAAAGGATTTAAGAGTGATGAGTTAATTCATCTGGCCATTAGACATTCCTTGTGCTTGGGCCATTTGACTCCTCATTTCCCTTCCAACAGAGGATGGAAAAGAGATCCCTTTCACCATCAGAGAGGCTTTCTGGTACAACAGCATGAGTCAGAAGAGCTGGTTTCAGGTCCCAGTTCTACCTTTTACAATAAAACAAACATTTGTTAAGTGCAAAGCACTATGATAGGCCCTAGGTCCTATTAATGATGGTAAAGGGGAGGGTCAATTCAAATATATTAATCGCCAACTGTGTTCAAGGGACTGGGGTTTCCAAGCCAAAAACAAAAAACAATCTATGCCTTAAGATCTTGCATTCTATTCCATCGCTTTTAGGAACTCGACAAGATCAATTATTTTCCTCTGCGGTGCTCTGGGCTGGTTTCATTGAATATCATAGAATCATAGATTCTCATCTAGAATTCATAGTCCAGCTCCTTCATTTTATAGATAAGAAAACGGACTCGGGGAGTTTGAGCGAGTTGGCTAAAGGCACAGGGAGAGGAAACAGGAGAGCTGCAGTTTGTTCGGTTCTTTGTTTTTAACCCAGGCCTATGAATCCATCCCTCCCCGCCCCTTCCCTATAGCACCTGCAGATTACTGCCTACAGCCACCTCAGCTGGGCCTTAAAAGAAAAAAGTGTTTCCAGAGGCCAGCTATGTAAATTTTCTGAATCTCAGCTGCTTCATGTGTAAAATGGGGCAGTTATTGTAATACTGACATAGACAGAAAATACATAGCCAGAATTCTTGGGAGGAAAGCTTCTTAAAAACAAAAGAATTACAAGCCAAGATCGGAAGGAAGGAAGGGGGGGGCGGGGAATTTGCAGCGAGTTTCTCTGATAAAAGCCTCATTTCTCAAATGTATAGGGAACTGAGTCAAATTTATAAAAATAAGAGACATTCACCAATTGATAAATAGTCAAAGGATGTGAACGGGAAGTTTTCAGAAGAAGAAATCCAAGCTATCTGTAGTCATAAAAATGCTCTAAATCACCACTGATTATCGAAATGTAAATTAAAACAACTGAGGTACTACTTCACAGACATCAGATGGGCTAATATGACAGAAAAGGAAAATGACAAATGTTGGAGGGGATGTGGGAAAGTTGGGACACTAATGTTCTTGTAAACTGATCTAACCGTTTTATAGAGCAATTTGGAACTATGCCCAAAGGGCTATAAAACTAGGCATACCCTTTCACCCAGCAGTACCACTATTAGGACTGCATCCCGAAGAGATAAAAAGGGGAAGGAAGGACTTGTATGTCCAAAAATATTTATAGCAGCTCTTTTTGTGGTGGTAAAGAATTGGAAATTGAAGGGATGCCCATCAACTGGGGAATGGCTGAACAAGTTGTGATATACGATTGGGATGAAATACTTTTGCGCTATAAGAAATGATGAGGGGAATGGTTTCAGAAAAAACCTGGGAAGACCTGCATGAATTGACGCAGAGTGGAGTGAGCAAAACCCAAGAGATCATTGTACAGTTAACAGCAATATCTTATGGATGATTGTGAAAGACTTGGCTACTCTGATCAAATACAATGATCCAAGATAATTCCAAAGGACTCATGATCAAAAATGTTATCCGCCTCCAGAGAGAGAACTGATGAACTCTGACTAGATTTTTCCTGGTTGTTTTTTTTGCAACATGGCTAATATGGAAATATATTTTGCATGATTTCACACGTATAATTTATATCACATTGCTTGCCATTTCAATGGGTGGGGAAGGGCTTGAGGGAGGGAGAGAAGAAATCAAAAAAATTTTAAATGAATGTTAAAATTTAAAAACCACAAATTTATTAAAAGGGAAAAATAAATTAACTAGGGAGAGCTCTAGTGCCTACAAAAGTTTGTTGTGTTTTTTTAATGAAAGCATTATAAAATTTCATTCATTCATGGTGTTAGGCCCCTTATCTTCTAGAGTCTGGAGATGACTCCTAAAGGCTTTAAAATTCTAGAATGAGCAGTATCTGTATGAATGAATGTCAGAAAGTCAATGGTCAAATTGACAATTGTAAGAGAAACATTAAACAAGTATAACATAGGCAGGACTTAGCATTCCACACGAGGCAGGGGCTAAAGTTGCAGAATCAATGGAGTCCTCTGTTTACACAGAGTTTAGACAGGGCTGGAGAAAGCATTATCACTCTTGTGATTGGTACAGGAAGGATGTGTGTTTCCAGGCAAAGAGTGCATTTTAGGAGAAAGGTCAAAGTTGGAAGCAGAAGGATTCCTGTTAAACTTGTTAAACACACAGTTACATCTTGTTTGGCTTTCCCTTTTCAGTTGTCTGTCAAGGGTGTTTTGCATGGGATGCCTGTATCCCTGACTAGATTCTCCATTCCTTGGAAAAGACCCCCGAGGATAGTGGATAAAGTGTTGGACTTGGAGTCGGGAAGGCCTATGTGTGTTTGAATTCCTGCCTCAGATATTTACTAGCTGTGTGACTCTGGGCAAGTCACTTCACCTCTGTTTGCCTCAGTTTCTTCATCTGTTAAATGGGGACAACCATAGAACCTCTCTCTCAGAGCTGTTGTGAGAGACCCTATGTAAAGTGCATTATAAACCATAGAATTCTATCTAAATGTTAGCCATTGTTGTTATTATTGTTAGGTGTGTGTGTGTATTTCTGTGTATGTGGCCAAAAACTGCCTTATGTTCTTATATTCCCCGGGGTACCAAGTGGACAGATAGGCAAACTTATTATCCATGAATACTTTTTGATTACCAGTTGAAGGAAACATCAAAGTTTCCCCACAGAGAAGCGAAGTCTGGGCAATCAAAAGAGTTGAGGAGGCTATCTGGTGAAAAAGAAACAACTGGATTTGAAGTCAGAACTCTCAAGTTCAAATCCTGGCTCGGCCACTACTACCTATACAACTTTGGGCAAGTTGTTTAACCTCTCCAGGCTTCAGTGTCCTCATGTATAAAATAAGGGGGTTATACCAGAAGACTTCTAAGGTCCCTTCCTGTCCTAAGACCATAACCCTAAAAGAGTTAGCACAGTGTTCCCTGGTGACAGGTATTTTCGAATCTCCACTTATGGATATCTTTTAAAAGCACAGGTTTTCTTTTTTGGGAAGTGGCAGATGTCACTCAGCCCAAAGGCTATGGGTTGCACTAAATGATATCCAAGGATCATGGAAAGAAAAATGAAGGATACATGTTTCATACGCAAAGGGGCATCCTAGAAAAACCAGGCTGCCCACCTATAATGCCCTCCCTGCTGAGACCTCCCAGTGCTCATTTTAGGATCCAGGCCTTAGGCCTCTGGCCTCTGCCTTTGCCCCAGGGCCTTCTCCAGTGCTCCATTGCAGGATCAGACCCATTTCAAATTGCCATCTCCTGCCTCCTGTCCAGACTCCCTGAGGCGGTACCTTTGCCTGCTCCTCCTGCCCAGGGTCTCCTGCACCTCATAGGCACATAACCATCTGTCATGAGGTTAGAAATGAAGTGAGGGCCTAATAATCTACCCCCTTTAATGGACTTCTTTCCAGCTGCTGATAATATGCCTGCACTCCATTCCTCAGAGAATAACATACTTTTATTCCAACATAAATTTTGAAGGGAGAGGTTCTAGCATACCAACTGGAACACTGAACCAAATGTAATCATATTACATTTAGGGATAAAGGATAGTCACTAGACCTTGGTATATATTTCCTTGGTACAGGAACTCTTAGGTGTGGAAACTCCCTCTACCATTGCAAGTCAGTACCTTTTCTGCAATTTATAGTGTTAGAAAGTAGCCTAGAGCACTGAGAGATTAAGTGACTTACCTAGGGTCCCACAGTCAGTCCGTGTCAGAGGTGGGATTTGAACCCAGATCTTCTTGGCTTTAAGGCCAGCTCTCTATTTTATTCTATTTACTATACCATGATACCTCTAAATATATATCATATATATACATATATACGTGTATGTATATATATACATGTATGTATGCCCCTTAAATTTTAAGTCTGATACTTGATTTCTAACATTTAACTTCACAAGTTCAGGATAAAAAAGCAGTAGCTAGATAACAATTTTTCTGAGAATTTAGTAGACTGTAAGTTCAATGTCATTCAACAATGTGAGAAGGAAGCCAAAAAGTTAATCCAAGCCTTCATTAAAAGGGACATAATGTTCAGGATTAGGAAAGTGAGAGTCCCACTAAATTCTGTCTTCATCAATCACATGTGAGTGTTTCTTGGTGTCACATTTTGGGAAGAACACCTTAAACTGTACAAAGGAGCGCAATTGAGATGGTGAATAGCTTGGAAATCACAGTATTACTGGAGAAAACCACGAGACCCTTTATTTGGTCCCTTATAAACTGAACTTGTTTAACCACACCTAAACCCTCACTGCTCCACACCTAAACCCTCACTGCTCCTCAATAATCCTTTTTCTCAAACTCAGGTATGTTTAGTCTGGAAAAGAGAAGACTTGGAGCGGGGGGGAGGTGAGAGTTAAATTTAAATATCTGAAGGACTACCACATGGAAAAATTATTCTGCTTGGCCCCAGAGAACAGAACAAGGAGCAATATCTGGAAGTTTCCAAGAAGCAGACCCAAGCTTGTCCTAAGGAAAACTTTCTAACAATTAGAGCTATTCTAAAGTAGAATGGGCCACTTTGGGAGAGAATCGTTTCCCCTTCACTAGAGATCCTCAAAGACTAGATCACCCAGTTAACAAGCCAAGTCAACAAGGATTTACTAAGCATCTACTATGTGCTAAGAACTGAGGTCACAAAGAAAAGTAATTGTTGGGCATGTTATAAACAAGATCCTTGTTCAGATACAGATAAACTAGCTGGCAGCTGAGGTCCCTTCCAGGTCTGAAGTTGTGGTTTTGCTGTTGTCTTCCTCACCATCCAATCTTTCCTCACTGCCTCGAAATCTAGCTTTTATCCACATCATTCTCCTGGAATTGCCCTCTCAAAAGTCACCAATTGCTTCCCAATGGCCACATTCAATTGTCTCTTTTCAGTCCTCAGTTTTTTACCTCATCCCAGAATTTTACACTATCTACCACTTCTTCCTTTTAGATCAGAGGTTCTGGAACCCCTGGGATCTATAAACTTATTTTTAAAATAGTGTTACAACTATAATCTTTGTGCATTTTGTTTTATGCATTTAAAACTATTATTTTAAGAAATTCACTGGATTTTCAAAGAGCTCCATATATCCCAAAAATAGCTAAGAACTCCTGAGCTAGTATGTCCCCTCTGGCTTAGATTATAGAGTCACCAAATAACTAGATGAGATAGAAAACCATCATATGAGCCTTGTAAATATTCTTGAACAAATGTAATATTAATGGATTCAGAGAGTCAGCTGGAAATCATAGAAAGCCAAATCCAGGCTACAAAAGTTAAATTATGAAGAGACCATATGGGATCATATATTTAGAGCTAGATGGGATCTTAGAGACCTTGGAATCTAATCTTCTCATTATGCAAATGAGGAAACTGAGGCATGGAGAGTTTCAATGACTTGTCCAGGATTACATATCTAGTAAGTAGCTGAAGGGTTTTTGAACACAGGTATTTCTGATTGCAAGTCCAGAGCTCTACACACTAAAAACTCACTGAATAGTTAACAAAATATTAGACAAGCATTTGCTTTAAACAAGTTGTTTCCCCTTAGTTCATGTTTGTTTGTTTTGAAGAGTCTTAAGACACTCACTTCTTTTCATAAACAGTCCTATAAACTCAGCATCTTATCTTGGCAGCAGATCTCCTGGGATCCAGAGCTCACAGAAGTCCTAAAGATATTTTGTCATTGGAAATTCAACTAGAAAAACAAACCTCTCACAGTTTTTTTGTTTTGTTTTGTTGGGGGGGTGGGGTTCATTATACTATCACCAATTTCAAAAGTTGTGGTTCTAGGTGCCAAAATATCCCCAAAGCTGCTGGTGGTAGCACTTTCGGGCTACCTAATTCCCCCTCAAAACATAGGAACATCCTTCTCCCTCTACCTATTAATTGACCGGTGGAGAATGAAGACTTGGGCTAATTAGTGTGGAATTGTTTCCATTAAAAGATTAATGGAATTACAACCAGCTAAATTAACAGTAGAGAGAAAACAGCCATAGTTAAATTGCATTCCACTGTTTCCAATTAAATAGGAAGTCATGGGTGTGGCCAGCCCCAGCATTACAAATTAGGAATCTTTGCCAAAGCTGAACCCCTTTGTTTCTAAGTCTATCAACAATTCTATGTAGTATTTGTACACTGAATATGTTGTGGTTTCGTTTTTTTTTTTTTAATAGAGCTAGAGCTCTTGCAAAACACAGGTGAGATGTAAGAAGGCAGAGCTTGAATGACAAGAAAGTACAAAAGAAGCAATTTCTTTCCTCCATAGTTTACATTTCTAATGCATTAAGGATTCTTCTCCATCAGGTTCTCCTCCTCATCCCCCAGGAGAAAACTGACCAACCACACTAGATTCTGGCTCCTCAATCAATCAACAAACAAGCAGGTATGAAATCTGTAGATGGGGGCTAGGCAGGGGGTATGAAGTTCAGATAAGACATTTTCCCAGCCCTCATGAAGTTTACCATTGGTGGTAGTTTGGAGATTACTATGGTTTGGGGACAACCTGATTAAAATATCAGAATTTTCTGTAATTTATTGGAAAGTGTAGGAAAAGTGAGGGATATAATTTTGAGATCTGACCAAAATATGACCCAAAATGCTAGATACATATCTTGGGTAAGTTACCTGTCTGAAACTCAGTTTTCTCAACTGTAAAATAGAGATTATAACACTTTCATTGAAAGACAGACCTAGGTTTCAGTCCTGTGATCCTGGACAAGTCATTTAAACTTTAAGTGCAATTCTCTCACACAATTCTTAAGAAACTAATTTAGAGACTAGATGCCAATCTGCAGTAGTGTAAGAAGTTTCCTCTATCAATGAAATCACAGGTATAGTTTTTTTTTAATCAAAATACTTGCACTGCCTTACTCGAATGGATTGTTGCTCATCCTTCATTCTCAAAGAGGCCCAGTGACATCAGGAGGGTGATGTCTTGATTTGTGCAAGACTTGGATTTAAGTGAGGCAGGGCTTCCAAAAAGTCATCAGCCTCTCTCTTTCCTCCAGAGTCGTTGAGAGTCCATTGGCAAGACATGGGTCACAATGACTGGAGATGGCCCCCACTGCAAGGGATGCTGTGAGGCTCAAGGAGAATGTATGAGAAAAGCTTATTAAACTGTAATGTCCTACAGAAATATGATGTTTCACATGCAGTGTCTCATAACACTATTACCACCTGCCCTCCTTCCATTTCTCTAAGTTCACTTTACAGGGCTCCAAAAGTCTCAGTGCAGCTTTAAGCTTTAAATAATGTGGTTTTGATCCCAATCCTAGCATGCCCAGCACTATGCTAGGTACCAGGCATACAAAAGCAAACATGAAACGGTCCTTGCCCTGAAGGATGACAACAACATATCTGCTATGGGGGGTAAAGAACAAAGAAATTCTATGAAGACCTTGACAAGAGCCTCAAACCAAATCAATATAGACCATGAGAGATGATCACTTCAAAGCAAAATGGGAACACGGCTGAAAGGGGAAGACATGTTTGAAAATACTGTTTGAGATAAACAAATGAAATGAGCCAAAGACCATAAGAAATGAGTCAGAAGGTGTTAGATACTGAAAGCATTAGAACATCACCCAAACCAGGAAAGTGACTATATTATAACAGAAGAGGAATGACTGGTGACCAATTTGGGAATTGTTTCTGAATCATCTATCAATGAATGTGCAGTCATATCACCAGTTGGTTGAAGTAAGGATTAAAATCATACCCAATTAGAAGAAAGGATAACGATAAGAAAACATTGTATGCAATTATAACTATTTTAACTCAATTTTTTAAATGAGCTGCTGACTCCAGAAAATGACCAATAGAGAAAGGTTATCATCCCCTGAGATTCTGACTCCATCTTGTTACCAAAATGATATTCCTAAAGCATGGTTCTGACTAGATCACTCCACTGCTCAGTAAACTCCAATGATTCCTTATCACCTCTAGGATCAAATAGAAACTCTCATGTTTTGGCTTTAAAGCCCCTCACAGTCTAGCTCCAACCTTTCTCTGATACAACATTCCTTCTCCCTTCACTGTGGGAGATAAACAGGCTGTTTCCCATGCCAGATGTGGACTTCCTCCTTAGAGTCTGCCTCTTAGAATCCCTAACTTACTTTAAAGCTCAGTTTATACATTCCCTTCTAAGAGGCTTTTAATCATCCTGCCATTTCCTGGTGATTCTCTCCACCCAATAAATATAATAGCATGTATTTTTAAAAATAGGGGCAACTAGTGACACAGTGGATAGAGCTCTGGGCCTGGAGTCAGAAAGACTCATCTTCTTGAGTTCAGATCTGACCTCAGACACTTACTATTTGTGTGACCTTGGGCAAGTCACTTAACCTAATTTGCCTCAGTTCCTCATCTGTAAAATGAGCTGGAGAAGGAAATGGCAAACCACTCCAGTATCTTTGGCAAGAAAATCCCAAACAGGGTAATAAAGAGTCAGACATGACATGACCGAACAATACCAGCAACATTTAAAATACGTATACATATATATATATACACATATATATATATATATCTTATATATACTCATATGTGTACATATTGTCTCATCCTATACAATGTGGGTCTTTGAGGCAAAAACAGCTTCCATTTTTATCTTTGTAAACCTAGCACTTGCCATACTACCTGGCACTTAGTAGGGTGCTTTAAAAAATGTTTCATTAATTGATTGACCAACACCATTCCTTAGAGATGCTTAAGCACAATGAAATATTCACCACAATGGAAAGACAGAGTCACGAAATTCCATCAGCAAGGAAACATTTGGCCCTACCAGAAAGAGAGACATAGCAGCTAAGGACAAGGCTAGTTTAGAATACAAATTCATTTCCAAAATATTATGAGAAGGATGATAACAGGTCACAAACATTATTGCCTCACAGCACAAAAAGAGAAATAGAAGGCTACAGAACAGTAGGGAGAAAATGGAGCTTTAAAGAGCTTGGTCTGAGAACTAGTTAAGCCAGTTAATGCATTTTTAGATGAAAGTGGAAGGAGTATAACAAATAACCCAGAAAGGAAACAGATTTGCCAGTGTTTAGGGTCAGTAACAGTAGAACAACAGAATCTGGATTCCAGAACCTCAGTAGCTGACACATAATATGAAAAAGTGGCAAAGGCATTAAGAAATTGAAGAGTACAGGTCAAACTGACCAAATGCATACAGAACAAATATCTACTAATAGACATGATGCAATTTTTAAAAACAAAATTTTACTGATATTTTGTTTTTATATCAACAAATCTCTGCCCCTCTCCCTCCAAGAGAGCCATCCATTATACAAAGAATAAAAAAGAGAGAGGAAAAACAGTTCAGCAAAATCAACCGGCATATTCAGAAAGTCTGATAAATTCCATGTTTCACATTCATACTCCCCTCAGCATCCCAAAGAAGTAGGAGGAACTACCTTAGCATATCTCTTCTTTAAGACCAGGCTTGGTCATTATAATTTTACAACATTCATGTTGGATTGTCTTGTTCTTGTTCTCCTTTTCATTTTTGTTGTCATTATGTATATTTCATATATTATATATTAATTTGTAGTAATTTTCCCTTGTTGTAATAATTGTGTATATTACTTTCCAGATTCCACTTACTCCATTTTGCATCAGGTCATATTAGTCTTTCCATGCTTTTCTGTATTCGTTATTTTCATCATTTCTTACAGGACAATAAATATATTCCATCACATTCCTGTACCATAACTTATTTAGCTATTCCCCAGACAATGAGCACCCACTCTTGACTGCTACAAAAAGTGTTGCTATAAATAATTTAAAGCATATTTAAATTCTTCTTATCACTAACCTCCTGGAGGTATATGCCTAGCAACAGAATCTCTGGGCCAAAGGGTATTTTAGTCGATTTCTTTGCAAAATTTCAAATTGTTTCCAGAAAGATTAGACCAATTCACAATTATAAAGTGATGAAATTTTCAAGGCACTTAGAGATTAGTTTTAAAGATCTAGCAAAGATTCTTCCTTCCCCCCACTGATGAAAAAAATCATAGCAAAAAGTTGATCAAGAAGCACATCAGCTACTTCCATCTTTTATATCTACTGAATACACTAAAATTTTATTAAGCAAAACACTGTGCTAACTGCTGGGCACACACATAGGAAATCAAAACCATCTCTTCTCTCGAAAAACTCACATTGCAATGGGGGAGACAACACATGGAGGAGGTTTTGGCCACAAATCAGATGGAAATGCCCAGTGGTCTTTAGGATGTAGCAGCAAAGCTGAAGGCAATACACCTTCTTTAATATCATTTTTATTGATAAAACCTTATTTATCTCTGATGTTATACCAAATACATTGGTGGTGATAACTTTTTTAATTGGCTCTTCAGTTGGTTGGTTGTTGTCCTTCATTCTCAAAGAGGACCAAAATGATATCGCTCTGTTAGGGTCAAGGTATATCGTGTCTGCCTGTGGCCGATCAGACCAATGCTAGCTCAGAAGGCTCTATCACAGGTAGGGCACAAATAGTCCATGTCAGCATTTGGAGTGGAGATGTCTCTAAATTTGTGCATCTCACACTTCTTTTGAGCTACTGCAATTCTGCTTCACCCATAGGGCACAGGTCATTATTTGATGCAAGCATGCCATGTTGGATGGTTCTGTCCCACTGTCTCCAATGCCTACAACAGATTCCAAAGTTCTCCAGTGAGACCTTGAGAGTATCTTTGTATTGCTTCTTCTGACCTCCATGTGAGTGCTTGCTTGTGTAAGTTCTCCATAAAATAGTCTTTTAGGCAAATGTACTTTTGGCATTCAAACAATGTGGCCAGCCCATTGGAGTTGTAAATGCTACAGTAGAATTGAAATGCTTGGCAGTTCAGCTCAAGAAAGGACATGGTAGTTACAGGGAGGTGGGGACTTCAGGTCCAGGGGGCCTGCAGAGACAGTTGACCGGTTACATCTCCAAAAAGGCTGCTCCCCTGGACAACAGCTGTTGGACACCGGCCTGTAACAGGGTTGGTGGTCTGGATAGGGCTGTTATTTCCTTATCTCCTTTATGACAGGCTTAACTGCCTGATGATGGCAGTTAGTCAGTGGCTTGTGTTGGTAGTGGCAGAGGTGGTGGTTTCTTTTTCTCCAAGGTTGCTCCCTTTTGTGAAACTGAATTTAAAAATACATAAAAAGGAAATAAGCAGATTTCTATAACTCATTTTCTTCCACAGACTATCTCTTCACAGTAATACAGTTGATTGAAAGTCATAGAGAACCTAAGATCCTACTTGCCTATTACTTGTTTATTACACACGTAAAAAAACATTTGATTTAGTAGAGCAAAAAGCAGCCTTAATCGTACGACATCAAGCAATCAACACAAGAACTGAAAAGACTTTGTTCAATAATCCACTCAGCATCAACATCAAATGAAGCACAAAAGAAGATGTGCTCACAGAAGGCATTCATCCATGTCGTGGAAAACTTCTCACCCAAAATCCAAATAGATAAGATCCATTTAAGTTAAATTACAGATCAATTTAAAGATATATTAAAGATAAGTAAGAAATAAAAAAAATCATAGATATACCATTAAAAAGTTGATCTTATGCCTATTTGAATGGATGAATAAATAAGCAGAAAAAACATTCGAGTCCTTATTATGTGCAAATAGAAAATTTCTATAGATGCTGCTGGTTTTAAGAATTGTGCTTTTTACATCAAACCTTAGAATGCTGCAGGGTCATTTACTGAAGGAGCAAAGTAAATTAAAAGTAATCTGCCTGGCAATTCACAGAGGAAAAATGAACAATAGATCAAAGAGCTTGATTTCAGCTCCTGGGGAGTTCTAGAACAGATCATTAAAAGAGATGACTAGGGAACATAAAAAAACTAAATAAAGATCACAAAGAAGCAGTTACAAAAGGAAGAAGTCATATCAGACTAATTTTATTTCCTTTGTTGACAGGGATATTAAATGATAGATAAAGGGAATCCTATATATATACTTTACCTACATTTTAGCAAAGCCTTTGATAAAGTATGTTATACTTTTCTTATGGAAAAGATAGAGAGATGTGGGATAGACAATATAGTTGGATTCATAGGAGTATCATTCTAGAAAAGAAACTACGAGTCCATCCAATCCTATCCTGCAATTTTATTTACTCTTCTTCCAACCTTATTTCCAAAATTGACACATTGTGTTGCCCAGGCTATGTGCACTTCTAGAGGGAATGTTTGGGCCTTGCTTGGGCCTGTTTTGTATTCTCTTGTATCCTACTGCTACTTTCTCTGGGAACTAAGTGCTATGTTCTTGAAGGATCTCAGGTGCAGCCAAGGCAAAGGAACTGTAAACTTTCAGTACCCAAAATGGATAGTTTAGGGTGAAGCCTGATTGCTGCTCTCCTTCTCTTAGATTTGCAAGCTCTGGCCTAGGGTTGGGTCCACACAACACAGTTGTGAACTTGCCCCCTGGTTGGAGATTTAGTAGACTGCTGCTGGCCCCTGTAAAGGTGGAAGGCCTTGCAAGTTCAGATTGACATAATTGCAGGCTCCTCCTTGGTCTGAGCTCTCTCCCTTGGTTACTCAACTATAGGCTTCGGACTGGGCTGTGGTTGAATCTGAGACCTCCCCTCCGGATCAGAGCCACACATCTGCTGCTTGCTTCTGTTATAGTTCCTTGGCCCGTATACCACCTCAAGACTGGGACTGCTCCTTGTCCTGTTCTGCTATCCCTGGTCCCAGGTCCCCTCATCAGTCCACATTGGATCTTAGAGGAGCGCTGGGATTAGAACAATAGTGCTGCCAAATACACCTGTTCCTGCTCTCTGCACAGTGTCAGGCCCCTCTCTGGTGGATCCTGGAGCTCTTCTCACCATGGTTGTCCATGGAGGCACCCTCCTCCCTAGATTCTGACTCCAGTGTCCACAGACCTCTATTTATCTTGCAATGCCTAAATGGCACAGAAAGATGACTCATCATGGTTTTTCCTTGTGTTTCCCATTCAAGACTTGCTCTGGTGATTTCCTAGGTCTCTGTTGGAGCAGTTGAGGGTGAGGATTAAAGACAAGGCTGGGCTATACTGTTCCCTCTTACTCTACCATCTTATCCTGTCATTTTACAAATGAAGAAATTAAGGCCAGAGAAGTCACGTGCCCAAGATCACACAACTATTAAGTTGCAGAGCAAGGATTTGAACCCAGGTAATTTGAATCCAAGTCCAGCACTGTTTCCACTATATCATGCTGCCTCCCAAATGCTGAAGATTCAAAGGGTAGTCATTAGTGATTCAATATCATTGTGGCAAGAGTTCTCCAGTGGAGTATCCTGGGGGAGGGTCTATACTTTGCCTTCCATTATTTAACATTTCTTAATAAATGATTTGGACAAAGGCATGCTCCTCAAATTTGAAGATGACACAAAGCTGCAAGGAATAGAGTGGATGACAGAGTCAAAATCTAAAAACATCTTGTCAGCTTAGGGCACCGAGCCAAATAAGGACAAAAGTAAAACTGACTGGCCTACTTTGGAACTTCTCTGACTTTCTACATGCCACAAGAAGCTCATCATTGGGAGAATCTCATCATCCTGCAAGATCCCATCCACCTGAGGATACTCCAACTCATTATTACTCTCTGTCCCTCTGATTAGAAAGTGGAGTCATGAGCTCCAAAAATTCCATTTAAGGAGGGAACTCAGCTCAGAACATCACTTTTCTCACCCAGCTGCATTACTTTGGGAATTTTTTTATATTTCCACCATGCCCCTGCATCAAGTACCTTCTGCAGTCACCTCCTACCTGCTTTTCTGATTCCTTTTGTGTGTTGTCTTCTCCCGCTAGATTATAAGCTCCTTGAGGGCAGAAACTATCTTCCTTTTTTGTATTTGTATCTCTAGTATGTAGCATAGTGCCTGATTCATGGTTGGTACCTAATACATGTTTATTGACTGACTGACATAGGTTCAAAGAATCAACTTCCCAAATACAAAATAACCTGGATAGATGGCAATTTGTCCAAAAAAGATGAATGGAACCCAATATAAGTCAGTAGTGTAATATAACAGTCAAAAAAGCTAAAGTAATCTTGGGTTACATTAAGAGAAAATCATGGCTTCCAGGAATAAGAAGGGGATAGTCACTCAACTCTGCCCTGCTTATCTTTCAATATGGTGTTTATCTCTGCATACCACACTTTAGCAAGAACATTGATAAACTGCAGAATGTCCAAAGAGGGCAAGTAGGATGGTAAAAAGCCTTGAGTCTGTGTCATATAAAGATCAATTGAAAAAAAATGAGGACATTTAGCCAAGAAAATAAAAGACTTGGGGAGAACACGTATTTAAGTATTCAAGGGTAGTCGGTAGGAAAAAGAATTAATTTGTTCTGTTTGGCTCCAGAGAGTGGAAATGAGAGAAGTGGGTAGAACTTACAAAGAGGTGAATTTAGGTTTGATGTCAAGAAAAACTTTCTAACAATTAGAACCTTCCAAAAGTAGAGTAGGAAGAGGTGGTGGGTCCACCTCTTTGGAGGTCTTCAAGTAGAGAGTGGATGACAATTTTTCAGGTATGAGTGAGATTAGGTGCCTACTGAGGTTCCTTTCAACTCAAAAATTCTGTGATTCTGTGAAGAATGCATAATGATCAGATTATGGCATGCAGCTACCCACCAAATGTCCATTGAATCAGTTTATTAATACTGATATCTTGGACTAGCATAAGAAGTAGACAATGAGCTTGGAATTAAATAGGAGATGATCAGGCTAAATTACATTTGGAAAATTTTGCTGCACTTTCAACAATCCCAAGTATGTTCACTGCTACAAAGTCCATCTTTTTCATCCTAATAGTTTCCCAAGTAATGCTATTTGGTTGCAAATTATGGAATATAAGGACTACAATTTCAGGTAATTCAAGAGACGATAAAAAGATACATCATGGTTAGGATAAGTCTACAACACAAAAGCAGCTAGGGGGCACAGTGGATGGAATACCAGGCCTGGTATTCCTGAGTTCAAATCTGGCCTCAGACACTAACTAGCTGTTTGACCCTGGGCAAATCACTTAACCTTGTTTGCCTCAGTTTTCTCATCTGTAAAATGAGCTGGAAAAGGAAATGGCAAATCACTGCAGTATCTATGCTAAGAAAACCCAAATAGGTCACAAAGAGTCAGACATGACTGAACAACAATAGCAGCGCAATAGCAATGATGGTGACTTGTTCCTAAGAAGTGACATGAAAGACATCAAGTACATATTGACTATCAAAGGAAGTGAACTGGTCATATAGAATGAGTGAAGAATCATCCGATTCCTGTGGCTGGTGGGTAGCCACAGAGGAAGGTCATTAGTACCTTGGATAGATCCTCTGAAGGTTCTACAGACAAACATGGACAAGAATAACTCAGCGATGGATGGATGGGGTTGTAAACTATACTGGTGGAGGGAAAATCTATGGCATTATGGTCTTACAGAAGTATTGAAGAAAGGTAGTTGGCAATATCTCCCACCCAAATGGAAAACTTGTCCTGAGTTTTAGAGTAAGTCTTGATTGAGAAGCAGAAAGGCTGGGAAGAAAGTTTGAGGACACTAAGTGCTTGGAGGACTGGGAAGAAGGCACCACTTCTTAGGGGGGAGGGACTGATGGAGGAAGGCATTGAATAGAAAAGCTGAGGGTGCTGGAAATAACTTTGCCTGTTTCCTGCTTTTGTCTGATGGAGAGTCTGTTTAAACAGATACCTCCACCTCCATTTGTCAAGTCTGATAAAATCTTTACTATCTTCTAAACATTTACTAACAGTCATTTCACAAAAGGAAGAGGAAAAATCAGAAAGGGCATTGATCTATGCAGTAAAACATTTAGATTTAATATGCTTTCACATCACTTATGCAGAGGAGTAGCTAGGTGGGCCAGTCCAGGAGTGGTCAAGGAGAACCTGAGTTCAAATCTTGCCTCACAGACTTATTAACTATGTTACCTTGGGCAAGCCACTTAACTCTCTTTGCCTCAGTTTCCTTAACTGTAAAATGAGCTGGAGAAGGAAATGGCAAACCACTCCAGTGTCTTTGCCAAGAAAATCCCAAATGGTTTGACAAAGAGCCTGGCACAACTAATAAACAAAAAACCACAACATGCAAGGACAAGTTCAGAGACATCCCATGGGACAAATTATTCCCCTTTACAATGTATTACCTGGATTCATTCCATGGTGATACCTCAATTTTGGAAATGCTGTGCTAGACTGTAATTCCACCTTCTACCTTGCCCTTTGGATTTGGTATTTGAATTAACTCTAATCTGACAAGACCTCTGATTGGTTACTCTTTCTGCTCCCTACTTGACCCATGTTATTTTTCCCCAGAGGATTCTCTTTGTAATTGAGGAATCAACATAAATAGTAGCAAATTATATGTCAATATAGTTATTAGCTCCATACTGGGAAAATGATACCTTTTATTATTTTCTATAGTCTTATAAATGAAAGAAACTGAGGGGAAGCTGAAACACCATATGTTCCTTAGTCTGAAACGAACTCCACACTGTTCTGCTTTTTTCTACATATAATTGTAGTTATATGAGGAGTAGCATAGGGTAGTAGCTAGAGAACCCATCTTAGAGTCAGGATGTTTTGGGTTCAAGTCTTACCTCACACATTATTGGCTTTGTGACCAGAAGCGGGTTACTAAGCTTTCAGTGCCCTAGTAAACATTTTAAGAAGATAATTTGCAAAACAGTTGCCATTCTGTATTGGCAGTGAAACTTCCTCACCTGAGAGTTCTTCCACCCATAAAATCACAAAAGTCCAAAAAAAAAAAAAGAAAGATATTCATATAGATCTAAAAGGATAGGTACTGGACTTATGATTTCATTGGCATAGGAACTCATTCTACCAGTGCAGGATGGCATCTGCTCTGTAATTGATAGTCTTATAAGTGTTACCTAGAGCACTGAGTAAGAGACTTGCCCAGGGTCATAAAATCAGTAACGTGTTAAAAATTGAACTTGAATCCAGGTCTTCCCAGCTTTGAGGTTGGCTCTCTTTCTACTGCATCATGTTGCCTTTCTAATCTAATTATGTAGGTATGGCTGCATCTTTTTTTTTAATCCAGACTTGCAATTTCATGAGCATAGAAGCTCCCTCCACTGACACAAATCAGCAATTCTGTAACTTAAAATCTTATTTGTCAGATACTGGACATGAACCTCTATCCAAGCTACCATGCTTTCGCTCTAATTAGGACTGAATTAGTAAAGCAGGAAAGGAATTATTTTAACTTAGTCCACATTGAACCATAGTCAATCACAGTCTCTGTCTCCATTTTAGTCTGAGAGTTGGAAATAGCATGTACTGGACTCCTAGAAGTTTAATGAGTAGATGAATCTGTGCTCATTGATTTAATAGTATTTAATGAGCATATACGATGTACTATTGTTACAGCTTCTTGGAAGAGTTACTGAGTAAGTAGATGATGAGAACCCTACTTTCAACATGTCTACAAACTCTCAACATGGAAAATGAAGCATTTCTATTTCTAAATGTAGCCCAGGGTAATAAGAACAAGAATGTTTATATGCCTATTTAAGGTATGCAAAGAGCTTTATATACATTTTCACATTTTATAAGATCATAAGTCTACAGCTGGAACGGATGCAAGCTAGTCCGACGCACATATGATGAAACTGAGGCCCAGGAAAGTTAAGTGACTTTTCTAGTCACAAAAGTAACAAGCAACAGAAATGGGATTAGAATGCAGGTCCTCTCACGTGAGAACCAATGCTCCTTTCAATCAATTCAACAAACATTTATTAATCACCTATGATGTGCAAGGCATTGTCCTAAGTGCTGTGGAAACAAGGATAGAAATGAAACAACCTCTGCCCTCAAGAAGCCTGAATTCTACTGAGGGAATATAAACCCAATACACAGATTAGTAAATGAAACTAAATTCAGAATTTCCCAAAAGTCTTATATTCTACTGGGAGGAAAACCAGTATATAAATCAGTAAATTTAAAGTTAATAGAGGGTATTCTGAAAGTCTTAGTGCAGCTTTAAGCCTTAATAGCTTAAAACATAAATTACTTTTGGGACATTCTACACAAGGTAAATACAAAATAATTTGTGGGGAAGAAATGACTACAACTTGGAGGGGATAGAAAAGGCCTTCCACAGGAGGTAGTGTCTAGGCTGTCTTGAAGGAAGCTCGAGATTCTAAGAAGTAATGCTTTCTAGGTATATAGGTCAGCTCAGGCAAGGCACAGAGATGTGGACAGCAAGTAGTCCAGTTTAATTAGAACAGAGAGTGTGAAGGAATAATCTGAAGTAAGTCTGAAAAGATGGGCTGGAGTCAAACTGTGAAGAACTTTAAATACCGTAAGATTTTGCAACTATTTGGAACTATTCCCAAAGGACTATAAAATTGTTCATACCCTTTGAGCCAGCAAAACCACTACCTGGACTGTATCCCAAAGAGATGTTTTAGAAAAGGGAAAGAACCTATATGTACAAAAATATTGATAGCAACTTTTTTTTGCAATGGTAAAGAATTGGAAATTGAGGGTATCTCCATCAATTGGAGAATGGCTGAACAAATTGTGGTGTATGATTGCGGTGGAATATTAATGTGCTATAAGAAATGACAAGCAGGATGCTTTCAGAAAAACCATAGAAGATTTATATGAACTGATGCAAAGTGAAGTGGGCAGAACCAAGAAAACAGTGTACACAGTAACAGCAATATTACATGATGATCAACTGTGAATGACCTAGCTATTCTCAGCATTTCAATAATCTAAAACAATCCTTGAAGGATTTAGGATGAATGCAGATCAAAGTGTATTTTTAAACTTTATTTTATTTACTTATTTTCTAGTTTGTGTTTTCTTTTACAATATGGCTAATATCAAAGTAAGTTTTGCGTGACTGTACATGTATAATCTATATCAAATTGCTTGCATTCCCAAGGAGGGAGGAAAGAGGAAAAGAATTTGGAACTCAAAAATTTTAAAATTAATGTTAAAAATTGTTATTACATGTAATTAATATATATATATATATAATTTTTTGCTTAAAAATAATTTTTTTAAAAAAAGATTTTTCAACTTGTCATAGACTCTAGGACCTAGAGATAATGGAGAGACACTGATATTTTTTGTAAGCAGGTGAGTGGTGTGATCATTACACCACACTGCTTCTGAAATTGGAAAAAAAAAGTTCTCAGCACCCAAACAATTACAAGGTGGTGGAAAACAGAAGAAAAGTCACAGGAATGGATATCAGGAGACAGGTTCTGGTCTTGGCTCTACCACTGACTATGTGTCTTTGGGCAAGGTATTTATTTATTTGATATCTCTGGTCTTCAATTTCTTTACCTAGAAAAAAAGAAGTCTGAGCTACCACGAATTCTTAACACAAGATCCATGAACTTGTTAAAAAACACTTTGATGACTATATTTCAATAAACTGGTTTCATTTGTAACCCTCCAAATCTTATTTTATGCATTTGAAACATTCTTCTAAGAAAGGGTCCATATGCCTCACCAATTGCCAAAGGGATTCATGAGACAAAAAAAAATGTTATGAACCTCCAAGTACATGATCTATAACATTCTTCCCTGCTTTAAAATTAATCGTATCTATAGATATTATGATGAACATTGTTTTACACATAATTTACATAGTATGCAAATTTAAGGACATTGCCTCCTTTTCCCTAGGTCAGTTCCCAGACCTAGCTTATGTTTGACTCATTTCCTATTCCAGAAGCTGGCCTGACCCAGCTCACCAAAAAGAAAAAAAAAATCAATTGAAATCCAGCCAGGTCTGTCTAGCCTAAACTTCAATGCTGCTTTTAATATAGTCACAGCCAATCGAGGACAGATTTAGTCAATGTGATTGGTCTAATAAATGGTCAAGTCAAGTCAATAAACATTTATTAAGTACTTATTACATGTGAGGAGCTGTGCATTGCAAAGAAAGAAAAACAAGCTCTGATCTCAGGAACTCACTCTCTAATGGGGGAGGAAACATGGTAACATGCAAAAACTATACAGAAACAAGACATAGACAGGATAAATTGGAAGTAATCAAGGGACAATTATGTAGAACTGTTTGTTGCAAACTAAAAATAAAAAAAATTTAAAAAAGAAGGGTTTTGAGGAAACAATGAGTTTAGTTTTGAGATTTAGATATTGAGTTCAACATGTCTATGGAACACTAAGTTTGAGACGTCCAATAGTCACTTGAAGATGAGAGATAAGAGGTCAAGAGAGATGTTAGGGTTGGACAAAAAGATCTGAGAATCATCTACACAGGGAAGATGATTATTGCATTTATGGGAGCTGATGAGATCACCAACTGAAATAGTATAGAGAAGAAAAGGGGGCCCAGAACAAAGATTTGGGGGACACCTACTATTTCCAGGCATTACCTGAATGAAGGAGACTGAAGAGGAATAGTCAGATAGGTAGGAAGAGAATGAGAAGAGGCAGTGTCACAAGACCAAGGAGGAAGTAGAAAAGAAAGGGAAAGACGGTGTTCCTCGGGGTCGAATGCTTCAGAGGAGTCAAGAAAGATGAGAATTAAGAGAAGACCACTAGATTTGGCCACAAAGAATCCCCACTTTACCATACCTGCCAAGTGGCCATCTAGTCTGTCCTTGATGACCTCCAATGAGAGGAAAATCCACCATTTCTCATGGTAGTATTCTACTTTCATATAGCTTTACACTATTAAATGGCTTTTCCAGACAGCAAGTCTAAATTAGTTTCTTTGTTGTAACTACTACCCATTAGATCATAGAATCATAGGTTTAGTACTGTAAGGAACTTTAGAGGCCATCTGGCCCAATCTCCTCATTTTATATATGAGGAAAATGAGGCTTACAGAGGGTAAATGACATTCAGGGTTACACATGGCTGGTAAATGATAGAGGCAGGATTTGAATCCAGGCCTTCCTGATTGCTCTGTAGCAAAACAGATGAGATTAATTCCTCTTCAACATCATAGCAATGGAGAGATCTCTGGTAACTTTGGAAAGGGAAATTTCAATAGAATGATGAGATCAGAAGGCAGGGAGTTAAGAAAAGAGTGAAAGAAAGGGATGTCGAGGCATCAATTATAGGCAGACCCCTTAAGCCATGAAAAGGAGGGGAGATATATAGGACAATAGTTAGTAGGGATGGGCAGATCAACTGAGAATATTTGAGGACTGGAGGAAACATAAGCATGTCAGCAGACATTAGGAAAGCAGCTAGTAGACAAGGAAAGATAATTGAGAGTAGGGATGACAGACGGAGCAATCTGCTAGATGAGATGGTCACGGTAAAAGCAAATCACTTCCATGAGCATATACCTAAGAATCTACTATGTGAATACAAATCAAGTCAATAAGCAATTATTAAGGGTCTGTTACATGTCAGGAAACACTGGAGATACAAAGAAAGGCAAAAAAGTCCCTGATCTCAAGGTTCTCACAGTTCAATAGGGAAATCCATGTTTGAACAATTACATACAGACGAGATATATAGAGGGTAAGTTAGAGATGATTTAATATGAAAGGCACTAGCATTAAGGGAGATTGGGAAAGGCTTCTTGCTGAAAGAGGATTTTAGCTGAAACTTGAAGAAAGTCAGGGAAGCCAAAAGTAGAGATGAGGAGGGAGAGAATTATAAGGATGAGGTATGTCCAGAAAACAAATGTACAAAGTCAGGAGTGGTTGGACAGGTAGGAGGAGATGCAAAAAGAAATTAATGTCATAAGAATAGAGAAGACAGTAGCAAAGAGAAGATGGTGATTGACAGTGTCTGTGGTTTCAGAGAGGTCAAGAAGAATGAGGAATGGAAAAAAGCCATTAGATTTGGCCATTAAGAGATCATTTTAACTTTAGAGAAAGGAGATTCAGTTGAATGGCAAAGTAGGAAGCCAGTATGTACAGAGTGTAGAAAGCGAGAGAAAAGGAAGTAAAGGCACCAATCATAGACAGCCTTTTTGTGGACTTTGGACAGGGAAGAAATATATGGGAAAATAGCTAGTGGGGTAAATGGATCAAGTGACATTGAGTTTTTTGAAGATATTAGGGGACATGGGATGTTTTGGGCAATAGGTAAGTGGCCAGTAGGCACACAGTGATTGAAGATAAATGAGGATATAAAGATTATAGACGGGATAATGTGCTGAAGAAGACAGGATAGAATGAGGTCACTTGTGCGCATAGAATATTTTGCCTCGGCAAGAGAAAATTCATTTTTTCATGTGATAAAGTGTTAGAGGAATTGAAAGTTGCAATGAGTAGAAAACAAGGTTTGGAACTGTATGTAAATGTAGCTGAGGCGGAGTAGGGGAAGACTCTAATATGAGGACAGGAATTAGGGAGAAAATAAGGACTATGAAACAGGCACTGACCTCATTGAGGAAAGAAGAGGGGTGCACAGAAAGTCAGTAGATAACAGTTACTAGAATTTGGATGAGGTGATAGAGGTGAAGAGCATGAACTTCAAAAGAGGAGAAGTTACTGAATGATGATGGTAGAGGAGATGGATGGAGAGGATGTTTAGGAGAGTCAGGGGTATGACTGAAAGTACAACCAGTGCTAGAAAGGTTGGCCAGGGAGATAATGTTATCAAGAGAGAGCTAGATCTCAGCGAGAACAAAAAGATGGAAGGAGTTAGACAGGAAAATATTGAATATGAAAACAAACATGGTACCTAGGAACCAGGAATTCCAGAGATTACAGTGGAAGGGATGACTAGATTTGCAGCAGGATGTTGGGTTAAGGAGGTTGGGAATAAGGGAATGAGCAGTTAGGGATAGGAAATGGTGTTTGAATAATGACAACCAGGGGTTCAAAATCGCTGAGATGAGAAGACGGTGAAGTGAGTTAATCATCAAGGAATGAGTTCAGGTAGGGTGTCAACATGCCTAGAGGTTCTGCCTCAGGTTGGAGTCCACTGAGTACAAAGTACTGTGCTTGATGCTAAAGATAGAAAGAAAAAGTGAAAAACAAAATCATTCCTAGCAAAATAGGGATGAATTCCTCTAGATTTCTTCATCATGCTTCAGGAACCTCTTCACTCTGTGAGATCAGTCCTGCAACTCACACCTTGTCACTAGCCTCTGCCCCTGAGCCCTCTCTCCCTCTAATTGGAGAATGGAGACCAGAGAGCTTCTCCTAAGACTTCCACTTAAGAAGTACACTCAGGTTAGCCATTTCTTCATTTCTTTTCCTGGCTATGCTTCTGGACTCCTCCATCATGCCCCTCCATCATACCTTCCCCCCCAAACCTTACTTCTGTTTTTCTGCTTCTTTTTGTGTGTTATCTTTCCACTTAGATTATAAGCTCCTTGAGGGCAGAGCAGGGACTGTCCTTTGCCTTTCTTTGTATCTCCAAGGTTAGCACAGTGCCTGGCATATAATAGAAGTTATTTATTGACTGGCTAAGAAGAATGCAAATTGCTCTTACCCAGGTGGTCTATTCCGTAATAATTGTTTAGATGGAGAAGAATCTGCAGCTGCCTTAGGTATAGACATAAAACTTCACACAAATATTCTCCCCCACAGAAAACACAAATAAACAGCAGAAAATCACTTACTCTTTGCCAACCAGCTCAGACACAACATAAGTAGTCAAAGTTATTAGCAAAAGTTGGAGGGAAATTGGCACCAAATCATACCCTGAGGAATCTTTGTTCCTAAGGTGAATTGTACAATAAAGTTGCCTATGCTCTCTAGAATGACCCCTTCCTCCTTCCTGTCCCTTTTCCCTCACTCTCATTCCACACACAGAAGACTTTGGATTTTGATGTCTATTTCTTCATCAGTCTCTAGCCATGGAATCATTCAATAGATAGAAATGCAATAAGACGCATGCCGTCACTTCTAGACAAGTGAAAGCTTAAACGAAGGTGGTTAATTACTTATACATTTTAAGACCGCTGAGCATAGAGATTCCAATCTCTCCTTCAAGCTTTAATAAGCCTTATGGTTCTTTGTTGTATATAATCAAATTCTTCTCTAAGGAGAGCAAGAACAACATATTTGAGCCCTGAATTCAATAAACATTTCTTAAGCACTTACTTACCATGAATCACTTACTATGTTTACCTCGTCCTTCTCAAAAGCCTCTCGCCCTTCTTTCTTCTCCCCTCTTCCTTCCTCTCCTTTTCCTTTCTCTCTCTTCCTTGCTTCTCCCCTCCTCTGTAAATACACAAAAGAACACACAAAAAAATTATGAGTAGGAATAAATCAATGAAGGAGCCACAAACACACGAATTCAAATTGTGTTAGGATACTTGGGATACAAAAGCAAACAAAAACGATCTGCCTGTGTGTACCTTAAATTCTCCTGAGTGAAAGCAACAGCATATACAAATAAGCTAATACAATAATACAATAAATACAAAGCAATCTTGGGGAAATATTAATAACTGGAGATATCAGGAGATGCTTCATGTAAGAGATGGCAATTGGTCTAAGCTGGAAAAGAGAACTAAAGGTCCCAAGAAACAGAGATAAGGAGAGAAAGCATTCCAAGAATAGAGGATAGCCTGGGCAAATGCAAGAGGGAATAACAAGGTCCTTTTGGCTGGAATGGAGAGTACATGGGAGTGAGTAATGTGTAATCAACCTAAAAAGATAGGCTGGAACCAAATTTAGAGGAACTTTAAACACCAGAGAAGGTTGTATTTTATCCTAGAGGCAATAGAGAGTTATTGAAGCTTCTGAGCAGAACATTTCAGACTTGTGTTTTGAGAATATCAATTTGGTAGTTACATTTATGAAATCATCCCCTAGCTTTAAAGGTCTTCCTCAGGCTAGACGACCTCAATACTCTTAACCTCTCCCCATACAGCCTTTTATCCATCCTTGTAAACATATGTATTACTCTTCTATGGACCTACTTTGCAGCTAGTCCTTCTCAGAATGTGAGGACCAAAACGAAACTATATTTTACCAAGGGCTTGACTAATGCCAAGGATAGTAGAAGGATTATTTCCTGACTCTTGTATGTCATACTGTGAATGCACATGGTATCACATTTATTTTTAAAATAACATGGTATACTTTTCTATTCTCCCAGTGTTTCCTGAGTCATGACACATGTGTTCAGTGCTCCTCAGAATGACCTCAAGAGACAAATGCCATAGTAGAGAGGACGCACAAAATGCAGGCAAGGCAGGGAAGGGAGGGGGCATCCAATCTCTTGCAGTCCTTTTGCTCCTGTTTGTGGTTCAGTGCATTATGACCCTTATCCGCACCTGTTCTTCTAGGCAGATTTTGAGATTCTCAGTTCTCTACAGGTTTCTGGCTCAGGATGCTAGGAGTCCACACTGTGGGACCTCTTCTGAGATTCATGAAAGACACCCATGAACAGATCAAAACTTTCTTTAGAAACTCGAGACTGACCTGCCCTCCCAGAGATGCTTTGTATTTGAGGACCAGTCTGGAGGAGACCCAACAGGCCAGCTCCAAATGATGACTCCTTGAAAAAGGAAACCTTTTTCAGCAGCCCCCAAGCTCTGGACTAAATTATTCCCTGACATCAGGTTAGTCAAGGAGGAATGTTTATACTGTATTTCAGAGATGCAGGTCCACATGAGCCACCACCCCTCCCTCCACTCCCACTGTTCTCCACCCATGGTGGAGAGGAAAGCCACAGCTGTCATAGAGCTAAAGATGGTACATTCAGCAGGGAAGGATGGGAACAGTCTCCAGCTTAAACAACAAACCTGACAATTATAGGACCTAACCAAGATAAATATAGCTGCTGAATAATCTCTTTTTTTCTTTTGTTTATTTGAATCAACATGCTATATTTTAGGTTAAAGGAGCCTGAGGAGCAAGTGGTATTTCCAATGTGTATTTCAAAATATTTCATAATCTTTTTCTAAAAAGGACTCTATTTGGACATAAAAGGAACACCATACTGTTATTTAAGATATCTATTGTGACCCTACCCCAAAAGGAGTCTGATAACAAAGAGATGGAAAATTTTCCTGTTTTAGGAAACAGGCTTCTCACCACGAATTCTCTATGACACATTCGATTTCCGACTTAGCTCACTGATCCAAACAGCCACTAGGTAAGAATGGATGTGACACAGGCCTAGCTGTGTTCCAGTAACACAAAAGGAAGTAGGAGCTACACAGCACTGGGAATTGGAAATCCTGTCTTCATTGCTCAATCGAAGCTCTGCTACAGCAGCAGCAGCCAAGCTCTAGGACACCAACCATCATTTAGATTTGGAAACACTTGCTTTTAGAAAATTTTCCACATTTAAAAAAACATTAACCTTGAGTCTTAAATATCCGCTGCTTCCCATTCTAGCAAAGACTTAATTTACATCGCAAAATGGAGCACTGTGTGAAATCTTCATAGAGGAGATGGGGACGAGTAGGCCAGGTCAATTCTAGCAGACAAACCACCTTCAAAAGCCTACAAGCAGCCTCTCCCATACCACTGACCAGGCTTTTCCCTATGCTCCTAATGAAGCTATTGACTAGTTTTCCCCACCCCACACTGAATGCAGGGGAGATTCTGAGAGGAGTTTCCCCTAAAAATTTTATGGGTCAATGTAATGGACTCAGCAGCTGACAGGTAATGAATTTCCCTTTCTCCTACAAGTCTCATTTTCTAACAAAAGGTGAGACTCACTGACTGTCACTTTTGCTACCTTGAGGTTACCCCCTTTTTCAAAAAAATAATTTTTATGTTCCTTTTGTCCTTTCATCACCTCCATTTCTGAATGAATCCTTCCTCCCAGAGAGTCAAAAAAAAAGTTTAGTAAAACTAACATGATGAAAAAAAAATCTGATATTATATGTAGTGATCTTTACCCACAGTCCCCCACGTCTACAAAGAAGGTGGGGTATACCTTCTCATAGGGGTGACTCCGATTAGAAAATATTCACTTTGTCTTTATACCCCCTTTATTTCCAAATCTATCACTTCCCCCAAGATAGCTATCTTGCAGCAAAACTTTTAAAAACAAGAGAATAAAAGCAGTTTAGTAAAACTAACCAATACATTGAACAATGTCTGACAGTTTAGACTATCATTCACACTCATAGTCCCCCATCTCTATAACGAAGGGAAGGAGATGTATTTTCTCAGCTCTTGTCCTGGACCAAGTTCCAGTGGTTAGCTTTTCAGACATGGAGTGAGTAACTTATGTCCACAGTAGGTAAGAAAGGTTTTGGTGGGTTTTTGTTTGTTTGTATGTTTGTTTGTTTTCTGCTAGTGATGTAAATGCACATTTCCATTTGTAGCTACAAATCATTTCAAAAATCCATGCCAATTACGTTCTTCTTACTATATAATCCAGAGATGAAATTTGTGGGCAGGGACTTTGCAGAAGAAGGTTTTATGGGATTTTGGTTGGTACATGCTTTTTTTCTTTCCTTCAGCTTCCTACAAGTAGTTTCCCCCCCTTCAAAAGTCATTTTCTTCTTCCTTCAGGGTTTTGTCTTAATTTGCTTCATAAAAGGATTCTTTGTGGCACCATGGTAGTCCAAGGAGGAGCACCCATCCCCAAGGAGATACTAACAAAGTTCTACCCCTCCAGTCTCGGGAAAAGGCCCTATTAGGATAGGGAAGGCTCACCCAGGGCTGTGTCAAAGGGACCAGGGGCTAGAGGATTCACTCTTTGGGTCAAAGGACCTGGGTTCAAAAATCTGCCTCTGTCTCCTACTATCTGTGTGATCTTGGGCAAGTCATTTCTTCATGTTTAAAATGAGGGCGTTAGACTAAATGGCCTTTGAAGCCCCCTCCGGCACTTGATCTATCATCCTAAGTAGATGTTCTCAGGGCTACGCCAAGAAGGGCACGTCTGACACCATGAATGAAACAAATAATGGGCTTAAAGAAATCTTAATTTACAAGAGATAGGCTTCATTACTATCTCTGTTTCTAGGGGGTGTTTACTAGTAAACAGTGGATATACATGTGTTTAAAGATTCAGAAGAAGGATTTGTTTGGGAGCCAAGCATGGAGGGAAGGCATAATAACTCAATGGTAGGATAGTCTATCTCCCACAGATACTCTCAGGGAGATAATTAGTCCTAAACAAACTAATGAATCTGCAATATTGATTACAGTTGTTTTGTCTTGGCTGTCTGCCTTCATAAAAAATCTTTTGAAGTCAAAGTTTTACATCTGGAAATGACCATAAGATAGGCAGTGTAGTGCAGTGGATACAGAGATGGTCTTAGGGTCAGGGATACCAGGGTTCAAGTTGTCCTTCTGACAACATGCTAGTTGAAGTTCTCAAAGATTATAAAATTTCAGAGCAATTGCCTGTTCTGTACTGGTAAAGGGAGTTTTCTCACTGGGAACTCTCTACATTCTTTAGGCCTAGTCTAAAAACAATGAACTACGCCAGGAGAGTCCACAAGGTCGACAGGATGGGTCTGTAGGCTGGGAGTGCGCCCGGCATGCTGGGCTGCACTAGACCACACCAAAGTGGAAGCAGCTGCAGAAACCAGCCAGTGATCCAGGCTGGGAGAAAGCTGGGCGCACGAAACTGGCAGAAATCCCCAGGTCTCTCAGCACAGCATGGGAGTCTGTCAAAGCAATGGGAGGTAGCAATGCAGTGCCTGCAGCTGCAAGGCATCTACTCCTGAGGCTTGGAGCCCAAAGTTTTGAAATGCGTCTTCTTGAACTTCCAGGAGCCATAATGGCCAGGTAAACGGCTCTCATCCTTCCCTCCCTGACCCAGATAATACCTTGGGAAAAACCCTGGAATAGAAGAGCCAGAAGTGGGGCTTCAGTAGCCAAACAGCAGGAGTTCCTGAGTCCCAGAAGGGTGGAGCCAGCAAGGGTCAAAAACAAGAACCCAGAGGTGCATTCACACAGCCAGGGGAAGTGGCAGACACCAGCACAGACAACAGCTGAGACCACCTGTGCTGGAGAGCAGCCCCGGGGGAAGAGGAGACTTCCAGCAGCCAGATGCTGCAGGAAACCAGAGGCCATAGCACACAAACCAATAACTAGGCTCACAATGCCCAGAACAAGAGGCCTGGGACAGAGATCCCTGAGCCCCAAAAGCAGAAATCCACTTTAAAGCCAGGAAAAAGCTGACCAACATGAAGAAGCACATGAAAACACTGAGGACCATTGATTCTTTTTATGGAGACAGGGAAGATCAAAATACCAATTCAGAAGAGGAAAGCATTGACACTACACCCACATTTGATACTTCAAAAGGGAATATAAACTGGTCTCAAGCCCAAAAAGCATTCCTGGAAGAGCTAAAGGAGGATTTTAAAAACCAAATTAGAGAGATAAAAGATAAAATGGGGAAAAAACCACTGATGAGAACAAATCTTTAAAAAGTAAAATTTGCAAAATGGCTACAGAGATTAAGAATCTAAATAGAGAAAATGACACCCTGAAAGGTAAAATCAACCAATTGGAAAAGGAGACTCAAAAGCAAAATGAAGACAGCAATTCATTAAAAATTAGAATTGAGCAAGTGGAAGCTAATGACTCTATGAGGCATCAAGAAGTAGTCAAACAAAATGTAAAGAATGAAAAAATAGAAGAAAACATGAAATATCTGATTGGAAAAACAACTGACCTGGAAAACAGACCCAAGAGAGAAAATCTAAGAATTATTGGTCTACCAGAAAGCCATGATGAAAAAAAGAGTTTGGACAGTATCTTCCAAGAAATCATCAAAGACAACTTGAACCAGAGGGTAAAATAGTCACCCCCTGAAAGAGATCCCAAATTGAAAACTCCAAGAAATATTATAGCCAAATTTCAGAATTATCAGGTCAAGGAGAAAATACTGCAAGCAGCCAAAAAGAAACAATTCAAATATCGTGGAGCTACAGTCAGGAGCACAGAGAGTCTTTCAGTTTCTACATTAAAAGACAGGAGAAATTGGAATATGATATTCTGAAAGGCAAAGAAGGTTGGACTACAACCAAGGATCAACTACCCAGAAAAATTGAGCATAATTTTTCAGGCAAGGAGATGGACATTCCATGAAATAAGGGAATTCCAGACCTTCCTGATGAAAAGGCCAGAGCTCAATGAAAAATTTGATATCCAAATACAAAACTCAAGAGAGACATAAAAAGGTAAACAGGGAGAAAAAACCCCACAAACCTTGTTAATCAATAAGGGCAGATTGTTTACATCCTTATATAGGACCATATTGTTTTATATATGTTATTTATATATTCTCAGTCTTGAGGATAGTACAGTTATTATGACAATTGAAAGGGATACACATAGGCTGTGGGTGTCAGTATAAAATAACTGATATAATGAAAAAAAGTAAGAGATGCAAATGGAGAGTTCTGGGAGAAGAGGTAAGGAGGTGTAAAAAAAAAGGAAAAAAAAGAAAAGGGTAAACTACATCCCATGAAGAGGCATAAAAACATACCATAGTAGAGGGAAAGAAGGGAAGTAAAAGAGCTATATTTGAGCTTTACTCTCATCGGATTTGGCTCAAGAAGAGATTAACATACTCTGATAAGTATAAAAATCAAATTTGTCCTACAGGCAGTAGGAGGGAAAAGAGGAAAGAAAAGGGAGGTGGTCAGAAGGGAGGGAAGAAGTAGCAAGGAGAAAAGGGTGAGATAAGGGAGGGGAGTCAAGAGGGAGGGTAAACTGAAGAAGGTGGTGGTCAAAAGCAAAACTCTGTTGATGAGTGGAAGGGGAAAGGGAGAAATAAAAGCATAAACAGGGGGGAAATAGGATGGAGAAAAAGACACAGATAGTAATCATAACTGTGAATGTGAATAGGATAAACTCTCCCATAAAATGGAGATGGATAGCAGAATGGATTAAAAACCTAATCCAATATGCTGTTTACAAGAAACACATTTGAAACAGGGGGATACACACAGGGTAAAGGTAAAAGCTGCAGTAGAATATATTGTGCTTCAGCTAAAGTAAAAAAAAGCAAGGGTAGCAATCTAACCTCAGACAAAGCAAAAGCAAACATAGATCTAGTTAAAAGAGATAAGGAAGGAAACTACATCCTGCTTAAAGACACCATAAACAATGAAGCAATATCATTATTTAACATATATGCACCAAATGGTATAGCATGCAAATTCTGAGAGGAGAAGTTAAGGGAGTTACAGGAAGAAATAGATAGCAAAACCATACTAGTGGGGGACCTCAACCTCCCTCTCTCTGAACTTGATAAACCTAACTTCAAAATAAACAAGAAAGAAGTTAAGGAGGTAAATAGAACTTTAGAAAAGGCAGATATGATAGACCTCTGGAGAAAACTGAATGGGGATAAAAAGGAATATACCTTTTTCTCAGAGGTATATGGCACATACTCAAAAACTGACCATGTTCTAGGGCATAAAAACCACACAATCCAGTGCAGAAAGGCAGAAATAGTCAATGCATCCTTCTTGGATCATAACACAAATTATTACAAAAATTATTTGTAATTTATTTGTAATAAAGGACCATGGAAAGATAAACTAGAAAAGCTAGATAAGCTAGAAAAAAGAACCAATTGAAAATCCCCAATTAGTTACCAAATTAGAAATACTGAAAACCAAAGGAGAAATTAATAAAACTGAAATTAAGGGGCAGATAGGTGGCACAGTGAGTAGAGCAATTGCCTTGGAGTCAGGAGAACCTGTTAAAATCTGATCTCAGACACTTGGGCAAGTCACTTAACCCCAATTGCCCTGCCTTCCTCCCTCCAAAAAAAAAATTGAAATCAAGAAAACTATTGAACTAATAAATGAAATTAAGAGCTGGTTTTATGAAAAAAAAATAAAATTGATAAACCTTTCCTCAATTTGATTTTAAAAAAAAAGAAAGAAGAAAACCAAATTACCAGTACCAAGAATGAAAAGAGTGAATTCACCTCCAATGAAGGGGAAATTAGAACAATAATTAGGAATTATTTTGCCCAATTGTATGCCCATAAATTTGACAACCTAAGGGAAATGGATGCATATTTACAAAAACAGAAATTGCTCATGTTAACAGAAAAGGAAATAAATTACCTAAATAACCCCATCTCGGAAAAAGAAATTGAGCAAGCCATCAATGAACTCCCTAGGAAAAAATCTCCAGGGCCAGATGGTTTTACATGTGAATTCTATCAAACATTTAAGGAAAAATTAATTCCTATGCTTTACAGACTATTTGGAAAATTAGGTGAAGAAAAAGTCCTACGAAATTCTTTTTATGACACAAATATGGTATTCATACCTAAACCAGGAAGAGTCAAAACAGAGAAAGAAAATTATAGACCAATTTCCCTAAAGAATATTGATGCAAAAATTTTAAATAAAAGATTAGCAAAAAGATTGCAGCAACTTCTCAGGAGAATAATAAACTACAATCAGGTAGGATTTATTCCAGGAATGCAAGGCTGGTTCAATATTAGGAAAACTATCAGCATAATTGATCATATCAATAACAAAACTAGCAGAAACCATATGATTATCTCAACAGATGCAGAAAATGCTTTTGACAAAATACAACACCCATTCCTATTAAAAACACTAGAAAGCATAGGAACAAATGGAGTCTTCCTTAAAATTATAAATAGCATCTACCTAAAACCATCAGCAAGCATTATTTGTAATGGGGATAAGCTAGATGCATTCCCAATAAGATCCGGGGTGAAACAAGGATGTCCATTATCACCCCTATTATTTAATTTGGTACTAGAAATGTTAGCTATATAGGCAAAGGAGAAACTAAATTATCACTTTTTGTAGATGATATGATGATTTACTTAGAGAATCCCAGAAAATCAAGTAAAAAACTGCTTGAAATAATAAACAACTTTAGCAAAGTTGCAGGATATAAAATATACCCACATAAATCCTTGGCATTCCTATACATTACTAACAAAGCCCAACAGCAAGAGATAGAAAGAGAAATCCCATTTAAAGTTGCTGTAGACACTATAAAATATTTAGAGTCTACCTGCCAAGACAAACCCAGGGCCTATATGATCATAATTACAAATCACTTTTCACACAAACAAATTCAGATCTAAATAAATGGAAAAATATCAGTTGCTCGTGGTTAGCCCGAGCTAATATAATAAAAATGACAATTTTACCTAAATTAATTCACTTATTCAGTGCCATACCAATCGAACTGCCAAAAAATTCTTTTACAGAGCTGGATAAAATAATAGCAAAATTCATCTGGAAGAACAAAAGGTCTAGAATACCCAGGGAATTAATGAAAAGAAATGCTAGGGAAGGTGGCCTAGCCATAAGAGATATCAAGCTATACTATAAAGCAGCAGTCATCAAAACCACCTGGTACTGGCTAAGAAACAGAGTCATGGATAGTGCAATAGGTTAGGTACACAAGATGCAGTAGTCAACAACTATAGCAATCTACTCTTTGATAAACCCAAAGAATCCAGCTTCTGACTAAGAATTCACTATTTCACAAAAACTGCTGGGAAAATTGGAAAATGATAGGGCAGAAAGTGGACATAGACCAATATCTTACACCATATACCAAAATAAAGTCAAAATGGGTTCATGATTTAGAAATAAAGGCTGATACTATAAGCAATTTGGGAGAGCAAGGAATAGTTTACCTATCAGATTTATGGGAAAGGAAAGAAGTCATGATACAACAAGAGATAGAGAGCATTATAAAATGCAAAACGGATAATTTTTATTATGTTAAATTGAAAAGTTTTTGTATAAACAAAGCCAATGCAACAAAGATTAGGAAGGAAGCAGAAAATTGAGACAAAATCTTTACAACCAGTGTCTCTGGTAAAGTCTTCATATCTAAAATATACGGGAACTGAGCCAAATTTATGGGAATACAAGTCATTCATTCTCCAATTGAGAAATGGTCAAAGGATATGAACAGGAAGTTTTCAGAGGAAGAAATTAAAGATATCTATAGGCATTTGAAAAAATGCTCTAAATCACTATTGATTAGAGAAATGCAAATCAAAACAACTGTTAGGTACCACATCTCTCCTGTCAGATTGGCTAAAATGACAAAACAGGAAAATGATAAATGTTAGAGAGGATGTGGGAAAATTGGACCATTAATACATTATTGGTGGAGTTGTGAACTCCAGCCATTCTGGAGACCAATGTGGAACTATGCCCAAAGGGCTATAAAAATGTGCATACTTTTTGACCCAGCAATACCACTTCTAGGACTATATCCCAAAGAGATCACGCAAGTTGGAAAGGGACCCTTGTGTACAAAAATATTTATAGCAGCTCTTTGTAGTAGCAAAGAATTAGAAATCGAGGGGATGCCCATCAATTGGGGAATGTCTGAACAAGTTGTGGTATATGAATGTAAAGGAATACTATTGTGCTATAAGAAATGGGGAAGATACGGACTTCATAATAACCTGGAAAGAACTACATGTGATGCTGAGTGAGAGGAGCAAAACCGGGACAACATTGTATACAACCACAGACGCAATGATTCTGTGATGACTAACTTTGATAGACTTGGCTCTCCTCAGCAATACAAGGCTCAAAGACAGCTCCAAAGGACTCATGATGGAAAAAGCTATCTACATCCAGAGAAAGAACTATGGAGTCTGAATGCAGATGGAGGCAAACTATTTGCTCTCTTTTTTTCTCTTCTTTTTTGGTTTTGTTTCTTCTCTCTCATGATTTATTCCATTGGTCATAATCCTTCTTTACAACTTGACCATTGTGTAAATAAGTTTAATGCAAAGGTATATATAGAATCTCTATCAGACTACTTGCCATCTTGAGTGGGAAGGGGGAGGGAAGGGAAGAAAATTTGAAACTCAAGAACATGAAGAACTGAGTGTTGTAAACTAAAAATAAAAAATCTAATTAAAAAATAAAATGAAACAATTAACCAAAAGGTGGCTAAATCCTAAATCCAGGCCTTAATCCTATAGGTCATGAATCAGAAAGCAACAGAGAAGAACATATGCTTTCTGTTGATATTTTGGCACTAGACAGTAGAGGTGAGTGCATTGGAAAGAGCACAAGATTTGGAATTGGAGGCCCCATGTTTGAATTCCAGCTTAGTTGCTAAATATCTGTGGAGTTTTGGGTAAGTCACTTCCACGTTATGGGCCTAGTTTCTTCCTCTTCATGAATGAAGGGGTTGGACTAGATGATTCCTAAGATTCCTTCCCGTTCTAAATATACCATACTATGATCCATTTGCATGTTCAGTGAATGCTAATGATAAATGATAAAAGCATTTCTAACCTGAGTACAAGCCAAGCATAGATATTGTGGGTAATGTGCAAAGTCCTTCAAACATCTGACATAATGGACAATCTGGTCTACCTCAAGTCCTTTCACCATGATGTTTCCATCACACATCTGGCTTCCCATTTAGGTTATCTATTTTGATAGTCAGAAGGTAGGTATAGAGAGTGTTCTGTAGCTTTGAGGAATACAGCAAAAGCATGGGCTGAGCAGTGCTGGAAATTGGTAATCTACTCTTCCCTTTTTCACTCTGAGGCAAGATATAACTGCAGCCAAGATATGCTGACAACGAAATTTCTCTGCTCTTTATTTCAGAACCACTTTGTTTTCTGCTGGGGATTTTCCACCCTATCACAAATTTCTAAATTTCATCATGTTAAAGAACATAGTCATTTCCATCTCAATTAGAATGAAAGACACATTTGGATGTTCCCATGGTCTTAGCCAAGCTCTTAACTAATGAGAAGCAGGTCAGAGGGAGTTCTAGACTCCCTTCCCGCCATGCCAACAAAGGGCATATTTCCCCAGCAGAGACATCACTTTCCAGCCCCTCCTCATTCCCCTCAGGACAAAAATAAAATCTCCTGGGTCAAAGGTCTTCTGAAAGACTTCCTATTAAACGTAGAAGATGGGGGAAAATTTTTACAGGAAGTTTCTCTGATAAAGGACTCATTTCTCAAATAGAAAACTGAGTCAAAGGTTTAAGAATACAAATCTATAAGAATGAACAATTTTCAGAAGTAGAAATCAAAACTATCTACAGTCATATAGAGCAGCTAGGTGGTATAATGGATAGAGCATCAGGCTTGCAGTCAAGAATTTTCATCTTCATGAGTTCAAATCTGGCCTCAGACACTAATGTATGATTCTAAGCAAGTTACTTACCCCTGTTTGCTTTTGTTTTCTCATCTGTAAAATGAGCTGGAAAAGGAAATGGCAAACCATTCCAGTATCTCTTCCAAGAAAATCTCAAATAGGGTGATGAGGAGTAGGAGACAACTGAAACGGTCCAGTAATTGTTCAAAAGCAATACTAGGTTTGTATGCCAAAGAGATAAACAAAACCAAAAAAAAATGGAAAAGGACCTATATATACAAAAATATTTTAATAGTTTTTTTGTGGTGGCAAAGAATTGGAAGTTGAGGAGAGTTGTCCATCAGGGCAGCCATCAGGACAATGGATGAACAAGTTGTGGTATATGATCATGACGGAATAGTATTGTGCTATAAGAAATGATGAGCAGGATGCTTTTAGAAAAATATGGAAGGACATTGATGAACTGATACACAGTGAAGTGAGCAGAACCAGGAAATCACTGTACACAGAAACAGCAATGTTGTACAATGATCAACCGTGAATGATTTAGCTACTCTCAGCAATACAATGATCCAAGACAATTCTGGAGGGCTCATGATGAAAAACGCTATCCATCTCTAGAGAAAGAACTGGAGTCTGAATGCAGATTGAAGGACACTTTTTCCCCGCTTTCTTTATTTTTGTTGTTGGTTTGTGTTTCTATTTGCAACATGGCTAATATGGAAATAGGTTTTACATGACGGTACATGTATATACTAAATTGCTTCCTTCTTGAGGAGGAAGGGAGGGAGAGAATTTGGAACTCAAAATTTTGAAAAATGAATGTTAACAATTGCTTTTACATGTAACTGGAAAAAATACATATAAAAATTAAAAATAAAATATATTTTAAAAGCCTTCCTTACTATTATGCTATAAGAAATGATGATTTCAAAAAAACCTGGAAAGACTGAGTAGAGTAGAAATGAGTAGAACCAGGAGAACATTGTATGCAGTAATAGCAATATTGTGTGATGGTCAATTATAAATGACTTAGCTCTTCTCAGCAATGAAATGATCTTAGACAATTCCAAAAAACTCGTGATGGAAAATGCCATCCACATCCAGAGAAAGAACTATGCAGTTTGAATACAGATCAAGGCATACTATTTTCACTTTTTTGTTTTTTGTTTTTTTGTGGATTTTCCCTTTTGTTCTGTTTCTCCTTTCACAACATGACTAATGTGGAAATATGTTTACATGATTGCACATGTATAACCTATATCAGATTTCTTGTTGTCTTGGGGAAGGGGAATAAGAGGGAGAGAGAGAGAAAATTTGAAAGTCAAAATCTTATAAAAAATGAATGCTGAAAACTATCTTTATGTGTAATTGGAAAAAATAAAATACTATTTACCAAAAAAAAAGCCTTCTTATTTAGGACTTGGACTCACCTTATGAATATTCAGTGTACGAAAATAATCAAAGTATCAAGGTTATTTACAAAACCTTACCTTTGTTGAGCTGTTGAAAGTGCCTAGTCAAAGGGCAGCTGAGAAGAGGGTATATCTAGCTTTTCCTGGTTATTGGGTCAGCACACTGAAAAAGAACCCAAACCAGAAATGAAAGCAGAGTACAGAAGGATCCTGCATGACAGGAGAAATCATAGGTATGCCTAGAATATGAGCCAAGAGGATCCAAACGCACTGGAGGGAGCATTATCATTAGTCTTTACGCCAACAGGAAAGGGAAAGGCCAATAGGAATGCTCCTCTGGGTGTGCTGGCCCATTTGGCCTACTCTCAAAGTTATGACTAGGATGGAAATCTATTATCCTTGGTTACCCTGTTTTTCTAGGAAACTGTAAATAAAATGAATAAAAAACTTGAGAATAGGAAGAAAAAGAAAGAATAGAGAAGAGATTGGAAGAAGAGAGAAAATAAACACTAGGAGAAATTCTTGGACAGGTGAATGTCCAGAAATACCTGGAGTAATTTTTGTGAGGTTTTCTGAAGGGAATTGGGGAAGGTTGTACATATTGGCCTAAGGAATTCTTTCAGAAGACAAAAAATATCAGTAACTGATTCTGACACTGATCAGCCATTCAACCTACTCTCTGACGCTTCCCAGTCCTGAATGCCAAAATAAACTATCAACTCTTGTCTTTCTCAAGCCTAAACAAAAGAAACAGGGAGAACAGTCCTCCAGGATGGGACCGAAAAACTCCCACCCCACCTATAACGAACAGAGCATATTTTAATTAAAAAAAACACTATGAGGTTGGAAGGGACATTAATGGTCACCTAGTCCAGCTTTCTACACTAGGTATCAGTCTCCTTTACAGCTTCCCTAACAAGCAGTCATCTAGGCTTTTTAAAGAACTCATTGCACTGCAAGGCAGCCTGTTCTACCGTTGACCAACTCTAACTACTAGAAAGTTCTTTGTTATATTAAGCCAAAAATCTGCTTCCTAGAAACTTCCCTATTTGTCCTAGTATAGCCAATGTATGCTCTGAGGATTCTTATCCCAGCTCCCATTCCCAGTGATGAGTTGGATCCCCAGAGCTTGACTATTTCTCCCTCAGATTCTAGGGGTAGCCTTGAAGAAGGGAGTCCAGGCAAAGGACTTTAGTTTGTTGATTCAGCCATGACTTATTAAATTCCACTTGCTCTGGGCTAGAACATGATTCTCTAATACCATCACTTCAAGGCCCCTACCAGTATGCTCCACCGTCCTGCCCTCCCCCAAGATCATCAGTAGAGAATCAATTTAATCAATTTAGGTGGTGCTGTAAGAACATATGGTACAAAACATCCCTCCCAAATGTGACATATTCTCATACAGGTACATACAGAGACCAGGGAAAAGTGGGCTCAAGCTTAGAGAGCACACATGGCAAAGGGGTAACTAACAGATTCTGGTTATTGTAAGTCCCTTGTTCCCATTTATGAAGAGCTGGCAAGTTTTCCTTAGGCAGTGGATTTGATTGATGGATTACAGAGATGGGGCTTTCATGACATTCTTTGCTAGGCTTCTTGCTGAGCTATCAATTCAGTCTGTCCTTGCCTCCTGCTTCAAATCCTTTCCCCATCCAGGGATATGGCCAAAACAGCAAACGGGAGATGGGAAGTCCAGCATGCATCTACCAGACTCTTTGAGGCTCACAAAGTCCTCCTCTTGTCGAGGAGATGCGGACAGGAGAAGATTGAACTGAAGTCTCTTATTCCCCCTTCATGGATGTGCTTGAAAGTAAAAAATGCTCCAATTTTTGGAATTACTTCTGAATCCCTCTTCAATTCACTCGATAATTTGCAAATAATCTTTATGGCATGGTCAAGTTTCATTGCCACAGGATACTGGTATAATACAAAAGGTTAGTTGGTTGATTGGTTTTAGCACTTAGTCTAAGGCCAGTGAGTAATTGATTGAAACATGTTCTCACCTAGTTAAGGTATGAAAACTAAAACGAGGTGGGATGGTTTCAACTCTGCCCTTATACTCTATTCCTAGTTTTAATATTTACTAGTGTCAGCAAATCTACTGATGTGTGTTTGGTAAAAAAAACAAAAATCAAATGCTGAATAGCTCTTTAGTGACTTGGAGAGGCTCTCTTTTCCTTTTTGAATGCCTCCCTCAGTGCCTTGTACTAAAGAGTCTTGGGGAAGTCTATGTGTCATAGTTCATAATCAAATATGATAATTCACATTCTTCCATACTTCCAAATATGAGGTGGTACAACTTAACAAACTTGATTTGTACAAAGTCCTAATAGGTTACCACCTGTTGCAAAAACTTAACAAAATTGATTTGTATAAAGCCCAGTTGTTTATTGCAAAAAGGGCCTTCCCCAACCAAAAAAAAAAGTCAAATCTCCCTTCCCAGTCCTTACAGAATTTCCTGAGAACTGGAGGGTAGCAGTGGGGCATGGATTATCTCATCCATTTAAAAATAATTAGCTTTGTTAGAAAGAATATTTCTTGACTGAATCAATCAATGTACAATTGTACAATTAAATTTGCATAAAACGAATGAAGAAGCTATATCAGAACCAAAGAGAGATTCCAGGGGTCTGAAAGCAAAGAGATTGAAGCATATATGGCATTCCAACACAGCCCTGGGGAGAAAAGTAAGACTGATTTGTGGCAAAGAAATGGAACATCTAGGAGGCTCGTTGTCTATAGAAGTATCTCCAAGAAGACCTAGACCGAGAAATCTTGAGAAAAGTTTGGCCCTTTCAACAACTTCCCCTGCTGCCTATCAACTGTCACTATAGCATCATCTCTTGTTTCATTATCCAGATGTTCCCAACAAATTGAATCTAGCTCCAACCACAAAGAGCCAGCGGTTAACTAGAGATATATAGGGTACACCAAAAGTCTAAGCTCTAATAGCTTAAAACTTCACTGAGAATTGTGGAACATTGTGCATAAAAGTAAAGTTAGACAAAGAATTGTCTGTGGCTAAATGTAAGGAATTTTCTTCAACAGGGATCAAAGCAATTTTAACTTTAATTTATGATGTTTTGTCTTTTAAAAAAAAAACCCTCCCTGAAGAAGAGGGAACTGCATGGACATTTATTAAACTCCTACAATGTGGCAAGGATTGTGCTAAGCACTTTTCAAATATTATCTTATTTGATACTAGGAAGATACAAGATGAACACAAAAGTATAATCCAGGGTAGTGAGTGAAGGGTGCAAAGGGGAGATCAGCCAAGAAGTTCTATGACCACTTGAGGAGACTGAGAACTCTAAGATAGAAGAGAATACTAGAAGACTTTTTAAGTGAGGTGGCTGAACCTGAATTGAACTTTGAAGGAAAGAGAATTACAAAAGGCAAATGATAAGAAGGAAGTGTATTCCACATTCTGGGGGCATGCTGTGCAAATGCTTGGATGTGGGAGACAGCATGTTGAGTTTGTCTTGTAGCTAGCACATAGAATGCATGAAGGAGAGTAATGTGAAATGGCGCTGGAGAGAGGTGGGAGCTAGACTGCAGAAAGTTTTAAAAACCAGACTGTGGTGTTTGCATTCTGTCTTGGAAATAATAGAGAGCCACATTATGCCTGGAGGTCTACTGCCAAAATAAGCGCTAGGTCAAGACAAAGTGTCTAATAAGGGATATTAAGGGAATGAAAATAGGAATTGAACAAAGAACCAAAGCATGGAGGAGTCACAGCAGGTATTAGATACTAGTGGCTAAACTGGTATGCTTGTTGCATACTGTTATCTGTGGGCAGTTCTTATACTCGAACCCCCTCCCTTTGATTAGAGAATTCCTCTGAAAACCTCTGTTTAAGGAGGCCATCCAGACCAGTCATCTGGCACTCCTATGAACTTCACTTTGTTACCCTCCAATAGAGTACCTTCCCCTCATCCATCTTCAGCTTGGTTTTGTGTGTTGTCTTTCCTGTTGGAGTGTAAGCTCCTTGAGGGTAGAGATTATCTTTTTTTTTTCATTCTCAGAGCTTAGCGCAGTGCCTGAAACATAGTAGGCATTTAAAAAAAATGTTTATAGACTGACTAACTCTAATCAACACTTCCACAATACTTTGTACCTAGGCCAAGGATGCGACTCAGATAATCTATACCTCTAAGTCCTTCAGCTTCCTACTGTAATTCTTCTCCTCACAAGATAGACAGTCTAAGCCTTGCCAGAAAAAAATTGTTATACTATGAAGAATTTCAAAATTACTAGAGATAGATTCCAGGTCTCTTATGATAACGTAATTTGTTTCCATGTGAATTAACAAAAATGGGCAGGAGTTAATAGGTTTGGTAAGTTTTAGCAGGATCTCCATTATTTAGCAGATACACATTCCAGGAGAATAGAATATTTCCTATTTAGCGATGACAGGTACAGTGGCTAGAAATTTGGATTGTAGTTTGTTAAACCTGGGTTCAAATCCTGCCTTAGCTCTTGAGTATGTCACTTAACTTCTCTGGGCCTCAGTTTTCTCGTCTGTACAATGCGGGGGTTAAACTCAATGACCTCTGAGTCCCTTCCAAGTCTAGATTTATGATCCTATGCTCCCTCCATAGGAAACCATCACCTCCTAGTATGAGCCTCTTTCTTCTGAGGCTAAAACAGGATTCTTCAGATTTGTATGGTGACTGGCACAAAGTAGTTTATTAAATCCTCGTTAATTAATTGCTAGTGCTTATAAGTCTCCCTTGTTACTCTGTGGAACACAGGATGCTGACTTGTTCAATTCAATTCTATTTAATAAACATTTATTTCAGTGCCTGCTAAATGAATGTCAGGAGGAAGCATGGATGGAAGTTATGAGGCCAGTCTCAGAGTCAGCTAGACTTGATTTCTGATCTTGCCTCTGACTTATACTTATGGAGGTAGGTGGCAAAGTAGATAGAGCACCCGGCTTAACTTCGGGAAGACCTGAGTGCGAATCTGGTCTTAGATACTCCCTAGCTGTGTGATCCTGAACAACTCAACTTCTCTCTATCAGTTTTCTCACCTATAAAATGGGCTGATAATAGTACCAACTTCCCAGAGTTGTTGTGAGAATCAAATGTGATAATATTTGTAAAGTACTTAGCATAGTGCCTGACACATAGGAGGTCCTATATATTACGACTACTAGTAGTAGTCAGTCAATAAACATTTATTAAGCATCTACTATGTGCTAGGTACTGTGCTAATTAACTGTGTTAATGTTATGTAACCCAGGAAAGTCACTTAACCTCTGAGAACCACAGGCAACTATGAAAGACCACAAACTGCAGAAAACAGCTGCTGACCTAGCATAGTGCTTTTCACGTTAATATGTTAAGTATCTGTGGTTCCATCAATGCATCACTGACACAGGTCACAACCCATCTATCACTTTCTAAAACCAAGAGAACTACCTCAGTCAGAGAAGATAAATAATAATGCACATAATAATATAAGATTCTGTAATAAGTTTTGGCCCCAGATCTTGATGCTATGTCTAACCACTAGACCACACTTCTTTTCAACGTAGTAGGTTCTCTCAGACAAACTTCGACCCAGGAAAGACCTTCATTTAAAAAGGTCAAGATCACCCATTGCATTCTGGGCCATCACCAGTCATCTTGACTCTTGTCTTGCCCCTGGACTCTAATGACTCTGGAGGAGAGAGTGAGGCTGATGACTGTGCAGCTCCACCTCTCTTAAATCCAATTCATGAACAAGTCACGGCATCACTCTCGTGATATGATTTTCTACTTTGAGAACAACGAACAAACAACAATGTTGAGTTTATATACTAGGAGTTCAGTATACTGATTAAATACGAGATTGGGACCAAAAATATAATAATAATGATGATGATGATAATAAAACTAACATTCATGGTACTAATTTTTTAAAGGTCCATAATTCAATCTCTATAGAAAATGCCTCATACGTGTTGTTTCTCTCCAGTGGTTCAGAGTTTTCTCCCCTCTTTCTTTTCAATATGGCATCTTTCCATTCATTAAATTCTAAATATTGGTTTTGATTCCATCCCCACAACCCCATAATGATCTTTTTTCTCCCTGATTTTTTATTTAGAGTATTTTTTTTCTGCCCTGTCTAGGAATCCTTCATCTTCTTCAATAAGCAAAAGCAGAAAGTTGCATTATTTAAACCTTTCACCTTCTCTTTAGCTGGCATTTATGGTGCACATAATTTATAAGTGCCTCAGGCAGGAAGAAAAACATAGCACATACTCTGAGAGTCATTGGAATCATTCCTTCAGTTTCCATACCTCCTGGGTCTGAAATGGAACTAATGAGTAAGTTCTTGCCACTTTATTTTGCTGCTTTTTAAAAAAGAGGGCAAAATATCCAGAGGCATTGAAATGTGTTATGCTGATATCCCATAACACTTACATTTTACCTTTATTAAAGATAAAATTTCTGGAAAGGTATTTTCATTAACTTCTTGTGTTTTTGTATCCTCCCTAGGGTCTAGCACAGAGCAAGAAGAGTTTAATAAATAGTGGCTGAATGAACAAGCTAAAGTCCTTTGTAGCTCCTCATGGCGGTATCCCCATAAACTACTTCCTATTTCACCAGTTAGCACAGTGCCTGCCACATAGTAGGCGCTTAATAAATGTTTATTGACTGTCTCACTCCTCTAGCCAGCCCTTTCACTAGTACAACTATAGCAGATTTCTCATTTGACAGACCTATTTATTGCTGAGCTCCTAGTTTCATGAAAGAATGCTAACATTAAGCCTCTACTTATGTTCATTAATTTATTTAACCTTAAGAACCCACTAGAAAAGAAAGTGTGGTCCAGTGTTTGGACTGGGCATCAAGATCTGAGGTCAAAACTCACCGTGGAAACTTATATTACTATGTGGATTACTATTTAACTTCTCTGACTGGAGGCAGCACTCTTGGACTTAGAAATTTGTAAGTGCATTATAACGTGTGTCAATGATACACTGATGGAACTACAGATGCTTGATGTATTAACATGAAAAGCACTATGCTAGGTCCTGAAGGAGATACAAGGATAAATAAGATTTGGTGCCTGCTCTCAAGTGGCTATCCAAGGTCACTCTGCTTGACCCCAGAAAGTCAGGTATTTTGAGAGTCAAAATCCTCTCCAAATATAATTTGAACCCCACCAAACACTCCCATCAGTATATTTAATTTTACTTGTCAGCCAGAGGCACACTGCACAAAGAAAAGGCATTTAATCAAAGAAAATTTACTATAGAACATCCCCTCAAAAACAAAAATCAAAACAAAAATCCGAAATTCACTCTTCCCCACAAATACTGTGATTTGTAAGCCTCTCCCCTGCAGGGGAAGGCCACAGCGATCCAGCTTTGAACAACCTCCACCACTCTGGATTGTACAATGGTTAGTAAGACTAGACCTTAAGCTATAGCCCTCAGATAAGGTGTTTTCTTCAGGGCCACCCTCTATACTATTTACCATCCGTTGTGGAGAAGGGAGTGAGTAGGGTGCTTTGGACAGCAAGCTTCTCCCTAGAAGACAAGGGCATTGGCTCTTTCAGTCAATAGCTATGAACCAGTTCCCTTTGGACAGACTCCATCAGAAATTAACAGATGCCCAGTCTAAGGTCACATCTACTCTCTGAACTCCTATCTTCTCCACTACAACTTTTGATTCCCTTAGTACAACTCTCATCTGACTTATGAACAAAAATCTCTTTTAGTTCTTCGCTATTATCCCATTCCTTGGCTGGTGCAAGTAAGCCCGGCAAGCTACCTCCTCAAATATAGAAGAAGCTGTCGGAAACTCTGGTGTATAAACTACATCCCAAAGCATTTATATCTAATCAATCTCTCTCTGTCTATTGGCTGCTTCCCTGCTGCCTACAAACATGCTCATGTCTCCCCCATTCTCAAAAAACCCTCACTTGATCTATCCATCCTCACTGACTATAGTTATTTTTCTCTCCCTTTAGTGCCTAAACTCCTTGAGAAGGCTATCTACGATAGGTGCCTTCATTTCCTCTCCTCTTACTCTCCTCTTAACTCTACCATCTGACTTCTGACTTCATCACTCAACTGGCCCTCCTCTCTCCGAAGTCATCCATGATCTCTCAATTGACAAATCCAATAGCCTTTTCTCAGTCCTCACCCTTCTTGACCTCTTTGCAGCCTTTGACATTATTGATCACCTTCTTGTCATATTCTTTTTCTCTCTACATATGACTATAGGGCAGCAAGGTGGCACAGTGGATAGAGCGCTGGGCCTGGAGTCAGGAAGATTCATCTTCATGAGTTCAAATCGGGCTTCAGACATTTATTAGCTGTGTGACCTTTGGCAAGTCACTTAACCCTGTTTGCCTCAGTTTCCTCATCTGTAAAAATAGTCTGGAAGAGGAAATGGCATACCACACAAGTATCTTTGCCAAGAAAACCCCAAATAGGGTAACAAAGAGTCAGACAAGACTGAAAAACAACAGAAATTTCATGACTGTTTTCTTCTGGCTGTCCTCATACCTACCTATCTGACTACTTCTTCTCGGTCTTCTTCACTAGAACTTTATTCAGGTCATGCCTGGGAGCAGTGCACATCCCCCAGGACTCTATCCTGGGGCCTCTTCTTCTTCTATACTATTTCACTTGGCAAACTCATCACTTTCCACAGATTCAATTATCCTTCCTATGCTGATGATTCTCAGATCTATTCGCACAGCCCTAACCACTCTACTGCTCTCCATTCTAACATCTTTAACTACTTATTGGACATCACAAGCTGGATGTGCTGAAGACATTTTAAACTCACTCGTGTCCAAAAGTGAACTCATCACCTCTCTCTCAAAACCTTCCCCTCTTCCAAATTTCTCCATTACTTTTAAGGGCACTACTATCTTCTAGGTCACTCAGGCTTGTAACTTCAGTGTCGTCTTCAACTTCTCACTATCTCTCACCCCCTCGATCCGATCTGTTGCTAAGGACTTACCTTTGTAAAATCTCTTGCTTGTGCCCCCTTCTTTCCCCTGACACTGCAAACACCTTAGTGCAGGCCTTCATTGCCTCATGCCTAATCTATTACAATAGCCTACTTTCTAAAAGTCTCTCCCTACTCCAGTCTGTCCTCCACCCATCTGTTAAAGTATCTTTCTAAAGTACACATCTGACCATATATCACCCCTCTACTCAATTATTCCAGTGGCCCCCTATCACCTGCAAAATCAAATATAAAATCCTCTGTTTAGTTTTCAAAGCCCCTTCCTACCTCCAATCTTCTCATACCTTACCCCACACACACTCCCTCCACATATTTTGCAGTCCAGTGACACTGGCCTCCTTGCTGTTTATCCAATAAGACGGTCCATCTTCTGACTCTGGGCATTTCCACTGGCTGTCCCCTGTACCTGGAATGGTCTCCCTCTTTCTCTCCACCTCTTGTCTTCCCTGACTTCCTTCAAGTCCCCAGCTAAAATCCTGCCTTCTACAACATGACTTTCTTGATCCCCCTTTATTCCAGTGCTTTCCCTCTGTTGATTAATATAGTTATTTGCATGTTGTCTTTTCTATTACATTGTAAGCTCCTTGAGGGTAGGGACCATATTTTACCTTTCTCTGCATCTCAGGCATTTAACAGAGTACCTGGCACCTAGTAGGCACTTAATAAATGTTAAATGACTGACTGACCATCACCACTATTACGTTGTTCCTTTGGTTTATGAAAATCACCAGGGATGGACTTGTTGAAGTCTGAAAAGTTTGGCAAACTTTGGCCTATATCCTCACCATTGACAAATTACAGCCTATTCTCTCCGTGGTCTCTTTATGCTTACAAAATAGCAGAAGATTTAACACACATGCATAGATAACCATAGTTCAAAATAGAACGTGATAAATGCATGAGTGAGATATAAGCAAAGTGTTCTGAAAGTTACAATGCATCAAAGTCATTTCTAAGCCTATGAATCAGTGAAAGCTTCATATAAGAAATGGCATTTGATCTGAGTCAAAGAATGAGAAGGAATTCAACAGGCAGATAAAGGTCCTTTGCTGATTAGCTAGGTGTCGACTTAGCCTCCTCCACCAGTCACCAAACACAAAACCGTGGACTAAAATATTAGGAAATCTCTCACCTCTTCCTACCTCTTCTTGCTGAGACTGTTGTTTGCTGATGGACTTTTGGTGGGTTTAAGGAATGATACCTTTGAAAAATTTCAAAAGAGAAACACTAGTGTACTTGTTTTATTCATTGTGGATTAGTTAAGACGGCTCTTGTTATATTTTAATACATGCAACATAAAATTTAGAAGAAAGTGTATGCTACCTAAATGGAAAACATAGTGTTTTCCTCTGACCTTTAGGCAGAGCCAAAAATAGGGGTGAAGTAAACAGGCTCCGTCGCAGGATGTTGAAATTTGGAGGGTGCAAAAATACTCCAGCAGTAGAGAAGGCATCATATTAACCAGTTCCTTACCCTACCCAACTGAATTTATCTTAACTATTGTTATATTATTTTCACATCATGAATTATAAACTTGATTGGAAGGCAAAGCCTGTTCTACTTTTCTCTAAAGTATTTCATGCTATTTACCTCGTTAGTCAAGAAAACGAACCCCAAAACCTAAAATAATTTTAGAAAGAAATATAGTTGGTCATTTGGTGGAGAGTCAGAAGGTGTGGCTCCCTGCTGAGTCTCTGTGTGGTTCATGTTATATAAAGTTTAGACAAGGGCGTAAAGGCATTTGCTTGATTGGCCACACAGTGACAGTGGGCAGTCTCTGGAGAAGTGCAGTTTGAGACATACATCAGCAGGTAAATCAATTTAATTTGGGGAACCCAAAACACAAGCTTTGGCTAGACCCAAAATAAAACCTTAGTATACCCAAAACAAGCACTGAGTGGGATCCTTACATTCCTTACAGCCTTCCCTGGAGGTCCCTGACCTTTACAGTAAGTTTTGGGTTAGATAATTTCTAGTCACATAAAGTTAGATTCAAAAAATGTTAATAAATGATAAATAATAAGCTATTTTCCCTTGCCCTCTGATGCCAAAATGGCTAATTACAACTCTTCTTAGAGGCAGCTAAGAACAGATGTCCAGTGCAGAGTAGGAGGGATATAGTGCTCAGTAGTGACCAGGCCCAGCAAAGAAGCATGACGACATCATCTGAAGATAACCTGACCTTCTGGCATGAAGTGTAAACTGCCCTTCTGTGTCTGTTCTCCTCATGAGTTTCCTATGTGTCTGCTCCTCGGTGTGATTCCTATGTCTGCCCACTCTTCTGAGTAGTTGTGGGATATTATGCCCTAGATTTATGGGGGGAATATCCTATTGCTATTTTTTAACTATCCTATTTCATTAAATTCCTTTACCTTGAACTAATTACATCCTCTGGTTAACTAGTGAAAGTAAACATACTTGAAGGGGCTTTTGAACTAATGTTTTGAGTGGACACAGGCCCACAGAATACCTTGAACCTGGGTTAGGTTTTATGGCAGTAGGGTCCATGTATCAGAGTGAGTGCCCTACAAAATATAAATGAATGAATGGATGAAGAAACAGAGGGTCGGAAAATTTGAGTGACTTGCCTAGGGTCACACAGCTAGCAAGTGTTGGAGGTAGAATATGAACCCAGGTCATTTTGATGCTGAGCTCTGCAGTCTTAGCCACTATGTCGTGCTGATCCACCAAGCGAGAATTCTTTTTGGTATAGTAGTGAAACCCTAAGACGTTGTGTTACCTGGGTAGCTTTCCCTGTGCTGAGAGTTGGTGTTTATGTCCCTCTGTGCTGTGTCTGTCCCCAGGAACACCTAGGGAAGGTGTTCTTAACCATTTTTTGCATCATCAATACCTTTAGTAGTCTGGCAAATCCTATGGACCTCTTCATAGAATAAATTTTAAATGCATAAAATAAAATACATAGGATTACAAAGAAAATCAATTAAATTGAAATACAGTTATCAAACTATGTTTTAAAGCAAGTTTACAGACTCCAGGTTAAGAACCCATATCATAGGAAAAGTGCTATGCATTGGACTACACTGTAACCATTGGAAGTCTTAGGCACACTGTACAGCAAAAAGCTGGTACATACTGACTCTGTACCACACAAGGTTAATGACAGCTATACCCTTGGAACTAGCCCCACATGCCCTTCTCTATTCACTTAGATGTGTGTGCGTGTGCGTGTGCGTGTGCGTGTGTGTGTGTGTGTGTGTGTGAGAGAGAGTGAAGGGGGGGGGGGGAGGGAGGGAGGGGCAGGCTCTGGGACCCAGACAGTCAGTTACAATTAGACACTAATAAATCTTTATTCACTTCCTACTTATGCTGAAAAGCACACCCACAAACTAGTGTGGAGGTACTACATGGATAATAACAAGCAAGGAAGAGACCTCTTGTGGGTTGTTTATTATGACATGGTCTTTGAGGCAGCTTTGTGGCACAGTGGATAGAAAGCTGGACCTGGAGTTAGGAACACCTGAGTTCAAATCTGGCCTCAGACACTTACTAGCTGTGCAATCTCAGTTTCCTCATCTGTAAAATGGGGATAATAATAGCCCCTACCTTTTAGGGTTGTTGAAAGGATCCAGTGAGATAATATTCATAAAGTGTTTAGTACAGTGTCTGCCACAGAGTAGGTACTTTATAGATGCTTATTTCCTCCTCTCCCTCCCTCCCCTGCCCCTTCTCAGGCTATGGCTATCATCTTTGTCCAGCTCTGCTTGATGACCAAGCACAATCCTGGAGACAGGCCACCTTGAGGAGCCACATATGTTCTATCCTCATTTAAAATGTTTGACAGAACTACTCTTCAGACTTGGATGAGTTTTTTAGATTCTAACTTTATAGAAATAACTGCACATCAACTGCTGCTCCCTTAGAGATGGGAATCTGGGGGCTTTTGTAAGAACATTATTGGAAAGAGGAAAAGCGATCCATCCTTCTTATTTCAGTAAGCCACATTTTCCTCCCTGTTTCATAACAGTCCTCAGGACTAGGCTCCAGCCAAAACATTCTCATTCAAGCCCTTACCTCGCCGAAACACTGGAAAGGCCAAGGCATTCTTTTGTTCTGCATGAATGAAATAAGATACCTTTCATTCTCTCCAGCCTGTGCCCCTTCCTGGTATCGCTGCTTTCATTTAAAGAATGTACCAGTTGCATTCCTGAGAACAAGAAACCAAATGTTGTCAGGGCCTATTGGTGATACTAAAAAATCCCTTATAGGAGCAAAGAAGAGACAGGCAGGGGAAGAGTTTATTGGTGCGATTCGAATAACTGGAGCAGGATTGGCTGGATCAAGAAACTGCTAATAAAATACAATATCTTTGATCTTGAGATCACTAGTTTATTTAGGGGGTTTCCTATAAAACCACTGAGACATTCCCTCCAAATATTCATCTCTGGAATCCTGCCAGATGCACTGAAAGGCTTCAAAGCCCTTTTTTTCTTCTTCTTTTTAAAAGCTAGTGGACTTTGAATTATCATTGCCAATGGAGTTATAGGGAGATTTCATGGAAATCATCATTGTTGGAGTAAGTGCTAAACTTCTATGGGAGCAAATTGGCTTCTTTCTGAATATGTTTGTTCTCCCTAGGAAAAGAACCAGTCAAACTGTGGGAAGAAGAACTTTCATCTCAATTTTGAGTAAATTCACCTAGTGCAGCTGTGTGGCCCAATGGATAGAGCACTGGGCTTGGAATTAGGAAGACATCTTTATCATTCAAATCTGGCCTCAGACAATTATTAACTGTATGACTCTGGCCAAGTCACTTAAATGTGTGTGTGTGTATACACATATACTATATATGTGTATGTACATACACACATATACACACAAGTACACATACATATATACATAGACACATAGTTATATACCATGTATATAACAAATCAGGTATGGTACAGATTGTTTATTCCCACATAGAAAATAGAATGGCTAAGTAATAATCAACAGAATGCTTAGAACGAAATCCAGTAACGTAGCACTCCCAGTACAATTCAAGCCTCATTGCACCACAAATAGTTTTGTTGCAAGTTTGCTACTTAGCAAAACATACATTTCACTTCCACTGAGCAAGGTCCAGTTAAATACCAAGTATGATCTTTCAAATAGCCTACCTTTCTTTTTGATGATAACCTTTTATTTACCTCTCCTACTGTCATCTCTTCAAATGCTCTGAGAGCCACTTTTAATTCTCACCAGTATACACACTTCTTCTAGGACTTTTTGATACTTCTAGAACTCTTTGATACTCACAATGGTGATGCCAAAGTAAATTCAAAAGAAAAAAAAAACAGAAAAGAGGCTATCAAGGAAAAAAATAATGCTGCATTTTAGGCACAAGTCTGACGGAAACAATTTATTTGCTTGACATTAATCCACTGGTCCAGAGAAAGCAATACCTAAATTAGCATAGTTCTCTCAGGCCCTCTGACATGACTCTCTACCTCCAGGACAATCTGAGATAACATTTATGGGAATCTTGAACAAGGGAAATCACAATACGTAAAATACAGTTTGGGGACAATATTCTAGAATATTTGAGTAATAAAATCACTATTCCATTCCCTCCTGGACAATTTCCCTCATTTCTGGAATAAAGAGACCTCCTTTTTTTGTTACTAATATCTTAATCCTTCCCCAACAGACAAGAGTGGGTCCTTAACCAATCGCTTCCCAGTAGGAAAGGCAATAATGTAAACAGAGTCACTCTTTGTTAAAAGGTTGGTTTCCATCCTTTATTTCCTCAAGAAAACTCTTTTTGTTCTTGAGCTATCACCTGCCTTTCCAAGGGGCTTATCCCAAGAGCCCAGAAAAGGCTTTAGAGAAAAAACGTTTTTCTTAATATTTAATTTGACTTAAATGGAGGTTTTTAATATGCTTCCCCAGAAAGGCAGTTGGCGACCCTGGTACAAGCCTGGCAAGTTAAGTCCCCACTTCAAAATAGGTGGGGAGGAAGAGCAGCCCATAGCACCATTATGCCAAAATAGAGCAGGGATTCTTCTACCCCCGCTGAAATCATATCTTAATTTCTGGAATGTGGAAGCCAAGAGGGCTGCCTCCTGGATGCCCTCTCTTTTTCTATTCTGTGTGGCAGTCCATTTCATCAGTGATTTTCTGGCTCAGCAACCAATCAGACGGACAGAACACAGTAACGAATCATACATAGAGGAGAGGAAACATGGGGTATCCGCATATGTTCAAGTTTCTATGAAGTCCCCTGGGGGCAGGCAAAGAACATCTGTGCATGTTCCAGAGATGTATGGGGGAGAAAGAGGAAGGAGTCTATGAATTTGACTTCAATACCTTAAGGAGAACTCCAATAAAGAGTGCTACCCCTCTTGCCCTGGTTGAAATACTTGCTGTCCTCAATAAATTGGCTGAAATGCATTTTTAATTTTCTCATATTCTCAATCCAGAACTATTATCTGGGGTCCTAAGGAATCTTAATCATTGTCCCTTCCAAATGCCTTCACCAGATGCTTGTACTAAAAAATCTCAGAAAAGTCCATGTGGCACACACATTACAAGGAGAAATTACAATCAAATTTCCAAATTCAGAATTGAGCAAATTCAATAGACAAAGAACATTTTACAAAGTTCGTCAGAGGTTATCATTTGCTGAACTGAAAAGGGCCCTGTTCCAATTTATAGGTACAGAGATAACTAAAAATTAACAAAAAATTCGAATTGGAATAAACAAAGCTAGCAAAAGTGAAAAAAAAATGGAGAAAAGGAAAACTGAGCTTCCTTTCTCAGAGAAAGACATTCTAATTCCAACCTAGCTTCCCAAACACATTGACATCTGTCCATAGGGTTTAGGGAGTTGGAGTCAACTGGAAGCAACTCAGTCACCATTCAGATGAGAAACCAAACTGCTTTGCCTGGAAAATTCCTTCGAGACTCCACAGTTGATTACAGAATCAGCTGTGGCACACTTGGCATCTGGAATTAACAGGGCAAAATCAAACAGACTTTAGCACATATATAACAAGAATGATTAACCCAGCATCCCAGGTTATCACTTTACATGACCATGCATGGCAAATACCCATCAACACCCCCCCACCAGCAATGGGCATAAGCATAATGCAAGGCCTCACTTGACAGATTGCTTCAGTAACTACAAGCAGAACACATTGCATAATAACAAACTTAAGCAATAACAGTAAGTCTATGAAACAATAATATAAACAAACTAGCAAAAGCTATGTGCACAGAACTAACAGGAAAATGAGGCAAAGTTAAACTAACATAGCTACAATATAAGCATAATATAAATATAAAGCAAATTAGAGAAACATACATAAACATATAGTAATTAACACATTCATCACTATACAGATAGATATTAGCAATTTACAATAGATATTAGTGATGTGCAATAGTTATTAGCATATAAACAAACAAGCAAAGAAACTGCTCTGGCTTATAAAGAGAACGCACTGGAGGGCACTGCCCTGTTAACTGCATGAAACAAAAGAGAAAAATGGACAATTTTCTCTAGTGGATACCTTCAAATAAGGGCATCCAAGAAGAGTTCCAAGTGAAGAAGTCCTCCAGAAGGTTCCCTACAAAAACAAAGGTCAAGTCTACAAGCATTTATTGAGCGCCTACTGCATGCCAGTCATTGTGCTAAGCACCAAGGATGTAAAGAAAAGGAAAAGACAGAGGAACTCACAGTTTAATGGAAGAGATAGCATGCAAACAAATATGTACAAACACAATATATACAGGATAAATTGGAGATAATCACAGAGGGACGTCACTAAGATTAAGTGGAATTTGGAGGGGATGAAGATTGTAGCTCAGACTTGAAAAATTTCTAAGGAAGCCAGGAAGCAGAAATGAGAGAGGGAGAGGGAGAGGGAAAGAGGGAGAGAAGGAGAGAAGGAGAAAGAGAGAAGGACAGACAGAGAGAGAGAGAGAGAGAGAGAGAGAGAGAGAGAGAGAGAGAGACAGAGAGAGCGCACATTCCAGGCATAGGGCACAGCCAGTGAAAATGCCCAAATTATGTAGATGGAACATCTTGTTTCAGGAACAGCACAGAGCAGCAAGGAGGCCAGTGTCACTGGATTACAGAGTTAATTTCTCTGACCTTTGTCCCTTTTATTTGCAATACCCTCTTAAATATATACACACACATACACACATTATTATATTACATATGTGTACATATACACATATGTATGTATGTATGTATGTATATGTGTATATTTAAATGTGTATGTGTGTATATAAAATTCTTTTTGTCCTCCTGTTTTCCTTCCAAAAAATTACTCTTCTCACTCTATGGAAGTTCTTATATTAAGATAATGTTGAGTTAACAGCAGTATAATAGTACCTATTATTTTAGCTATGGCTCCATCACAGTTCCAAAAATTCATTGTAAGTGTGGCATTTTTTCTCCATGAATACACTTGAGTATGTCTTCCTTTTGTCTTCAAATAGAATGCTTACATTTTCTAGTAATTCCAAGGCAGCATGGAATAATGGAAAGGAAGATCTGGGGCCAAATCCTACCTCAGACATTTACTATGAATGTCACCCTAAATAAATCACATTACCTTTCATTTAACTCCCCTGTGCCTCAATTCCCTCATTTGTAAAATAAGATAAGTCAAAGAAGAAATAAAATTATCAATTTTTGCAAATGATATGATGATTTACTTAGAGAACACAAATCAAATATTAACTAAAATAATAACCAGCAAGATTTGAAATAAATCTACATAAATCATCAGCATTTCTGCATACTGTGAAAAAAACTTGCAAGAAGATATAGAAAGAAAAATTACAATACAGTAACTATAAGTATACACAAAATACTCTGGAGTCTACCTACTAAGACACACACAGGAACTACACGCATGCAATTACAAAGCACTTTACAGAATTATAGACATGCCTAAATAATTGGAGAAATACTAATTGCTCATAGATAGGCCAAATTAATATGATAAAAATTACAATAACAGCTAAATTAATTTACTAACTCAGAGCCATACCAACAAAACTACCAAAGAATTACTTATAGAGCTAGAAAAAATAATGAAATCCATCTGGAACAAAAGGTCAAGAATCTCTAGGGCAATCATGAAAACAGTGGGGGAAAATGGAAACCTAGCAGTACCAGATATCCAATTGTGCTACAAAGTAGTAATCATCTAAATGATTTGGTACTGGTTGAGAAATAGAGGTTGATCAGTGAAACAGATCAGATACACACACACATATACACAAATACAACATATAGAAGAAAATAAACACAATAGCCTAGTGCTTAATAAATCCAAAGACCCCACGTATAGGGGTAGGAACTCACTGTCTGATGAAAACTTCTGGGAAAAATGGAAAGCAGTCTGGCAGAAACTAGGAATACACCAACTTCTCACACTGAATACCAAGATAAGCTCCAAGTGAATCTATAAAAGGTGAAATCATAAATAAATTAGAGGAGCAAGGAAGAAATTAACTTTCCAGCCTAATAGGAGATGAATTTATATACAAAGGATCACATAAGATGGACAATTTTGGTCTTGTAAAATTAAGGTTTTGTATGTATAAAACCAATGCACTTAAAATTAGAAGGGAAGCTTTTGCTGTTGTTTTGGCAATTAGTCGTGCCTGACTCTTTGTGACCCCATTTGGGGATTTCTTGGCAAAGATGATAGAGTGGTTTGTCAATTCCTTCTCCAGCTCATATTACAGATGAGGAACTAAGAGAAGCAAGGTTAAGTGACTTGCCCAGGGTCACATAGCTAGTAAGTGTCTGAGGCTGGATTTGAGCTCAGGTCCTCCTCATAACAATGCCAGCATTCTATTCACAGTGCCACCTACCTGGCTAGAAGACAAGTTGGCACTTGGAAAAAAAAATCTTTGCAGTGAGTTTCTCTAAGACATGTAAGATCCAAGATATATAAGGAAACTATGCAAATTTTTAAGAATAAGTGAAAATTTCTAATTTTGACAAATGGTCAAAAAATATGAACTAAGGAAGAAGTCTAAGCCATAGAGAGAAAATGCTCCAAATCAGGATTAATTTGAAAATTGCAAATTAAAGCAATTCCAAAGTTCTACTCCATACTCATCTGATTAACAAAACTGATGAAAAAAAGGAAAATAAATAGAGCAGCTGTAAAAAAAACAGGCATATTGATATACTCTGTGAATTAGTCCAGTCATTCTGGAAAAGCAATTTGGAACTATGACCAAAAAGTTACTTAACTGTGAATATCCTTTGATCCAGTAATATTTGGCCTATAGCCCAAAGAGACTAAAGTAAAAAAGAAGAAATGTACAAAAATATTTATGGCAGCTCCTTTTGTGGTAGCCAAGAACTGGAAATGGAGGGGGTGCCTGTCAATTGGGGAATGGATGAACGAATTATGGCATATGAATGTGGTATGGTATGTGAACAGACAGTATACTACTGTTCTGTAAGAAATGACGAAGGAGATGGCTTCATTGAAACCTGAGAAGACTAATGCAGAATGAAGTGAGGAAAATCAGGGAAAATGCCTAATGATGATAGCATCGTAAAGATGAACAACTCTGAAAGACTTCAGAACTCTGATCAACAATACAATTTAAGAGGAATTATGCTGAATCACGCTACCCATCTCTTGATAAAGAAGTGATGGACTAAGAGGGAAAACTAAGACATATTCAGGGTGTGGCGGGGGGTGAGGTGGAGGAAGATAAATGGTCAATGAATTTGTTTTGCCTGACTATGAAGGTTTGTAATGGGGTTATATTTTTTTTTCCCCCAGTGGTGGAGAGGCAGGAGGAAAATAGATTTCTGTTCATTGAAAAAAAAGTATTTTTTCAAAAAGAAAAAAAATTCAGAGGAGTAGATGTGGTAACCTCCAAGGTCCCTTCTAGCTATAAAGCTATGATCCTAGGAAAGTGAGTCTGGCATCAAGATTCATGTTTTTCAATTTTCTAACTTCCTTGGTCATATCTGTTTTTGGTAGAAAAAAATTGAAAAATGATTTTTTTTCATTGTGATCTCTTTCTTCCTTGTGCCTACTTGAGGTATTTTTTTCTTTTTCATAAATTTTGAAATTTAAATCTGATATACATTGACTTAAATTCATTCTGCCTCCATAATCTTACCCAACCATTCCTTTCCTCTCTATTCCACTTGCCTCCAATGTAGTAATAAACCCCCAAGAGGTCTTTCCACCTCCACTCTCTCTCCATTCCAATCCATCCTTTATACCAGGGCTTCTTAAAACTTTTTCTGCTCCCAACCCTTTCAGCACCTCTTAAACTGGGGGGTGGGGGGGGAGGGGAGAGGAGAGCTACCCACTGTCAAAATGTTTCATTTACATAGATCAAATATGTCACTCCTCTGCTCAAAAATCCTCAGTGTCACCTTATTTCTTACAGAGTCAAGTTCAAACTCCTTTGGCATTCAAGGCCCTCCACAAATTGGTACCACTATACCTGTCCAGATTTATACCACCTACAACTATGCAGTCAGTACTTCATCTAAGTGCCCTCGTACATGATACTCGTTTCTCCTGAAATATCTTCCTCAGAAACTCCATGAACTCTCTCCTGATTCCCCTAACTAGTGTGACTTTTTAGGCCTTGGACTTTGAAAAGTACTTTGCTGAGTAGCACTCTAAAGTAGCTATCATGTTATTTTGTTTAATAGTTACCTATACATAGGTATATATCATCCCCCATTAAACTATAAGCTTCATGAGGGCATAGAACATAGCTCATTTAAATTTTAAGTGCTCCCATGCTTAGCCTACTACTCTGTAGGATGTATGGGGTGTCCAGGAGGAATAATATCTCTGGTTAAACTAACATCTGAGGGGTTGCTGAGCTCTTTTCAGGACTGCTCATCCACCTTTGCTGTCTACCTTTCACCCAACTCTCACCTGTGGCTCCAAGAAGCTGTAGCATGCACAACAGACACACCAGGTAAATTATCTCAGCAGACAGGTTAAATCAGGTTAATTACAGGCCTCAAACTGGTCAGAGAGTTAGGGAGATAAGCACATAAAGACTTCTCCTGGTAGATTGGACCTGAGGACAAGAAGAGAGTCAGACAATCAATAAATATGTATTAAACATCTACTATGTGCCAGACATTCTGCTAAGTGCTGGGATTTTAAAAAAAGGCAAAATGCACCTGCCTTCAAGGAGCTCACAATCTTACCGAACAGAGAATAAGCAAAAACATATGTACGAACAAGCTATGTACAGTATAAACAGGAAATGATTAACAGAGAGAAGGCACTAGAATTAAAAGAGGCTGGGAAAGACTTCTTATTAAAGAGGGGGTTTAGTTGGGACTTAAAAGAAGCCAGAGATATCATTAGTTGGAACAGAGGATGGAGAGTGTTCCAGGCAGGGAGGATAGCTAGAGAAAATGCCTGAAACAGAAGGAATATTTTGTTTGTGGAACAGCCAGGAGGGCAGTGACACTGGATCAAAGAGTACCTGTCATGGCAGGTATAAGAAGAGTGGAAAAGTAAGAGGGAGCTCCGTAACAAAGGGCTTTGAATTCTGTATAAGGAATATTATATTTTATTCAGAAGGCAATAAAGAGTCCCTGGAGTTTATTAAGTAGAAGGATGGCATGTTTGAACCTGTGCTTTAAGAAAATCAACTTTGGGGGATGCAGCCAAGATGGCTGTGTGAAAACAGCATCTTACTAGAGCTCTCTCACAAGTTTTGTCAGATGCCTCTAAAAAGTGAATCTGAGCAGATTTGAGAGAGTTAGAAGCCACTAGTAGACTGAGTGGGGCAAATTTCCAAGCCACGAGAGTCTGAAAGGTTGATGGGACAGATCTGTAGGCTGGGAGAGCGCCTGGCACGAGAAGCTGCACCAGACTACACCAAAGTGGAAGCAGCTGTGGAAACCAGCCAGTGATCCAGCCTGGGAGAAAGCTAGGTGCCCAGACTGGTGGAAATCCCCAGGCCTCCCAACACAGGATGGGAGTCTGTAGAAGCGATGAGAGGCAGCAGTGCAACACATGCGGCAAAGAGAAACCTACTCCTGAGAATTGCAGCCCAAAGGTTTGAAACACACTTTCTTGAACTTCCAGGAGACATAAGGACCAGGTAAATCGCTCTCATCCCTCCCTCCCTGACTCAAAGAATTCCTCGGGGGAAAAACACTGGAATAGAGGACACAGAAGTGGGGCTTCACTGGCTTAGCAGTGGGAGTTCCTGAGTCCCAGAGGGGTGGAGCCAGCAGTGGTCAACACCAGAAGCCCAGACTTGCCTTTGCACAGCCAGGGGAAGTGGCAGAAACCAACACAGACAACAGCTGAGATCAGTGCTGAAGAGCACCCCCAGGGGAAGAGGAGACCTTGAGCAGACAGATGACCCCTCCCCCACACCTCAGGAAACCAAAGGGCCATAATACACAAAGCCAATAACTAGGTTCACAATTCGCAGAACTAGAAACCTGGGACAGAGATCCCTGAGCCCCAAAATCAGAAATGCATTGTAAAGCCAGGAAAAAGCTAACCAACATGAAGAAGAACATGAAAAAACCGAGGACCATTGATTCTTTTTGTGGAGACAGGGAAGATCAAAATACCAATTCAGAACAGGACGGCATTGACGCTATGCCCACGTCTGATACCTCAAAAGGGAATCTGAATTGGTCTCAAGCCCAAAAAGCATTCCTGGAAGAGCTAAAGGAGGACTTTAAAAAACCAAATTGGGGAGGTAAAAGAAAAAATGGGGAAAAAAACCACTCATGAAATCAAGTCTTTAAAAAATAAGATTGATGAAATGGCTACAGAGATTAAGAATCTAAATAGAGAAAATGACACCCTGAATGTCATTTGGAAAAGGAGACTCAAAACCAAAATGAAGACAGCAACTCATTAAAAGTTAGAATTGAGCAAGTGGAAGCTAATGACTCTATGAGGCAGCAAGAAGTAGTAAAACAAAATGTAAAGAATGAAAAAATAGAATAAAATGTGAAATATCTGATTGGAAAAACAACTGATCTGGAAAATAGATTCAGGAGAGACAATTTAAGAATTATCGGTCTACCAGAAATTCATGATGTAAAAAAGAGCCCAGACAATATCTTCAAAGAAATTATCAGATAATTGCCCAGAGGTCCTAGAACCAGAGGGGAAAATAGTCATTGAAAGAATCCACTGATCACCCCCTGAAAGAGATCCCAAATTGAAAACTCCAAGAAATATCATAACCAAATTTCAGAATTACAAAGTCCAGGAGAAAATACTTCAAGCAGCCAAAAAGAAAAAATTCAAATATCACATAGGATCTTTCAGCCTCTACATTAAATGACAGGAGAAACTGGAATATGATGTTCCAAAGGGCAAAGGAACTTGGACTACAATAAAGGATCAATTACTGAGCAAAATTGAGTATAATTTTTTAGGCAAGGAGATGGACATTCAACAAAATAAGAGAATTCCAGACCTTCCTGATGAAAAGGCCAGAACTCAATGAAAAATTTGATCTTCAAATACAAAACTCAAGAGAGACATAAAAAGGTAAATGGGGGGGGCGGTTGGAAACCCTAGTTAAAATCAATAAGGCTAATTAGTTACATCTTGATATAGGATTATTTTGTTTTGTATATATGTCAATCATATCTGTGAATATGAATGGGATGAACTCTCCCATAAAATGGAGGCAGCGGAATAGATTAAAAACCATAATATGCTACAATAAAACAATAAAACAAAAAAAACTACAATATGATGTTTACAAGAAACACATTTGATACATGGGGATATACACAGGGTAAAGGTAAAAGGCTGGAGTAAAATATATCGTGCTTCAGCTAAAGTAAAAAAAGTAGGGGTAGCAATCCTAATCTCAGACAAAGCAAAAGCAAAGAGAGATCTAGTTAAAAGAGATACAGAAGGAAACTACATCCTGCTGAAAGGCACCATAAACAATGAAGCAATATCATTATTTAACATAGTGGTTTTTTAACAAAGTGGTATAGCAGGCAAATTCTTAGAGGAGAAGTTAAGGGAGCTACAGGAAGAAATAAACAGCAAAACCATACTAGTGGGGCACCTCAACCTCCCTCTCTCTGAACTTGATAAAGCTAACCTCAAAATAAACAAGAAAGAAGTTAAGGAGGTGAACAGAATTCTAGAAAAGGCAGATATGATAGACCTCTGGAGAAAACTGAATAGGGATAAAAAGGAATATACTTTTTTCTCAGCAGTACATACCACATACTCAAAAATCGACCATTTACTAAGGCATAAAAACCTCACAATCCAGCACAGAAAGGCAGAAGTAGTCAAAGCATCCTTTTCAGATCATGATGCAATAAAATTATTTGTAACAAAGAACCATGTAAAAATAAGCTAAAAATTAATTGGAAACGAAATAATATAATTGTAAGGAATAAGTGGGCCAAAGAACAAATCATAGAAACAATTAATAACTTCATTCAAGAGAATGACAATGAGGCAACATACCAAAACTTATGGGGTGCAGCAAAAGCTGTTCTTAGGGGAAGTTTTATAACTCTAAATGCTTACATGAATAAAATAGAGAAAAAGGAGATCAATGAATTGGGCACACAACTTAAAAGGCTAGAAAAACAACAAATTGAAAATCCCCAATTAAATACCAAATTAGAAATACTGAAAATCAAAGGAGATATTAATAAAATTGAAATCAAGAAAACTATTGAACTAACAAATAAAACCAAGAGCTGGTTTTATGAAAAAACCAATAAATTTGATAAACCTTTGGTCAATTCGATTTAAAAAAGAAAGAAGAAAATCAAATCACCAGTATCAAAAATGAAAAGGGTGAATTCACCTCCAATGAAGAGGAAGTTAAAACAATAATTAGGAATTAATTTGCCCAGTTGTATTCCCATAAATTTGACAACCTTAGGGATAAGGATGAATCTCTACAAAAAATATACATTACACAGGTTAACAGAAGATGAAGTAAAATACCTTAATAACCCCATCTCAGAAAAAGAAATTGAGCAAGCAATCAATGAACTCCCTAGGAAAAAATCTCCAGGGCCAGATGGTTTTACATGTGAATTCTATCAAACATTCAAAGAACAATAAATTCCTTTACTTTATAGACTATTTGGGAAAATAGGTGAAGAAAGAGTCCTACCAAATTCCTTTTATGACATAAGTATGGTATTCATACTAAACCAGGAAGTGTCAAAACAGAAAAAGAAAATTATAGACCAATTTCCTTAAATGAATATTGATGCAAAAAATTTAAATAAAATATTAGCAAAAAGATTACATCAACTTGTCATGAGAATAATACACTATGACCAGGGAGGATTTATTCCAGGAATGCAAGGCTGGTTCAATATTAGGAAAACTATCAGCATAATTGATCATATCAATAACAAAACTAGCAGAAACCATATGATCATCCCAATAGATGCAGAAAAAGCCTTTGGCAAAATGCAATACCCATTCCTATTAAAAACACTAGAAAGCATAGGAATAGATGGGGCCTTCCTTAAAATTATAAATAGCATCTACCTAAAAACATCAACAAGCATTATTTGTAATGGGGATAAGCTAGATGCATTCCCAATGAGATTAGGGGTGAAATAAGGACGTCCATTATCACCCCTATTATTCAATTTGGTACTAGAAATGTTAGCTGTAGCAATAAGAGAAGAAAAAGGAATTGAAGGAATTAGAATAGGCAAAGAAGAAACTAAATTATCACTTTTTGCAGATGATATGGTGATTTACTTAGAGAATCAAGTAAAAACTACTTGAAATAATAAACAACTTTATCAAAGTTGCAGGATATAAAATAAACCCACATAAATCATCAGCATTCCTATATATTATTAACAAAGCTCAACAGCAAGAGATAGAAAGAGAAATTCCATTTAAAGTTGCTGGAGACACTATAAAATATTTGGGAGCCTATCTGCCAAGACAAACCCAGGGCCTATATGAACATAATTACGAAACACTTTTCACACAAATAAAGTCAGATCTAAATAAATGGAAAAATGTCAGTTGCTCATGGTTAGGCTGAGCTAATATAATAAAAATGACAATTTTTACCAAAATTAATTTATTTATTCAGTGCCACACCCATCAAACTGCCAAAAAATTATTTTACAAATTCCTATATAATTTTAATGTTTCTATACCTATACAGAAATGTGCTGGTAAATGTTTAATAATCAAATGTACTCACAACACACTTTTACATTTAATCTGCACTACTAACATTTTCTCTATCACATCTTAAATCTAGACAGTCAACGAGACAATAAATCAAATGCCAATTCGTAGCACTGAACAATTTCTGAGGTGTAAGCACTCATACTGGGGCAGGTAGGTGACAAAGCAGATAGAGTTCTGGGCCTAGACTCAGGAAGACTCCTCTTCCTGAGTTTAAATCTGGCCTCAAACACTTCCTAGCTGGATGACCTTGGGCAAGTCACTTAACTCTGTTTGCCTCAGTTTCCTCATCTATAAAATGAGCTGGAGAAGAAAATAGCAAATCACTCCAGTACCTCTGCCAAGAAAACCCCAAATGGGGTCATGAAGAGTCAGACATGATTGAAAAACATAACTGAGCAACAAATGCTCACATTAAAATTTTCACAATTGGCTCTCAGGAGCAGGTTTGACCTGGCTCCAGCTAACCTCTGCCTATATATGTATAAGATAGGGCAACATAATACAGTTGAAAAAATATTGTCCTTACAGAAGTCAGGGGACTTCATTCTGAGCCCTGGCAAATCATTAGATTTCTCTGGATCTGTGTTCTCATTCATTAAATAAAAAGGTAGTCTAGAAGAGGAGGGAAGAGAACAAGCATTTACTGATCAGTCAGTCGTTATTGAGCACCTACATTGTGCCAGGCAATACGCTTAATAAAGATGCTTAATATTGTCTCATCTGATCAGGGTTTCTCAACTCTTTTTTGTATTATGGACCCCTCTGGCAGTCCACCTCTTACACCTCTTATCAGAATAGTGCTCGTAAATGCATAAAACAAAACACGTAAGATTCTAAAGGAAACCAATTAATATAGCTTTCAAACTATATAGTTTTATATATAATTATAAAAATATAGTTATCAATATATTTATCAAAAGGGCAGTTGGGAGGCACAGTAAATAGAGCACTTGTCCTGGAGTCAGGAAGACCTGAGTTCAAATGTGGCCTCAGACACTAGCTGTGTGACTCTGGGCAAGTCACTTAACTCTGTTTGTCTCAGTTTCCTCATCTGCAAAATAAGCTGGAGAAGAAGATGGCAAGCCGCTCTGGCATCTCTGCCAAGAAAACCCCCAATGGGGTCACAAAGAGTTGGACGCAACTGAACAACATAGCAATCAATATATGGTCCTATATACATTTTTGGAAAACAAGTTCACAGAGCCCAGGTTAGGAATCCCCAGACTCTAGAGGATCTCTAATGTCCTGTCCAGGCTCTATGTCTCATTTCATGTCCAGATTGAACTAGTTTGGAAAAGGACAGCAGTCCAACAGTTAGCGCCTTAAAAATCATTAGCACAATTTATCTTTTGCCTTTTTCCTTCTGTCTACAAAAGATCCACCACCAATTTAAACTTACTGTGCAGAAGAGCACTTTAATAATATCGGTTTTCTCCTTCAAGGCTCTTGGCTAGTTTCCCCCTTCATAGATCATAATGCTGGTGTGGGGCCAAGAGATGCTGTGGTTGACTCACAGGTCACTGCAGTTTATGAGAAGTAGGAATAATAAAGAGGAAGGGAGCTCTGACATCATTGGTGAGTGAAGGGGAAGAAAAACCCACCCTGGTGTGTGCTGAGCAGGCTAATTACCTAGCTCTGGATAATGTGGAAAGAGACAGGGCATTGTTCTCCCCTCTAACTGAAGCAGAAAGCAGTCATGGGAAATGCCATTAACAATGGCCAGGGTCTTCTGATACCCCAAATTCCACAACTGGGTTTTACGATAGGAACTGCAGTGGGGCTGTAAGCAAGGAGAAAGCTAAAACCTGTTTCGGCCAATGCTTTCAAAAAACTAACCCTTGGAAAGCAGGGAGGCCCATTATGGCCAGTTAAATGATGCAGCTGGGAAAACCCCACACCTTTCTTAAATTGGCTCTACCGCATAAAGCCTAGTGGAGGCTCCAACTGCTTCTTTGTCCATTAACTTAATTCCATTAAGAAAAGAAAAATCTCCAGATCAGCTCAGTTTTTTAAGCTCCTTGCCTGGGGAAAGCCCAACACAGCCCCAATTATGATTAGGCCTTGGTCTGTAAAGGACCCTCATGGTTAAAAGCAAACCAGAGCTACCTTTGACCCATAAGGGATTACTCTTTTATTAGTATAGCCCAGGGATTAGTAGAAATGTTTGGCTAATGAATGTCACTACTATATTTGAGCACATGCCTAAATAAGCTACTTGTCGATTGAAACCTATCTATTTATAAGCACTTGTGTATGCTGTGAAAAATCCATCTGTGTTATCCTGCTTGCCTTCCACCATTCCAGCAAAGGGTCCTTTGCCCTATTCATTTGAGGCCCCACTCAGTGAGGGAAACAAGAGGAAGTATGGATTTTATTCCTCACATTTGGCCAATAAACCAAGAGTTAAGTCCCTAAGCAGTGGTTGGAAGTCATTTGGACATTAAAAACTCTAAAATGAGATGGAAAAAAAATGTTTTTTCCACAATTCTTAACTGTAGGCATTGACCCTGTAGTATTTATTCAGGTAATTTCCCACAAATGCCACAAATCAGCCATGTGCATTTATATATTTAAGTGTCTGAACTTCTTAAATTTAAAAAGCAACATATTTACTGCCTTAGGTTTGTATCTTAGGTCTGGCATTTTCTAACTCTGTGACCCTAGGCATGAAGCATTCAACCTTTCTCTGCCTCAGTTTCCTTATCTGTAAGATGAGAGTAAGGAATGAGGAGAGGGAAGTACTTGTGGTGAAGGAGAAAGAGGGCTGGATTCGGAATCAGAAACCTGAATCCAAGTCTATGCTCTGCTGCTCATTCCCTGTGTGACCATGAACGTGTCACAACTCCTCTGGACCTTTATTTTCTCATCTATAAAAGGAGGAGGTTGGAGTGAATGACCTCAGGGTTCCAGCTCTAGATCCATATAATGGGCTACAGAAGCATCGAATTATTGTCATGAATTCTTGTTCTCACTTCTACTTTGAAATGCATGCAAGCATACATATTACACAGAAATCATTATGCTATCAATCAGGGCCTCCTAGCAACCAAGACAGACCCTCTCTTCCATCGTCCTAAAACTTCCTTATGCAAAAGCAGAGCTTTAAAGGACACATCAAATTCCATAAGGGATTCAGTAGTGAAGAGCTTGGCAAGGACCTCCAAGTGCTACATGCCCCCATCTGGCCCTCCTGCCAGTATAGATTCATTTCCTATTTCCTCAGTGGTTTGGAGACAGACAAGGGATTCCTTATTCTTTCAGAGTCTCCATGCACTACAATCCTCCTTGTACCTGGAAGCCTTAGTGTGAAAGTTGACTAAACTGATAAAGCTAAAAGGACATTCAAAAGAGTAGCTAGGAATATGTAGATTTTAAAAGATCTAGGAAACCTAGTAGACCACAAGCTAAATGTCTACCAAGGGACAGTGGAATCTCAATTGCCTTTGACAGCCAAAATGGAATCCGGATTTGAATAAAATGACCTTTTATAGTTCCATCTAGCTGTCAACAGGTCCATAGATATCTATATAATTTAAGTCTGTAAACATTCAATCCAATTCAATTTGAAATCACGTCTTCCTGATTCCAGGTCTGGCACTTTATCCACTGAGCCACCCAGTTGTCTTCTCAACAAATATTTATTAAGCACTTACTTATTATGTGTAAAGAAGGCATCCAGGTGGCCCAGCAGATAAAGCGCTGAGCTTGGAAGGAGAAAGACTCATCTTCCTAAGTTCAAATCTGAACTCAGAATACCTATTAGCTATGGGACCCTGGGCATGTCACTTAACTCTGCTTGCCTCAGTTTCTTCACCTGTAAAATAAACTGGAGAAGGAAATGGCAAACCACTCCAGTATCTTTGCCGAGAAAACCCCAGATGGAGTCACAAGTCAGACATGATTGAAATGACTGAACGACAAAAATGTGTAAGGCACTGGGATAGGTACATGGAATATATGGACAAATATAAAATAATGCCTGACCTCAAAGAGATTACATTCTGTTGGGGAATATAATGTGCACAAACAAGTAAATATAAAGCCTATACATGGTAATTTCAAGAGGGAGAAAGTGCATATAACTGGGGACATCAGGGAAGGCCTTTTATGGGTGATGGCACCCAAGATAGGCTTTGAAGTAAGCTAGGGATTCTGAGGCAGAGGAAAGGTGGGAGGGCATTCTAAACATGGAATCTGAGAAAAGGCATGTCTAATGTTATCCATATCTAGGGTAGGGGGCGGGGGCGGGGGAGGAAAAAAAAAGAAAAAAAAGAAATTTACATGATTATTATACATTTTAAAGGGATAGAAAATTGTACATAATTTGCAGTTTCATGTGAAATCATCTTTTTTATTATACTATGTTATGGAAATGCTTGTTTTATTCCATAAATTAAAAATAAATTTTAAAAATTAAAAAAGGAAAAGAAAAGGAGGCTGGAAAGAAAATAGCTAGCAGGCCAGTCTGGCTACAATAGTGTAAGAAGAGGAGCAATATAAAATAAAACAAGAAAGGGAAGTGGGAACCAAGTTTAGGCAAAGCCTTTGTGAAGGTCTTTAAATGCTAGGCTGAAATTTTGTAGTTTTTGCAGTTTTATCCTAAAGATTTTGTAGTGTATCCTAAAGGCAATAGGGAGCCCCCGGAGATTTTTGAGCCAGGGGAAAAAACATGGTCAGATCTTTCTTTTAAATGAATAGTAGTTGGCAGTAAGGGACGGCTAGGTGGCGCAGTGAGTAGAGCACTGGCCCTGGAATCAGGAGGACCTGAGTTCAAATGTGACCTCAGACACTTGACACACTTTCTAGCTGTGTGACCTTGGGCAAGTCACTTAACCCCAATTTCCTTGCTTTCCCCTCTCAAAAAAAAAAAAAGAATAGTAATTGGCTAACTGTATGGAAGATAGATCTGAAAAGACTTGAATTGGAATAATCCAGGGTAAGGGGTGATCCCAAGGGTTTGAACTAGGGTGGTGGTTGAGTGAGCAGTGCAAAGAAGGAAGGGGACAGATCCAAGGAAGCTTGTGAGAAAAGAGTCAACAAGTCTTGGCAACTGATAGGACAAGTGGGCTGAGGGACAGGGAAGAGTCATTCAGCAACAGCTATAAAATGATGGCGAAGAAGCGGTATCTTAATCTCTTAGTGCCTTGGTTTCCCAACTGAAGAATTGTTCATTTCTTCATAGCGGTTTTTGAAACAAAACATTAGCACTGGAAAACTAGGATAAAGCTTACACGCACGCGGTGCTTGGAAATACCAAGTATTTAACCATGTCATTATTAGGCACCAAAGACCCAACACTAAATGAGATACAGCTGTTTGAACAGACATTGTTAGCTGCAGTGCACACAGCTGGTGTGAAAGGGCTCTCTGAAACAGGAAGGCCTCTGTGGAAGGTATTGGCTTTCAAAAGAGGGTATATGTATTTTACGGTGGGGGTAGGGAAACCCCTTTTCCTATTGTAGGGGACCCAGACTCAGGAAGAAAAAAATGAACCAAGGACTGCATTCAAGAAGAAAGCAAATTTTAGGGATGGGGAGGAGAAAAATGAAAATATTTAACTTGCTTGCTTTTAAAATTAGGAATCGGGAACATAAACTTTAAAAAATATTTCTAGTGTAGTGTATTTTTAATGCTTTATTGATGCTCTTTCTTTTGGGGGCTCTGTTACAACTCATTAACTCTTCCCACCCCTGTCCAACTCCTCCCAGCACCTATAGAAGGTTTCTCTTGTACTAAGTAAATATAACCAAGCAAAATAAATTAACACATTGGCCATGTCTGAAAACGAGGGTTTCATTCTGCAACTCAAGAGTCTATCAACTCACTTTGATCAAGACAAGGATGCAAGACAATTCCAAAGGACCCATGATGGAAAATGCTGTCCACTTCCAGAGAGGGAACTGATGAACACTGAGTGCAGATTGAAGCAATTTTATTTTTACTTTCTTTTTTCTTGTGTGTGTGTGTGTTTTCTTTTGCAACATTGCTAATATAAAAATATATTTTGTATGACTTCATGTGTATAATCAACAACATATTGCTTGCCTTCTCAATTGGTAAGGGGTGCGAGGAAGGAAGAGAATGTAGAACTCAAGATTTTTTTAAACGAATATTAATTTTTTTACTTGCAATTGGGAAATATTTAGCAAAATAAATTTAAAAAAAATTTTAAGAGTTTATCAGATTCCAGCCAAGAAGAAGAAGGCATGTTTCATCATCGCCCTTCCAAGACCTGATTGATCATTCCTTGGATCAGAGATCTCAAGTCTTTCAAAGTTATTTTCCTTTACATTGTTGTGATCTTCAGAGGAATCAAGAGTGAAAATTAGCAAACAGATGATGCAGTAGATAGAGCACTAGACTTGGAGTCAGGAAGACTTGAGTTCAAATCTACCCTCAGATACTTCTAATTGTGTGACCCTGAGCAAGTCACTTAATCTCTTTCTGCCTCATTTTCCTAATTGGGGAATAAAAATAGATATAATAATAGCACCTACCAAGGTCATGAGGATCAAATGAGATAATATTTGTAAAGTGCTCTGTAAACCTTAAAAAGTGCTAGGGATTATTATTATTATTAATCAGTTTCTTATTGTTGCAATTTACAGGAAAAATTATTTATAAAGAAATAAGAAAACAGTGAGAGGGGGAAAAACAAAGAAAGAAAAAAGAGAGACTAGGAAAGAGGGAAGGTGAGAGATGGATAAGGGTCAATATTCCCTGCTCATGCACATTGGAATCCTCAGTCCTGGACCACCCTCACCCCCAACCCCAAGGTGGACCTCTTTGTTCCATCTCCATTACCATTCCCTAGCAAGCTCGGCTCTCTCTTCACAGACCAACAAGAGGAAGCTTAATCCCAATGGCTATAGTCAGAACCCTGTCTTAGCTCAATTGCCACTGTATACATGAGGTCTTTCCTGATCTTCTTGGTTATTAGCAATTCCTCCTCTCTCCCCCTCCCCTGATCCCCCTGGAAATTACTTTGGATTTCCTTTGCATATATTTTGCATTTTCTAATCTGTGTATTTGTTTCTTCCCAGCAGAATGTCTCCTCTTGGGGGCAAGGACTCTTCATTTTGTATCCTCAGCACCTAGCACAGCACCCTGGCATACTGTTCATGCAAAATAAATGCTTGTTGAATTGAACTGAATGGAGACTACAAACAGATGATGTTTCAAAAGCTGAACTTCCAAAATCATTTGGGATTCAGAGTATAGTTTCCCTTAGTAACACAGCTATAGATGGTGATTAGGTTCTCAGACTAGCCTACAGAAGACTAATCCATAATATAAACGAATTATTGTAATATACTTAAATGGAATTATAGAACTTACTTTGGGGAAAAGCTTTTCATTGAAAACCTCTAAATTGTTAACCTAGACTAACTCTGCTCTGTTTTTGGCCTGGGTTTAGGATGAGGTCCTTGCATTGCTCTCCACTAATTTCTTTAAACATTTGGACAAGTGCTCTATAATTCATAATATGGTTCTTCATTAAAGATACAGCTAAGTTTTTATAGTCTCACTCTTACAATTTTATGCTAAAATCTAAAGATCTAATTCTTAGATTCCAAGCTATATTTGGTCAAGCCATAAAAAAAAATGACATGTATACATATTTCATTAAGTTAGAGTTAAATCCTCAGTGATCTCCTAAGATAAGACAACCCATAATTTTGAGATATTTCTTAGCAGAGACTAGAGGGCAAAGACCAAGGGAAGGGATCCTTACTAAATGGAAACGTAATTGTAATTGGAACAACTTATTGTGGCTATATTTAATGCTGGAAACATGAGGTTGTTCCACTGTTCCAGTATTGGTATAACACCCCATGGTAAGCATCCAAGATTGACTCAGTGGGTACTAGTAACAAATTTACACTTGGTATGATCCCTAGGTTGTCTCCTGGATGTTCCCTGAAATATATAAAATCAGATCGACTCTGCAAGGTCTAAAAACCCAGTTGCAACTCAAACCACCATTTTAAACATTTTTTTTTCTATGGGAAGATCCTTTGTAATACAGACTTTTCTGCTGTTTTTCTCTTTCCTTATCTTTTTTCCAGATTGAGATCCCCAACTACTATAGTTTTTTCAATTTCTTCCTATAAATCAATTAACTTTACCTTTTAGTATTTAGGTGTCATTCAGAACATTTCCTCATCTGTAAAGTGAACTGGAAAAGGAAATGGAAAACTACACCAGTATCTTCACCAAGAAAACCCCAAACAGGCTTACAAAGAGTCAGATACAACTGGAACAACTGAACAGCAACAGAGCATACAAGTATGGATATTAATTAATTATCTATGTTGCCTTTATGCATATTGTAGTATCCCCGTTTACCTTTTACTCAGCTCTATTTTTACCATTGTCTTGTCTGAAATAAAAATTGCTACCCCCACTCTTTTTTTAGTTTGGCCAAAGCATTATAGATTGTAATTCAGATCCTTATTTTAACTATGTGTGAATCTTTATGTTTCAAGGGTGTTTCTTTTAAACAAGTAATTGTTTACAAAAGCTTCTACTTTTTAGTCCATTTTCTTACCCTTCTCTGTTTAATGGGTGAGTTCATCCCATACACTTTCACAATTATGTTTGTTATTTTGTATATTTCCCTCCAGTCCATCTTGTTTTTCTTTCCTTTTCCTTCCATTTTTTCTCCCTCCCCTCACCCCTTTACAAAGAAGAGAGTGGTGACAGAAGAGTCTACATTCATTATTAGTGATCACTATTTGATACAATCTGCTTCCGTTCCATTGCCCCTTTTCTCTCAGCCAGTCCCTAATCACAGGTTCTTATCCTTTTCTGCTTTCCTTTTCCTTACTCTCTACATAATCAACCCTCCAAAAGTTAAGTTTGCCTTGCTCATGGTTAATGTCTTCCTGAATCTTACTGGCCCTTCCTTCTCCTTGTTCTCACCTACTTCCCCTTTGCATTTGATGTATTTGTGCAACAAACTCCTTGTGTTTTTCTCTGTGTGCACATGTCTGCTCAGTCCTCCTTTGTCCAGTTCAGATGAGAATGAGTTTCTTGTGTAGTCCACTTCTCCTCCCTTCCTCATGCTTATGTAGCCCATTGTTATAAGATGAAATAATAAATTCCATCCCCTTTCCCCCCTTTCCATTATATTCCTTTTTCCTTTCCCTTTCTTTCTTAAGATCTTCAAGATGTAACAAAACCACAATCAGATGCTCAGTCTTATTTACTCCCTCTATGACCTTTGAAGACATTAGGATTCTGAGAGAACACTTTTTTCTTCTCCCCAATAGAATATAAATATTTCATTATCATGTGGTCTCTTCCATTTTCTCAAATGTATTTACCATCCTATGATTTTCTTGCCTCTTATGTTTACATTTTAAAGTATCTATTCAGCTCTGATGTTTTCAACAGGAAATCTAGGAATTCCTCTGTTTCATCAAAGATCCATTTTCCCCCTGTAGGATTATGCTCATTATTTTTCCAGGTGAGTTATTCTTGAGTATAATCCTTTATCAGTTTTCATCAACGACAATGAAGAAAGGGAAAAAAATGGATCGACAAGTTAGGCAACAACTAAAAAACACTTCGTGTCACTGTCGTCATCATCATCACCATCATAGCTAACATTTATATAGCACTTATTGTGTACTAAGTGCTTTATGATTATTATCTCATTTGGTTCTCACAATAACCCTGGGAGGTAGGTGCCATATTATCCCCATTTTACAGATGGGAAAACTGAGGCAAACAGAGGGTGACTTGCCCAAGGTCACACAGCTAGCAACTGTCTGAGGCCAGATTTGAATTTAGGTTTTCCTGACTCCAGGCCCAGTCCTTTATCTATTGCATCACCCACTGCCTCTAATTTTTTCCCAAGTATATGTCAACAAAACTAACAACTTATAAAATGGATCAATATTTGCAAAAATACAAAAGATCCAGACTAATAGAACAAGAAATAGAGAATTTAAATAAAACAAGTCTCAGAAAAATAAATTGAATCAACCATAAACTCCCAAAGTTGGGAGTAAGGAAAGAGTCAGAACTATATGGCTTTATAATTTAATTCTTTCAAACGCTCAAAGAACAATTACTTTCAGGAGTAAACTCATAAATATTTAACAACCAGCTCTCCATGGGGAAAAACGTATATGCATGACACACTTTAAAATTTGATCTGCATTATTAACATTTTCTCCATAACTTTCTTAGTTATCCAGTCATTTTCTCGTGTCTGACTCTCCATTTGGGGTTTTCTTGGCAAAGATACCAGAGTAGTTTGCCATTTCCTTCTCCAGCTCCTTTTACAGATGAGGAACTGAAGCAAACAGGGCTAAATGACTTGCCCAGGGTCGCACAGCTTGTAAACGTCTGAGGACAGATTTGAACTCAGGAAGATCAATCTTCCTCCTTCCAGATCCAGCACTCTATCCACTGTGCACATGGCTTCCCATAACTTTCTCAGATCTAAACAATCAACAGAACAACACACCGAGCTGGGATTTGTTGCATGTTCCTATTTATGAGCGATAAATGCTTACAATGAAAATTTAGCAACAGCTCTCTACATCTTCTTCAAGCTGGCTCCAGCACATCAAAATTAAATAAGCTGTTTGAAAAATTAGAAAAAGAAGAAATTCTACCAAATTCCTTCTATGTACAAATATAGTCTTGATAACTAAACCAGAGAGAAAAGAAACCAAATCAGAGATACCTAAACATATGCCTACATAGACACCTAAGTCAAAACAAAGAAATCGTAAAACAATATTTCTAATGAATATCGATGCCAAAATTCTAAATAAAATATGAGCAAAGAGGCTATAGAGACACAACAGAAAGAGTACAATCCAGGTTAGATTTATGAAAGGAACGCAAGGTTGGTTCAAAATTAGGAACAAAATGAACACAGACCATATTAATAATAAAAATAAATATCTCATAATTGTAATCACACAAAAAATTTTGACAAAACATATCACCCTTTTTAAAAAAACCACTCGAATGCTAGAAATGAATTGATCTTTCCTTAATATGATAGATAACATTCATTTAATACCAAGAGCCAATATTGTAATAATAGCTAGCATTAACATAGTGATTTGCAAAGTATATTACAAATGTTATTTTATCTGCCCCTTACCACAACCTTGTGCTATTATTGCTATAATATAGGTGTTATAATTATCTCCATTTTACATGTGAGAAAACTAAAAAATAACTTGCCCAGAGTCACACAGCTTGTAGGTACCTCAATCAGAATTTGAACTCAGTTCTTCTTGACTCCAAGTCCTGTGCCTTGTCCATTGCGACGTCTAGCTGCTTTATATTATATGCAATGGAGATTTAAAAAAAAAAAAAAGCTTTTTCAGGTACAAAGCAAAATCAATGATCATTTCTACTATTTGATATAATGGCCAAAATGCCAGCTATAACAATGAGATGAGAAAAAGAAATTAAGAGGATGACCATAGATGAAGATAAAACAAGCCATTTTTATTTTTTGCAGATGATATGATAATCTACTCAGAGAACCCTAAACCCACAGTTGTCTAAAAATTAATTGAAAAAATTAATGACATCAGCAAAGTAGCAGGCTATGAAGCAAATTCACAGAAATCACCAGCCTTTTTTATAAATTACCAACAAAACTCAGCAGGAAGAGAGAGAGAAATTCTGCTCAAATTAACTACAGAATGTACAAAATATTTAGGAGTCCACATATGAAAGCATACACAAGAACTATATGAATACAACTATGAATCATTCTTTACAGAAATAAATACAGACCTAAATACATGGAGACACATTAAGTACTCATGGTTGAGTTATACCAACATAATAAAAATTACAATAAGGCCAAAATTAACTTATTTATTCAATGTCATACCGATCAAACCACCAAATGATTTCTTTATAGAGCTAAAAAAAGAAAACAATCAAAATTAATCCGGACAAACACGAAGTCAAGAATCTCAAGGGAAATAATGTTTAAAAAGTTGGAAGGAATGGGACTATCAGTACCAGATCTCAAACCACACAACAAAGCAATTAATAGAACTATTTAAAACTAGTTAAAACAATGGAGAGATCCATCAATGAAACAGGTCAGTCAGTCGGTATAAGGTATATGCTATAGGCTTAGCACAATGTAGACACTTAAAAATGTTTATTAACTGACTGACTATATATAGAAACAAATGAACAAAGCAACACAGTATTGCAGAAACCCAAAGATCTCCAACTATGGCGGTAAAGACTCAATATTCAACAAAAATTGCTGGAAAAATAAAAAACCAGCTGGCAGAACTTGGGTTTAGACCATACCATATACCAAGACAAGGTTCCCATGGATACGTGACTTCAGTATGAAAGATCATGTCATAAACAAATTAGAGGAACAAGAAAGGAAATAACATTTTCAGACATGTCCAATGTAGGAATTTGTTTGGCTTAACTATGCATATTTGTTACTAGGGTTTTCTTTTTCTTTTCTTTCTTTTTCAATTGGGAGAAGTTGAGAGGAAGAGATAGGCTATAGATAGGGTTGACAAAAAAAGAAAAAGGAAAAAAGGGAAAGAGGGTCATTGACATATTTTTAAAGGCATAGAAAAGAACAGAAAGTCCAGAACAAAATACAGAGAAGCAGAATAGCTTTGAAAATTACATGTTGAATTTATCACATACTTAAAAGGAAAGGCAATTTGTACATAATAGATATGTGATGTCATGTACAATCTTCTTTTTCTGTTCTACCTTGTATATGGACACAGGAAAAAACTCAGAGCAAGAACACAGGAAAAAAAAGGAAAACAAGGAAAACCTGGGGTGGGGAGTCTTCACTTTCATGGGGACAGATACTCTACCCAGAAACCCAGAGAGTTGTTCCAGCAGAGGGTTTTTCACCGTGCCCGGAAAACAATGCTTGGCACTACCCACTGTAGAATCACAGGAGGAGCCCACAAAGAAAAGCAGGAACCCTCAGGTCTGGCCATACCCTTCGGAGGGACCACACCTATTTTGGATTGAAAGTGACCGATTTGGGAGAGTGAATTGCTTACTGGAGAGCATCTGTTTTCTACAATTTTAATTTTGTTTTGATTTTTCAATAAAACATTCCTTCTTTCATTCTTTTTTTAAGCCTCTACAACATCTCCAAATCGATTTCCTTTTCTTTCCTCATCCACCCCATCCCCTCCTGCCTATGCTATTCTACTAGTCACTCACTGGGTCTCCTGGCTGCTATTTTCACCTTTCTCCAATTCATTCTTCACAACATTGTTAAAGTAACCTGCCTCTCACACACGTTTGACTGTGTTACTCTCTTCCTCAAAAACCCTCAGTAAGTGACTCCCCACCTGTTGCAGGATGAAATAAATTCTGGCATTTTAAGGCCCCATATGAAGCTTAGCTAAATCTGTTCCAATTTATTTCATACTTTATCCTGTCCCTTCCCGTCCATCCTGCACTCAACATGTCAATCACGTTAGATTGTTTCTTGTTCCTTGATGTTGTCCAGCCTTTATCACCTCATGGCTTTTGGCCATACCAGCCATCCTCTTCAGAACAGACTTCTTTCACATTGATGTTTATTGAATGTTCCCTCTTTCAAGGCCTATCCTAGTCACTGCCCTCCTCTGTGAGGACTTCAATTCAACAAGTATTTATTTTTTTAGATGTAACAACACAGAACTGCTGCAGGGCTTAGGAGGGCTGGAACATTCATCCTGTCTCTCTTAAGGAGCCCTAATCAAGCTTTTTTTCATGAATTCTCTGACCCACTCACCTTGGAACTCTGGAAAAAAAAACCTGCTTAAACCTTAGGTTTGGCCCGTGTTCACAGTCTCCTCAAAAAAATACATTGGATGTACGAATGTATAATATAGATTATATATAGGACAGCTATTTATTTCCTCACCAGAAATGAAATGCTTAAATCTTAAAAGATTCACAACTTTGCTTAGACAAAGACTTAAAATATGATGAAGTAACCCATAATTTTTATTTTGTTCTCTGGGGAAACCGATACTTAAAACATTAAAATAAAGAGCACGGAAGGACTATCCAGTAGGCAAATCACCTTCACCTAAGCTCTGCACTGTCCAAACAACTACCTCTAGGTCTATGTCTTCTGGGATGACAGGCCAGTGATGAGGTTCATCCTCCTGACTCCTGCCATCTCTCCTCCAAGAAGAATTGTAGGAACTGTAAGGGACCCCTCCAGAAGTGTCCGAGGAAACCATGCACTCTCAAATTTCCTCTAAAGTCCGTCTCATTATTGCTGTTTGGACACCTATGCTTAGGAAAAGAAATACAAAGTAAAAAATTCACCCAAGGCCGGAGGTCCAGGATTAGGCTTACTTCAGTACATGTCACCAAAGTGGGGGAAGAAACAAAGAAATTCCTTTCCTCATCTTTCATGGGAAGTCTTAGAGGGACAGAGGGACAGACCACTCATTCCAGAAAAAGGAAAGAGAAGAGAATACCAGAGGCCAGTGTCTCTCCTTTTAAGGTCTGCTGGTTTTCAGGAAGAGGGCAGCCCATAGAAGACAACCAGAAATCTCTCGTTGTACATTATCTTTTATCAAGGTACCCAGCTCCAAGGACAGTACATGGGAGGCTAGAAGGGACTGTTTCAGGCATGTTCCATGTTACTTTCTCCAGCCAGAGTCAAAGGGGTGGGTGTGGAAAAGAGGTGAGGATGTCCCTTGATTGTACCCCTTACATAAATTTCCACTGATTATCTTCTTTTTGCATCACCTCCATTTAAGCATTTATCCATCTGTTAACCTGTGGGCCTTCCTTTGTAACAAAACAAAAAAAATTAAAAAGGGAAAAAAGGAATTCAGCAAAACTGACCAATACATCCACATTCCATGAGTGTATATATAATGTTTCACAAGAGCAGGAGGTCGATTTTCTCAACTCTTTTCTGGGACAATGTTTGGTATATCATCAAGAAACATTTTTAAGTACCTACAACATGCAAGACACTGTTAGAGGAGGCTAAAACTAATCTCAGTAAAAGATCTCTTCTCTCAAATCTTTTATCCCTCTCTGCTTGACTGCTCATGTATTTTTTTCAATTTAAATTGCTTTATATTTATTTTTTGCATATGGTCTCTCCCAACACAAATAAAAAGTTCCTTCAGAGCAGAGACTATATAATTTTTCATCTTTGTATTTCAAGGGCATAACATAGTGCCTTTCACATACTGGGGAGAAATTGCTGAATGAGTGAATGGATCTGAGGGAGACATACAACTCTGTACTAAAGGAAGAAAAAAGAATCTTTCTGCTCACAAAGCAGTGAAGATAGAAGCTTTTTCCTTCTGACAGAGTCACTGCTTATACTTCTCTAGGAGAGCCCCTAAGACAGCTATTGTAGGAGCTCTAAGATCCACCCTGATAGAAATAGAAAAGTAATAGGCACAGTATCCCAAGGAGGATCCATTAAATAGAGAAGATTTGGTAGCTACAGGGCCAGCTTCCACAACAGGGGTAGCACTGGTACTCATGCAGAAAGACAGTTGGTTTGGGAGTTAGAAAATCTGGGTTCAAATCATCGCTCCTCTACTTACAACTTGGATAACCTGGGTAAATCACTTCATCTCTCTGGGCCTCAGTTTCCTCACTTGTAAAAAAGTGTCTTGGACTAGATGATCTTTGAGGTCTATTCCAGTTCTAAATCTGTGATCATGTGCCAGTGGTTCCAAGAGTGTGTGTTGTAGTGAGCTTGGGAGTTAGGGGAGCCCTGGGTTCAATTCTTTCCACAGACACTAGGTGTGACCATGGGGTCTCTGAGCCTCAGTTTCCTCCTCTGCAAAATGAGGACCATAATATCTGCACTACCTATCTCCAGGGTTTTTGTGAAAGACTAAGTGAGTTAATAGAAGTAAAGCCCTCTGCAAAGTTTAGAGCAGTATGTAAACATCAGGCATTATTTTTATTATCATTATTCTTATGGCAGCAGTTGTAGCATTCACTCCCTCCTAAGGGTGACAATGATTCCTTTTCATTGGCATGTTGATTTCATCAGCATAGAATGCTCCCTTCTTCCAAAGAAGATTGGCACCTTCTCTGACGATCTTAGAGAGTTCAAGGGCATACCCAAGGTCACACAGTCCTCCATATGGGCCAGAAGCAAGGCCAGTTCTCTATCTACTACACAAAGTTGCCTATTATTTCCATGATGGTGATGACAAGAACAAGAGCTGACTTTATATAGCATTTCAAGGCTTGTGAAGCACTTCATGTGCATTATTGCATTTAATTCTCACAATAATCCCGTGAGGCAGGAACTATCATTATCCTCATTTTATAGAAGAGGAAATTGAGAGAAAGAAGTCAAATAACTTGCCTATGGTCACATGGCATTGAATATGAGAATCAGGATTAGAACTGAGGTCTCTCAAGACTCCCAGGAGTCTATTCCAACACTGCATTGTGGGCGTAACTATATTCAACATTTAAATACTGCATAACAACAGGTGGCTGGGTGCAGAGTGGGCAGAGTGGGGACCTAATCAGCAAGACCAAAGTTCAAATCCAGGCTCAGATACCTACTAGTGATTTGACCCTGGGCAAATCACTTAACCTCTGTTTGCTTCAGCTTCTTCATCCATAAAATCAGGATTATAATAGTACCTACCTCCCAGGGTTGTTATAAGGATAAAGTAGAGTATTTGTAAAAGCATTCTGGAAACCTTAAAGGTGTTACATACATGCTAGCTGTTATTATTATTGTTACAAAATGAACAATGTAAAATTTGCAAGATCATGATGCCATTTAACATTTTAAAATCGCATACTACACAGTAACAAAACCTAAGTGGGGAATGTTGGCTCTTCTAAATGTGAAGTATTAACATCGTGCCAAAGATCATCTTTGACTAAAAATATTCTGGATTTCTCACTGTTAAGTCTTTGTTGCTTTCACACAGTAATAGTCAAGAAATGGCTTGAGGGTTCGGAAGTATGGAGCAAAAAGTCAGAGATGAGACATCTGACTCAAAGTGAAGGGAGCCAGGTGGGGGCCAAGCATGTGAGTTAGCCTGATGTGAAAGCCAGTGATGACAAGGGAACTGGGGGCCAGAAGATAGCCCAGACTAGGGAAAGTACAGTAAATAGTGAGGGTCAAACCCAAGTAGAAGGTCAGGAGTTCAGGAAGGTGAGAAGTCAGGGGTCCCAAAGGACGACTGGACAAGGCACCAGAAGCAAGAAAGGTGTCTGGTTCTGCACCAAAGGCCATAATGGTTAGGTGTTCCTTCTATACTTTCTGCTGAGAGTAAGAACTATATATAATTCAGAGTGTTGAAAAGTTTGAGCCCAAGGGTCAGGACAACTGCGTAAACAGGGCGGGAATAGGGAGTGGAGAGCTAGGCAGTTCCTGACAGGAAGTACTTATTGAATTTGCTTCCCTATCCATTTCTTAACACAAGAATAACAGGCTTATAGAAGTAGAAACTTCAGTAAATAAGTCTGTGAGATCAGCTCATTATTACACAGATCCATAAAATCATTAGAATACATAGCTGGGTTACACCTTATTAAGGGGTTATCAACTTGGGATCCATGGGCCCCCAAGGGTCTATGGATAGATTCTGGAGGGATCAATGAACTTGTTTGGGGGGCAAAAATTATGCCTTAATTTTTTTTTTTACTAATCTATAACTGAAATTTAGCAATTCAACTACTTCAATTATTTTAAAATTGTTATTCTGAGAAAGGATCTATAGACACTACCAGACTGCCAAGGGTCCATGACACACATACAAAAAAAGGCTAAGAATCCCTGATCTAACCCAATCCTCCTATAGTAAATGCACTGTAGGGAAAATTAGGATCAGAGGTTAAATCACACAAAGAATTAGTTGCAGAGCTGAGATTGACGATACCCAGGTCTTTGTGCTCCAAGACCGCAACTCTTTCCATTACTTCACACAATCTTTGATTATGCTAGAGGTCAAAGCAATTTTCTAGACTCTATAAGGGTATTAATTTGGTCTCCCAATACTCAGGGTCTCATCAAAATTTTCTTTCAATGATTTAAGACATCCATATTTTTTTAAAAGTACTATCTTTTCCATTGCTTCCTATTAATCTTCAGTATGTTTTTACTTACTTAAATGTGCAACATTCCTCACTCCATTGTGCTATGGCAGCAGCTTTGCTGTAGAAGAGGTGCCAGTGCCAGCATTCAGGTTTGGAAAAGGGACATGGCATGAGGGCATACTTGTGGTAGCAGAGTTGGCTGCCAAGTCTACTCACATTCTTCTGTGATGAGATAATGCTAGTCATATAAGAGTCCACCAGCACCAATCCTCCTGAAATCCAGTTCACACTAGCCATTGGAGCTTCTGTCTCCTGAGTCCATCTCCTGGTGTTGAATCTCTCTAGATTCAGTATGGCAACTAAAGACTGACTTTATTGGATGAGCTGAGATTGAAGGGATACTCTTGCCCGTGGGGAAGTAACTCACCCAGCTCAAACTATGCATTTCCTAAAACTTCTGGGTCAACATAGCTTCTGTATTGTTTGGAGACGTAGAGGCTTCTAAGGTTTAGGAAGGTGGTGGGCTCCCAGGCCCTTTGCTAGGCACTTTGTTTCATTATACACTGTTAATTTTCTTACTGATTCTATGCTGAGTAAAAACAGACATTTCTAAGGATGGAAGGGGCCTTAGAGTATTATTTAGTCAAAATCCCTTGTTTTGACAGCTTGTCGTTCACTCATTTTCAGTCGTGTCTGACTCTTTATGACCCCATTTGGAGTTTTCTTGGCAAAGATACTGAAGTGACTTACCATTTCCATCTCCAGCTCATTTTACAGATGAGAAAACTGATAAAAGTAAGTTAATGTGTCCAAAGCCGCACCACAAGATAGTGGCAGATACTGGCCTTGAGCTGATCTCTTAGCTCAGTGCTTTTTTCTTTCCTTTCCTGTCCATTATGCTGAGGCTATGTAATTAAAACTCACTGAAATATAGCAAGGTCAAGAAAGAGGCTTCAAAACCTGTTGAAACAAGGGACTTTGATTAAATAATCTCTAAAGTGGCTTCTAGCACTAGGATTCTCCAAGTCACACCCTAAGTAAAGCATTTACTAAAAATATCTGTTCTATCTCAACTTGCTCAAGTTGTTTCTTAAAACTCATGTAATTCCCTGGTTATTGATTCTTTTTCAGTCATGTCTGACTCTCCGTGACCCCATTTGGGATTTTCTTGGCAAAGATACTGGAGTGGTTTGACATTTCCTTCTCCAGCTCATATTACAGATGAGAAACTGAGGCAAAGAGGGTTAAGTGACTTGCCCAGGGTTACACAGGTAGTGTTTGAGGCTGGATTTTAACTCAGGAAGCTGAATTATCCACTGCACCACCTGGCTGCCCCTTAATTCTCTCACAATCCCTAAAACTGATTTGGCTCCATTGGCTGTAAAGCCCAAGATCTTTGTTGGCATTTGTATGAAATGGCCAAGAAAAACAGATGCCATCAGCCGATATGGATTGATGTCAAGAAATGGTGGGAAGAGATTTGGAGGAATTGTACTTTGAATAATACTTTTAATTTATATGTTACACTTTTTCTACTTTCCCTTCACTTTTTCCAGGAGTGAGATAGCATTTGCATTAGGTGAAAGACATAGTGAAACTTTTTTACTAGCTGTTTCCCACATGCTGTCTTTGCCTGGGGCTGTTCCCCAATCTGGACTGCATGTCACCTAGCACTCAGGTGCCACCTCCTAACCAGGCCTCTCCACTTCTTTTTCCCTGCCCCTTAGTAACTCATTTAAATTACTTGGTATTACTTGGCTTATATGCATATGAACTGCATCTCTCCAATAGAATGTAAACTCCTGGAAGCCAAATATTGTTTTGTTTTGTTTCCTATTACCAGCAGCTAACACTAGTACCCTGCATGTAGTAATCACTTAATAAATGTTTGCTAAATTCATACCCCCATAAGCTTAATTTTAAAGTTCAGGAGTGGACAGAAGTATAAATGCCACCAATATTATTATATTTTCAGGATGTAGTACATCTTTAAAGAATTTTCTTTTTTGGAGCAAATACTTCCATTTAGGCATTTCTGAAAGGAAAATCAAGTTAGTTGCTACTTAATAACCAGTGATGACTGGTATATGCCTGGAAATGAAATCATGGCAAAGTCCAATATGAATAGTTGCACAGCCTGAGAGCCACCGTGGTTTTCTTGAGATAGCCAAAGAACCTGAGAAAAACCCTTAAGACATTGAGTGTATTCTCTGTGGGAGATTTGTGGAAGGATAGAGACACAAATCCTGCAGGATTTAGAGAGAGTTTCAACCTGCACCCTCACCAATGAGACCACAGATTTATCTTTAACCACCATGCCTCCTCCATCTTGTACTTGTCAAACTGATTTTTCTGAACCAAGATTATTTTTATCTCTATTGAATTTTAACTTATTAGAATAAGCCCAATGCACTAGCCTGTCTACATAGTTTTGTATCCTGACTTTAGCCTACGCTGTGGTAGCTATCCCTCCTAGCTTTGTAGTAGTTGAAAATTCAATAAGCATGAAATTTGTCCCTTTATCCATGTCACACACACCCCAAAAAGTTTTTCCAAATAGTACAGATCCCTGGAGATCTTCTGCCAAGATGAAATCAAACTGTTAATGACTATTCCAGCACCCACTCCAAGTCCAAATCCATCTAACTAGTTATATAGCCAACATCTCTCTATCTATTCCACAAAAACAGCATGAAATACCTGATAAAAAGCTTTAACACTGCAAGAACTAGAGCCAAGATGACAGATTAGAGGCAGCCACCCAGCTGAACTCTCCCACCATTACCCTCCAAACAACTTTAAAGTAATGCCTCAAATCAAATTTTGGAGCATCAGAGCCAATAAAAAGTTGGGGTAAGATATTTTTCTGGCTTAAGAAAACTTAAGACATTGGCAGAAGTCTGTAACACCAGGGTGGAGGTCTGGTGGGGGTCTGTCTAGAGCCCACGCACTTAGCAGCAACAACAGCCCCATCAGCAGCAGTTAACGGATCTCAGAGCCCAGAGAAGGTAAGGGGGTTGGACAATTGCTCAGAAAGAAATTACAGGGAACCCTTTGCTGGCACTGAGTACAGCTGATGCTGATTGGCAAATTATCCATATGTAGCTCTGGGGTCTCAGTTACAGGACAGAGAGGGGTGCTAGTGGTCTCATAAGTGAGCAGGGATCCTGATCACAATTCCAAAGCAGAGAAGAGTGCTAGCATGTGCAACTACAGGGAAGCAGGGGTCCTTCCTGGGTAAAAAGCAGAGTACAGACCACGAAAGCAGTGGCCATACTCTGCCAAGATCACCCTATCTTGGAAACACCAAAAATTTCTAGACCCCAGAACTAGCTCTGAAAACAGCAACACAAAAAACCCTGAAGCTTAGGACAGTGCCCCAGGTGAGCAGAGCCCAACTTTAACATACAATTCAAAGTCAAGAAATGAGCTGGAAAAATGAGCCAACTAAAAAAGAAGTTGACCACAAAAAGCTACTATTGTGGAATGGAAGACCAAGACACACTCAGACAAGGGCATTAATGTGAAAAGAGCTACATAAAAGCCTCAAAGAAAAATGCTAATTGGACCTAAGCCAAACAAGAATTCCTAGAACTTTTTTAAAAAGAGACAAGAGTGATAAAAGAAAAATTCAGAAAAGAAATGACAGTGATGCAAGACAATTATGAAGAGAATTAATAGCTTGGTAAAAACAGGCACACACAAAAAAAAAATCTTGAAGAAAATAATACCTTAAAAAACAGAATTGGCCAAATGGAAAAGGAAATACTAAAATACAACGAAGAAAAGAACTCCTTAAAAAGGAGACATGGGGGGGGGGGCAGCTATGTGGTGCAGTGAGTAGAGCACCGGCCCTGGAGTCAGGAGGACCTGAGTTCAGATCTGACCTCAGATACTTGACAGATGTACTAGCTGTGTGACCCTGGGCAAGTCACTTAACCCCAATTGCCCTGCCCCCCCCCAAAAAAGAGACATGGCCTAATAGGAAAAGAAGTATAAAATTTCACTAAAAAACAATTCCTTAAAAATTAGAATAGGGCAAGGGAAGCTCATCACTCCATAAGACTTCAAGAAACAATAAAACAAAGTCAAAAGAATGAAAAAATAGAAGAAAATGTGAAATATCTCATCAGAAAAACTGACTTGGAAAATAGATCAAGGAGAGATAATTTAAGAATTATTGAACCACCTGAGAGTCATGATCAAAGAAAGAGCCTAGACATCATATTTCGAGAAATTATCAAGGAAAACTGTTCCAATATCTTAGATCCAGAGGGTAAAATAGAAATTCAAAGAATCCACTGATCATCTCCTAAAAAAGATTCCAAGATGAAAGCTAACAGGATATTATAGCTAAATTCCAGAGTTCTCAGGTCAAAGAGAAAATACTTCAAGAAGCCAGAAAGAAACAATCCAAATATCATGGAGCCATAATCAGGATCACACAAAACTTAGTGGCTTATACATTAATGGAGTGAAGGGCTTAGAATATGATATTCCAGAAGGAAAAAGAGCCAGGAATACAACCAAGAATAACCTACCCAGTAAAACTTAGGATAATCTTTCAGGGGAAAAAAAATGAATATTTAATGAAATAGAGAACTTTCAAGCATTCCTGACAAAAAGACCAGAGCTGAATAGAAAATATGACACTGAAACAGAAGACTCAAGAGTAGCATAAAAAGGTAAACATGAAAGAGTAATCAAAAGGGACTCAATAAAGTTAAAATGCTTACATTCCTACATTGGATGATGATACATGTAACTCCTAAGAACTATATCATTATTAGGTCAGATAAAAGGTGTTTACATAGAGAGAGGGCATGGGTGTGAATCAATTATGTTAAAATGATATTCCCAAAAAATGAAGGGAGGAGAAAGATGCACTGGGAGAAGAGGGAAGGGAGAGGGAGAATGAGGAAAATTTTCTCACATAAAAGAAGTGTGCAAGGAAGAGCTTTTACAAAGGAAAGGAAAATGGGGGCAGTGGTGAAGGCAATACTTGAACCTCATTCTCAATGGAATTAGTTCACTGAAAGAAGTGTATATACTCACTCTCTCTCTCTCTCTTTCTCTCTCTCTCTCTCTCTCTCTCTCTCTCTCTCTCTCTCTCTCTCTCTCGTATAGTGTATAAAAATGTAATTTACCCAATAGGGAAATAGGAGGGGAAAGGCAGTAAAGAAAAGGGTGGGGGGTGGAAAGATAAAAGGAAAGGCAGATTAAGGGAGAGATTAAGGTAAGCCACAAAATAGACTTCTGAGGAGGGACAGGATAAAAAGAGAAATGGAAAAAGAAACAGAAGATAATGGGACAGAGGGAAATAGGAATGGGATGGTATGAGCTCATACCTAAAACAGAAGCAGAGAGCAGAACAGATTAGAATCCAAAATCCAAAAATATGTTGTTTACAAGATACACACTTGAAATAGAACAACATACATAGAGTTAAAATAAAGGACTGGAGTAGACTCTAATATGTCTCAGATGAAGTAAAAAAGGCAGGGGTAGCAATCATGATCTCAGACAAAGCAAAAGCAAAATAGACCCAATTAAAAGAGATAATCAGGGAAACTACATTTTGCTAAAACAAAAAAAAAGTACCAGGGACAATGAATATAAAAAAAAATTACAGAGGGGCGGAGCCAGGATGGTGGCTGGAAAGCAGGAACTTGTGTGAGCTCCCCACCAGGTCCCTCCAAAAACCTATAAAAAAAAAGGCTCTGAAAAAATTCTAGAACTGCAGAACCCACAAAATAGCAGTGGGAAGCAGGGATCCAGCCCAAGACAGCCTGGATGGTCGCTGGATGAGGCCTATCGCGCACTGAGTGGAGGGGGTGGTCCCTAGGGCCCTGAATCAGCGAGCTCTGGCAGTTGCCAGACTTCTCAACCCACAAACACCAAAGACAACAGAAAAGGTTAGTGGGAAAAGCTGTGGGGAACAGAGTGAAAGGAGTTCGCAGTCAGGCCACTGCCCCAGGGCAGCAGGGGGTGGGGTGCAGCTACAGAACTAGAGCTACAGTTGCTTCCAGCCCCAGGCCCACCTGGTGGGAGGAATTAAGTGGCTGATCAGAGCAGGAGTGCAGAGCCTGCTGAAGATTTGCATCAGATATGGGTTCGGGGTGCTTGGGGAAGGAGGAGCGCTGGTGTGGCAGAGCTGGCTGTATAGAAATAGCTCTGAAATCAATGGCACATCCCCCCAAGTTTGGAACATAGAACTCTTTACAAGCAGTCATACCCTGCTGAAAAACTCAAGGGTCAAGTAAGTTGGCTGGGAACATGGCCAGGCAGCGAAAACACACCCAGATTCAGTCTCAGACTCTGGAATCCTTCTCTGGTGACAAAGAAGACTAAAACACACAGCCAGAAGAAGTCGACAAAGTCAAAGAGCCTACAACAAAAGCCTCCAGCAAAAACATGAACTGGTCTCAGGCGATGAAAGAGCTTAAAAAGGATTTGGAAAAGCAAGTAAGAGAAAGAGAGGAAAAATTGGGAAGAGAAATGAGAAGGATGTGAGAAAACCATGAAAAACAAGTCAATGGCTTGCTAAAGGAGACCCAAAATATACTGAAAAATATACAGAAGAAAACAACCCCTTAAAAAAATAGACTAACTCAAATGGCAAAAGAGCTCCAAAAAGCCAATGAGGAGAAGAATGCCTTGAAAGGCAGAATTAGCCAAATGGAAAAGGACGTCCAAAAGACCACTGAAGAAAATACTACCTTAAAAATTAGATTGGAGCAAGTGGAAGCTAGTGACTTAATGAGAAATCAAGATATTATAAAACAGAACCAAAGGAATGAAAAAGTGGAAGACAATGTGAAATATCTCACTGGA
>CM053625.1:169658850-169685804 GCA_028646595.1 Phalanger gymnotis | reverse complement strand
TATACATAATGATATGCATGTGGCCCATGTTGAATTGCTTGACTTCTTAGGGAGGGTGGGTGGGAAGGGAAGAGGGGAGAGAATTTGGAATTCAAAGTTTTAAAAACAGATGTTCAAAAAAAAAAATTTTTGCATGCAACTAGAAAATAAGATACACAGGTAATGGGGTATAGAAATTTATCTTGCCCTACAAGAAAGGAAGGGAAAAGGGGATGGGAGGGGAGTGGGGTGACAGAAGGGAGGGCTGACTGGGGAACAGGGCAACCAGAATATACGCCATCTTGGAGTGGGGGGGAAGGTAGAAATGGGGAGAAAAGTTGTAATTCAAACTCTTGTGAAAATCAATGCTGAAAACTAAATATATTAAATTAAAAAATTTAAAAAAGATGTGAAAGAGAACATAAACAAAAAAACCAACCCCAAGAAAAATAAAGTAAAAAATTTTTTAAAAATTTAAAAAGAAAATCAATGCTGAAAACTAAATATATTAAATAAATTAAATAAAATTTAAAAAAATTTACAGCAAATTTCTCTGACAAAGACCTCATTTCTCACATATATACAGAGTATTGAGTCAAATTTATAAAAAAAAAAATAGAGCCATTCCCCAATTGATAAATGGTCAAAGGATATAAACAGGAAGTTTGCAGAATTAGAAATCAAAGCTATCTATAGATATACCAAAAAATGCTTCTAATCACTATTGGTTAGAGGAATGCAAATTAAAACAACTCAGAGGTACTACCTCATACCCATCAGAAATAACAAATGCTAGAGGGGAGGAGGGAAAAGTAGGTACACCAATAAACTGTTGGTAGAGTTGTGAACTGGTCTGATCACTCTGGGGAACGATTTATAACTCAAAGAGCTCTAAAACTGTGCTTACTCTTTCACCCAGCAATACCATTACTACTAGGTCTATATCTCCAGGAGATCCAAGAAAAAGGAAAAGGACTCATGTGTACATATATATTTATAGCAGCTCTTTTTGTGGTGGCAAAGAACTGGAAATATAGGGGATGCTCATCAGTTGGGGAATGGCTGAAGAAGTTGTGGCATATGATTTGACGGAGTACTATTGTGCTGTAAGAAATGACAAGGGAGGTAGTTTTGGAAAAACATGTTAAAACCTATATGAACTAATGCAAAGTGAAGTGAGAACTAGAAGATCATTGTGCACAGTAACAACAATGCTGCAACGATGATTAACTGTGAAAGTCTTGGATACTTTGATCAATATAGTGATCCAAGACAATTCCAAAGAACTCATGATGAAAAAACGCTATTAACCTCCAGAGAACTGATGAACACTGAGTGCAAACTGGAGTATAGTTTTCTTCACTTTTCTTGCTTTTTTTCTGAAATATGGCTAATGTAGATATGTATTTTGCATGACTTCACAAGTATGACTGATATATTACTTGCCTTCTTAGTGGGTGAGGGAGAGGGTAAAAGGAATGGTGACAATTTGGAATTCAAATTTTAAAAAGAAAAGAATGTTAAAATTTTTTTAAATTAAGGAATTTTTTAAAAGTTTAAAAAATGAGTTATTATAAGAAAAGATTGAGTAAGCAGTATTAGTGGATAGAGAGAACTGTCCTTGGTGTAAGGAAAATCTGGGTTCACCACTTGCCTATGCAGTGTATTGACTAGCTGTAAGACCTTGGGCAAATCCTTTAACCTCCTAGTGCCCCAAGTAATTCTCTCAGACTATAAACTGCAGAGAAGGTGCTGATGCACATTAGTAGAGGGATTCCCTCATCAATAGCTTCCCACAAAAATGAAATCACAGGTCATAAAGGAAAAGAAAAAAGAGTAAGCGAGTGTGAGCCCAACTAAGAAAGGCAAGATATCTATTATTCCCTATTGCCAATGGAATATAATGTAAAATTCTTGTTGTTTGTCCTTTATACTCAAAGAGAATCAGACATCACAAGTTGGGGTTAAAGAACAGTGCATCTTAAAAAAAAAAGTACCGTGTGTCTGACAGTGGCTGGTCAGACCAACATAAGCTCGGAAGGCTCTATCAGAGGTTGGACACAAATAGTCTGTCTGAACATTTGGGATGGAGATGTCTCTAGATGTGCACATCTCGTGTTTCCTTTATGCTACTGCAATTCTGCTTTGCTAATATATCATAGTGCCTTCTTTGATGCAGGCATACCATGCTGGGCAGTCCCCAAGAATTTAACAGGACAAGAAGATAGCCTTTAACAAGCTGGATAGTTCTTACAGGAAGGATGTGTGGAAAAACATAGGAAAGAATCATTTATGTGTAAGAACAGCAGGGGGAGATAGATTATGAGAGTAATGACATTGGCCAATCTAGCAGAGTGTCAAAAGCCCCCATCAAACAAGCAACAGACCAGAGACGTAAACTCACAAGTTCTTGAATTTTTGTGGCTGGACTATTAGACTCTGTTACTTATAACAGCATTTTGCACATGTTGCTATCAAACATTTTGTCCTGGAATTCTTACAAAGATTTACGATTTATAGTCTTCACCCATAACAATCTTATAAAATGATCATTTTTAGGATAGGCAGCATATATAGCTTTAAAAAAATCAATCTGTCTATACACTGCTCCCTCTCTCCTCTCCTCTCTCTCCCTCCTTCCTTCTTCCCCCTCCCCCCACCCCCGTCTATTTAGGACAAGCAGTCCTAAAAATCATCACTTCATAAGGTTATTATGGTTAACTACTATAAATTATGCATCCTTGCAAAAATGCCAATATAAAATGTTTCATAGTAATGTTTGTGCAAATTAAGCTAGAGCCAGATACAGAGATACAGTATGCCCAGGCAGCCTGGCTACTAGTTAATTGCTATTGGTTTAATAAGAATCCAAATCAAACATTTTTTTCTTTTCACACATCCATGTTTCTCATTTTGCCAAATCTATGTTCTTCTGACACAGTTAAATAATCGTTTAGAAGTATAAAGTTTTCCATCTCCAGATCTTTTTTTTAATCACTTGTGGATGACATAGAAGCCAACATAATGACTCTACAAACTAGTAGTCATCTCTCACTCTGTCCCACCCCATCCCCCAATTTAGACCAATCTTTCCAAATAAAAATCCAATTAATGTTCAGTTGAGACAACAAACTCCATGCCACAAAGAGCCATCATTTATTCCCTCATAATGCTCCAACATTTCGTGAACAATAAAACATATTTTATCCCACAGTGCCTAGACCCTTAAAAAAAAAGCCCACTTGAAGAGCCTAAGAAAAAGTAATGGGGGTGGGGGGCGAGGTGGAGAACATTGAACAACAATAACAAAGACAACAACGACAAAACAGGATTTTTTTTTAATGGTTGCTTCGTGTTACAGATCCACAAGTGTGACTCCTGAAGAACAGACATCTGCGACAGGTAATCTCTCCCCCGTGCTCATCCAATGACAGCTCAATACTGATTCCTCAGTTGGTTGCTCATGTCTTGGAGTTCTGTTATCAGGCTGTCCACTGTGGTCATATCCTCAGATAATTCAGAAGAAATCTCACCACTTGCCAAATCCACAAAAAGCTGCTGCAATGTTTGAAAAAGAACACACAAGGGTTTTGTTGCATATAAACCACCTGGACACCACCCCTTATCACTGCCCCCATTTTGCCTCTTCCAAAATAACTTTACTTTCATTTACACATGTACCTGCAAATGGTGTGGAGAGTTTGAGGAGAGAAGAGGTTTGGAAAATCCACTTTGGGAAGTGTGATAGAGAGCCCATCAGGGAAGTAAAAAAAAAGATTGTTTGATAGATTGTCTGTGAAAATCCAATTACGATCAAATATTGAGAATTTGTGTTTTTCCCAATCCGCCCAGTTGTCAGTGATCTCTTAATCTCTTCAAATTATATTGTATATTTACATTTAGCTAGGGACATGTTGTCTCCTTTCTAACTCCTCAACAGTGGAATATATATTTCTTAAGGGCAGGTAATGTTTTCTTTTTATATCTGTATGCCCAGAGCCTTGCATTACTTAATAAATGTCTATTGAATTGAAAACTACTAGAGTCAAAAGTATAGCTATGTGACCTTCTCTGGAAGCATTCAGTAAGGCTCAGACAAGGTGGAAAGCAGGAGGAACCCACTGTTAGAACCTACCAAGGCATGAGCAGGGATTCAAAGTAGAGGAGAGTATACAGTTGAACTGGTCAATCAGAAGTTTAAGATGGAGAAAGGGGGAAGTGATGCCAAAGCAAGAGTGAGTGGGAGAGCAGGAAGGAAATTAAGGGTTGGAGGTTGTCATTAGGATAAAAAAAAGGTTTGGGAGTGAGGCAGAAAGAGGGTTGGAAAAACAGATTGTGGTCAAAGAGAAGAGTTTCAGTGTTCAAGATGAAGAAGAGAAAATCATTTCGGAAGGTGGAGAGGTCTAATAAATGACTGAGGTACAGTGGTGATATGGCTCATGGGAGTTGGAAAGTTTGATAAACTGGAAAGCCAGGATATCCAAAGAGTCATCAAGTTAGAGCATGAAGTACCCAAGTATCAGAGTAAGTTTAGGGACAGATGAAAAAGCTAAGTCAGGTACTAAACTCCTAGAAAAAGCAGGTAGATAGATGATTGCAATGAGGAACCAGACATGGCACAGATGGGTACAACGAACCTCAGAGAAAAAGCTAGTGAGGGGTGAAACAGAGAGAAAGGCAGGAAACTGAAGCAGGGAACAAGGAATATATAGACTCCTCCCTCCATGTGGTTTGGGGGCATAATTCAATCCAGTAAGCATTAAGTGCCTACTACGTGAGAGGACCTATATGGTAAGTGCTAGGGACATAAGACAAAAAATGCAAACAGTTCAAGGGAAATAATACATACAAAGACAAATAAAAAATATAAAAAGTAAATACAACACAATTTCTGTGAGGAGTAGGAAAGAGCTCTAACAACAGGGCACATCAGGAAAACCTTTTTTAAGAGTTGGCATTTGAGCCTAGCCTTAAAGGAAGCTAGGAGTTGTAAGAGGCATATTTGCTTCTAATAACACCTCAGAATTAAGTGGCATTTTAACTAATTACAATACTAAGTGCTTTTACATGTGTTCTCAGGGAATCTGTACCATATCTTGGCAGGATAGGGAAGAGGTTCAAAACAGCTAGAGAAAACAGAAAGGTTTTCTCTCAGAAACCTCTCAGGAAGGTTAAGTGAACTGTTTATAATCGTAGAATTGGTCAATAGCAAACTCAACCCCTCTCTCTAGGTTCAAAGATCCTCCTTCCTCTTCTGCTGTCCCAATCAACAACAATATTTTGCTGAAGGCATTTAAATTCATCAAGAATTGAATGAGGAATAAACAGACAGTAGTTGGCTCTGATAGATCTCTCAGGCTTGATTTCCCCATAGTTTCTCAAATGGCTGCCAGACTAAGTCTGTTCAGGATGGGGTATACATCCATGCAGCCCTCCTAATTTCATTTCTATAAAATGTACAAAAATGGGCTGTTCTTTTTAGGTGCCTCTCACTTTACAAGTGAATATGGCATCTCAATTTACATGGGAAGGGAAAAGAGGCATGTGTCTATTACTAAGTCATACAATTGGAAACCTCAAACTAAAATGCCAAGAGCGATTTCCCCACCTTTTTTCAAATGATCCAATGAGACTGAATGAAAGCAAAAATCTAACCCAGACAGTCATTCTCAGGCCTCACGTCTCATGTTTGGCAACCCTATCATCACAAAGCAAAACTATGCAACTAGATGAGAAAATTCATATAAACATAGGGTTATGCTAAAACAGATTTATAAAGTAGGAGTTTTACATAGAAGGAGGGAAGGCATTTCCATTGGAAGGTAGAAAATAAGTGAGATTTTTAAAAGATGCATATAAAAATACAGCTGCTTTCAAGTTCATTTGGAAGTTCTTACTGTCCATAAAATTAATATTAATAATATTCATTGTCGGTAAGACTATTACCAATTAACAAATTAATCTTGGGAGAAATTATACAGGTTTAATAAAAATCAAAACTTCTTTTAATTACTCATCAGCCTGTTCAGATTGTTTTAACGATGATGACAGAAAAAAATTTTTTTTTCAACTTTCAGACAGTGAATATTTTTTTTTCAAAAGCCTAACTTCTTGTTTTTAAATTCAGTACTTTCTATGACTGCACTGTTAAACAGATGTTAAATAAGATATTCACAAATGTTTTCCAGTTTGTAAGTTAAATTTAATACCTCAGAACAAAGCCTCCAAAGAAAATTTTATTAATTATCCATCATATGTCGTGGTCTTGAAAAGAATATGCACACAGCATGGTTTCTCTCTACTATTCCAAAATTGCAGGACACATCATAGACACGGTTGCACAATCACATAGTAAAGATGGCTTACAGACATTTTGAGTTCTTGTTTTTATTTTCCATTATTTAATGTAATACCGTTGATGTGAACATGAAGGAGGATGAACATTATGACCTATCTCAGTATCCCATCAGGTCAAAAGCTCAGTAAATGCTCCCAGATCACTAAGGAGGTGAGGAAGTGATAAGGAAAGAAAACAGAAGTAAGGGAGAATAACTAAGAGTTCTGGTTCAGCATGGTAATGAAAGAAAAGAGGAAGACTTTGCTTAATTTTTTTCCACTTCAAATGGCCTTTACATTTTTCTGTAAGAAAAGAATGGGGTCCTTTAAGCAGAGTCTGCACAACGAACGTTTACTAACAATTAGGCTAAATGGTAAAATTCTGAAGACTCCAGATACCGCTGAGGGGAGTTAAGGAATAATCCTTAGAATTACATTTTTAAAAAAATACAAAAAAATCCACCTTCTACCTAAATGGTGAGTTTCAAAGGAAGGTGAGGATGTATCTAAAAACTGTTACCTAGAAAAGCAAAACCTTACTGGACATCAGCTACCAAGTGGCTTCTGGTTGCCAAATGTACCTAAGATAAACTGATCTCGATTAGAAAATCCTAATGAGGGGTAAAACTAGGTGCAGCCTTGCTCTGTGAAGACTGAGCAGGAAACAAAAGGAATGTAGGGACTATATGGAGAAGGTGGTGTATTGGTAATACGGGGCTTTTAGCACTTATTCAATCAAGTGCCCTTGAAGAGTTTGGCCTTTGTTTCCTTGATTAAATTAGGAGTCCTTGATGACCTCCTTGCCTCAAGGGAAAGCCTAGTTTACATAGGTTTGAGTGACATGTTTGTGGCTTCAGAGGCTTTTAGACCACATGGGTTTAAGTCACATTTTTGTGATGCTTTTAGGTCACATGGATGAGTCAAATATGTGACTCACCTTTGACCCTGAAGAAGGTATATAAACCCAGAAGTTGGTGTTCTCCCTTGAGGCTCTCATTCCTGGAGACATGTTGGCTTAGGACTCTGGGCAGCTGTTCTAAGAGTTTCATTACCATGCTGAACCAGAACTCTTAGTTATTCTCCCTTACTTCTGTTTTTTTTCCTTATCACTTCCTCACCTCCTTAGTGATCTGGGAGCATTTACTCCCAGCTCAACCCAGATGTTGATGGTTTCCTGGTAGCTATGAATTGCATTTAGTCTGTTTATATTGTGTACGTTTGTAACTTGTTTGTATTTGCTCTGAAGCTCAGGATGCTGGCTTTTTCTCCTGAACTAGGTGAATGATGTCTGTGTGTAGAACTGAAGTAAGATTGTTAACCTCCTGGCATTGCTTTCCTTAGTAAAGCGGATTGGGAAACCTGTGCTGGCAGCATTCTTGTTGTTGGGCTTATGTTGGTCTTTTGCCCCCACAGCAGCTGCTAGCCAAACTGTTATAACAAGTGGGTAGAAAAAAAGGACTTTTCTTCTGCAAATATTTCAGGTCTCCGCTTCCGGGAAGAGTAAAGACAAGGTACTAAGTAGAACAGCTAAGCCAGCTATGTATCAGTCCTAAAGAGGTAAAAGAAATGCTTCACTTTGAAAAGAGGCAAAGAGAGCTAGTTAAAAGGCCCATCTGAAACGGCTTTCTACAAAAGTAAGAAGTATACCTACCTCCCTCTCATGAATATACCCTAAAGAGACATCTGACTCTAAAAGTGAGTCAGAATCAGTTTGTGACCCAAGATTAAGTAACTATTGATAACAAAAAGGAAGAAAAAGAACAAACATATGCATAGGTATTATATTTCTTTATATTTTGTCTCCAGTGCTACTTTGTTTAAGGTTAGTAAATTCAGTCTATGTTTAATCTACGTGGATTAATAAAATATTTTCTTTTCTTTCTAACATTCCTTATTTTAAAATCTGATTTCATTATTACAATGTGAACATGCTCTTTTAATAAACAATCATAGTTTTATGTAAAAGCACACAGGCTAGATTGTGTGCCTTAGTTTCTGAGACACTGAGCTATGTTTAAAGATAGCCTAACCCTTGAGCCTTTACTATGATAATTAATAGGCAAGTATTTTACAAATTGTGAAGCATTATACTAGTGTAAGCTATCATCATCATCATCATCATCATCATCATCATCATCATTATCACCATCTACTTGGTGGCAGTTATTTAAACTGTAGACTTTGGGCCCACGAGTAACTAACTAGCATGAAAAGGCCATTTCCTTAAAAAATCCCAATGTATTTCAGTGATAGAAATCTCTCCCAGACTCCACAAGGATCCCCAATTTGGAAGAGAAGGAAGGGTTTGAAATAATCATGGCAGGGGAGCTGGGTGGCAGAGTGGATAAAACACTGGCCCTGGAGTCAGAGGACCTGAGCTCAAATCCAGTCTCAGACACTTATTAGCTATGTGACCCTGATGGCGTCTAAAACAAACAACAAAAACGCTATAATGCAGACTTAAGGATCATTCATAGGCTGTATTTCTAAGAAATAAATAGCCCAGCCTCACCTTTGCTTTGGATGACAAGCCACGTAGGTTGAGTCGAGCTGATGAAAGCACCTGTACTGCTTCTTGGGGATCTGACTTGTTCTTACTGCAGTTCAATGCCACTGGATGTTAAATAGGAGGACAGTCAATCAAAACTGAATAAGGAGCACATGTGTTATTAACAGTGATTTTCAATAACAACACTATATCCAACAGCCCTCAGACAGTATTTCAACATGAAAGCACAATTGAAAATATGGGAAAATTACCATAATTGCCTGCATAATTTCCTCCATATTTTCAAAGAAAATTTACTGCTAGAATATGAATTCTGAAGGAATTCAACATCAGTGAACCCCCATCCCCTTCCCAGGAGGCAGCTACAAACATAATTTTCCCTACCAAATTGTAGGATTATATATTTACAGCTGAAAGGGTCCTTAGAGGTCATTTGTCCAACCTTCTCATTTAACAATGAAGGAACTGAAGCCCAGAAAAGTTAAGTGGTGTAACCAAAGTCACCAAGCAGCAGGTAGCAGAGCCAGGATTCAAAACTAGGTGAACTGACTCAAAATGCAGTGCTCTTTCTGTGGTACTGAGTTTGCCTGCAGGCAAGAGAAGTGCAGGTAAAAAGGTGTGAAAAACAGTAATGCTAAAACATTTTCTATGATTTTTTTGTTCCCCTTTAAATATTATATCACTAAGAACTCAACTAGGGCAAGAGGCAAGTTTCTATTTGCTAAAAATACTTTAGGCAAACAGTGAAGTATGCCTAACTCTCTGTAGTATTAATCAGACCTCAACAAGTGCTAAAGGGATTAAGAGTAATGAGGAGGACCAAGATTTTTTTTTAATGTGATAAACAGGCAAATGTAATAGAACAATATAATGTATTCTACAGCATAGTGTTGGCCTACCCTAGCTAAAGTATTTGGGCTTTTTAAATCTCTAGGAACTTTGCATCAGAAAGAACTATAATTTTCATAGTTTATTTTCATTCCTCCAGAATGAGAAAAACAAATCCTCTAAGGTTGAAACAAAACTACAAAGAAGTACTCTACCTGTCTCATTTCTAAGTTAGGTTAAAAGTACACACATAGAAGGATTGAAAAAAATATTCCAAATGCAACACTAGTGGAGATTTCAGGAATTCCAACAGAATACTGCACTTTCATACTGACTACTATGAAAATATACACCCATTGTGAAATAGCATGCAAAAATATGATGCACCCCTTCCACCCAAAATTGTAAAGAAAGACTCAAAACAATAAAATAAGTGAACACTGTCAGACCCTTGTGCAAAAATGCCCAAATCCCACAGGCTAGATTGCCCTCACTAAGTCTTCTGAAGGTTAGAGCTGCCTGCTTCGGGTGCATTATGCACAAGAAAAACATGTTTATTTTTCTCTTCAAAACAGGTGATTTGCTAGATAAATAGAAGGATGGTCAAGTAAAAACAGTCATGGAGGAACAATTCTTATTCTCTACTGGCAAATGAACTTCCACTGACCCAAGAAAATATTTACGGAAAAGACTGTATATCTTTTTTCCATCAAGCATCTTCACCAGGGCTCTTGCAACTTATACTGAAGACACACTAAAGCCTACAATGAAATTAGGAAAAGAAATGCCCGTTTTTCCCCAGGTATTAAAACTCAGCCTCGGGGAACAATGAACTATTTGCAAATTATAACCAATAATACATAGCTGATAGGGCCTAAGGTTAGGGATTGAGTACATGATTTCTTTGGTGTAAGAAACTTCCAGATGAGGAAACCATAACCAACGCAGGTGGGTACCTTCTCTATAACTTAGAGTTTTAGACAAATCACCAGGGTCAGAGAGCCAGGATACACCAAAGTCTGCACTTGAATCCAAGCATTCCTAACTCCAAAGCCAGATCTCTATCTACTATGCCATGGCGCCTCTCAGTACTAAGCTGGACTTATTTCTAGGGTATGAATTAAACCTGTACATTTATACCAACAGGGCTTTAAAAGTCAATTGCCTGGTGATGACAAAGACATCCTGAGCTTCAGCTGTCAGAGATTTCCTGAAAGAATCTTTCCTTACTGACTACAGGAAATAATACTTCATAAAAGATGATCCATTGGTTGTGCCCAAATCTACATTATGTCATTTTCTAAAGAACTTGCTAATAATCATATCCATTTGCATAAGCAGAGAACTATTTTGCAAGGAGTGTTGGATGGATGTTGTACAGAGAATTTCTGAAAGGATATGCACAAAGTAAGAAGGCAGGAATGGTCTGTGATTTGTTTGGTGAAGGAAGCGCCTATATGGAAGGACACATTTTAGCTATGTAATATGGTCACCAGGAAATCTTCTTAATCAGTACTTCAGAAACCACTACATTTTCTTTGAAGTTTAACTAACTACCTAGGCCCCATCTGCTTAATTACAAGATTTAAAGAGCTTTATACAAGTCATTAGATTTAGTTGAGACGTCAACTTCATTATCTCCCTGGTTCAGGAAACATCTGAAAAAGAAATCTAATTCCAGGTAGAATGGACAGCAGGGAGGAGTTTGGCAAGAATCTTAGACAAGGCATCTGGACAGCTTCCTAATCCCCTGATTCAGGTCTTTAAAATGTGACTTCATTATATTTTTTGAAGTGGATTCCCAGGACGTCAGATACACTCATACTGAAATACAAGTAATAATATATATTACTAAGACCAGAGGGCAGATTTTTGGAATATCTACTTTTCTGTCCCCACCCATTAGTATAAATAATAAAAAGCTGACAATCTGGGATTCACTGGCAATACAGACATAACTTGCACCAAACAATATAAGCTCCTAGGGAGTATGTTTTCTTCTTTTGGATCCATCACAATGGTTAATTAGCTGCCATGACTACAGTAGTCTGTAAATTCTCTTAAAAGGAATATTCCTCTATAAGTAAATAAAAGGAGGCAGAAAGCAACAAAACTGCTTGCTTAATATTTCCATTTAAGTAAAGGTGATCCATGAAACTGGTCCTCTACATTAGAGGCCAAATTCAATTTAGAAATATGGCTATCAATGAAAACAAATGGTAATAGCAATTTACATATGCATGGCATTCTAGAGTTAAAAAGCATTTTCTCATTTGATTCTTCTAGTAAACCAATGAGATAAGCAGATGAAATATTACAGAAGAGTAAACAGGCTTTAAAGAAGTAAAATAATTTGCCCAAGGTCACCCAGGGCATATATTAGAAAGCCAGGATTTGAATCAAGGTCTTCCCGTTCTGAAGCTAGTGTTCTTTTCCCAGCATAAATCTCCATAAAATAATGAATTCCAAGTCCCTCTCACTTTGAAAAATATTCAATACAGGAGGATCTCTGGCCAATAAATCACTTGACAATCAACCAAGTTATAAAGCTAGTAAGTAGTGTAATTTTTTAAAAAGAAGCTAGGTGGTACAGTGAGTAGATGGAGTCAGAAAGACCTGAATTCAAATCCTGCCTCAGATACTTACTAGATGTATGACCTGGATAAGTCTCTTAACCTCTCTATGCCTCGGTTTCTTTATTGGCAAACTGGAGATAACAACAGTACCTACCTCATAGAGTTGTTGTGAGGTAAGTGAGTTAACACATATAAAATGCTTTTCAAAGCTTAAATCACTATATAAAAGCTAGCTTTTCTTATTATCAGTGAAGTCCATGAAAGTGAAAAATGAATATAAAATGTTGTAATACATGAAGAAGATACCATGTGCGAGTCCTATGGCCCTTTTAACGATTTCCTTGAAAGAAGCAATGTCTTTCTCCCAAGAACTGGACTGTGTATCACACTTATAAGCCTTAGTGAGAAACTGGAGGACCTGGAGAAAGAAAAGATGGAATACTATCAGCAAAACAAAAATTTCTATTTTAAACTTTGTATTTCCTGGAAATCACATGGAACTATTCCAACCTGAAAAACTGCATTTGTGCAATACAGTCTGTTCTCTGTAATTCATCACGATGAAGGGTATAGTAGCACATACAATAGAAAATAGTTATTAACACACAGAACCATCCAAGCATGCTCGGGCAGACCCTTCTCTCTGGAAAACAAAGAAGGGGACCAGGCACCACAAGCTTACATAATTAACCAAGAGTCAGGAATGGGATTCAGAGGAAATTCTGATACTACTGATTGGCTTCTGGTCTCCTAGATTTTATATTACTCAACAGTAGTCTCTCTCTTTCTCTGTCTGACCTATAGTTAGGTCAAAATTAAGACACTTAAGAGGTCATCCAGACTAACCCCCTTATTTTATAAATGAAAAAACTGGGGGCCAAAGAAATTAAGTGATAGTTAGAGGACTTAGGTTTGTATCCTGGCTTGGTCTTACTAACATGTGGCCTTGGGAAAGTCATTTTACTGGCCTCAGTTTCCTCATCTGTAAGGACTATAGGATAAGAGATTTAGAGCTGGAAGGAATCTTAGAGATCACCTAATTCAATCCCCTCATTTTACAGATATGAAAAATGAGGCCAAGAGAGATGAAGACACCTGCCCACAGGTGCCTAGGTAGGAAGTGGCGGAGTTAGGATTTGATCATCATAAGGTCCCCCTTACTGAGTCTAATGTTCATCTCACTCCCTCATGCTACCCCTACACAACTGCATTGCCTACTTCAGAAAGTTGGTAAAAGGACCAAAAGAGAGAGTTTATGGGCAGCACTTAAGGACCTCAAAGAGTGACATAAATGACAGCTATTGTCATCTAGGATGACATTGATGATGATGATGAATGTCCAAGGCTAGACATTTACTTAGGGGCACAGAGAGAACTTGATTCTACTTCACTTAACTCATCTGTTACCAAAAAGCGTCTATAACTAGGTGTGTGTGTGTGAGTCTTCTCTGTACAGCAGGACAGTGAGAAAAGTCATGTAGATGGAAAGAGGGAGAGGGAATTACCTTATTTCCCCTGTATAAGATGCACCTTAATTTTGGGGCCCGAAATTTAAAAAAAAATGTATTGCATAAAGTTATTGAACTCAAGTTTTATTTATCTGCTCATAGCTTTCAGGCATGTTTTGGTGTGTGTACGCATACTTAGTCCATTCTGTTTCACGAACCTGAAGCACCAATTGTGTCCTCCTTTGAAATCAGTAACTTCTTTTTCATCAGCAATTCTTCTTGCCTCATGCTGAAACCATCTTTGTGGACACAGGAATTCCAATTGCCCTTTGCTCTTCAATCCGTATCTTTAATTCCCTCTCTAAATCAGGCCATTTTGCTGACTTGCCTCTCGTGGCCTTCTTCTGCCATGGTGTTTCCAGTAGGGTTTCTTCTTCTCGTAGCCAGTCTCAGACTGTTTTCTCAGTTGGAGCAGGACCAAACTTAGTTCAGCAGCACGAATTCCATTCACTTTTGCAAATTGGATCACTTTTAACTTGAATTCAGCACTGTATGAAAATCTTTTCTGAGCCATTTCTGGGCAGAACGTGGCAAAACATAATCTAATATACTGGTAACAAATGCAAAACAATGAGCGCAAAGACAACAAGTGCGAAAAAGCAGGAAAAGCAAGTAAAAAAATCTACAACAATGAGCGCAAAAACAAGCGCGAAAGAATGGGAAATGTAAGTAAAAAAATCTACAACCACTGTATAAGACACACCCGGTTTTTAGACCCCAAATTTTTCGGAAAAAGGTGCATCTTATACGTGGGGAAATGTGATAGTTCAAGACATAGCAGAGAGAAAGCGTTCTATAGTTAAAGTCTAACCTACCTCATAAGGTAGTAATGCATTGTATCATGGGTGCTTTGTGGAGAGATGTTTTAAAGCAAACATATGGTGAAGTAGAAAGAGCCTTGCCTTAAAAGCTGGAAGAACTGTGTTTAAGTACTAGCTTATATGATTTACTAGGACTGTCAAGTAAACTCAATCCAACAAGCATTAATAAAGGCCTCACTGTGGGCCAGTCACTATGCTAAGTACTGGCAATACAAAGAAAGACAAGTCAATAAATCCCTCTGAGGCTGTTTTCTTATACAGAAAATGGAGACAATTGTCCTACACTCTTCACAAGTGTGTTACAAGGGGAGATTTTTTTCAGAATCCATAGCAGGAGACAGAACCTGAGCTCAGCTTCCAAGGATGAGCAAGTATTTAAAAGGCAAATAAAGAGAAACAGGGCACTTGAGGTACAGGAACAGCATGAGCTGAGGCCCAGAGGAATGGCAAGTTGAGTGAATGTTTTTGTGAGTGTCCAGACAATAGTTCAGATTGGCTGAAACTTCAAATTCATGGGAAGAAGTCATATGAGAACTCTGGAAAAATAAGACTGGAAGTATCAGGCAAAGAGGAAGACCATAATGCAGGTCCTAACGTCACTGGAAAGCTGAAAGAATGGCTGAGAAGTTGGTTATTGGCACAGCAAAAAAGAAAAGGAAGAAAACCATACAGGCTCACCACAATGCCTCAAGGGATGGTGGTACAGGAAGGACCGAGAAGCATCAGTGAGGAGCAACGGATAATTGTTGAACCTTTCCTTGGGTCTCTGGGAGGGAGTGAAAGAAACAGTGGCCACCAGTGGAGAGAGTTGCAAAGGATGTTGTGTCCTCAAGAGTTAGGTTTTTTGTTTAAGTCAAGGAGTGGAAAGAACATTCGTTGAAAAGTTCGTGGATATGAAGGAGTTTTCTCATAACAGAGCAGGGGTTACAAAGAAAACAGTGGGATGAAGTAAATGATGGGCAAAGTGGGTTGAAGTAAGACTAGGGAGGAGTGGGGATGATTGTGGAGGGTTCAGAAAGATGACACCTAGCCAGCAAGATTTGATGACTAGGATTTGGGGTCCCATACAACAAAAGGAAGACTGCTGCAGTATGATCCATGTGCAAGATTTAAAAGAATATTAGGAAAGTTCTTCTGGCCCAGAGTCCAAGACAGATTTTTTGAAACCTGGTATTCTGGGATGCGCCTACATGAGTATTCTTGTCTGCCCCTCCCCCCGAGATATACTTATGTTCTTTGGATAAAAGAACAAGGCCTCCCAATCTGGGCTCTAGGTCTGTAGGTGAGATAAGGACAGAGAACTAGGGATAGGATATGGGGCTTCCTCATTGATTCTCTGATTGATTCTATGGCTCAGACCCTTGACGGACCATCGATATTTTATTCTGCCCATGAGGACAGGAATAAGATAACTTCTACTGTCATCAGAAAGCATAACTCTCTATCCATACCCTTAATTTGTTTTCAGGCATTCCTGTGTGTTACTTTCCTCTAGGTCTTCGCTATTGGAAATCGTTCATCTTTAAAAATGTACTTTCTGTCCCTGCATCCAATTTACCCACTCTTCAGAACAGGGGGAAGAGGATGGGGAAAAAAGGAGGGAGATAAATCAAAGGCATTCATTTGTAATACCATGTGACAGAAAAAAACTCTTTGCCCCAGGAAATACACAACTACTTCAAAAGCAAAGTTCATGGAAGGGAAAATGGATGAAATGTATGCAAGTCTTAACCCACTCAAGATCTCTTTCGTTGAAAATGCTAAATTGTGACTAAAATATTGGGCAAACTATTCCTAATTAAGGCAGCCTGATGGTACAGTGGAAAAATGCCAGCTCTGCCACACACTAATGGAACCTTTGGTAAATCAGTGAATCTCTCAGAGTCTGAGTTTCTCCCACTATAAAATGAAGTTGTTTTTCCACAAACAAAACCAATGCAGTTAAAATGAGAAAGGAAGGGGCAGCTAGGTGGCACAATGAGTAGAGCACTGGCCCTGGAGTCAGGAGGACCTAAGTTCAAATCCGGCCTCAGACACATGACAAACTAGCTGTGTGACCTTGGGCAAGTCACTTAACCCCAATTGCCTTGCCTTGCCTTCCCCCCTGAAAAAAAATTTTTTTTAAATGAGAAAGGAAATAGTTAATTGACAAAAAAAATCTTTACATTAAGTTTCTCCAATAAAGGTCTGATATACAATATATATAAACTGAATTAAAATACTCAAGGATAAAAGCCATTTCACAACAAATAAGTGGTCAAAAGAGATTAAAAGGCAGTTCTCAAAGGAAGAAACTCAAGTTATCAACAACCATATGGAAAAAAATGCTTCAAATAACTATTAGATTCAAACTAAACCATATCTAAGGTCCTCTTTCACAGACTGGCAAAGATGACAAAAAAGGAAAATGACAATTGCTGAAAGGATGGCCCATAGAAAGACAGGCACATTGCCATACTGTTGGTGTAGCTGTGAATTGATCTGCTCATTCTGAAAAGGAATTTGGAATGATTCTCCATCAGTCACTACACTGTGCCTGTCCTTCGAACCAGTGCTATCACTAGACATATACCCCAAAGAAAGAGGAAATGGCCTTCATGTGTACGAAAAAAATAAAATAGCAGCTCATTTTGTTGTAGCAAAGAACTAGAAACAAAGGAGGCTCCCATCAACTAGGGAAAATGGCTTTAAAAAATGGCATATGAAAGTAATAGAACAGTATTATGCCATAAGAAATGACAAGAGATGGTTTCAGGCAAGCCTGGCAAACTTATATGAACTGATGCAGAGTGAAGTGAGCAGAACCAATAGAAAACAGGACTTAAGAACTCTGATCAATGTAATGACTAATCATAATTGATGATTCAGGAGCATCAGTAATGAAGCATGTTAGTAACCTCCTGAAAGCAAGATGATGAACCCAAAAAGTGGAATTTTATATTCTCTCTCTCATTCTCTCTCTCGCTCTCTCTCTCTCTCTCTCTCTCTCTCTCTTCCTCTCTCTCTCACACACACACACACATATGTGTATACATGTATATACACACATGTAGCATCTATTCTGTTCTGTTGTTTGTCCTTCGTTCTTGATGAAGATGACTCAGAAAGGTGATGTCATGATTTGCACATATAGAGATATAGATAGATATGAATATATAGATATATTTATGTATATGTATTTGTATGTGTATGTGTGTGCATACAGATATACATAGGATATGGCAAATTGTGGATTTGTTTTGTTTTACTGCACTTATTTCTTATAAAGAATGCGTTTTTCCCTTATTATTTGTGTGAGGGGATTTTGGAGGAAGAGAAGAGTTAGTGTTTCCAAAAAAATTTTTTTAAATGAAGTCAGTGAAGCACCTTAGAAATGTACAGAAAGTGCTGAGTGAGAGGAGCAGAACCAGGAGAATGTTATACACAACCACAGACATAATGATTCTGTGATGACTAACTTTGATAGACTTGGCTCTTCTCAGCAATACAAGGTTCAAAGACAGCTCCAAAGGACTCGTGATGGAAAGAGCTGGCTACATCCAGAGAAAGAACTTTGGAGTATGAATGCAGATTGAGGCAAACTATTTGCTCTCTTTTTTTCCTCTCTTTTTTTTTTGGTTTTGTTCTTCTCTCTCATGATTCATTCCATTGGTCATAATTCTTCGCAACTTGACTATCATGTAATTATAAGTTCAATGCAAAAGTTTATTGCCTTTGCAATATATCGGACTGCATGCCATCTTGGTGGGGGGAGAGGGGAGGGAAGGGAAGAAAATCTGAAACTCAAGAACATGTAAAACTAAGTGTTGTAAACTAAAAATAAAAAATCTAATTAAAAAAAAGAAATGTACAGAAAGGGAAAGAACAGGCAAAAAGGACAACTTAAAACGTTGCAAGTTTAATTTATTACATACTGCTTTAAAAAGCAAGCTGTATACAGTAGAAATTTGAAGTTCTCATATAATCTTTTTTTCTGTTCTCAAACTCTCCCTTTATCCAACCCAGAAAACAGACCAATGCTTGCGTGATTTATCACATTTTAGATTGCGAAAAAGTACTCAGAGAATTTTTAAAGTTACCTTTTCATTTTCATCAGGATTATCACTCTGACCATTCCCATATATTTGTGCATACAATCTCCAGATCTCTCCATCATTTGTTACTCTTGAAGTCACTCTGCCAAACAATTCCCGTAGTTTCCCTTTCAGGCCAGTTGCACTATCTCCACTTCGATCAGCCATCCCATCAGTTACTGCCCTTACCAGAATTTTCAGGACCTTATGAAAAAATGCATATAAGTAAATTACAAAAACATCTTGTAATTTTGTGTAGAATCAGGCTCTAATAAGTTTATTCTTAAAAGTTCCTTTCTAGAATATACATGAACTGAGATCGGAAAGCAAGCCTTCTACATTCGACAGATTATTACATGCAAAGCATTAAATCGGTCCTGATAGAGCATATATGGACAAGAGGCCAATGACTGGTTCTTCATGTGGGTGGAATGCCAAGGATCTGTTCCCAAGTTTAAACATCATGTGGGGCTAAGAGAAGCAAAGGAATACACACATATGCGTTGATGCAGCATAGATTTCCTGTTTTGAGTCTTGTGTTGTGGGGGAAAGGGAGGTGGAGAAACCATGTTTTTGCAGTCTCATGGAAGGGTAGAAGTGGCATTAGAAGTGTCAGAGATTACCCACAGGATATCTGGCCATGGGCAAATCAATTAACCATCTAAGCTTCAGATACATCATCTGTAAAATGGGGATGGCAACATTTGTGGTAACTACCTCATAGGGATGCCAAAATGAATAAGACAATGTACATAAAATATGCGACAAGCTTTAAAATGCTATTGAAGCATTAGCTATTACGTATTTTTTCCAATAAAATGCAAGCTCCTTGAGGCCAGGGGTGATTTTTTTTTTTTGGTCACTATATTCCTAAGGTCTAGTACATTATCTGGCACACAGTAGGTATTTAATAATTACAGTGCTGAATTAAACTAAAGAAACCCTTTTAAGACCTTAAAATGCTATAGAAATATGAGCTATTATTAAATCAAATTCCTATACTGTAATATTTAGAGACAAAACTGTACAGATACCCAGTTTCTCTGAAATGGACAGCAAATGTTATGGATCATAGGATTTAAAGCTGGGAAGGACCTCAGAGATCATGTAGTCCAACCTCCCCTTTATATCTGAGGTTAAGTGAAGGCCACACAACTGGCAATGGCATGCTTTAAAGCACTGCGATTTGATAGCCAGTCACTGGGGTCACTAAAATAACTTTGTTAAGGAAAAAAAATATTTAGATGTTGGGCAACCCACACACTCCTAATCAAGACAGCAGGGTGGCGCAGGAGAAATATGGCTAATTTGCAGCCAGAGGATCTGGAAATGAATTTATGAATTTTATCTATATTTCCTATTTCTCAGTTTAATGTGATTCAGCAAGAATCTGTCAAGGTCCTTGCTTTGGCCTTTAAATAAAAATTAGCTATTGGAAGACAGGCAACACGGTTTCTGCAAGAGGAAATCACATCTAATTTGCAGAGGGGTAGAAGACTGATCAATTGTGAGGAACCCATATTTAAATTTTCCCAAAGTGTCTCACAAGGTTCCACACCAAAGGCTATTAAATTAATGTAGCTTTCTTGGAATTGGAAGTACTCTTTTATTGAAAAGGAAGGAATTGGCTTAGACATAGGGAACAAAGAATAGGAATAAGGGCAAGTTTTCTTGGAGATTGTGCTGGGATCTGTCAATTAACACACACATTTAGAAATCAGAGGTAATGAAAAGTGAAATTTCCAAGTTTGACGATGGCATGAGATTCTTTTAGGTAGTAAAGATGAAGTCCTGTGAAGAAACACATTTGTTGCTTTTGCTTCTTGAGGCTGACCACCCACAGGTCTCCATTTACCACTTGCCATAAAACTCCTTACACTTTACCCAGGTACTTAATCATCCTCATATTCCACATGGTCAAAGCTCAGTTGCTGGCTTTGCCCATCCCAGCAGATCTGCATCCTTGTTCTGAGTCTTTACTCTGGCTTATCTCACTGCCCTTCCAAACCCTGACACTAACAGGAAAGTAGAATTACAGATTTGATGCTAAAAGGCACGCACCTTAGAGATTATTTAGTTTAATGTCATCATTTCACAAACAAGGAAAATAAAGTTCAGAGATGTTTAAATGCACATGAAAGCAATTATCTCATGTTTAATTCTCTGATTTTGGTAATATTAGTGCATAATTTAATTTCACCTTTTTATCTAATATCCCAAAAGCAATCATGTTCTCCACAAAAATTGAAAACCCCAGGAAGAAGTAGCCATTTGCAGAGCTTATGATAGGCAAGGAGAACAAAGAAAGGCATAGTCTGATATACACTCTACATTTTCAGAAAGTAGATTTCAAAAAGTAACAGTAGTACATGCTGACATTTATACAGTACTTTAAAGTTTGCAAAATAGTTTGCAGTAAATAGAAGTATGAAGCAATGGATAGAGTCTCAGAGATGGACTAGGGAAGGGCCAAGTCTGAATTCCGCCCTCTCCCCCACCTTGACATTTACTATCTGAATGATCCTGGGCAAATCACTTACCCTCTCTGAGCCAGTTTCTTTCTCTGTGATATAAAGGAGTTGGCCTGGATAGCCTCTAAGGTCCCTTCCAGATCCATATCTTTGATCCTCATTTGACCCTCACAGCTCACTCCCATGAGGTAGGTATGATTTAACCTGGAATTACTCGTACTGAGAAAATTCCCTCTCCCAACTGTTTTCTATAACTTATGTTGGAGAACTGCCTGGGGTACTTAAGTAGTTAAATGATTTGTCCAGAGCTACAGACTCAGTATGTGTGAGAGGCAAGACCCAAGCCAAGGTTGTCCTAATTCCAAGGTGAGCCTCCTATCCTCTATACCTTGTTGCCTCTCTCTTACAAACATGATTATCTCTACTTTACAAAAGAGGAAACTGAACTCTGAAAGGCTAGGTGACTTGTCCATGATCATATGGGTCTCTCCTGACTTCAAATCCAATGCTCTTTTCATTATATCACAATCCTTATTTGAAAAGTTTGGGAGAAATAGATAAAAGTAGGACCCCACTTCTTAAAATTCAATGAAGAAAGTTGGCCCCAGGGAAGTGGCACTGATCAAAACTGATGCTCTCACAACATGAGGATATGCGACTCCAAGGAGGAATAAAAAGGGGAAGCACATCAAGAGGTCAAATAGATACGCAGGGAACTCACTGCCAAATTTAAGATTTTAAAAAGACATACACAAAATATGGAAGCCAGGGCATGTGACTGAGGATGAACACAAGTGATAGAGAGGCATGGTCCTGTGAAAGCAATGTTAGAGGTCAGAATGAACTAAAGCTGGTGGTGAATTTTTAAAAAAAATATATATTGATGGCAAGAGAAAGATTAAATAAGGGATGGATAAGACTGGCTTGAATTGTACCTTGATGATAGCTAATAAGGAAAAGGTAGAATTGCTTGATACTTATTTTGTTAATGAATTCTACCTTAAGACTAGGAAGTATGGAACAAAAATGAACCACCAGAACTTAAAATCTAAGACCAAAAGTACATGGTAAGAAAGGACTGAGATGTCCTTAATAAATTCATGTGACAAAGCCCACAGGATCTTGAAAGAATTGTCGGGTGTGATTGCTGAGCTGCTGTCAATGATCTCTGAAAAATCTGTGGAGAGTGGAAGAAGTATCACAGGACTGAGGACAAGTAGTAAATGTTCTGATTTTCCCCTCAAAATGGAAATGAGTAGCATCTTCACACTCCTAACAGATGAACTTGCCTTTGATTCCTGACAAAAACCTAGATCATATCATTATCGGGAGGCACTGTGGTTATCTAGAAAGAATTGCTAAAAGCAAGCATAGGTTCATGAGAATAAGTGCCAAACTAAGCTCATTTCCTATTTTGCTGGGGTTACTAGTGTAATCAGAACAATTTTACTGACAAAATGCTGCATTTGTTAAAGCTTCTTGTGATATCTTCAGGACTAAGATGGTAAAATTTTAGGTAGACAGGAGGATTTGGAACAGGTTAAAATAACTGAATCCAAAGAATAGTTACTTAATGGATATCACATTAGGAGTTCTCTAACATTCCAGCAATGTATCATTGGCCTTATGATATTCATATTTATCAATGAGTTGCATGAAGGTATATGTAATCCATGTCAAATGAGGAAAGGACCAGGTTCAATCACAGGGACATTAATAATAATAAATGTGGCTTCTGCCCCAAATCTGACAAAATGAATTTGGCTGACTTTTAAGATATTTTACTTAACTCACTTGATACAAATTAAATCACTGATCACATTAAATATGAACACATTTATTTTTTCAAAAAAGAAAAAAAAATGTGAGTGGTAATTGGTCCCAAGTCGACTAGCAAGAAACAAACCCACAACCTCAAAGGAGAAGTCCCAAGAACATGCACCACTTCTTTGGTGAAGACTCTACCTTCTTGGTCTTGACCCCTCACCCCCCTTCCTTCTAGATTCTCCTTAGAGTCTCCCCCACTTTCTTGGTTCTGAAATCTAGCATGGCCCAGGCCCTGTTCTCCACTGTGCCACTACTAGCACTGGCCCTGGCTTAGGAAGCCCCAGTGCTATGAGAAGAGACAGCCACTGCCCGTGTTTTTCATTCTTCTATAAACCTATGTTTTTGTTGTTTTTTTCCCCACATCCTCTGCTTGGTTATCCTTAAGCAAATACTTTCTGTTTATAAGCATTCTGGAAAATAAAGTTCTTTCCTACTGATACCATGTTTGATAAATGTGTGTGTATATATATATATGTATATATATATATATGTCTTTTGTGTACATATGTGCATGTCTTTTGATAGATTACATACATACACATCTATTAAACATGATCATCAAATTTATAAAACTCAGAGAGAAAACAAAAAATATCTCAATAGGCTAGAATGATGGGACAGAACTAGTAAGATTTAATTCGATAGGGATGAATGTAAAGTCTAGTACTTAGAATGAAAAAATTATCTTCATCTATAGATGATGGGGGAGGTGTGTCTAGACAACAATTTAAGTGGGAAAAAAAGGCTGAAGTTTTAGGAGTCTAAAAACTCATTAGGAGTCAGCCATATGACTGACAACCCCAAAAGCTAATGTCATCTCACTGTATGAATAGAGACATCATTTCCAGAGGAATGACTGTACATCTCCTATCTTGATGTCTCTGATCTAGTTGTCTCTCATACCTGGATGGAGCTTCATCTTCACATTTGATCCTCGGCTAAAGCACTGCTTTCTACATGAAGCCTGTCCCCACTATTCCTAGTTTCCTCCCCCTCAAACTTCCCTTTATTTATTTTGGTTCTATTTTTTTTGTATATACAGATATATGTACTTGTTGTCTCCTTCATTAAAATGTGAACTCAAAAGGACGGAGTTTTTTTCTATTTAAATGTCTAGTTTCTAGTAGTAGCCAACATATAATAAGTATTTAATAAATGCTTACCAATAATCCTGATGTTTTTTGCCCTAATCAGACTACATATGGAGTACTGTGTTCAGTTTGGGGTATCACACTTTAGGGAGGACATTAGGAGGACATAGACTAGCATGGAAATTATGAGAGGCCACAAAATAAAAGGAACTGGAGATGTTAAGATGTAGAAGAGAAGAGCTGAAAGGGGCTCTGATGGCTCTCTTCAAGGATTTTGAAGGGCTGTTATGCAGAGGATGGATCAGAGTTTGCTTGGCTTGACTCAAGAAGACAGACCTAGAGGCAGACAGTTGAAGCTGCAATGAGGCAAGCTTTGGCTCAGTGGGAGGAAAAACTTGTTAATATGTAGAGCTGTCTGAAACAAATGAAAATGGGCTCCCCCAGGCTATAGCAGGTTCCCCATTACTAGAGGTCATCAAGTAGAGACTAAAGGATCATGTGTCATCCCTTGGTCAGATCCAGGTTAGACTTATTCTCTTCTAACTAAGAACTTCTGCGATGCTGCAAAACTGGAAATGTTTACTCCAGCTTGGCAATGAACTATTTAAACATATTGTTTTGCCTTTAAAATGACCTATGGCTCAGAATTGGTGGGCACCCAATGTTTCAATAACAATATTCCATTACATCAGCATTGGACTACTCTCTTTTATGGTGTGGAAGAATTCCACATAATTCCGACTTTGTAGCAATCACTTAACAGAGGTTACATCTCACAACGGATGTCAGATAAACATCTTATTGACTTGTACTAGCCATGCTATTGCATTTGACAATTATAGAGTCCCTGCTATTTATTATCTGGGGGAATGACTACAGAGAGTAATATACAAGCCAGTGTGTACTGGCTCTTTTCATGCAGTATATGTCTGGGGTATGTATAGCTAGATAAGAAACGATTCTAATGCAACAAGGAAAGGTTTCTCAGATCTTTCTGTATGAGACAGTTTTTAATTGAAGAGTAACCTGAACCCCACGGTCTTGAATTAAAGTCATCTACTCTGAAGTCCTGCACAGGCTCTCATCACCTCACATTTGGACTATTGCAATAACCTGCTGGTTGGCCTCCCTGCCTCAAGCCTCTCCCCCACTCCATCCACTCAGCTGTCAAAACGCCCTTTCTAAAGCACAGGACTGACCATGTAAACTCCAGTGGCTCCCTATCAACTCCAAGAGCCAATATAAAATCCTCTGTCTTTTAAAACCCTGGCCTCCTCCTACCTGTCCAGTCTTCTAATATTACGTTTCTTGCTCCCAAACCCCAGCTTACTCTCTGATCCAGTGATACCAGACTTCTCACTGTTTCTTACACCGAACACTCCATCTGCTGGCTCCATGCTTTTTCACTGGCTGTCTCCCAGGCCTGGAATTCTCTCCTCCCTCATTTCCCTTTCCTGACTGCCCTAGTTTCTCTTCAAGTCTCAGCTCAAATCCTATCTTCTATCTTATCTTTTCTTGAGCCTTCTTAATTCTAGTACCATTCCTTTATTGATTATCTCCAATTTATCCTGTATATATCTTGTTTGTATATGGTTACGTTCATATTGTCTCCCTCATTAGGCTGTAAGCTCCTTGACAGCAAAGACTGTCTTTTGTTTTTCTCTGTATCTCCAGTGATTAGCACAGTGCCAAAAACATAATAAGCACTTAGTAAATGCTCTTGTTGATTCGACTTGGTCTCCAAAACAGGCTTAATCCTTCATGGAGGAAGAGGGGGGCAGGGGAGGGAGAAGAATGCTGTTCTGGAATTTCTCCACTTCCTCAGGTACAGGAAGAACATCCTCTTTCTCTACACTACCTTCAGGTCTAATCACTAGAGATAAGATAGGATCAAAAAGAGTCCATATATGCAATAGTTGGGAATACGTAAAAGAAAACATGGTTGTACAACACTTAAGTGAACAGTTAAAATTAACCCAGTGTGATTCTAGCTCATTCTTGCCCTTCTTGGTATTTTAACTTTTGATAGCTTTCTAATTTAGACAAGGTGAACTCAACAACCTTTACTAAGGGCCTACTATAATCTGGGCACTGCGTTAAATCCTGGAGATGTAAAGACAAAAGGTAAAATCATCCCTCTAGAATTCCTAGAGCAGTACTCTTTCCAATGTACCACACCTCTTCAAATCAGGAATCTGAGGTTTTAAAGGGGAGAGTAGGCGGAACATGGCCATACACACCAGTAAGCCCTACAACTGGGGAAATTGAGGCTAAGGTGATCGTGGAAGAAGTGCAGTTTGAGCTTAGCCCTTAAGAATGAGAAGAAGAAAAGGATTAACACATAGGAGTTTAAGCATAGACACCCTTTAACATTCCCAAACACACATCTGTGACAAGATAACAGCTGACATTGCTATGCTAGTTTAAAACTTACAACACATTCTACATATATTATCTCATTTAATCCCCACAATTACCTAGTTACCTTGTGAACTAGGTGCTAAAAATTACTTCTCTTTTTTGTTTGGTTGGGATCTGTGATTTCAAGAATACAGGTGAATCCTTATGTGTAATCTTAGTCCACTAGTACAGATCAGCAATAGCTCTGTAATTCATATTCTGAAAGAATCCCTGAGAGATTGAGTCACTTGTTCATGGTCTCATAGCTAAAATGTGAGATGTAAAATTTGAATCTAGGTCTTCCTGACTCCAAGGTTCGCCCTGGCCATGCCAGCTTTCATATCCCCATTTTATATAACACTGAAGCTCAGAAGGTTTATATGATTAGCCCATGATCACAGGGCTAGTAAATACAAGAGGTAGAATTGGAACCCAGGTCTCTCCTGACTCCATGTCTAGCACTTTTTGTACTATACCACCCCTAATGAGGAGACTGGCCTGGCAGGAGTTTAAGGTTTAGACTGCAAATCAATTA